>OX374618.1:24255000-24890000 GCA_947347705.1 Nymphula nitidulata
TATACGTCCCACTGCTGGGCACATGCCTTACCACACTGGAGAAACACACGAGGAGTTTGGGCTATAACAACACCACGCTGGCCCAATGTGGGCGTTACCTGCTCTCCAGCTCGAAGATTAGATTTCTTGGTTGACTCATCCTGGGATTGACTGTGACGAAAGCTGCTTTGTTTTCGTAATCGTAAACTCCTATAGGGTAAGGTATTGAATAATGCTTAAAATGTTTAATAAATAACCTTCTTTTGCAAACTGCAATAATTTTTCCAAAAAAACGACTCTACAATTATCAAACATGATACTTTATAGGATTTGTCAAAGAGAGTCTACTTCTATGAATAATCTTAAAAGTAAGACTTCAAAATACCTTACAAAAAACGACTCTGCAATGTCGAACATTTTACATTCATCAGACTCATTTTGACAGCAAGAGTTCATGACATAATAAATACCATATTATGTCTACTGACTAGTCATATCTTTTTGTTTCTTTGATTTTTTGACATTTTGTTTGAATACAATTACTTAAGGGTTAAGTGGATAGATTATTAGTTAATATTAATCAATAGGATAATATTTAGCCATGAAAATAGCCTTTTTATTTTAATAAATTAAATATAAGAGCATGGATGTTTCGCTACATGGCATGCTAAATTTCGGAAACTATCAAACAATGATTAGTCTACAATTAAATTTAAATCTTGACAAGAATTAATATGTATATATATTAATCAATTAAAGCCTCTACATTTTACACAGTAATTTAATATCCAAATATTTTTCCACATTGTAGAATACATGTTGTGTGAATAAATTTTGTAATTTAGGTTGAAATATATGTATACACAATAAGTCCTTTACATTTTCCGGCAATTAATTTATTATTGGGCCTAACAGTCATCGCACGACAACTCTTACTTTATAGGTTAGTTTTTGACATATTATGAGATATGCCTTTTATTGTCGAAATTGAATACTTAAATTACAGGAAAATATTTGCCCATCAATATAACAATTTCTGTTTAGATATCATTTAAAACTACGGGTCAAAAACTGGGCCTTATGCTTTAAATATTCTAACAAATAGCTCAAATTTAACTTTAAAATAGTAAGCATATCCTTATTCAAAACAGCTACCAAATAGACGTGGTCCCTTACGAAGACTTGAACAAACTAAGTGCCTTATAAATTGGTGTACCCCGTGTTTTAAAGTCACATTGGACTATGGAGGCTGATCATCTGAGCATGCAGACAGTCGGCCGCATTATACAGCGGTGTATCAAAGGGACATTGTGCGCTCAGATCCCATTGTAGGGAATTATATAAATTTCCAACCGGCTTCCTCGTTTCGTATTTACGACGATGGCAAATTAATGGGTGGTAAATCTTAGGTGTAGCTGATTATGGAACTGATGGTAGTTTTGATGTTTGCATAATATAATATTAGCGGTTGTGGCGCTCAAAGTTAAGCCATGTTTTTTCTTAGTATGTAAATTACATCCCTGTCAAATTTCATCTAAATCCGTCCAAGTGTAAATGAAACAGACAGAGCTACTTATGTAATAATAATGTTAGTATGGATTCTAAAACGCTCCATAATTGTGAGACCTACAATATAAAAGCCAACAATTTGTATTGACAACTCTCTAAAACTAATGCGAGACTTAAAATTAAAAATGACTTCTGAGTATTCGGTCGTAAGACTGTTATTAAGACATAAAAATAATGTAGAAGATGACACCCGGCAGCTTAAGACAACAACTAATTTTGTCTAGGATGCGTGGATTGCGGTGGCTTGAAACGCAAATAGAAATATTCTCATATTCAATTAAACTCGCCAATTAAACTGGCTGCCTTTCCTTTCACAGCGAAACATAGTGAACTATTTGTTTCAATATTGAATCTGGTGCCATAACTAAATGGCAACTTAATAATAAAACGAATATAGATAAAGATTTGGCTGTCTTCAAAATTAGGCTCTGTACTTAAAACATTGAAAAAGGCCTTAAAAGCGATGATTCAAAGACCCAGCCAGGTCTATGTACACTATACTAAAAATAGGTAAAAATATGCAAAACTGTGTTCAGTTCTCCATGTTCTTTTTATTTGCTTTGTTGCGTGGTACAAAACAAGATTGTTTAATAAAAAAGAACTGCAACACAGCCAAATATTCATCATGGCGCGTATGTCACTTTGGTGACGTTTAGTTGACTTCTATGACACCCGCCATATTGACATAGTGAATAACGGTGAAATCGACGAAAAATTCCAACTTTTGTACAAAAAATATGCATGAAAACTAATTATTAGTATTTTTCACGGATTCAGGAGAGTTTTCCTGATTTTTTGAGATACTGTACAGATACCTGGCCGGATATGAAACTTCTCCTTTAAGAAGCGTTCGAATATCCGGCCTTATGACATAGTTCACTAGAAAGAAAGCAATACGACACATTTTTATCTGGCTTAAGTAGCAATATATGGTTTATTGCTCTTCTGTAACATGTGATACGCTATCTGACTACACCTTGTTATGTCCTTACAAAAAAATATTGCAATAGGCATTATCGGATGTCGCAATGGCTGCCGGATGATTCCGTTTAGTAATTAGTTGAGTACTGATAAAGATATAAGTGTTGATGCTTATCAGATACAATTAAAAATATATTTATTTCTTGTAACTTTTCAATAACATTGAGCGGTAGCTGATTGATATTGCAAAGATGCCTAGGACATGGCAGTGACTTCCACGCCGGCAGAGCCGCGGGCGGCCACTAGTCAGTTTATTTACTTTAGAAGCATTAAACTGTATCTCACATTTCTTAATTTGACTGTCAATTTTGTGTCGAAATATACCGTGTGAAAACTTCTATTAAGTTTAAGGTTTAATTTTTTGTGTTTATTTAATTGGTTGTTTATTAGGACTATGTCCACGCGTGTCTCGGCTGACATGATGATGGTGATGATGATTGAAATATAGCCTGATATCATAAAAAACATGATATCAAACTATGGGCCTGATTCTGAAGACACACTCTAATTCTAAATTTAGGTACAGTATATCTCTGTCTCGCAATATGTAATAGGAAAAAGATAGCAGGAAATCGTTTAGAGCTATCAATTAAATTTAGATAGATTTCAAGGAAACTATAGAAAATTTTAGACGGCATGTACGGAGGTGCCTCCTAAGCACTGCATTTTATCGCGTTTAATAAGGTCGAAAATTGAACGCAGGTTTCTAAATGTCAAATTATATGACAGCTATTCTTTACTTATTCATTTTGAGAGAAAGAAATGCACTGAACTTAAATTTAGGCTTAGCCTGTGTTTTCCAGAATTAGGGCCAATGTCAACCAATGTCTAGAATGTCGTCATCATATCAGACACACAATACTGGACATAGACCTAATAATAAAAATTAAATAAACACAAAAAAAATGCAGTACACACAGTGCACACATAGATGCAACTGAAAAAGTATTTATGCAGAACAACGCAACTCCGTGTAGACACATATTGAACTGTAATTATAAAAGCCTTTACAGGTTAATGTAACTCCAAACATACTGTAAGATTACTTTTACATTTGACAGTGTTTTACATGGTTACTCTTATATTAAAATGCATTTTTTTAGGGAAATGATATCAATGAAATCATTAATATACTTTGCAAGAAATATGGTACAGCACAGATGTTAAAAGTTATAAATAAAGATTTATAAGAGCCTATCTATGTCCTTTCTTAGGATCTTCACCTTTCTAGGTATACCTAGTATACTGCTGATGAAGTATCTTGCTCAAACTCATCAGCAGTTTAGGACTCAAAATGGACAGACAGACATAATTACATCCGCATTTATTATATTGATTTTATTCTAATTTCTGGGTCGGCCCACCTGATGGTAATTGACTACCGTCGCCCATAGACACGTGCAATAAGAAAGAAAAATTACTTGTTATTGCAGGTGTTTTTGTCATCCCAAGATCTAAGATTTCATTCCCGTAATTACATTCGCTACCTTTCCCTTCGATCCGAAGCACAGCGAACTGCTTTACGGTTGAAATAAGAAAAGGGGTTACCAGTGCTACCCACCCAGAAAACCCTACATATCCTACCACCTAGTAGATCCGGTAACGGTCGTAACCACCGGTTACCAATACATATTTGTCTATATATCTGTCTTATATGTTACGAATAAAAATCTTATCTTATAAAAAAATTGATCTGAGCAAGAGCAAATACGAAGGAATAAATTGGCGCTGTCACACAAAAAGACAGACAGACATGACAAAACTATTTACAGAGCTGGTTGAACCCCGAAAATAAAATTTACACTTTCTCTCTACAACGAAAGTAACAAACTGCATCACAATCATTTAACCGTTCGCCTCATCCAATCTCACTTTGTAGCGATTTACGCGGGTCTTTACGACCATATGCCCCGGATGGGATCCAACCCTCCAACACTCGCCCCAGGTTCCCACGGGCGCGTGCCATCCCGAACGATGGGGTCGAAGTGACCACGAGTGAGTTTTTAACCTCTTATAGGGGAGGGTTAATAAAGTGATTTGCGGAGATATTAATAATGTACCACACGATTTGTATCCTATTGATTTAGGATGTTATCGCAATTTTAAGCATTTACCGCTGTCTTCATAAATGCCTGTTATATTAATTTTATGAAAGTATATAACTGCTTATTTTTTTTCTTTTTTAGTGTTTTGAAGTGTGTTTTTGTTTTTGTTTATAGTTTTTTTCTGTTCTAATAGGTAAGATACAAGATTGGTTTCATTAAAAAGTTCGCCTAGATCTGATGAAAATACCTGTATTTCAACCAGAGACGGTCACTCATCTGGCTTTGACATAGTTGTTAATGTTTTTCTCCTATACGGAAAAGCTTAAACCCACTGCGCGATCATTATGTCTATCCGTTTTTTTTATTTTATATACAAAACACGGCAATTGACCCAACACCACCTGATGTGAACCGGTAAGGAGAGTCCATATGCGAAGACAGCTAGTGCAGAATAGACATTGCACTAGCCGCCTCCACCTTGCCAGCCCAAAAGGTGCTTTTTCACGCCTCTCTTGAAGGACCCCATATTATAGGAAGGAGGGAAGACATGTGCTGGCAAAGAATTCCAAGTTCTGGAAGTACGACAAAGAAACGAGGCACTACATTTGTTTGTGCGTGATGTTGAGGTGGAGACAGTAAATGGATGACTCCGAAGACCGGCACGCGTGCTTCTCAGCAGGAAGGGGGAAGGTGGGATAAGGTCGAAAAGCTGTTCAGAGCACTCTCCGTGATAAAGCCAATAAAAGGCGCATAACGACGCAATTGTAGAGGCTCATTTGCCATAAAAGAATCATATTGTATGTTCTAAACTATTGGTCATTCATAGCATAAAGTAAAAACAGGTAAGTAGGTATAGGTTCATATTACTCATAAACTTTGTGATAATTTACAGAAATAAAACTTTACCGCAAGTGTCCATTACACAAATAGATATGTGTAATATTGTATTTCTCGCGAAAATTATGGGAAAACAGTTTTAATTAATAGGCGTCCGAATAATTAAGGCGTTATTGACTATTGCGTCGCATTGCCTAGAATTATTGACTGGAGTGACTGGTAATTTAAAATTTACAAGTTTGCTCATGGCCAAAAAGAGATGTACCAGTGGTAGCCTCAGACCTCGTCTCAAGCTCTCTTCGCGACTATCTGAGGAGATTGGGACTGCGCAACAGACCATAATAATAAAGATAACTAGCCAAGTCATTGAGCGCAACGTCTGGCAAGTTGAAGTTTTTCTATGACCACTTCTAACCGAAATCATCTTGCTTTTAAGTGGTCATAAAAAAAAACCTTGAACCTACAAATCACGCAAATACTCTTGAGTACAATCGACCACAGTAGCTGAACACTTTAGTAGCATGTCACACCGATCTTTTGCACGTACTTTATAGCTGTGCCGTACTATATTGACGCTAGAGTCGTTGTGACATGGTACTAAAGTGTTAAGCTACTTATGTGGTCGACCGTACAAGACGATCCGCATTGGCGTTCAATTAAGCTGACTTTCAATACGCCTACTTATTAAATGTTGATTGATTCTAGTACAATTGACTATCGGTCTAGGCATTTAATTGCATGCCGGCGTTTGATGAACGGCCTAGGCGGCAAATTAACTGGCTAAAATTAAGTATTTCACGTGGTACCAATGTGCCAGCGAAGTTCTAGAAGTTTTAATGAGACATTAGGTTACATACAGTAGGAAATAAATTTCTTATATTCGTGACTCAAAGGTGATATTAGTAATCGTCATCAGATGATAGCTGTAATAATTGTTTATTGCAAAATTACAGGAAAACGAACAGGGATATTAGTAATTAGTTACCTTCTAACTTAGAAATATAATTAATATTCGGACAATTTAGTTAGTTATAGATGTGCAATAAAAAGGATGCTGATCCTTTACACAAATATAAATAGAAAATTTTATGTTACCCCCGGCCTCATTAAATTTCTTATGAGCCCAAACACGCTATATCTGCTGTTAGTTTATGATGAATATCCTCCTGTCTATGGTCCTGGAGACATTTTGATGCTATAGGTCCGTATGTTATGGGAATTTCACCGAAGTGACAGTACACCAAATTTCAAATCAATCGGATCTGTGAAAGTTAGTATGTAGAACATGAGCTGATAGTCATCAAATGCCTGAACTAATTTTCCTTTATCCTATTCACGTCAGCTTTCAAACAGAAGAAAACATATCAAAATCGGTCCATTCGCCTAGGAGCTACGATGCCAGCGAAAAACACAAAGATACACAGACAGACACGTCATACTTACTTACTTTTTTCGTCAGTGGTTAAAATACTAGTGACTGTCGGCAGTTCCACTCAACGTCGGTGTTGGCTATCGCAGCAAAAGGGAGAAAGGCTATAGTGAGAAAGGGCATAATCTTATTTGAAGTCGGTTAAAAGCATAATTATTATTTTCATATTATCGGTTCAGCGGTACAGAATACTAAAACAATCAGTGTTAAGTTTAGCGGTAATTATAGCTCGGTTATTGTATATTTTCCATACATTAACAAAATAGCAGATTTAATATACTTTCATTTTATATATATATTTTTTTTAATAATATTCATACACTCACACCTATTATCTAGCCCAAAGTAAGCATCATTAAGAGCTTGTGTTATGGATACTAGATAACGGATAAATATTGATAATAATATGTATTTAAATATTAGAAATATACTAAATAAACATATAAACATCCATGACTCGTAAACAAATGCTCGTACTCATCATACAAACATTTGCTCCTACCGGGATTCGAACCCGGGACCTCTTGATCGAGTAGCCTGCATAGCAAGGGGTACAGACCGCTCGACCAACCGGTCGTCAATATATGGCTCGGTAAATTAATTTCCTCTTAAGCTTCAGGGATTACAGATTGCAGTATCGGAATATTTGGTAAATACATAATTACGTTTGTGAAGGAAAAATAAGTACGAAACCGTAAACTTACTCATTGAGGAAAGCCTAACGTAAAGGATCGTTCTTAAGTAAGTGCAAACAGGTTAAGCTTCGATTGTGAGTTCTATGTGGAACACAATTAAGTCGTAAATTGTGTGGATTCTATACACATAGCACAAACATTTGAAATATCGTTATACCATGTACTTGCATATCGACTCATTAGCTTTTGTATGAAGTTTAGAGCAGCGCACCTGGCGGATGGTTATGAAACTATATTTGTCTTGTTTCTTCGTATCGTCATCGAGCGTGACGGTATCATTTGTATGGGAAACATGACAACGACGAAAGTATGACATAGTCATTCCCATTTTATTAGTTGTTTGACACGACCATAATTTTGTTCTCTATCGAATATAAAGACGTCTCCCAACTCTCTCATTCCACTTGTTCTAGACCTTATACTAACAGGGTCAAGTATTTTCTAAATTCTAAAAGTCATTAATGTGAATTTAAGTAACTATAATTAATTCTGTCACGTGACATTGTAATTCCTTTCAGTCGTTAATCCATTTTGCGTGGCGTTTTAATAAAATTAAATAGATTAAAGTCTACTCTTAATAAAAAATGATATATCAGGAGTTGGTTATCGGGCTGGATTAAAATCGCTGAGACCGCGATAGCGATCTACTGATAAACTGTAACGATAGGGACATATGTATTTGGCGTTACCTGTGTACACCGGCAGGGAATACTGTGTAGCTTGTTCAATAGGGTAGTTGATAACTTTTTTCTATTTCATAAATAAGAAGTTTATAACTCATCAAGAAATATTGCAGAAGAAATAGTATGTTTAAAATCAATACTTTCAGAGATACAGTGGTATGTTTGATGTGTTGCGTGCGGCGCATCGTCCAAAAACGCTCCATAGAAAATCTACGGAACAGGTGACGTCACATGTTCCTATATAACTACAAAATGTATGGGCATATTGACAAAATCAATAATAACTAAGTAATTCGGATGTTTTTATTCAAAGTGGTCATAATTATAGTTGTTTTGATTGATGCCAGCAATCTAACACCATCAAAATTTTTGATACATTTTGAAAAAATGACCAATTTAATGAATTTTCTAAACAGTACAATATTCCATATCTTTTAAGTTTGAATTGTTTTCATGGGTAGGTAACAGGAGCGTACATTTTTCGAATTTGTGAAAAATAGCGCAATATTCAAACTGAAGCAACATCACAATTTTTATGACAAATTAATAGTCCTCATTGGTCTATGTAATTAATTTCAATATGATGTTTATAATATTTTGATAATAATGAATTTTGACAAAGGCGAATATTATATTTACATGCTATTATTAGTGGCGCAATAAGCAGAATTTAATATTATAATGACCATCTCCAGTGTACCTTATTCAGTGGCAAATAATAATTTTCTTTCTTTTTTTATAGAAAGCACGACAAATGGAACCGACACCGACATTTATGATTCTCTCTTTACATATGTATATTGTCTCATTAGTTTACATAAAATATATTTTTTTCAATCAGTATGATTGGCCAGTGCCTACTCCTCCCTGCTAAGCAGAGATCTCGAGTTGGAAACCTGGGTAGGGGTTTTGTATTACATGATGATGAGTACGGACATTTGTTCACGAGTCATGGATCTTTGTATGTTTATTTAGTAATGTATTTAAATCTATCTATTTCTTCTTAACTTAACTAATATTCATTACACAAGCCCTTGATAATGTTCAATTTGGACTAGATATTTTTAATTTTATTTTTACCATTGCAGAAATGTTTGATAATATTAGGTCGAGATATTAGGTGCGATTGCTATACAAAAAAAACCGTTGTTCATAATTATGTTTTCCCGCTGTTTGTTTTCTCTTGATTTTGCTGTTTTGTTTTTTAATTAGATTGCTTCTTTTTTTTTTGAGAAAATTTTATTTCATTAACTGTAATAGAATCGATACCTGAAAAAATACTGTGTGATTATATTAATCATAATCATAATCATAATTCTTTATTTGCCAGAATACAGGTGTATATATAGTTATTACATTACAATATTATGTGCCAGCGTATTCTACCAGTTTATTGGTTTTGCAAATTTTTGTCATACATAAAGAAATGATTAAATACTACTACAGTTAATTAATATACAGATTCTATTAGTTGTTTTTATAACTAAGTGCGTATCTTACTTAAATTTAATTTTATACATTATGTCAATTATTTCTGGTACTGTCAAATCACTTAATTAGAACTTTTATAATTATTGAATTCATAGAAGTTATAAAAACAATTTTCTAGAAGCCATCCAGATAATTTCTTTTTAAATTGTATAAGGGGTAAATCTTTGAGAGTGTTAGGTAGTTTATTGTATATCTGGATAGCCATCAGATAAGCGTTCCTTTTAAAAATTTGTGACTTACAAACTGGGAAATACAATCTGTGTGTATGCCTTTTGCTTCTGCTGATTACCTCTGACTGTTTTTTAAAGTAAATTGGATGTTGTTTTACAAAAACGCACAATTCCCTTATATACATGCAAGTCAGAGGAAGAATACGAAGTTTTTTAAACAGAGGTCGGCAGCTATCCATGAACCATGCGCCACATATGGCTCTGACACATTTTTTTTGTACTTTAAACGCTCTGTCCACTTCAACTGAGTTACCCCATAGCAATAAGCCGTAAGCCAGTACCGATGATACATATCCATGGTATGCACTGAGGGCCGCTTCCGCGGAAACAGTGAACCTCAGTCGTTTAATTACATATACAAATCTATTCAGCTTGTTACAAATGTGTTCAATATGTGCCTTCCAATCACAATGTTCATCCATAATAATACCCAAGAATTTATTAGTTTTAACTTGTTCTATATAATTATTATTATATTTAATATTTAAGTCTGTATCTTGAGCTCTATATGATTTAAATTGAATCATTTTGGTTTTATTTATGTTTATTTGTAGGTTATTGACGGTCAACCATTTAATAATGTTGTTTAAAGCCGAGTTTACATCATTTTCGTATTCGTTCTTGGATTTACATCTTACTATTAATGTTGTGTCATCGGCAAAAAGTATAGTTTGATGATCAGTTACATTAGGAAGATCATTTATGTACATCAAGAATAGAAACGGTCCTAAAATGCTGCCTTGAGGTACTCCGAATAGTCTTGTTTTAATTAAAGAGTTTGTTGTAATCCTTTTACCTTTTATAGTTTTAGTAATTTCAGTAAATTGTTTTCGATCTTGTAAATAGTCATGAAGCCAGTCATTTGCTTTTCCCCTTATTCCATATTTTTCTAATTTATATAATAACAATTTGTGATCAACAAAATCGAAAGCCTTGCTCATATCAAGAAAAAGTGCGGTTATTGGTATTCCGTCATTAATGGCTTCCGTGATAATTTTAACTAAATTAAAACAAGCAAGAGATGTGGTGCTGTTTTTTCTAAACCCATATTGTTCTCTTTTAAGAATATCATATTTGGTTACGAAATCCCAGAGTCTTTTTAATAGTACTTTTTCCAATATTTTTGACATAACTGGAATCAATGTTACGGGTCTATAATTATTGATATCAGTTTTTTCACCTTTTTTAAACAAAGGCTTTACTATGGAGGTTTTTAATAGTTTTGGAAAATTGCCTTGTTCAAATGATAAGTTGACGATATAACTTAATGGTTTGCATATGTGCAATGCACATAATTTGACAGATTTTGTGCAAATACCGTCTTTGCCTGTTGAACTAGTATTATTTAAGGACCTAATCGTTTTAATTATTTCGTTTTCATCAGTTGGTCGTAAGAATATAGTATCGTTATAGTTTTTCATTGTTCTATTAATATCTATTGGATTACATTTGTAATTTATATCGGTCAAATTAATAAAAAAGTCATTAAAAATGTTACTTATCTCTTTAGGATCGTCAATTACATGCTTATTAATGTTTAAGGTATCAATTTCTTTAATTTGCTGATCACTATCAGTACTTTCTTTTATTACTTGCCAGGAAGCCCGACATTTATTTTTACTGCTATCAATAAACTTTTTATTTTGCAATTGCTGTGATTTAGAAATGCTATACTTTAATATGTTTCGATAGATTTTATATTTTTTGGCGTTTTTAATTTTATTTGAACCTGACTGTTTATATTTTAAGTATAGAATTTGTTTATGTATACATGACCGTTTTAGACCTTTTGTTATCCAGTTCACTTTACGTTTAAGATTTGTAAATTTAACTATTACCATAGGAAAACATAGATTATAAAATAATAAAAACAATTCGTGAAACTTTTCAAAGGCAGCATTTAATTTATTTTGTTCGTACACTTCCGAAAATGATAGCGCCGATATACAGTCATAAAATTTATCCATATTTTCTTTACTGAAATCCCTTTTAGTTTCCAGCCAGTGTACCAACGTGTTTTGTTTTTTGACTTTAAAAGTTAGCGTTTGACCAGTTTCGTGGTCTGATAGAGCTAGATGCTGAACGTTGGCCTGCACATTTTTTATGTTGCTTGCAAACTGGTCAATACAAGAGAGATGTCTGGTCGGTGTCTTAATATGTATTTCCATGTTGTAATTGTTGTAATTAAGCTAATTACAATGATTATCTATTCTCACGGACAGAATTACTTTTTACATATTTTCTCTATTCTCGTAAATCAAATGGTTCTACTTCCTAACCTCGCAGTGTTATATTTTTCGGTCTCTTATGTATTTCCTTTTTTTAATATAACTTTTATTTTTATTTTTGATATTGTATGCTTATCTACGACCTTTACCAATCGCGGCCTCAACAATAAATTATATCTATTGTGTCTGGTTTGCGAGTACAACATAGATTAAAGGTCATTTTATAATGATCTTGATTTGATATCAAATTATCTCATAGCGCAATTTTTCTGAAACTCAATGTTGGATCTAAGAATAAAAAATGTAACCAGCTACCACTGGCACGTTACTTTCCGCTGCTACTAATATTTTTTAGTCATAAGACTGACAAGAAATATGTTTTTTTTTATTGCTTTAAGAAAGTTTTTAGACTTACCAGTTTCGCTTGCGTGTGTACTAGTAGGTAATCCATCGAAAACATTCTTCATAGATGTAATTTCATCGGTATCGGGCGTAATCACCGGGCCGGGGATTTGTCGATAGCTATTGATCGATGATTTACAGATAGCCAAGATAACGATGCTTATCGATCGACAGATTTATAATTCCGTGCACTGGCTTAGGAATTCTCGACGTTGGCAAGAGAGGAGCACTTTGATTGACCTTTAAATCCATGGATAAACCAATTTTCAAATTCTCTCTTGGTTTATTCATCAGGTGGTGTTTAATTTAAATGCAAATAGTTTTTGGATAAACGCGTATGTGTTGTGGCAATTAATTATTTATTATTCGATCGTTAAATTTGTTAAATCGTTAAAATAATTTAACGTAATGAATTCGCGCTCATTTTACACTATCGTCCGCCTAATACTAATTACTTAGACTAGTTTTACTTTATTTAATTAACATCTAAGTATTTTTTCTAGATCAATGTTAGCGATTTTCTTCTTTTGATAAGTTGTATTTACTGCCGATAATTTGCTGTGTTAAGGAAGCGACGTGATCAAGTAGACTACTTGATGGTTATAACGTAATTAATTATAGTAAGTATATTATGTTGTATTTTGCAGTGTGACACACAGACAGACCGAGTTCCTTTCGCTTTTATGGTGATAATCTGGTCTCTTAAATATCACTGATCACTGATATGAATCACGTAATAATTTGACATAACATTATTATTTTTAACCCCTGACGAAAAAAGAGGGGTGTTATAAGTTTCACGTGTCTATCTGTGTGTCTCTGGCATCGTAGCTCCTAAACGAATGGACTGATTTTCATTTGGTTTTTTTCTTTTCAATCAAGCGTTTGATGACTATCAGTTCATTTTCTACATGATAAAAGGGTTTTACTAGCTTTCACAGATCCGATGGAGTACCTTGAGATGATCCTATACCATCAAAAAGTCTGCGGAAAGCTTAATTCTTCAGAAACTTACAGCAGATAGTATATCTGCGTTGGGCGCATATGAATAGTCTCAATGAGGTAGTAGATGAGATTGATGTTAGATAGATGACATTAGATAGATGATTAATGAAGCCGGGGTCTACTTAACATTGTAAATTTTATATATTTTTTTGTTTTTAAATTATGAGCTTAGCGTGAGATAAAGCATTCATATCACAATCATCTCTTATTGTGAGTAATCATGCGAATCCAATTAAACAAAGTTTTAACTTGTCGTCTGATCGCGAGATATACTTAATTTATATTCTCCAGGATTGATAAACAGTTCGATATTATCGGCTGTGGGTGGATTTATGCGCGCGCGCAGTTACACGTGTCCTTACGTGGGATGGAGTTGTTTGGTGATTTTTTGCGTTATTTTGTAGCCAAATGTGCAAATATATATGTGTTGTTTTGCATAAAACAAGTCTATTAAAGAGTCGTTTGTATAATAATAATCTTAAGAACCACAGCGGTTGCAGATGAAGTCCTAAATAATATGGCCATCTTTCAGATAAATGACAGATTTTTGTATTGTTATAGTAGGTACTACTATAACTATTTTTTGTTAACAGTGTCTGTTCGTACGTTTATAATTGAGAACCACTGGATTGGAGCGGCGACCGACGGACCGACGCGTGACGTGACAGCCCCGGCGGCGGCGCAACGAGAGTCAAGCATGTCATAGTTTTGCCACTGTTTCTTACGCTGGCTAAACCATACGAGATATATGCTCTGTTGTTAATATTGCGAACTGCCACATATTTAATTTTATAGTGCTACTAGACCTATCTTTTGTTAAAAAAAAACAGAAAAGATCTATAAAACGCAACGTCTGTTTTACTGTCTGTTTGTAAGATTATAATTTGAGAACCACTGGATTGGAGCGGCGATGGATCTCCGGCGCAACGATAGGCTGAGTCAAGCATGCCATATTATCGCCATTGTTTTTGAGCCTTTAAGGTTTACCCTGGCTAAGCTATATCGTCGGTGGGCGTGCAAGACCGCGTAAGAGCAGTCTGCAAAACTGCGTATTTACAAAAGTCGCAAAATTGAAATATCGCACCAGCGGGTTCTCAGAGCTGAGTAGCTTATACTAGATTCTCATTAAACAACACCGAGAGAAATCCCAGATAAGTTTAGTCGAAGAAAAGTGTCGAAGTATCAAAGATATTAACTTTTTTCTTCCTCTTGTGAAATAAAGAAAAAGCTGATTGCAAATTATGAATGATATGAGAATTGCTAATTGTCACGTATAATATCACGGTCGTTGACATAGCCCAAAGGATTGCGAGTCTCAAGTGGCAGTGGGCAGGCCACATTGCGAGGAGGACTGACGGCCGTTGGGGTGGAAAGCTCCTTGAGTGGCGGCCACGTACCGGGAGACGCAATGATCTGGCGAGAGTCGCGGGAACCCGATGGATGAGAATAGAGAGATTCAGATATAACAGACAGACAGAGACTATGACGTTGTTAGATAATACATTTTTTGTGATAGTTATAAATATGTGTTATTTGACGATTTGAAAGTGCTTCTTTGTGGCCTATTTAAATAAAACATTTTTTCTTCTCCTTTCTTCTTCTTCTTTAGAACAGGATCGATCGGTTTGGAGATCCTTGGAGGAGGCCTTTGCCCAGCAGGGGGCGTCTCTCAGCTGATATGATGACGTATAATATAACTATAACTATAACTTTAGATCAAAATTTAACCTTCAAACCCCATATTGACTTACAACTAGGTTACGAAAATTAATCTATATTTTCAAGTCTCTTCGACACGTTGCTGATTCTAAAATCATCAAATCGGTTTACTACTCTTTATGTGTGTACCTGTGGCACAGGTTTTTAACCTATTTCAGGCACCAGTCCTTCACAAATTAATATTCAACTCTCAAATAATTATTGCTAGATAAGTTACTTCTAATGGCCGCCGCCTACTCTCCGCCAATGGATGCGGGCAGCGCAGGACCGATCGGTTTGGAGATCCCTGGGGGAGGCTTATGCCCAGCAGTGGGCGTCTCTCGGCTGAAATGATGATGATGATGATGAAGTTACTTCTTAAGTAATTTGTGAAGTGACAAATAAATAATATATTATTATTATAACTACGATTTATGTATTGGTTCTCTTTTTGTAAATACCAGTGGCATTTATGTCCTTTTTGTTGATGTAACCTGTATCCCTGACTTTCATATGAATCGATATGAAAGAGTGAACACGTATCAGACAGACGGAGTTACTGTAATATTTGTACATAATATCAGGTCTTAAAGTATGTAATTGCCGTTTTGTATGAAGTATTTTGTGCAAATGGAATTACTACACTTACTAGGTTAAATATTTAAATTGTTTTTTTTTCTATGTACCTATGTACACCGATTACGCCGAGATTTCTGGATCCGATTTACGTGATTCTTTTTTTGTTCGATGCGGAATAGTTGCCATTGGGTCCCAAAATAACTGGAATGAGTAAGTCGTCTATGTATGCGAAATTGCTGATTTTTGCTTACATTTTACTTTTTTTTTCGACTTTTTAGTGAAATGATACGATAGTAGGAAACAATATGCTGACGGTCACACATCTAGCATTGACCTTAGAAAAATATCACTAAAATTGTAAAAAAAAATTAAACACAAATTAAAGCCGACTTCAAAATACTAAAAAAGATAAAATAATTAAGTATCTCCCAGAAACATATTGTTTGGAGTTAGTGCTAAGTTATTTCCAGAAACAATAGAAAGTGAAGCACTGATTCCAAAAAATATTTTATTAAGTGATAAGTACCTACTTAAATTTAATTATTTTACCGTTTTAGTAGATATTTTGAAGTAGACTAGATGACAAACAAGCTGACGGCCATACGGGTACCCCCGTTAAGGTTACGGTCGCCCTTATACACCTAATAAAAGAAAGGGAAGAATCCCTATGTAGGTATTGAAGGTGCATTGTCATCCTGAGACCTAAGATTAAATACCTTGAATGCCCTGTAATTACACTGGATACCTTTCCCTTCAGTCCGAAACACAGCGAACTGTTTTACAACCGGAATAGGAGAGCTATAGGAATAACAATAGATAATATAACGTACTATCGTTACCATCGCCTCAGCTCCGATATGATAACGATTATTATCAGTGCTGATTAATTGCTACCGTTATGATAGCGATTTTTTTGTTATTATTATTAAGATGTATTGAAACGTAAAAATAAACAAACGTTGCTATAAAAACGTTGGAAAAAAGGAAAGAAAGCGATGAAGAAATTAGTAGGCTATACCTAGTGCTCCGGTGGCGTAGTGGTAATCGCGTCTGACCGGAAATCAGGAGACGCGGGTTCGATTCCCGCCTGAGCATATATTTTTCATCGTTTTCTTTCTTTATTTGTAATTGGGCTATTGAGTTTGTTATGATACCCTCGTGATATTTGCGGCCGCTCTGGGTAGCGAAATGTCTTTGTGTTTACTATTCAAAATGTCACTTTTAGAATTGTAAAAGAAAAAGGTACTAAATGTAGCGTACTAAATATTATTTAGTCAAAACTAAGATTACATGATTCTGGAACTGAACCTTAAAAGAGTCAAAGATCTGTAGCGAGCTAAAACATGCAAATTCACAAATGAAGACCAAACAAATCCTTATAAATAAAAGCGATTGTACAGACGACAGAACATCAAGAGTAACAGTTGCACTACGAAAGCCGCAACAAGGACGGTCTCAAAATCAAACTGTTACGCTTGAGGTGCTGTTGACTGTACATAGAAAAGTATGTTAGATGCTGACTGTATTCAGATTAAAATATAATTTTGACGCGTACAACACAATAGTTTATTGTATTATTACGGAATTTAAAAAAATATAATAAACAAAATGCAATCAAAGCACTCTCACGTCACGTGACAGCGAACACGAATTTCAGTGTATGACGTCACTTGTTGTTAGCCTCAGACTCTGTCAAGCACATAAAGTGACTGTCATCATATATTTCGTGTCAAATACTCCCAAGAAGCATTGAAATGTGTTACGCAAGCATTTTAATGCAATAAAAGAAGAAATAAAGTAATACTTAAGACATGGCTGTATGGGAATTAGTTCCCTTTGCCTTCCCTTTATATGGAGAATTAACAAAAAAAATCAGACACTGTCAAAAGGAAAACCATCTAAATCACCATAGGAACCTATCAGTATTTGATAAATGACGTCACAGTGGTAACGGGACATGTATTGGAAATTTGAAACGGAATTTAAGATATGTGATTATTAAGACATTAGTTGTATTAAAATAATTACGAAAAATATTGCAGGCTATAATAAGTATCTACTCATAGACGATATGAATATACTTAATAAATATACAAACACCCGTTACTCGTGAACAAATGTTAGTAATCGTCATACAAAATCTGCCTCTACCGCGATTCGAACCCGGGACAACTGACCGAGAAGTCTGTAGTATAGTTAAGGGTACCGTACCCTTAGCACGAACACTTTTAAATTTCGAATCGCCAACGGATCGAGTAGTTAAACGTAACTACTCGATACAATGGCGATTCGAAATTTATAAAAATAAATTTTGAAATTCTAAATGAAAAATTCTAAATTGAAATTCAAAATTATGTATTCCGAATTTTTAAAAGCTAACGAGCTTTTGTCTGGCTTTTGGTTGAAATTTTAGGCGCGCGTGAACGATACGATTCCGATTCGAAATTTAAATATGTTCGTGCTAGGGGTACCTCATACTAGTCCACTCGGCCAGCCGGTCGTCAAAGCTATTAGTGTCGTTAAATGTTGTTTTTAACATTTTGTCCAATTCTGGCCAGAGTCTGCTCAACAATAGTATATCTAACTGGTTTGTAGGCACCTCAAAAGCTATTTTTATTTACAGTAAACATAACCTTACACCTAATACTTCATTAGAGTGATATCGTTACGAGTTAGCGATAGCAATCGGTAAGATTGTGAATATTGCGATCGCTATCTATGTAAAAACTTGGCCTAGATGGGATACCGCGGTAAGCTAATTGTGCTGTTAGTGCTATTAAAGTTGTCAATATCTGTAAAATACGTTATAAAACATATACTTAATAACAATGTATCAAGATAATGTTTTAATCCGATTAATAAAATCGTTTGATTATTTTTTAATACGTGTCTATAGATTAGATAATTTATTCATGGTTTTCTGTGGAATAAACCCTTCGATTTTCGAATATTTATACTGTCGTGACCCGGCTTGCCGAAATCAAACGCCGGGAATCTTTCGAATCGCTTGTATATTTTGAGTAATTCCTGGGAAGCCAATACACATCGCAGTGTAAAATTATATAATTAAATTGTTTAGTGACAACCATCAGGCGTGGCCCCCTTTGGCCTGATTCTCGATCTATCGCTTTCAAAGTCTAGAATAATCAAGAATAATTCTGACGATCAGAATGTTATTTAAATACCATTCTTTTTAACGTCTTCAGAGAATGTGCCAATACCTACCAAAGAGGCCGGATACTACACTACTTAAAACTTTTTTCTAATTTTCTGTCATAAAGAGATGACAAATTCTTTAAAAATATAGTACACTTGGAACAAATTTAACGTAACTTGAATTAAATTAAAACCACCTTAACGGATTCAACTCGAACAGTTAGATGTTTTTACATTATTATTTGATACCCGACGCGATGTTTCGATTACTTTACAGCGATCATGGGCACAGGAAGACAAATAAACTGAACTAAAACTATATTAAACTACAGATTGAACTTAATTGTTTTTGAACATAAATAGATACATAGGCAATATAAATGCCTACGTTTCGGGTAGAAATATAATACTACGCCGACTATAATTTTCAATTCTACGTAAACAGTGATAATTTGCAAAAATATATTATTTCACATTTAGCCAAAATAGTACCTATACTTATATTATTATCTAAAGATAGTGCATCTTCTCTCATAAATAATTTGGACTTTTCCACAGCAGTCATTAAGCATACATTCCGAAACACACCTACTTGTGTGCTTTATCACGGTTTATCTAATAATTACAGATTATAGCTCTTCTGGCATTAGAAATAAAGTCCAGCAACTAGAGAAGGTCTATCGATGCACTTTACCCTTAGAGCTTAGAACGCTACTTTAAGGCAATAGGGTTGTGAATAAGATATATTAATCCTACCAATATAAGTAGGAAAGTTTCGACGAATGTTTGTTACTCAATCACGCCGGAATGGGTGAACGGAAGTAGATGGAATTTGGCTCAGAGATAGATTATAGTCTATAATAGAACTTAATCGTGGGTATAATCTAGTAGACTGATATTTTAGTAATTGACAAGGTCTAAGATTTAATGAAAATGTTATCGAACTATGATGATTCGAATGTTTCCATTACGAAAATGTTGATATAGCGGATTAAGTGATAAAGTTATTAAGTTGATCATAAAATTCAGAAGGTAGGGTAAAGTAAGCTAAATCCAAAAGTAGGGTGGTTTTGAACGAGACCGCGACACATGATAGAATAGCATACTTCATGATCTCTACTGCTGCCTGTGCGACTTATGCGAGTAATAACTTTTTTTTATACAACTAGATGACAAACAAGATAACTGCCTCTGGTGGTAAGCGGTTACCGCCGCCTATAGACACCTGCAATAACTAGGAAAACTCACTTGATATTGCAGGTGCGTTGTCAGCCTGAGGCTCAGGATGAAATGCCGTCCATGTCCAGTAAATACACAACCAAAACTCGAAAAAGCGATACTTAGAGGTGAAAATTATTCCCATTTCTACTTTCTACTAATTTTAGAGCAATCGCCGAGTGAAATTTCATTCAGATTCATTTATTATTTGATGTTTATTAAGCGTTCACAGCATAGTGAACTCACCCTGATATAGTATAAGTGATAAAATAAATATAATTATACCCTGATGTCTATTCACTGTCTCAACCTCAACCCCACGTACAAAGAAGTGTAGAGCCTCGTTTCTTTGTCGAACTTCCAAAACTTGGAACTCCTGCTTCCTTCCTTCGACGTGGATCCCTTCAAAAGAGGCGGGAACAGTGTGTTTCAAGCTGCACTAGCTGTCTTCTCATATGGACTCTTCTTACCGCTTCAAATCAGGTGGTGTTGAGTCATTTTCCATGCTTTGTATATAAAAAAATTCTATTAATTACGTAAAAGGAGGTCAACATAAAAAAGACCAAATAAGTAAAAGTGGAATGAAAAATATTTTTATTTAAATTTAAGAATAGTTATAATTGACTACTTTTTATCAAGTCAAGTAGCCAATTAAGAATAGTTCTTAATTAGCTACTTATTATCAACACTGTTAAATTGTTTTCCGTTGCACTTTTACTTACTTATTTGGTCTTTATTTAAGGAGGACTTTTTTACGAAATTATTTAAGCTACCCAAATATTTTCATGTTCTCAAGGCCGTCCTTGAGAACACTAAAGTCGTCTATCCGTATAGACGACTTTATGCTTTAAGCTATCAAACCACACCTATAACATGGGTTCCTTCAAAAGAGGCGTGAAAAAGCACCTTTTGGGCCGGCAAGGTGGAGGCGGCTAGAGCAGTGTCTGAACTGCACTAGCTGTCTTCGCATATGGACTCTTCTTACCGCTTCACATCAGGTGGTGTTGAGTCATTTGTCGTGCTTTGTATATAAAAAAAAAACATTCAATAGTGCTTTGATCAAGCTGCAAGAAAATTTGCGAATTTTTTTTGGCGGTTAGAAATTATTAGAAAGCAAGACACAAAATTGCATTTAAATTAAAACAGAATGGCTATTTTACTTAGAGTCTCTTTAGAAAATCATAATAATAATTCCAACCAGCACTAACATCGCGACAATATTTTTCCTAATTCATTTTTAAAATAATTTAATTTGATATTGGAAAAATATATGGAAATAGGACAAGGATTTGAATTAGATATAGACCGCACGACCCATCTCTTATCTATGGATGAACTACGGAATCCACTCACGCTCAACTTTTTCTAGGAATTATGTTTTTTTCTAGAGTTTGCCTAATCTTAGCTTTCTCGTATTGTCAAATAGAGTATCCTAGGCAGCCCTGTTAAGAATTAGCAAGCCGAATAATCAGGTGCGCGGGCGCAGGACGTGAGAAGTTTATTATCTTGCGCGCGCATCCCGCCCGCCATTACTTAGAGATAAGGCACGAATATTAGCGCCAGTATCTGATGCGATATGCGACATCTACCATCGAGTACTTGGACACTTTGGCTAAGTTATAATTGCAGATTCCTATTCTGAATTGTTAGGAAAATACAATTGGAAAGTAAAAAAAAATCCACTTCGGTTTTAGGGTAGAGTACATACATTTTCACGGGTTTAAATTAAAATTCGGGTCAATTTTAAAATTTTATGATCTGTAAATAAACCAATTTTTATTATTCATCAATGTAACTATGAGAAAAATTAAAAGGAGTCTTGCCCTAGAACATGTCTCTTTTCGCAGGTTTTATACATTGTTCATAATTACTACTTATAGTTAATATAATTTTATTAATATTTTAGATTTTTCATTACTTTAAAGCTGTGACGGTTCAAGTCGAGAAATAAGATTGTCTCCGAAGTGAAAATCTTACTACTTCTTACTATTATAATAGCTGCGAAAGTATGTTTGTTACTCATTCATACAAGAACGGCTGAACGGATCTATAAATGCAGACGAAGTCGCGGGCTATACTATGAAGATATTAATCGCGCCAAAATAAGGCGATGTACAGTCGACAGCACATCAAGCGTAACAGTTTGGCTTTGATATCGCACGTACTCCGTTCGTAATAGAGGAGGTTTTCGTAGTGCAAATGTTACACATGGCGCGCTGTCTGCTGTATCTAGGATCAAATAAGGTTGCCTCTTAGGTCAACTAGATCCATAATGTCTCAATCCTTTTGCGGTGAAACCTGAGGACATGCCTTGTCTACTTTAGGGCTTTGTGTTATAATGTATTTGACATTAGATTTAATTGATCTATAGTTAAGCCAATCAAATTGGTTTTAATTATTTATCGTATCCCTCTAGTAAAGATTTTCATATTATTATGTTTTATGTTGTAGTGGTCGGATTATAATTATTCAATAATTTCTTACAAACGCATATATTATTATGCCGAAATCATAAAGTCCTAGAGAAACAACATAGAATTAGAAGTTATTTATTCCAACAAACATGCTAGAAGGCAAATGCTATAAAATAGTAACTTGTAACATGTTTCGCTCAATATTCAGCATTTAATTAAAGTAAATTATGTTTATGGCATACCAAAAAAAAACATACAAAGCTATAGTCCCGACCACAGTACAGCTTTGCCGCACAAAATAATTTCTTTGATCAAACTAAGGTAAAAAAAATAAAATAAAGAAGGTTAAGCTACTCCTCATAAAAATATCCGACCCTTCAGAGACTCGAAACCGGGACCACTGGCTTAGCTTATCTACGGTTCAATGATAATCCACCAAACGTCAAAATAGCTTCTGACTTGTACGCTGCTTTACAATGACTAATTTGAATTGAGATTACTATTTTGATGTATGTATTCTAACGGCTGTCGTAAGTACCTGTATAGGTACATTGACATCATGGCATGTGACGATTGATGTCATATTAATGATATCCGTTGACTACAGTGGACCCGCGGTACTCCGACAAACGTTTTGCCGGGCAGTGTCGGACTATCAAATTTGTCGGATTATAGAGTACTGCGTAAGACCCCCTATAGTCCGGAATTTTTTAGAAACCTAGTACCTTGTAATCCGACAAATTACAGATCCAAACATAAGATTTTATATGTTATGTTACACTCTGAAGTACAAATCATACATCATTATGTAGGGATGTCGAATTTAGTAAATTAAACAAAATCAAAATTAAAACAAAAACAAACCTCAACACTGGCGCGTACAAATTGTAACCTGCTCAATCAGGCAATAACTACATTAGCGAAGACTGTCAAAAAATATTTATGTACTATGTACATAATAGTCATGCCGGATTACAGGGGGTGCCGGATTAGCCAGGGGCCGGATTACCGGGGGTCCACTGTATTTCAAAAGATAAGGATCTATAGGCATAAAAACTTAGCTAAACCTGAACTGGCAAGAAACTGTCTACTAAACCAGACAATGCGGGTTCGAAATTTCGAGTTTCGTGTTTTTGTGATGAATAGCGATTTGTTTGCAAATCATGTTCATGTCATTATTTAGGTATATTTCTATACTTTATGTATAATTTATTAATATACTTAGCCGTTATCTAGCATTAGGCCGTTAGTCTAGTCTAGGTGATAGGCCCATATGTAGGGTCGTCTGGGTAGGTACCACCGCCTTTCTTATTTCAGCCGTCAAACTGTTCGCTGTGTTTCGGATTGAAGGGAAAGGGCTCATCTTAGGCCTCAGGAGGATACCGCACCTGCAATATCAAGTGATTTTTTCTTGTTATTGCACTCTTGCAGGTGTCTACAGACGGCGGTAACCATATACCACTAGGTGGGCTGTCAGCTTGTTTGTCATTTATTTGTATAAAAGATGATACAAGCTCAGACTGATGCTTTGTTTTATAATTTACAGGACAAATAATATATTGCTTAGTTTAGTTGCTACTAATGTCTGATTACAGAATTTTATTATGAAGGATCTTAAATTTGTAAAAAAGATAGTCGATAGATAGATAGATTAAATAGTCGTACCTACACTATCTTTACGAACTTAAAACTTTTGTCAAGATTTTTCAACGATAACTTATTTAATTAATCGATCGCATTGGAATCGTTGTTGTAACGGTATTAAAATTTCAAGTCGGTGTGCGAGTCGCACACAATTTCATTGATAATCATCCCGTGGTGATATCACTGGCCGCCATGCGCCCATCACGCCACAGCCGTCCCTCTTACTCCTATAATTAAGCTATCTCTATCTCTGTCTCCGTTATCTGCCAGCTTTGAAATTAAAAAACAAAATAATGAGTTATATCGGCCGTTATCGCCGGTCGCTATCGCAGCATCCGCCAATGTATCGGAGCAGATAAGAAACCATCTGCTCAGTCGGTGGTTGATTTAAACCGTGTTCTATTTACGACAAAATTAATTATTGTTACGGATTAATTGATGAGTGAATGCTGGCAACAGATAGTATATCTAACTAATAATAAGTTGCCATTTGGAAAGACCATAATGATTATCATATTGCGTTTTTATCCGGTTTGTTTTCTACGTTTAATTAAGTATGCGAAGGTAAGGACGTAGACGCCGTAATAAGAATAACACTTATTGCTACACGCAGTGAGTATAAAATGCCCTATCTGTATTCCTAGCGACGTAGTAACAAGTTAGAATAATCAGTAGCCGATATTTGTTGGTAAAAATGAAAATAAACAGACATCATAAACAAATAAGGGAAGATGCGATATCCATGCTCAGGCCGTGTATCGGCTGACTCACTATTTATGAAATATTAAGTACTAGCTGTGCCCACGACTTCGTTCGCATTGATGTTGGAAAATAGCATAGGGTATATGGCCCGCCTTGGATAGCATATATGAGTGCGGAAGTACCTACTTGATCATTATTTTGTTGCGGAGCTATTTAAAACTATGAGATCTCTAAAGATATTCATTGAAATCAAACGATGTCAACAGTTTTGTTGAAAATTAAATACTTGTGATGAATGATGTATTTATTTTGATAAGGAATAATATCACATAAACACTTTCGCATATAATGCATTCTTTTAGAACAAACTTGATTACCAAGAAAAGGATGTATTGAGTTAACCATAATAAAAGATAGACATAAGTTGGAAGCGGACTTTATTTTGAACTTTTAAAGGAAAACAATTCCAGAATACATGATTTTTACGTAACATTAACCGTTTGTTATGCAACGCACCCTACTTATGTAACAAACGGTTTTTGCAACATTTTTCATTCATGCTCAGCTCTATTAGTCGTAGCGGAATTTTATATAGCCTATATAATTCCTGGAATGGACCATCTAACACAAAATTAATTTTTCAATTTGGATCAGTAGTTCTTGAGATTAGCGCGTTTAACCAACCAAACAAACAAACTTTTCAGCTTTATAGTATTAGTATAGATTATACTTAGTATTATTTATTAAGCAGTAGCGATCGGAAACCGCACCTATCACCTCTTACGTATCCACGTGCCAGTAAATTGATTGTTTTGTAACAACAATTTGCGCATCCCTCGACCGATCTACCCCCTTACCCTAAAAATGTCAAGAGACGGCCTACCACCTTTTATATACATTGCTGTTTCACGCTACAATGAAACGAAACGTTTCGTTGTGAAACATCAATGTACACACGATAGCACATCAAGTGTACCGGTAGCACTACGAAAGCCGCCTCTATTACGAGTGTAGTAAGGGCGGTCTAAAAACACCGAAGATTTAATCCTCCATGTCGGTGGAAAACCGTATACATGCGCTGACGCACACTCTTGCAGATTATGCGTTAGTGTGCTCGCTTGGGGTGGTCGCAAAATCATTTGTAAAATGAGTGGGTTTTCTGCTTATATCAACAATTTTACTGAAAATTATTGCTTGATAAAAAAAATATTATGTCTCTTAGTTTTTATATGTTAGAAGTATAGTTTAGTACGAGGCTGTACTGAAATACATTTATTTCCATTTTTAATAAATTTATTTCCATTTAATTTCAGTTGAAACTTCTTAAGTTAGACCCGTTTTAAGCCTATTTATTGCTTCAGTTTTATGCCAGTTCTTTTTGTAATAAGACGAAGAGCGATCAAATTCTGGTTAATTAGATAAGCAACTGATAGACTCTCGGTATCACTATCTTGAAGTTCCTCCATTCCCGGGGTGAACCCCGATAACTCCAGTGGCGATAATCTGATGATAAACGTACACTTTGTCAAGTTGTAGTAATGATGTTGACATACGTGACTTTTGTACGGTACTGTTCTTATTATATGATATGAAAAATATGATTATTAGATAATCATCAGCGGGGTGACCGCCAACTCGAAGCTGCATCAATTATTTTGAAAGCCATATTGCATTCATAGGCGGTACGAAATCACAATGTGGTGTCATAATTCATATCAATTATCAAACCAATGCACAATATGACAAATTGGATTTTTTTTTTTATAAAAATCTGATTCATTTAAAAAGTTCTTTCGAGGATAATTTCAAAAGAATGTCGCCGTTTGCTTATAAACGGAAAAAAGAGAACGAGCGGAAACAAATATTTTGGATTGTCTTCTATCCAGAAAATGGTTCATTCATATTTTGGCTTTTGTAAAATACCTTGTCCGGCCAACAGTCCATGGTTGGTCTGCTCCCTCACTAAATACGTCACGTGAGTGACGTCATCACGAACTGCTGCTGCTGTTTGTCAATATATTTAAAACCAAGAACAATAATCGTAAGGATAAATATAAAATTGAAAACTTTAAGTAATCCCCGGCCTCATAAACAATCTATCTAACACCTTCTTATTGAGATCATTATCTGCAGTAAGTTTCTGAAGAATGAAGCATCCTGAAGACTATTTGATGCTGCAGTAGGTATGAGCGGAAGTTCAGCATGTTTTGGAATACCGTAAAAATAAACCAAATTTAAAACTAATGGGATTTGTGAAAGTTAACAAGACCCTATGTCATTAAGGAAATGACCCGATAGTCATCAAACGCCTGAACAGATATTTATAAATTATAGCTCAAAACAATCTGGAACACGTCAGCTTTCAAACAAAAAAAAAAAACGAATCTAAATCGGTCCATTCCATTCGCTTAGGAGCTACTTATCTCTGTGTCTGCACAGATACACAGACAGCCACGTGAAACTTATAAAACCACACATTTTGGGGGATGAAATAGGACTTAATTCTTGCAAAACTTACCATTCGCGAGGTATTTTATGTAGGTAGCCTTAATCTGTAAGTATTCATATTTTTTTTATTGAAAGAGTATCCATTCAGATTTATACCATTGGAATTGATGCAGAAGTTTAGTTTTGAAATCAACATAACTGGAATAATTAAGTCATCAATGTAAGCAAAATAGCGGATTTTTACTTTTCAGTGGTGCTTATGATATTTTTTGGTTTGGAATACTACCAGGTTAATACATGGTCACCAATCGAGCTTTGACTTGCGAAAATGAGTAAATATTGTGAAAATTTTTTTATTTTATCACAATAAAACCTAAAAAGATTTAACATGAATAAAACAGCTATCCAAAAAACACCTTTGTATAAATTATATTTTTCCCTTTTAAGTGTTTTCAAGTCGGTTTTTATTTTTGTTTAAATTTTGTTTAGTCACCTGAGGTAAGCTGGTTAAAAGTCATCAACTACCCCTTTTTAATATGATGATGTGATGGAGCCTCGTTCAAAATTAAGTACTGCACTTCATACTCAAAGCTTTATGACTCAAAACTTTTGTACACAAATTGTGCAAACGGCAGACTTTATATACATATTTTGAAATTTTCTATCAGTCAACCAGTAAGGCATGCTAGTAGCTAAAAAATTCTTTTTATCTATTAGAATGTTTTCATAAATTCAGATAACATTTAATTAATTTCACACATAATTATATATGATCTGAACTCCTTATGGAATTCTGAGAAATAAAAATTCTATAGTTTTGGGTAATATCCAAACATAATTGCCATTCAACTTCACATTAAGTGTTATTTACACTATGGTTATATTATAATTGGTAACCCGGATACGCAGCGTAGGCATCCTAATACGTTTTTAAATAGATAACACGGAGATAAGAGGTAATATAAGTGCAACTACTTACATTAGTGTCTTTGTGTCGATATTCGGTGATAAGGCACGGTATGCTTAGGGCTACGTTGCGATTGCGACTTTGTTATAGTAATAACTATATCTTTTTTGTTTTCACAACTATATTTCAATTGGCTTTAGTTTTATACTAAATAATCAGGTATCCATAATTCACGGCCCTGATTGCGCTAATTCATAATATATTGACAAAACCAAAAACGATCCGTTGAGCACAAATTGTATAGTGCTTTTTAAGAGCATCTATTATTTAACCATTATTTATGGGAACGTATATTCTGGAGTGTAACAAATATTTTTGACGTAACGTCATTGTGTTGTATTTAGATTGTTTAATTAAATAATTATAGTCAATGAACTGTATTGAATGGTATATTTGACAAGTAAAGAAAAGACAATCAAACTGACATAGAACATTGTACAAGAACATAAACATAAACTCTTTACAGTGCCAGTATCTGATAGCAGGTTCATGGTATGATCTAAAGATTAATATTACAACACATTGTATCTAAATGCTGTCAATTCAGCTCGATATATTTACACAATTAGGAAAGTTTTTTATTTTAATAATGTGTAAAAAATATACTAAATACATATGTTATATAATTATAACCATAGACATTAACGTACGTTCAAAAAAAAAAGCGCTAATTCGTGGCCGTGCAAATGCTTAGCGCAATACGAATTGTGCGCTACGTAACGTTTTTGGTTTTGGTTTGGTGATATGATGGAAATTAGAGGCTCATCTGTTTTCGCTGAAATCAAATGTCCGTTGCCTCCAGCTCTTACTACGCTCTCATATACGTGAGCATGTGAAACTTTCTTAATTTTTGATTTTAACATTATTATGAATGTTTGAAAAATTACTTAGTAATTAAAATATAATAAAAGTAGATTCCGCCTCAGGACGTGAAATTTTTCTAGTTTTATTATGTAAAACTTTCATTCTACGTCACTCTAATGAAAGGAAAGCAAAGCTTTTTTAGCTTTGTCTTCTATAATATTTGAATAATCATCATATCAACTGTTAAAGCCTGCTGGGCATAGGCCTCCCTCAAGGATCTCCAAGCCAATCGGTCCTGCGCTGCTCGCATCCATCGGGTTCCCGCGACCCTCAGCAGATCATCGGTCCACCTTGTGACTACTCTCCCAATAATGAATCCCAATAGGAATGAAAAAAGGAATGGAATTATTAAACATTCAAAACCGATCGACGTATAGTCATTTGTAAAAAGATATATTATTCAGTTTTTAAATCTCGTTGCCTTATTTTCTTTTACAATAAGAGTCACTGTCAAAAGTGGGTGGCAGGGTGGTGACGACATAAAAAAATAAAACATGGGCTAATATTCATTCATAGAAATGTTTGGAACTTTCAAATTCATTTTATCCATTTTATAATTTTATAACATTTCTATGAAATAAGTCAGCCAATGTCATTATTCCATTCAAATGTCATGAAATTATCAAAAGAATAAGATTATTTGAAAGTTGCGAAACATTATAGGAACGTTTTAGTGCACGTGACTCTAGTACTTACTACTTTTAGGGGAATTGCTCAAATATGCGTTATTTTTCTTGGAAATTATCCATCGTAATTTCTCTGCGCGATAATTCAAGCTTCAGTAGAAAATAACACAAACTGTGTATTTCAACCAGTTCAAGTCAAAAATGCTAACGGTCCGCCGTCTAGCTTTGACTTTGGAGATTTATCACAACGAATTACGAAGAAAATTATTTTTTCATTTATTCAAATCGGTTTTAAATCCCACATCGATAGGTATAGATATATTTGTATAGGCAATCATCTTATCTTAGGAAAATAAAATAAAATGTTTTGTCAGTTATTTTCCATTATTAAAGATTAAATAATCTAGATTAATATTTAATGGAATACAAATTGACAGATTGCGTCAGGCCGTCAAATGGTTTTGGCCACCGTCTCTCATCTGCTGATAAGCGTCTGATAAGACGCAGATAGTTTTCTTAATGGACTCCGTCTTGGAGATAAGATAGGGTAATGTATCCTTGGCCGCTGCTTTGGTGGACTTGGGACGTCATACACACATCATATGTCGAAGGATTGGGATAGTGTCAGATAAAATATTTATTTATTTATCGTAAGTAAAAATCTACATAAACAAACTGAGATACAAACTATTCTGTAATAGTTACCGATTGTACAGAGAACTTTCTACGTTCGTAATAGAAACGGCTATAGTAGTACAACTGTAACACTTTCATGTGCTGTCGCCTGTACATCAAATCGTCATCAAATCTAATTTTCCTTCAAGTGTCTTATAGTACAGAGAGTATTGTGGTATCTGCTACTCGTATGGATAAAAGTAGCATTTTCATCGTGAATAATAGAATTATTCTTTATCTCATAAAATATTCTTTTTTGGTCGCTAGAGTAATCAAATTGAGGCTTATATTCGATTTGAGTTTCACTTATTGAAGTGACTCTTTTCATTTTAGAACTAGTGAGATGAAAATTAAATAATGTCGGTATTTTCTGCAGGTAAAACATTTTCAAAACACGACAGGATATGTATCTGTTTAAAATTTTTTATATTTTTAGAGTTGATAGATCACATGAGCACGGATTTCTTGATAACAAAAGTTGACGTTTGCGAGTTCTAATTTCATCATTTATGTAATTTGTGTCGATCGATAGATCCGTGCTCGCATGGCTGATTAAAGAATTGTGTCTATTAGTTTTATTAATTATTTTGATTTTAAACAGATTTTGATTTGATTCCATTAAGATTCAAGCAGAATGCATTCTTTACATAGACTATCATAATAAAAAATACGTCTTAACATGTTTGAAAATTAGAATTTGGGAAATAGAAAAATAAATGTAATTGTTATGTTACAATTTAATTTGATTTACTTCGAAATTAGAATTATAAAAGAAAACAACCTCATTAATACCCATTAATCACTTTAATATCTCCGTAATTATTTACTGTACATATCGGAACTAGCTCACTTGATATCGTAAGTTCGTCACTAAAGTTGATCTAAGCTATCATATCTCCTCATTCGAGTTGATTATTCTTATTTTAAAATAAATTTATCACGATGTCCGTAATTGCTATATCCGTGTTTTCCCCCATTTGATTCTCCCTAATTTGGTTTACGAGTAAATAATCGATACGATTCGTTTCCAGAATCAAAATAAACAGCTGCTATGTTGATCGCACTTAGCCGATTATGGAAGCAGTAAATCGTCTTCAAACTTCAGAATAGTGTGTTACTCAATCACGGATTCCACAGTTACAGACGTCACGATTTTATTAAATTACCTATTACGTTTTTGGCCCTAATCCTCGAGAACACAAATGCTAAGTCTAAATTTAAGTTTAGTGCATTTCTTTCTCTCAAAATGAATACTAAAACGATAGCTGTCATATAATTTGACATTTAGAAACGTGCGTTCAATTTTCGACCTTATTAAACGTGATAAAATGCAGTGTTTAGGAGGCACCTCCGTACATGCCGTCTAAAATTGTCTATGGTGTCCTTGGAATCTATCTAAATTTAATTGACAGGTGTAAACGAAATCCTGCTATCTTTTTCCTATTACATATTGCGATAAAGAGATATACTTCTTAAATTTAGAATTAGAGTATGTGATGAGATGACGGATGAAGAATACAATTCACCGCCCCATTTCTTTCCGTTGGTTTCGTAAGAGGCAACTAAGGAATTTCTTAAGCTACCAACTACTCTGATGGTGGTAGGGTCAGAAGTGACCAATTGTGGGCACTTTCCGGGATCAGTTGGCGTACAACCAGAGCTTGGAGTGAGATGCCGCGATGGACGCGGTCTGTGATGGCTTCCGTCAAGTTCCGTCCAACCGGTGCCAGGTGGATTTTTTAAAATAAGGTGCTTAATCATATTATTATAAGTATTTCGATTTTTAGTTCTTCATTTCATTCGTTAGTTCCAAATAAGAATAGTCTACATTCTAGTTCTTGACCAATACTTTTATTTTATTATTCTCACATAGTTTATCTATTCAAATAATTGATTCAGTGATCAATAACAAGTTAACATGGACATAACGTTATCTTAGGTATATACTATTTTGATTATTGAATTGTATCGATTTTATTTACCCGTAACAGTCAATATCACTATCGCTGTCACTCAATATTAAGAGCTGTTATTTTATTATAATTGAAATCCCATTAAATTAACGATTTATTATTAATATAAGAAATATACTTAATAAACATAAAAACGTCCATGACTCTTAAACTCATCATACAAACATCTGTCCGTATAGGGATTCAAACCAGGAACCTCCCAGTCTAGTAGATAGAGGCATTGAGTACTGGATCAGACAGCCGTTCGTCTTAAAATCTTCAGTTAAATTGCTGAAATTTATTTCCCAAGGGAATTATTATCATTTAAAGATACTGCTAAAATTCGTGCAAATGCGTCTATTGTCTCAAAGAAAAATACACCGATCTGCGTAAAATGGAAACGCGGCAAGCATCAGATACTATCAGCGCTCCTATTAACCGGCCGTGATTAAACAATGGTTCTGTAATCGAAAAAATAATTCGCCTAATTTGTCCGAAGCCCGAGTGACGCCGGCTATTTGTCTACCAGATAGAGATGCCTCGATTGTTAACTACGCCTCAAACGTAATTAGTGCGATTTGTTTTGGCCGGGTTATCGCGGGCCACATCAAACTTTCGGCGGGAACAATAGAAAAGAAACTTTGTAATAATTCGATTAGGCCGCGGTGATTTGTGGCCTTAATTAATTTACGTTACGCTTTGGGTAACCCTTCGTTGTTTTAAATTGGGAAACGGATTGTTGTAAATTGGTTAAGGTTTGAAATAAATATTATTTTATCTTACCTTAGTTTTCCATTCCAACCATTTCTTAGGCCTATAGTACCTATTTGGACTATGGTAATTTACTAAATAGGTAAAGTATTCCAAGTATGAAAAAAATAAAAAATAATATTTCAATATTGTAGGGTATACTTTACCTTGTAACACAAATGCAGATAGACTATAGAAAATTCACAGGGTCATCCAAAGTCATCGGTAGCTCACATGGTTAGAGCCAGATTGTAAAAGGTTGCGGGTTCAGTTCCCGCCCTAGAATATGTGTTTTTCTAGTTTAAATACTTTTTACATTTTGCTAACATTCATATACTTACAATGCGTATTTATTTCATATAAAATCATCCAAATACGTCAATTTTTTTTCAATGCGGAATGATAACTCTTTAGTGGAGAGCCTCCATACGTAAGATAAGAGTGAATTGTAGTAATCGGTGTTATATATAATAAGTATGATCCTCAGAACGTAATCCAACACCTCCGGGCTACCTGCATCACTGCGGTTATCATTCTAGGTAGCCGCTGGGTGGTCGGACTTGTGATTGATCGCTGTGAAAAAATACTTAGTGCATTTAACAACAATGTAAACAAATATATGTATAACCTTTGTTATTGTTTCTGATGGTTAAACCAATAAGGTTATATACTTAACGGTGATGAGATTGAGTATAAAGAGTGGGTCAAAACGGGGGACTTCCCCGTAGGGTAAGTATCCTATATATTGTAGTTAGCAAATTTGACTAGTTTACGGTTTCGTCGTGTGTGTGCTGCCACTAACTATTGAAATTAAAAAAGTTTTCTTATTTTAGGTTTGCGAGGAATAACCAGTCGAGTCTTTTTAACTTGTATTAATACAATATAATTGCTTCTAACATAATTTGTCTATTAAAATTATAAAGAATGATAAGAGAATTGCAGTTGTATGTGTAAAATTCATGAAGTGTACGTTTATTTGTATCAACTTTTAATATTTCTTTATCGCCTTTTGATTTAAGGGATAATGTTTGTTAGAGAGATTTGTTTATTATGATGGACTCTATCGATCGTTGTCATCACTACATAGTATAAAACAAAGTCGCTATCCGCCGTCTGTCTGTCCCTATGTATGCTTAGATCTTTAAAACTACGCAACGGATTTTGATGCGGTTTTTTTAATAGATAGAGTAATTATCAAGGAAGGTTTATATGCATAATATATGCATAATATTTACATAAGCATTGCACCCGTGCAAAGCCGGGGCGGGTCGCTAGTAATAAAATATAGGACGTTTATATTCGACATTTGGCGGGTTCGATCCCCGGTTCAAGTAAGTGACTTTCAATAAATATTTGAATACAGTTATTGCTATTTCTAAAAATAAAGGAGAGTATAATTTGCTAATTTCAATATTTAGAATACTTTCCCTTCGATAGGCATTGGTTTGACTCACTCTGTATAGGCCCCACAGCTGGGCATAGGCCTTTCTACACGGGAATAACACATGAGGAGTTTGAGCCATAACACCACCACGCTGGCCCAATGCTGGTTGGTGGGTTAAAGCGGGTACAGGATCAGTAACAACCGGGACCAATGGCTTAACGTGCCTCCGTGCTTTGGAAGGCTCGAGATAACAAACTTTGAATGACCCATCCCGGGATCGACCATGGCGAAAGGTGCTTTCCAACCGAAACCAGAATCCGTGCTGTAATCGAAACCAGAGCACTCGATTCACTATGTGATTATGTACTAATATTATTAAGATAATTTTTAAGTCAAAAAGAAAATAATATACATACAGGGTTGTGCCGTCAATACGACAATAAATTGGAACATGGGCTATATTAGTTCATTGAAACGGTTTGCCACTTTCAGAAACATCTTATCCATTTGATAATTTCATGACATTTGTATGAAATAATAAAACATTGGCTGCATTATTTTATACATATCTCATGAAATTATCTAATAAATACGATTTTTTTGAAAGTTGCAAACCATTTCTATGAACTAACAAAACCCATGTTTTATTTTCTGTCGTATTGACGGCACCACCCTATATATTGCATTTGCTTTTAATTAAATTAATTCTTTTATATCCGTAGTGTAACTATACTATTAGGGCCTTACTAATTACCCCTGTATAAACCTTGTATAATTAGGTACATAGTTACATAGAGTTTGGTCAAGTTCGTTTTGAACTCGATTATTAGTAAGGGGAACTTATAGCATATCATTTCTTTGCAGAGCATTCTGTGCGATTTGACAATTTGAATACTCCTAAATGGACTACAATACCACATAAAGGAATGCATCAAAAACACATCGGTAGTACGTGTTAACATCGTTTTCTTTTGATACACCACTCGAAGAGCCCCGTCTAAGGTACAATGTTCTCTATAACCTAATCACCTGTCCCATCTTGTTCCAGACCATTGTTCTTTCTCAGGTTTACGCATAAACAATCAAAATTAACCTCTACCGCGTCGCTGAAAGGTCCTTTTTAGAAAACATAACGAATCCGCCACGACCTACGGCCTCGCGATCCATTTCATCTCGTTCAAGCATAAACTACAGTACAGGCGTCAATTGTTAACAACCTCTCGATTCTCGTGAAACGATACAATCGATTCTGTCGTTTATTTTCTCGCACTAGAGTTTCGATTGTTTTATTCGATTCGCTTCGCCCCCGGCTGTTTAGATCATACGTTACTCAAATCCGATTTGACAGCACGTTCGAATTTATTCTTTAAACGCAACAGCCGTTAGAACGTATTTCGAGGTTATGATTCTGACACTTGCAGTTTTATCGGTATATCAGATTCCTATGACCGATACGGTTGTCGAAAAGGTTTTATTTTAGTTTTAGTCCTTATTGCGTTTTGGATAAGGGTCAGCATGTTTGAGTTTTTTGTGTGTTAGAGGACAGCATTCGTTTGTTTTGACAGCGGGTGTACGGTTACGGGTGACTACGATTGTGCGATTGTGTGGAGCGTTTTAGATCCACAGATAACAGCGTGACACACAGGGGTCGAGGAACGGAGATTAATGTGTGCTTCGATAAAAAACCAGTAATTAGACCGATGATGTTGAAAGAATAGTGGCCAGTTTGTCAACGATATTTACCCAAAACAAGATAAAGGTTAAAGTTTCATACAAATATTATTTTTTTGTCCTTTACCAGCCGGCCTGCGGGTATTTCTGTAGTTTAACCTTGAGTGTATGAAGTTAGTAGTTACATATCAATAATAAAGACCAATTCCGCGTTTCGGTCATGTGAAAGCAAAAACTAATGCAGGTATATTTTTCAGTTACTTTTCGCGACGCATTTAAACTCATTTTACATGAGTTAGTCTTCAACTGACATGCTACAAACTGCAGACATAATCGGTTTTTTTTATCGTCATTGACCCTCTGGGGTCTTACGCGGTTGACAAGTTAATTTAAATTATGGAGGCGTCAAAAATTAAAAAAGGCCATTCTTTTTATTCTACTTCTTCTTAGTTTGATCGAAGGTATAGATATTTTGAGAGAGACTTTTACTTAAATAACAGATATAATTTCGTGATGAATTCACCATTCTTGAAAGCGGTGAATCCCGCGCACATTTCAGGTCGCTTTGTTGGTTGTTCCATCGCGTCCGTGTGTTTTTTGTGTAGGTTCGTTAATGGTTCGATATAGAGATTAGATAATGCCCTACACAATGTTTTAGTTTAATTATATGTTTGCATATAGTACTATTAATGATTATTTATTATTTATGGTTGATGAAAATTCGTGGATGCTACCGTGGCGATGTTATTACGCGGGATGTTTGTCCGGGATAGCAATTTCGGTTATCGATCGACGTTATAAGTATCGAGATTTATATCGATCTAATCAACTTTTTTTTTTATCGAGCTTATTACAGTCGCTCCGAACCATCTACCCGTTATGTTAACAAGGTGTTTGTTTGTATTTTTAAGAATAAATTATTATTTTAATAATTTATGCGACGATTAGACGATAAGGAAACGTTTTATATAGCAAAATACAGCTAAAGTGTAAAATATTTAAAAAGATTTTTAAATGAACGTTAAAGGTTGTTTTAAAGTCTTTAAAGACTTATTCTATTCGGTTTCGAACAGATACAGAACAGGTACAAAAAAAAAAATTTTCTCGACACGTGATGCGTATCTAGGTTATGAGTAAGTATGCGTATAATTCATTAGAAATGAGTAAAATAATATTAATAAATCTTCAGGTTTCTACAAAACCAATCTTGATTAAAATAGCAAACAATTGGTTACTGTGTAAACAATTGTAATTTACATCAAGCCATAATCTATGTCATGTCGCGTAGCAAGTATCAAGAATTTAGATCCCGATAGTTAGTGCTAATCTGCGCCCACGCACTATTGTTCAAAACTCGGAATTCCTATTTAGTGTGGTGATAACATCGGGCGGCCGAAAGAGGCGGACCTTTATAAGGCCTCGGCCGATTTTCTTACTAGCTGTTTACATAGATTAGCTGCTTGTCCGCAGTTTACAAGGGACTGTGTTAGGCCCACAATGAAGTTTTTATTTAATGTGAGCTTGCAAATGCCTGCGCTTTATTGTGCGGTTGTATTTCTACCGTAATAGAGGTATAGTTAGGAACCTTAATATTGATAAATTTGATGTGGTTTTGTCAACCACATTCGAGTACTTATACGCAAATATATGTATAGTCTACATTAGAGTGATTTACTAAGTGGTAGACTCCGTATGTAGGGTTGTGTGGATACTTTTCGCTTTTCGCTGTCACAGTTCGCTGTGTTGCGGATTGAAGGAAAAAGAAGACAGTATAATTACTGGGTATGGAAGGCTATCTGCGACCTTCAGCAGATCCTCGGTTCACCTTGTTGGACGCCCACGCTGCTTCTTCGGGTTCATGGTCTTTTCTGCCCCAACAGCCTTCGGATGCATGCAGTGCAGCACCGATGGCATCATTAGGGGAGGCCTTTGTCTAGCAGTAGACGTCTTGTGGTTGAAATGATGGTGATGATGGTAGAAGCAATTTCATCTCGAGTCTCAGGATGACAACGCACTCGCAATACTAGGGGGTTTTTTCTACCACGTTATTTCACCGGCCCATTAATAGTGCGCAGTGAATCGACTCGTGTTCAGAGAGAACCAGAAGTTTCGCGCAAGCCGTATCAAATTACCGTAGGTAGGCAAATCTTGAAACATTTTTTTATAGGCTACGCGGTTACGGTAACACCTTTAGTGCAAGGTAATAAGAGCGCTTTTTGAATGCGACTGCTCATTCAATTCAGTACCTACTGTACTAAGTTTAAATGTAACATATCATTTTATCGACACTTCCATCTCACGGCCGTTTAATGGCGTGATTTTAATCTTTGAAACTGTGACACTATGACAGGTTACTGTTATAATAACAACAAACAAACCACTATCAAACCTGACGATGACGCTTCTAATATAAACCTTAATGCCTTGTCATTAAAAAGTGGTCTACTGCATATGTTATTTTGGATCATCATTTAGTTTGACATCCGGCGCACGCGCACCGCAGCGTCGATTATTCGATAATTTTCGAAGATTAACATCGTTTTTTGACAACACTACTTATTTTGTATTTGGAATGCGTATGTGTCATTAGGGATAAAATATGAACGGTTAAATGGCATGACTCAGTTCAATGATAAAACTCATTTAGGCACAGTACCTAAATAAAATAGAAAATCTTTGTTTGGATTGCGATTCTATTCTGTCATTTATACAAAAAATACTTTATCTACCTGGCTGTCATTCCATTTTAAAAAGAAAGGGTTAAAACATTTGTTTTCGCTTAGACAAATTGGAGATTTTTCGCCGAACCGTACACTTTTTACTTATTTTAGTTTTTACAATACCGAGCTAAACTACTTACTGCAAAATTGCCATTTTAGAAACGTCAAATGACTTTAACTGCTATGACGTGTCCTTCCTTTGTCTGATAATAATGACAGTGACACGGAACTAAAATTTAAAGGACAATGACCACCAAAGTATGCCTAAAAATCCATACTTACTAATAAGACGGTTCGTATATAACCAAATATTACCACCATTGAATATTTAGAAAACAAAACAGGTATTTTGAAGTTATCTAATAATCAAAAAATTATGAACAAAAATTAAAACCGACTTAAAAAAACTGAAAAGTATAAAATACTTTAATTTAAGTAGGTAGTCATCACCTATAAATATATTTTTGGAGTCGGTGCTTCACGTTCTATTATTTCTGGAAACAACTTAGCACCAACTCCAAAAAATATGTTTCTAGGTTATGAGTACCTACTTAAATTAATTATTTTATACTTTTCAGTTTTTGAAGTCGGGTATAATTTGTTTTTCACAATTTTTAGTGATATCTTTCTATGGTCAAAGCTAGATTGGTGACCGTCAGCTTACATTGTTTCCTACTTTAGTATCGTTTCACTAAAAAGTCATAGGAAAGCAAAAATCCACAATTTCGCAAACCTAGATGACTTTCTTATTTCAGTTTTTTTGATTTAAAAACCAAACTATGCAACTGATTTTAAAAAAAAAAATTATGGAACCAAATGGCAACTATTCCGCATCGAACAAAAAAGAATCACGTAAATCGGATCAGAAATCTCGGCGTAATCGGTGTACACACATAGAAAAAAAACATACCAACCGAATTAAGAACCTCCTCGTTTTTGAAGTCGATTAAAAACGGCTGTATAGTTTGGTGTAAGTGTATGAAAATGAGGAGGACACGACACGACGAAACCCCTTTGCCTCCCTTCAAATAAGAAACATGGAATTGGAATAAAATACCCCTTTGCCTCCCTTCAAATAAGAAACATAAAACTGGAATAAAATGGCTTAAGGCTGCTATTTTTAGACAGATATAAATCTTATTTAGTTTAAAAAGGAATCTGATGGTGACATTGCCGTAAAAAGGGGAAGGTAATTTTAACACATTTTCATATTGACCAGATTCAAAGAAAGAAAGAAAAATTATTCAGCAAAAAAAATACAGTATTAACAAAAAAAGTACACAGAAAATAACAAATTATTGGCGAAACGGACTCCAACTCAGCATATGCTATAGCCGGGACTATAGCATATGCTGAGTTGGATTACGGCCTCTAACTCTAACGTAGCTATCAAGCATAAGGACCACCTGATGGTAAGCGGTTACCGTAGCCTATGGTCGCTTGCAACACCCGAGGTAGGGAAAAACTTGGTTAATCGGTGATATGTAGAAATTCTGTGATAGTTTGTTTCTCCTTTATATCAAAGTTACTACATACTCGTCCATCTACAGTTTTATCTCATCTTGGATACAACATGGGAGAAAACTGTAAGTGGATACAACATAAGATAAAACTGTAGATGTATGTAGTAACTTTGAAATAAAGGAGGAACAAACTATCACAGAATTACTACATATCACCGATTAACCAAGTTTTTCCCTACCTCGGGTGTTGCAAGCGACCATAGGCTACGGTAACCGCTTACCATCAGGTGGTCCTTATGCTTGATAGCTACGTTAGAGTTAGAGGCCGTAAGTATGAAAAGTATGTACAGACGACAGCACATCAAGTCTAACAGTTACACTATGAAAGCCGCCTCTATTACGAACGGAATAAGAGCGGTCTCAAGGTCAAACTGTTACGGTTGATGTGCTGTCGACTGTACTTACTTTACCAGTCTGCCCCTTATTCAGAAGCTGTCGGATCACGAATTCGATTCGAAAAGTCACATGCCGTCTCGCTTTGACGCACCGTGATAAAAAGTGATAGGTACAGAGTTGTCGATGTTCGAATCTTTTCCGACAGTTACAAATAAGGGGGCAGGACCAGTACAGCCTTGGAGAGAAAAAATACCTCTTTGGATGTTCTTCTCTTCTATATCCTTTGGTTTGACAGTTGCTGTATTAATGGTCTTATTTATTTTTATTTATTCCACAAAATAAATAAAAAAACACAAAATCAATTTAAAACAAAAATTACAAAATAAAGCCAATAAAATTACTCGGCATGGAAAGCATACCATCTTAGGCCTCATACCAAGTGATTTTTTCCTTGTTATTGCGGTTGCCACTTACCACCAGGTGGGCCGTCAGCTAGTATGTCGTCTAGTTTAATGAAAAAAAATGTTAGTCTGTATGACAACAATGAGTACTAATTAGTTAGTTTATACCTTTGTTAGCTAAGAAAAGTATAGTTGAGAGGGTTTGATGGTTACTTCCAACGCGGACCTATTGTGAGTTTTTGGAGCTCTCGGAAAACGTTATATTCTTCTCAAAACGAACACTTTCTTTCAAAAACTCATATTACATACTTCAAACCTTATAGATACCGACTTTAGAATAAGTTTTGAGCTTAGAGGTTTCTCAAACGTCTTTAATAATACAAGCAGTACACGGACAGTCCCGATATTATCCCGGCACCTCTATTTGTTCTCTCTAATGCCCCGGTCATAACCGCTGACTTATGTGATTGCTTGCTACAGTGCGATCGATCAATTTGCGCCGGCGCATGATTTAAGGGCCGGCGAAAGGTCGTGCCGATCGCGGATAGGACACCTCTGAGCCTTATAATTAATTCTTGCTTTTGTTGCTAGCTGTTTGTTTCTGAGAGAGTTATGGGAACTATCCAGTTTCCAACTTTATTTGTGGTTTGGTAAGCGAGAAATGCGAATAGCTAGAAGTTTTAGGGTTTTAAATTTGTGTATCATAAATAAGACTTGTTTGTATAAGAATATGTAAAGAAGTATATGTCATGAAAGCATTTTGATATAAAAACAATAATAAAATCTGTCTCAAGTCACAAATCCAACTGAAACTTAAATCGATTAATCCGTAAAGATAGAGTCCCTTTCAAAAAGTAATTGCAAGAAACGCCGACAGAGTCGGACGTTAAAAACTGTTAACACAACATCGGAACGCAGCAGAAAGGGCACTAAAGACGATTACCTGTTGGCAAATGCACGATACGAACACAATCGGCCCTCGCCACAATCGCTCCATCGGTAATTTGGTAATAAAACGAAATACCCTCACTTCTTATCGACAATCCGCCCTATATTAAACATTCTTCGCTATATAAACACGTCCGCGCTGAATTCAATACGACGTAACACATCGAAACCTAATAGAGAAAAACTACTCTTATTGCCTGAAAAGGATTCCTGTTTCACTGTCAATGTGGAGTACATATTACTCGAGCTCAATAAGGATTAAAATCGAATGTGACGCCACGTTCCACTCTTGCGCTTTCGCGGATTCGTGTCGATTTCGCGTGGCTGCAAATTTAATTTTCTTTAATAAGCTCCGCGTGGGATTTATTCTTGAATCTGACACTTATCTGTGGGGGGTAGGATCTAGAATCGATTGGTGGGCGGGGGTCGTGCTGGAAGTATGTATCGGATGGGAGCATGCTTCATCGGGCGCGATGCAAGAGCCGATAGTGGCCACGCCCCTGCTTTTTTCGTGGTCTGTCTTGAGCAACAATGGTGATCTGCTAACTAAATAACGAGATGAGGTTTTATTCTGCTGACGCGTTGTACGCGGTATTGATGGAGTTTTTATCGCGTCAGGTTTCCGAGCAAAACGTAAACGGAGGATGATGTGGGAATGTTTATTTAAAAATTTGCCAAGCTTTGTTGATTTTATCGCGATCAAGGGTACAATATAATTTCTTCGATGCTTTCTCTGAGATTTTGTTAGGATTCTAGAAACGTGGAATATATTGGGATCTCACCAATAAATAGTTCAGGGCTAAGAAAATACTTCAGGACAAGAGTTTTGCCTTCTAGAATTATGGCTCCTGAATATTGAAAACAGTGCTCTGTATATCATTTCGTCATATCATAAACACATGTACATGATACATGTGTTTATGATATGACATAGTACATGATGTTGTAAAAATAATAGGCAGTTAAAGTACTGTTAATATTATAATAAAGATGTTTGTAAAAATAAAATACATACATATTATAAGTTTTATAAGTTATAAATTTATACTTACTTAGTTGATATAAATTCAATATTAATTTAGAGATATGAAGGAGCGGAGTCTCCTGGCACAGGCATCTTCATGCTTAAAAGAAACCCAAAAAAAAACAAAAATTCCAACCACTACAGTTAAGAAAGTTTTGTTATAAGAAAATAAACTATTTTTGATTTTTGATTTTTTTGATAAACAAATAAAATGCTATGTTATTTAGCTGATAAAACGAATTCCACATCAGCATCAAGCCCCCGGACATACGACGAGGAAGCAGAACCAAAACGTCCGATAAAATCGATATTGTACAAGTTTTGTGCAACAATTTTCCGGTTAATTTAACAACAAATCGTTTTAATTATAATTATATCTTTATTGTTAACTACATGTTTTCCTGTAACACTTGTTGTACGCTTGTTTGTGACACGAAAAGCGATAAGTCCTGAATCCTGATTTCATTTCTGGAAATATTTTTCCTCAGAGGAAAACCTTATCTTAGTAACTATTTCATGAAGCGCACGTATGTGACCTCGCGTAAGTATGTACTTAATGAGACGAACGGATCTTCTTAGGTCTTATACAGGGTGGTGCCGTCAATAAGATAATTAATTGACACATGGGCTATATTAGTTCATAGAAATGGTTTGCCACTTTCAAAAATATCTTATTCATTTCACTATTACATGACATTTGTATGAAATAATATAACATTGGCTGCATTATTTCATAGAAATGTCATGAAATTATCAAATGAATAAGATGTTTTTGAAAGTAGCAAACCATTTCTATTAACTAATATAGCCCATGTTTTAATTTATTGTCGTATTGATGGTGCCACTCTGATATGGGTAGGGTACTGCTTGCGCTATATTCTCGAACTGCTTATAACGTGTAACTTCTGAAAAGCTTCGTAAACTCTCTTGTGCTCTACTTTCCTTTAAGAATAACGGCAACTTTATTTAGGGCCGTCGTTATATTAAATATGGCATCTATTTAAAGTTTAACATATGCAGATGTACCATTACTTTGTATTTTTTATTTTAATTTATAAATAATATATCAGCTGTATTGTTTTAATGAATTTAAAATGTAATTATTGGTAGGTATAAATTTAAGCATAGATGCTGTTGTATTCTTTTCTAATATTTTTTACCTATAGAGCTCGCTGTTTCTAGAAAATTGTTACTTTTCGAGTCCAGATTATAAAAGATTACCGAGGGACGTTATGTTCAGTGCTGTTGACTTCATGTTGACAGCACAGATAATAAGTATGCTGACTGTTGATTCTAGATTGACGCATGAGTTAGGTATACCCTAGGTGTTATCTAATCTAACGTATATCTTTACCATATGACGGGCCGTATTAGCTGTATAGAAAATGCGTTTGATATAAAACTAAAACTTCGATCAAACAGGTGAGTTACTAATACCTGTCATCAAGAAGCAACATAAATACGCACTCATGTAGTATTTTACTTAAAAATATAAACACTTAGTAATTAAAATATTTCTAAACTAGAAAAAAGTCACGTCCTGAGGCCGGGATCGAACCCGCGACCTTTCGCAATCCGGGCGACTACTCTAACCAACTGAGCTACCCAGGACTTGGGATATGTGAAAACCTGTGTATCCCTGGGATTTTTCTAGTTTGTAAATATTTTAATTACTAAGTAATTTTTCAAAGATTTATAATAATGTTAAAATCAAAAATAAGAAAACAAACACTCACACTCACAGTAACAACACTTTATTATTCCACTCAAGATATAGAAATCCAATTCTTATTTAATAGGTGGTTATTCCAGGTGCAAAGCCCCTCCCATATGGAGAACTGGTTTCGCCACTATAAAATAAATTCTTCAATTGACTTTAAGTGGTATAAAAAAGACTTATTACTCGGCAATCTCGGCATGTGATAAAACCGTTAGATATGTTGTCATACGTTAATGATAGCAAGAAACCAGTAGCACAGAAAATGTACCTCGGGTTTTTCTCTATATTACAACATTATTTTCTTATGTCAACAAGTTATTCATTTATTTTATTTGGTACAAAAACAGAATACAGATCACACGTTCATGCAAAGCTTATTCTATATTACATTTTTAATCTATATTCAACTTATAATTTGTACACATCATTTCTGTAACTATATGAATATAACCGAGAAAATACATTTATTATGATATACCCTTTTAAAATATGTCATTTTGCGAAAATATTGTGAAATAATGATAATTTAAACAAACTGAAATTACAGTAAAACATATATAATTATTTATTTGCAGATTCACTTACGCTAACAGTTTCTACTACACATGCAAGTTACTTAAATTACTCTACACCAAAGACTAATAATTAATAAATATATAATCGTACTAATGTTTAAATATGAAAGTTTGTAGTGATGTCTGTGACTCAATCAAGCTGAAGGGAATGAAATTCGGTTCATTGATTATAATCCCGATTAAAATTTAGGACATTCTTCTCCCGAGAATGCATTGGATAAAGCAGACGAAGTCGCGGGCGGAAGCAAGTATACACTACAAAAGTCCGAAAGTAAATTTATGGGAGTGGTTGTATTTCTTGTCAAGAGTTACACCTGAGAGTTTGACACCTTTCAGACTACTTTCATTTTCCGATTGGATCAATAAAACATTGTCACACATGCTTGTGACAACCCTAAAAATGCGTACTATCGCATATCGTACGCGTACGACACACTACAGTTTACCACACATACAGCACAGAGCATTTACTACGATATAGACTCCCTGAAACCCCAGAATCCCAAATTTTATTATACTAAACATAAATTATTTCTTTGCCTTAGCATGGGATTGTAGTCGGTGCAACCATGTTTAGGATTGTCAGTTAATAGAATTCAGATTGATAATGTGACTCGCAGTCGCAGGTCACAGCCGGCTGGTCTACAAAACCAGTGGTCCCGGGTTCGAATCCGGGTACAAACATTGTTTCACGTGTCATGGTTGCTTGTAATATTTGTAAACTTATTTCGCACTATCTTTTGCACGTGGCTCCGCCCGCATTGATATAGACTACCACTCCAGAAAGTATCCTATGTTCTTTCCAGATTCTCTAACTATCTCCTAACCAAATGTCATCAAAATCGATTTGGTGGTTTAGGCGTGAAAGCCTGACAAACAAAGAAATAAACAAACTCACTATCGTATTTATAATTTTAGTTAGGATGTTTTTTACCAGTCAGAATATACTTTATGTAGTGCGTGTGAGGATACTTTTATTATTATCTAGAATAGGCTTATGAGCGTATATAAGCCAGCAAGTGGCTAGTGTCAGTCAGATTACGAGTAATCCATTTTATTCATAAATATGACGCATCAGTAGGGGTAACAAGCGTTAATATTTCATGTCCACTACGTGCCGATTACGGTGAGTGTCGTTTAACCCGCGTTAACATCCATCAATGAGTTCGATTTGTTGTACAAACAAATTAACGTCGCCTCCGAACGCGACGCGCCTGGCCCGAGATGTTATTAAGAAATAAATTGGGCGAGCGTCTGTAGGGTTGTGTCATAAGAGTTATTTTTTTTTAAATTAAAAAACCTAAAAAATCATTCTTTTATATACGGTTCCGCGAGCAGGAATGATATGCTTTTTTTGATAGTGTCATCTAATTATTTTACAAAATTATTTCTATAATGTTACAGATATAGTGATAAATCTATTATGTATGTATCGACGTATAATTTATGATATCTAGTACGATAAGGATAAAGTAATAAAAAGTAATACGTTAAAAGTAGTAAGTTTTTATTTTTTTTAAAACACTAAGTAGCTTGGAAATAAAGTTGTCTCAAAGCTCACCAGAACTTAGAAGTAGTTTAGGTTACTGGACTTATTAGGTTAATATGTTGAAACCAGCAGCAGCAGCGGTTTCAAACAGCAGACGCAGGGTCCAAACAGACAGCACTTTAACGAAACTAAAAGAAAATATCTAAACTACTTATATCTATCTAAACGTGGGAACCGAACCCCGATCCGCGTCCATTGTGAGCTACCAAGGACTCAGGATAACCCCTTGAGGATTTTTCTTGATATTTATCATTACCTATTTTTTTTAATCAACCAGATGACAAACAAGCTGACGGCCCACGTGATGGTAAGTGGTAACCGCCGCCTATAGGCACCTGCAATAACTAGGAAAAATCACTTAATATTGCAGGTGCGCATCCTGGGGCCTAAGATCAAATGCCGTCCATGCCCAGTAATTACGCAGTTATGTTTAAAAACAAAATTAAGAATAAACTAAAATAAAAATTACAAATCTCTTCAGTGGCAACCCTACCAGTCCGGGCGCCCGCGGCATCGCATATAAATTACAGATTTACACATAATCTTTCATTTTTCATAGTCCGCTAATAAAGTGTCGATTGACGCCTCCGAGGGCCGTGTTTGTTACTGGTTGAAATTTATATTTTATTACCATACATTTACACCACAAACATTTATTAAAACAAAACATCTTTGTGGTCGGTTCCGGATGGGTCAATCAAAAATGAGAGAAACACATGAGGAGTTTGAGACATCAGACCACCACGCCAGCCCAATGCGAGTTTGTGAATTGAAGCGGATAAAGTGACAACCAGGGCCCAATGGCTTGTCGTGTCTTCTGAAGCACTGAGGAGCTCGATTTACAAACAGGATCGACTAGGTAATCGAAACCTGAGCACTTAAACCACTACGCCACCGACCTCCTTGGAGTCATGACTATTTTGTTAAAATTTTAAAAAAAACAGCTACGAGCAGCTCGTATTTTTTATTTAAGCGGCAGGAAATTAAATACAAAAAAATCCTAATGATAAGTTCCGATGTCGTCTCGTTTAGGCATGAGTTGTTGTTTGTAATCCCCCTCTCAAAGATGGAGGTCGAATTTCCGCCACGGCATCACCGGAACCACCGCCATGTTTACAAATCGCGCGCGAAACGTCACAGAGAATTTCAAGTAGACCTTGATGAGATAGATCGGTTTATGATACGTGTAAAGAGGTTTGACTGTTAAGTCTATTATGATTTTTAGCCTTCATTTGAGGAGCTCCTTAGCGTAGTGGTTTGAGCGCTCTGGTTTCGATTACGAAAACAAAGCAACTTTCGCCATGGTCGATCGCGAGATGGGTTAATTAAATTTATGATCTCGAGCTCCTCCGTGCTTCGGAATACATCAGCCATTCTCATACCTTGTAGTTCATCAAAAATCTTATTCAAGATAAATAAATGACACATATATAATAAATTTACGTGACTCATCATTCCCTGATAGGACTGCCTTATATGACTGCCAACGACCGCCGGCTGGTTGAGTGGTTAACGCCTGTGTGTCAGAGGTCACGTGTTCGAATCTTGGTAGTCGCAAATATTTATTTGATGACTTAGATTTATAATGACACGTGGCCGCTTGCTTACAATGGGCCTTATAAAAAGTGTCACCTCAGTGTCACCCAAGGGCTACGGAAAGGGCTATGCTCGGGGTTTCTCTGCGTGATTTTATAATAGTCGATTATTCAAAAGTAAAAGTCACTTGACTTTTACTGCTTTTTAAAATAAAAGGAAACCAGCGGTTTTTGTAATTTTTTTTAATACATATCACGTCAAAATGACTTCATCATACCGTCTGAAGATAAGTGACCCATGCTGCTTTAGCCACCTATTGAATTAAGACGTGAGTAATCCTTCTCAGACAAATGATAGTTCTTCTACCACAAGTGACGACCAACTATCTCTGAAAGTGACAAAAATACAAATATTGTTTTGTAATAACTGTAGGTTGACGTTTAATTGTGAACTACCCAAACTGTAGTATAGTAGATATTCTATTGTTTATGAGGCAATGGTGGGCTGTTAAGGGGTAAAGATTAAGAACTTCTTAATTTCAATCCAAAGGTTGCCTGGAAGAGATCGCTTTTAGCGATAAGGCCGCCTTTTGGACGTTGTGTTCTATAAACTATATTAACCTACTTTGTTTTTGTTTAAGTTAATGTGGGTATAGATTTTTCTAAAATTCACTGTGCCTACGCTTGATACACAAAAATCAAAGAAATTCCTAGATTTTTTCAGAGAAAAATAATTAAGGAAGGCATTAAGCGAAGTAGAAAAAATTATAATTAAACCTAATTGGAAAGAACGTCTCTAACGGCAGTATAACTCATCCTTAATGCTCTCGCAATTTTTGTTAATGTTTTTGTGTAAGAAACGAAAAAAAAGCGGTGACTCGTTAAAAATAGATCTTTGGTAACGAAATCACAGCCACCGGAATGAACAGTGGAAAGACTATCGTATAAAAACTCAAAAGCCTCCGAAATTATCAAAAAAAGAACATCTTTTTCAAAATGGCGCTATATTTGGTTTTCAATTGTCTAATAACCCTTTTGCTTATTTTCAGGTAAGATACAGCATTGATTTACAAGATACCAAATTCCGCTAGTCACAAAAAGTATCGTAAGTACTCAATTGGAAAATAATTTCAAATCTGAACATGATAATTTCTAAATAACTCTTATTAGCGACACGAAAGTTATAGAATAGCTTGAAATTTATCTGGTCTTGATTTTAATATCGGTGTGTTTGTTGTAAGATCGATATAATATTATAAATAATTAAACGAAATAATTAAATATGAAACATATTGACACTAACAACATGATTATATTATTATAAGCATAGGAAAGCTGAAGGTGTTTTTTCTCTTTAAATTAAAATATTTGATTTTGCGTTGCTGTTCCCTGTTTACGAACTAGTCAGGAAATAAAAACAATTGAAATATAATGTACGATTCACGGGAAAGAGAATGGGTTAAATATGAGATATGTATTTTGTTTTTGTGTGTTAAACTGACATTATTCTATATACAGACGATAGCACATCAAGCGTAACAGTTAGACCTTAAGGCCGCTCTTACTGCATTCGTAATAGAGGCGGCATTCGTAGTGCAACTGTTATACTTGATATGCTGTCATCTGTACAACAATATTCAATGTGTCTTCTCGACAGTTTTGACAAGAATTTAATGTGTGATCTTATAGTTTGAATATTCTAATACAACAATATTACACAGTCAAGAAAAATACGATTCTGACATTGAAGAATTCGATTGACGCAGTTAAGGTTGATTACACACACAAGACATACCGCACTCAAAAGCTGCGATACATAAAAAACAAAAGACTGCCGCACAGCGACGCAGCGCAAAAATTAAAATCGAATGAGCACATACGAAGTTCCAACGTGGAAGCGAAAACTTTTTAATCTGTTCAGACAATAGTAGCGGTTGCATTATGCCGCGCGGACGAGCCCAACAATGGTTAAGCTCGGCTTAGCAAGTGTATCTGGTGCCTTTGTTCGGTGCAGCTAATGGGTAACTTTTGTGAACGACGCATTTTTCGCATCGACACATGCGACGTGTTGGAACGACCTATTTATGTATAACCTCCTAAATTGTGGTTACAAAGTAAGGTGACAGCGGGTAAGTCCGTCTATGGCGCAAGTACGTATAGGTAGCCAAAATCCACCAGCCTTATCCCACCTACCCCCTTCCTACTCAGGAGCACGCGTGCCGGTCTCCGGAGTCGTCAATTCACTGTCTCCACCTCAACTTCACGCACAAAGAAATTTAGTTCCTCCTTTCTCTGTTTTACTTACAGAACTTAGAATTCTTTGCCAGCACATGCGTTTTCTCCTTCTTATAACATGGGTTCCTTCAAAAGAGACGTGAAAAAGCACCGGGCCGGCAAGGTGGAGGTGGCTAGAGCAGTGTCTGAACTGCACTAGCGGTCTTCGCATACGGACTCTTCTTACCGCTTCACATCAGGTGGTGTTGAGTCATTTATCGTGCTTTGTATAAAAAAAAGCAACTTGAAATCAATCCAATAAAATGATTTGATGATGCACTTAGGCTGCCTATTCGGAATAGCCAACATGCTAATTGAAAGCAATTAAATAATATGATTTCTAAAGAGATTTGCCCCATAGACGGACTACAAATCAAATCAAATCAAATCAAATCCATTTATTGTTTTAGTCATAGGTTACAAGATAGGTCTTACTAATATACATTTTTGTGCAGCTACAACCTGCCGTTTCGGCGTACAATATCTAGTCAAATAATAAATTATAGGCAATTATTAATAAATCTAAATAACTCTATTTAATTAATCTAAAACTATAAAAATCTGAATTATTAATACATTATATTTATTGTAACATGTCAAATTAAGTATTCTACTATTATCATTAATAAATCAACTAACTAATTCTATTCTATCATTAAAAAATTCATCTAATGTATAATAACATTTGTCAATTAATATTGCCAGCAGTCTATTTTTAAAATATTTAAAATCCAGTTCCTTCAGACTGTCAGGCAGGTGATTAAATATTTTGGGGCTCAATACATAAAAGCTATTAGAAAATATTTTTTTCCGAGAAACGTGGTGCGGAAGTATGTCAACTTTGTTTCTCGTCTCGCGTGGATGTCTGATTACTTTAAATTTAAAAAACTGATGATTATTTTTGACAAATAGACAAGATTGAAAAATATACATTGATGTGAGATTTAGAATTCTTAATTTTTTAAATAGTGGTCTACAACTTTCGTCCTGTTTTGCACCAAACATTGCTCGGACATATTTCTTTTGTGCACGAAAAACAGGCAACAAATCGACACCAGCCGCATTTCCCCAATGAATTATACCGTAGAGTAAGTTTGAAGCCACATATCCATGGTAGGCTGTAAGTGCTGCTTTCTGTGATACTGTTTGTGTCAATTTTTTAAGTGGAAATACAAATTTTGATATTTTTTTACACAAATAATTTGTGTGAGACTTCCAACTCACGCCACTATCCAGCATTACACCCAGAAAGCCTATCTCTTCCACCTCTTCTATTGTATAGTCATTATATTTAACAGCGATTTTTAGTTTACGTCTCTGTGGTAAAGAAAATTGCATACACTTTGTTTTATCAAGATTAACAACCAAGTTATTAGCTCTCATCCAAGTGATAATGTTATGTGTAGCATCATTTATTGACTTTTCGTAATTATCTTTATCAGTACCTTTGATTACAACAGTTGTGTCATCTGCAAACAGAAGCATCTGATGGTTAACACTTTGTGGAAGGTCATTGATATAAATGAGGAAGAGCAAAGGACCCAATATACTTCCTTGGGGAACACCATGTGCGACTAACCTTGACTTAGACTTGGCAAAGACTTCATTTTTTGTTTCATTTATGTAAGATATTTCAGTGTATTGTGTTCGACTTTTTAAATAAGAAGCAACCAGATTATATGTAGGACCTCTTATACCATACATAAATAATTTCTGTAGTAATTTCTTATGATTAACGAAATCAAAAGCTTTAGACATATCCATGAAAACAGCGGTTACTGGAATACCGTCATTTAAGCACTCGCATACTGTTTTCATAAGATGGTATATAGTTAGACTGGTGGATCTATGTTTCCTAAAACCATATTGCTCATCTCTTAATATACCAAATTTTTGGAAAAAATTATATATCTGATTGTAGATGACTCTTTCAAACACTTTTGATATAACGGGTATCAGTGCTATTGGACGATAATTTTCACAGTGTTCTTTACTTCCTTTTTTAAACAAAGGAGTTACTACTGTGATTTTTAATCGATCAGGGAAGATGCCCTTACTAATAGATAGGTTAATAATATAACTTAGCGGACTAGCAAATTCATTTGAGCAATATTTAAGCACTTTTGTCGAAATTTCATCATAGCCAACACTGGTTTTATTTTTTAAATTATTTATAATATTTAATATATTATTTGGAGTCACTGGATTAAAAAATATTGAATTAATTTCCTGTTTAATCTTACGTATATTGTTGTTATAATTAATATTTAAGTTAAGGTCATTATTATCATCTTTGTCATCATTATAATGTTTGTCATAGGAATCTACCAAGTCAATAAATGTGTCATTAAAGCATTCAGCTATGTCTGCTGGATTAGTAACAGTTTTGCCACTATGAATCAATTTATTAATCGATGTTCTCGGTTGCCTATATTTATTTGAGTTGATTATGTTCCACGTGGCCTTAGTACTATTTTCAGCATTACTTATATATTTATAATTTTCAGACTGCTGTGATTTAATAATTATTTTCTTCAATAATATTGAATAATAATTGTATTTTAATTTATCTTCCTTTGTTTTTGATTTCATATAGAGGTTTCTTTTAGTCTTACAAGACCTTTTTATTCCTCGTGTTATCCAACGAGGCCTTATTTTTGAAGAAATTTTAATTAGTTTGAATGGAAAGCATAAATTATAATATAACTTGATTGTATCAAAAAACAAATTGTATGCATCGTTTACCTCATTATTTTGATATACATCATGAAACGTTAGGCTCTTTAAACAACATCTATATTTTTCTAAATTTTCCTTACTATAGTCGCGTTTTTCAATAAACCAATATGTCAAATTGTATTTTTTTCTAATAGGATACTGTATTAGCTGTGCAGAATGATCAGATAATCCCAGGTGCAAAACAATACCTTTACAGCCTCGTCCATTATATGCAATATTATCAATGCAAGTACCACTCTCCAATCGAGTTGCTTCATTGATTTTAAGTTCAAAATTATAGCTTAACAACAAACTTACAAATACATTACAGAGAGAATTTGTTTTCAAGACATCGATATTAAAGTCGCCAAGAATTACAGTCTTTTTGTTCTTAAAATTACTAACTAAACATAATGTTTTTTCCAGTTTTTCCAAAAAACATTGTATGCTTCTGGGATTGGGTGGTCTGTATACGCATACAACAATTAGATTGTAGGGTATAACTTCAATACCACAACATTCAAATATGTTTTTAACAGACATATGTTTTAATTCTAGCAAGTTCTTAGTTGCAAGTTCCTTTCGAGCTAAAATGCAGGTGCCTCCTCTTTTTTCTGGTCTTGTAAAAGCAGCAGCTAGGTTATAGTTGTGCAGATGTAAATTTTCCTCATGACTGCTCCGTACAAAATGCTCGCTAAGGCAAAGTATGTGAACAGGCCCATAGCTTACAGATAAATTTTCCAATGTAACGGTAATGTCATCGGCTTTATTAAGAAAACTGCGTATATTTTGGTGCATTATGTTAATAGTCGTTTTTAATTTAGTTTCGAAAAAAACAGTTGTTAGTGGATGTTTCTTCAGATTTAGATGTTTTTTCAGATTCAGGTGTTTTTTCAGATACAGACGATTTTTCTCCTGTCGATTTGCAATAGGCATGCCAGCATATTATATCAGTGATTTTCTCATGAAGTTGCTTAAAAATAGTGTGAATAGCATAATTATTTACGGAACCAGTCTGAGGTCGAAACATATATTTGTCGTATTCTAAATATAGGTTAGTGTCTAAGAGGTATGCATACTCGTGAGATATATTATCCAAATATAAGATATTGTTGAAATACTCAACTCGCCAGTTGAACATATTAGTGTATTTACCATATTTAAACGTAGGCAAACCAATAATAATGTTTGTATAATTTATGTGTTTCAGCGTTTCTCTGAGGCGTAATATTATCTCAAAGTAGTCCTGTGTAGTATTGAAGTCCTCTTCACCTATTAAAATGACGCAGTAATCTTTCATAGTGAAATCCTTGATTTTAAATTCAATGTTCTCTATAAGCTGGGATATTTTACTATTTGGCATTAGATAGTGACATAGTATATAATCATCACTTAGAATTTGACCTGCTATTGACAATATTTTATTATATTTGTTTGTGCTAAGTACAGTCATTTTGTGTCTTTCTCGTTTGGTATTGTTTAATTCCAAAGTATGTAGATCATTATTGGCAGAATATTGAGTATTTTTAAATGTTAGTGCATTGATTTTATCTGTCAATAATTGTATTTCCTGTCGCGCATGCTCAAGTTCAGTTTGTAGTTCGATAATTCTTCGTTGTAAGATGATATTCTTCATGGTAAAATCATCATTTTCATTTCTGTCGTCTAGAATATTTATGTTTCCTTGCGTTTCAAAACTTGTTTCATGTAGGTTACGTTTGATTTTGTCTAACGTATTATTTTGAGCAATATTGACATTGCTTTTCTGCTTTTTATTTTTTTGTGATGAAGTGGGGGTCGTGCCACATATTTGCGTCAGTTGTTTTATTCTCAATTCAAGTTTAGTTATTTGCTTTCGTAAATTAAAATTTTCCGCTAACTGATTTTCAATTTCATTGTCCGCTATACGTATTTTTTTCTGCATTTCAGATAGTAATTTTTTCATATCTTCCATGTCCTCACTAAGAATTGCATTTCGTCTTAAATCTGGGCAGCTTCTATCATGCAAATTCCTGGGCGATTCCTCATCATCAGTTGACAATGAAGCGAATGAGTTTGTAATTGATAAATCAGTTCGATGTTTGTTTCTAACTGTGATTTGCGGAGTTTTTAGAGAACTATTGAAGTCAGGTGATAAAGTACTTGGGTTATACTCAGTCAATTGACCAGCGCGGCATTTCATACATTCCCATTTGTCTTTACGCGACGGCGACATTAAATAAAAACGTTTTTCTGTAATGTTAGTGCATAGTAAGTGATATTTTCTTCCACATGTTGAGCATACTAAGTATTGTTTATTTTTTATATCTTCTAAGCATTTGTCGCAGGATGACATTTTGTATGTTAAATCGTATTTTAAGTTACTACGTGAAAATAATATTTATAAAAAAAGTGACACAGACAGGATTTGATAACCGGACTTCTTGAGGTTGGGAACTTATAGTGCCGTTGTAATGAGCGCTCGACCACACATCTGTTAACTTAGTTGACGAAATAATCGTATTGCTTTAATGTCTGTTTACTATAAATCAAAGCGTAGGTCAGTTTGAAAATTCTTCACAAAATTTATGCAACAACCGTTAATAAATTTCCACCTTTAAAATAAATATTTTCACATAAATTTTTAACATTTCATATTGTGATATAAGATTTAAAAATGTTTTCATGAACGACACACACATCCATTTTATAGTTCGTGAAACAACTTTGTCACATAGTGTTTATTTTTGTCAATGTTATTGTTTTTCATAAATTAGCACACTTTTGTTGTAGACCACAAACAATGTCCGTCAACCATTACGAAATTAATGTTAAATTAAGCACATTTTTACACTTCTTGAATCTATTTTACTATTTTTAGATTTATATTTGCTTGACGCGCTATCACTTTCGTCCGGTTGACGGCTACTCTCTACGTTGTCACCTTACCTGTGGTTTATGCGTCTAAGTGAGAGGATGGTTGAGATACCCACATGTCTTTAGACAGCGCTTACATTTATTATGAAAGTTTGTTTAAAAATTCTGGACATAATTAAACTATTTCTATTTGGTGGTAAATAATTGATACGCCTATTTGATAATATTATCTACGAAAAGTAATATAATTCTGAAAACGCACATAAAAGTAATAATTACAAATAAAGTATGTGTGTATGTCTTATAATGAAGTAGCCGTTATCAACGCAGAAAATCAAACATTTAAATATGATTATTTATTTTTACATACACAGCTTGCATGAAGCATTTATTTAAAGTAGAAAATTTATTTTGTTGATTATACATAGTAAATCGTGAGATGTAAAAGCAGATTAAAATGTAGCTCATACAAACCCAAAATCGCCAATAATTTCTTTGTTATGAGACTTTTTCAAAAAACCTCTAATGAATTTTTGACTAGCCTGACTTGCTTATGGATGGCACGTTTTGTTAGAATCTGTTTGTTCGTTTCCAACATTTTCGACTTGAAGTTTTATATGAAACGCCATGCGACAAAAACGCTCATATGGTCTCTTCATTGTAACGTAGATAGAATCTTTTATTCTGGACGTACTATCATACTTTGTTTGAAAAGAAAAATAAGTTTTCATTTGAGATCAACGAATACGTATGGCTTAAAGCGCTGTAAAATTCCCATTAGCAATTCATTATTTTTTTGATTCATTGCAATGATATAGACACGTACTTATTTCTCCATTAATGTTTACGAAAATATTTTAAAATTCTCTATTTGAATTTACGGGCAATTTCTATTTTGTTTCTTGCTAATGCATATACGCCAAAATTGTCATGTAATTAAGTAACTAAATAGATAGCAATAATTTGATTAAGTCCGTGTCTAAATGCCAAGCCCCAGTACGCTCAGCTAGGCTCAAGACGCATGGACGCACGAGCGCGTCGCAGCGGTATGCGTCGCACGTGGCGCCCTTCATTTCCGAGGGCGGGCGGGCGGCACGCTCGGCCGCCCAGCTGACACATGGCCCTAGCTGACACTCGACATTGTATTCACATTATTGTATTCTAATTATAATTTATGTAAGGGAATTGTATGTATTTACGTAGACAATAACTAAAAGTCTTTTATAAAGCAGTGAATATTAGAATCTAATAGGTTTGAAATGTTTTTGGTAAATGTATATCTTAAAATATATTATCAATTTTATACTTATTTAAAGTAATTATGTTCATAATATTACTACTTATATGCTTTTTTTTATACAACTAGATGACAAACAAGCTGACGGCCCACCTGATGGTAAGCGGCTACCGCCGCCTATAGACACCTGCAATAACAAGGGAAAATCACTTGATATTGCAGGTGCATTATCACCCTGAGGCACAAGATGAAATGCCGCCCATGCCCAGTTATTACACTGGCTACGTTTCCCTTCAATCCGAAACACAGCGAACTGTTTTACGGCTGAATTATGAAAGGCGGTGGTACCCACCCAGACGACCCTATACATATGGTCCTACGACCTAGTTTATGATATAGAAAAGAAACTATAATTTAATATGTCCTTTACTTTACAGTCTCCATATGTTACTAAATTTTAATTTCATGATCCATAAATTGAGATCGAAATATCATCGAATTAAAATTTCAAATCGATTTAAATCTAGAGGTCTGGGGTTCAATTCCTCTTGGGGCAAGTAATTAACTGCTCGGTTTCGTTGGTGTTAGGGCTTATTTAAGTCTGCCTGGCTAGCTACCACCATCTTACCTAAGTCTACCGCCATAATAATATTGGTAACAGCATTGTTGTGCTCCGGCAGTTGGCCGCAAGATAGCCGCGAAGAGGAAGTCCTCTGTGGTTGAGGAATACGGGTGTAACTCGCTTCCGTCTTCGGCCCTATAATCACTTATCAATAGGTGAGACGAAAAAGGAAAAATCACTAATTAAAAATGAAAAAATATTTTTTAGCGGCAGTGTTGGCGCACTGAAAGCGTCACTGATCAAAACAAGTCGGTCCAGTGTCGCGGCGATAACGGTGCGATCACGCTATCGCAGTGTCACATTGTTTGATATCGACGCGCACTTTCGCTAGATATGTAGGGATGAGAATAAATAAAAATCTGTTTTATTGGGAGCAAAAAAATGGTAGCATTTATTTATATAAAACTGTTGTATATGACGCAAATATACTCAATCCACATTGGTCCAGCGTGTGGTGTTATGACTCAAACTCCTCATTTGTTTCTTCCAAGCAGAAAGACCTGTACTCAGCAGTGGGACGTATATGGGCTGATGATGATGACACAAATGAAGGTGAAATACAACTAAATCCCATTTTACCTGTCAAGCATCGAATTCCATACCTACACAATGAAGAAAAGTCTAACCAAAGTTGTAACCAAAATTTGGCGAGGTGTGACAACGATTAATTTAAGGGGCTACCTCGTGCCCACTAGCGACACCAATTGATTGTCATTAATTATGGTGAATTTAGAACATAATAAACAAAAACGCTTTAGAGAATTGCTAAAGAACGGTAGTTGTAATTTTTAAAGATGTATCTTGTATAAAGTGTCTACCTATATGTAACCAAATTTTTTATTATTGTTAAAAGTGGCCACTTTCGGCAATAATGAAAAATTAGGTTACATGTAGAGGAATATCTTATACCGAGCACATCTCAAACAATTACAAATACCATTCTTTAGTCATTCACTAAAGGGTTTTTGTTTATTATGTTCTATATTCACCACAATTAATATAAATCATGTGGTGTCGCTAGTTCCGACGAGGTATCGCCTTAAGTTAAGAAAACGGTGCAAACATTTTGATAGTTTAGCAATCTATAAGTAATTTTATTAATAGTTTAACAATCTATAAGCTATTTTATTTTTGGCTAGGTGTTACCCTAAGTTATGTAGTCACTTTTTTGAGCTACAGGTAGTCGAAAGTTCTGTTGTCATTTTGTCATCACCATCACCAGCCTATACACGTCCCCCACTGCTGGGCACAGGCCTTCCTACATGGCAGAAACACATGAGGAGTTTGGGCCATAACACCACCACGCTGGCCCAATGCGGGTTGGTGGGTTAAAGCGGTTGCAGTAACAACCGGGACCAACGGCTTAACGTGCCTTCCGAAGCACGGAGGTCATTTTGTCAGTGAATAATTAATTTTTAATTTTCATAGACTCTCGGGAGTCTAACGCGGCTATAAATATTATAACTATTATTTTCTACACAGAAAAGCCACAGAATAAATACATATATGGTAAGCGGATACCGTAGTCTCGTAGCACTCGTAGCACTCGTAGCACTTTGTACAATACTCATGCGTTGCTGACACAGTCTAAATCTCAGTGTCTAAATCAAGAAAAGCGTTATGTTTGCAAAGTAGAAGGCCAGAGATTCCTATAGACTGCAACATAAAATATTATCAATGAGTTCCGACAACTTGGATCACACCAGTTATTAGGCTGCGATTTTCTGTAAGGCTTATATCGCTATACCTCAGAAACTTATGTTCGATATTCTTATTTGTAAAGTACAAAATCTTCTTGGAAACCATTTGTATTTTAAAAGGAATCGATTGAGCATCGAATCTTAAAATGGTGGGAACAATGATTAAATATTTTTCAAGAGCTACATCGCACGGCTTTTCAAAAAAACGTTCAAGTGAAACTATTGGAAACGAACAAACAAAACTTTCCATGCACAAGCAAGTGAGGCTAGTCGAAAAAGGTATTATTGGATTTTTCGAAAAGTTTATTATTAAAAATTAAAATTAAAAAATAAATAAAAAGAAATTATTGGGGATTTTTCGTTTGTATGAAAATCTCAACATTGCTCTTTCAAATTATGAGACTGTTTTTCGGAAAATCTGATAAATAAAAACGTAAAAGAAGGACAGAAAGCGGTGAAGAAGTTAGCAGGTTATACCTAGTGCTCCGGTGGCGTAGTGATAATCACGTCTGGCCGGATATCAGGAGACGCGGTTTCGATTCCCGCCTGGAGCATGTATTTTTTCATCGTTTTCTTTTTTATTTGTAATTTTTACAATAAAGTAGGCGTTTAAACGCATCGAAAACAGTAAAATGTGAAATCTGATAAATATTAAGACTAGCCTGACGAGGAGGATAAGCATGTGAGGATCGCGAGGTCTTAATAGAATCGGTTCGATCTTTTCCAAAATTTTTGACTTGACAGGAAATGTTCTGAATGTTCTGAAATGTATGGGAGTTGGTACACAGTTACCCCCCAATACCCCACCAACACGCATTGGAGACTTTGGTAAGTTCTTTTGTACTTTGTACTATTTGAGTCCCCTAGTCAGCCCTAGGAGCCGCATTCGCCGAAGCAACTTGCGCCCGATAGAACATTGCCCGCGATAAACTTGTACGGCGATAAAGAGAAAGCGACTATCGCGTCGTTTATTTGTAAATACACTCGGCTTTAATTGGTCTGATGTACAAGGTGACATTTTCCAAAACTACGATAAATTTCCGATAGGCACGCACAACAAGTAAAAATTGGGTTAAACACATAGGTGTAATTCAAAAATATGAGTTATTATACACATAAAAAGCTTTTAAAAGTTCATTTATTTGTATGATATATATGTTAAAGGCATATAAATTTTTCAAAATGGCAAAAATAAATTATGCAATTTATTTATACTTAACTTACCATTATGTAATAAGAGTTATTTTTATCTTTATTGAGTAAATCAACATTACCGTTAAGAAAAATAAATAAAATAAATTACGACAGTGAATTCAAACTTGGGCTATATTAGTTCATAGAAATGGTTTGTCACTATCACAAAAACATCTCATACATTTGATAATTTCATAACATTTCTATGAAACAATGCAGTCAATGTTATATTTTTTCATACAAATGTAATGAAGTTATCAAATGAATAAGATGTTTTTGAAAGTGGCAAACCATTTCTATGAACTAATATAGCCCATGTTTCAATTTTGTTGTTTATATGTTTATTAAGTATATTTCTAATATTTTATACATATCATCAATATTTCTCCGTTATCTAATATCCACAACACAAGCTCTTGATGATGCTTACTTTCAAAATATGGTACAGTTTTGTAAAACAACTAGTGCCCGCCCGTGTGTTTCACTTACTGAGATTGTTGTATAGTCTGTGTTTAATTCTAACGATATATCGAAAACCAACTTGCCGGCGCTAACAGTGCGTGAGATGTAAGAAAGTTATACGTCAGTGTGTAAATTTGAATTTGTATTTCGAATTTATATTACTTTTAAATATTGCCGGTAAATATTGAAAAGGAAAAGATATCAAATAAGGTAACCTTTGGGCAACCCAATGGCCACGACAAGCAAAATCTTTTCACAGGCCGTTGTCACCTACAGGATAATTGGTTCTTTAGCAACATTTCCCCATGCTAGTTGACATAATTCACAAAAGAGATCTCTTATTTAATAAAATAAATCAGTGAGTAAGTGCGCAAGGGCCACAAACATTCGTAGGTCATGGTGATCAAGTAGATACTTGTTTACTACCCTTGTAGATTATAAGAAATCATAATAGGTAAGTACATTATAAAGCTGTCTAGAACAGATAAGTTGTTTTGTCGTCCTCTTATCGAACGGTTATTTTTATCATAAGGTTCAATTGTGCAATCATTACAGTACATTTCAAACTGTTTATCGAGTGATAATGTAGAAAAATACATATCGATTACTTATTTGGATGCTAAAGTTCATAGCGTGAGAGTACAATGTTACCTTTGTTGTTTATAAATATATTTTGATATCTCGACATTTTAACATGTGAAAAGGGCTCTTGTGTTTTGAACCAGAGAATAATATAAAAACAGTTTTTAAGTAGTTTTAAGATAATATATATTAATGTGTGCGTTAAATGCGTGTTAATTTTTTTTGTACACAGTAGGTATGTGCTTTAAAGTATTTTCATTTTTTTTTAAATAAAAATAAAACCATCTTCAAAAATAATTAAATTTAAGTACCTTGCAATTTCTGGGCATGGACGGCATTTCATCTTAGGCCCCAGGATGACAACGCACGTGCAATATCAAGTGACTTTTCCTTGTTATTGCAGGTGTCTATAGGCGGCGGTAACCGCTTACCATCAGGTGGGCCGTCAGCTTGTTTGTCATCCAGTTGTATAAAAAAAAAAAAAACCTTACTCCTAAAAATGTATTTTTTCTGAGTTGGTGCTTCATTTTCTATTGTTTCTGGAAACAGCTTAGCAATTAAGGGTGGGATGGTTGAGTGTTGGATAAGAAGGATAAATTTTAAAGAAAGAATAGAAGTTAGTTGTTTTTTTTTAACTTGTAACATGATTGCATCTTTTGCATGTTTTTACAACAAATAATAATTTCACACACACGACACACACGATTATCATGTATTAATCCATTTTTAACGCATGTGAACGCATATTAAGCATGGAATAAATTATATTGATATTTATTCTACGCTTTTCTTTCTATTCTGTACTATAGCTGCCAAACCATACCAAATATAAAGTACATGTTGATGAAATAGAGAGAGTACAGAAAAAATGCCTACGCATGTTGTACATTGTAGTCGCACCATTCCCAGCTATGACACTAGGTTGTCCAAGTTTAAAGTGCAAAGGTTAGAATCACGCCGTAAGTTTTTCGATTTTGTTTATTTTTACAAAATAGTTCACTCAATGATTGCCACCCCTGATTTGCTTTCTCAAATAGCTATCAATACAAAGTATGGTGCGCGAAGGTCTAATCAAACAAGTCTTTTTGCGTTAGAGACTTATAAGAATAACACATCCTTTTACAATCCCCTGGTTCGAATGGCTCGTCAGTATAATGAATTGGCAAAAAATCACTCAGAGATCGATATCTTCACACGTAAACTTACTTCTTACCTAAGAACTCTAAAAAGTATCCTCTACTCCAAGCCCGACGACAGTGTGATCTCTACATCCGTGTAGGGTAGAGAGTTGTCTCTGCAGTTTAATTTTAAGACACTTTTTTTTTCTTCTTCTCTCGTTTGTATTTGGCAGTATTATATAAGCCTGAGTTTTATGTCGAACTCGTAAATTTTATAAAATACACATATTTGTGGATTACAATCTAGATGTGAACTGTATAATTATAAGTTAAGTGTTTAATGAATTGTAATCTGTTTTGTGTATAAAATAAATAAATAAATATAGAACCTTTTAGTGCTTTACGCGTACAACGTAGACTTGCTTAGAAACTACTTAGCTTCGTAAGTGTTCTTTATGTATGTAGCATGTTGTGAAACTCTGTAATTGGCTAAGAGTTAAGTATGTATAAGTAAATAAGTTTGACGACCGGCTGGTCGAGTGGTCTGTACCCCTTGCTATACGGGCTGCTCGATCAAGAGGTCATGGGTCCGAGTCCCGGTAGGGGCAAATGTTTGTATGATGAATACCAGCATTTGTTCACGAGTCATGGATATTTAAATGTTAATTTAGTATATTTCTAATATTAATATACATATTATTATCAATATTTGTCCGTTATCTAGAATCCATAACACAAGCTCTTAATAATGCTTACTTTGGGCTTGATAATAGGTGTGAGTGTATGATTATTATTATTATTATTATTATTATAATGACTAACTTGAATAGCTTTGGAAAAAGTAAAACATGTCATATGTGCCTATAAAATTTGAGGTTTGCCCTCAATTTCCCTGGGATCCCATCATCAGATCCTGACTTAGTGACAATGGGACTACCTCAGGAGTATACTCTATCGAATAAAAAAAGAATTTTGAAAATCGGTTCACAATTGACTAATAAATCGGTGAACATACATACAAAAAAAATACAAAGTTTTTTTAAGCAATCTTATTTATCCGCATAAAGGGAATCAAATAGCTGTATTATTTTCTCAACTTTATAACCTCACAATGCACAGCGCATCGAAACAATACTGTAAGTTGACTAATCTAAACAAAGTACACACGACAGCACATTAAGCGTAACAGTTGCACTACGAAAGCCGCCTCTATTACGAGTGTAGTAAGGGCAGTCTTAAGGTCAAACTGTTACGCTTCATGTACTGTCGACTATACAGTATCTTGATTTGAAGTTCTTAGAGTAGGTACGAAAAAATATATATGTCATCATCTCTCTAGGGTAATAAATAACATATAGTGTGAATATGAATATCAATCAATATTATCTAACCTATATTACTTGCACTTTCTTGTAGCAGTTTGTGGTAATACTCGACGACGTTACTTATCAAAGGTTTGGCGGGATTTGGTGGTCAGTCGATATTTTTATTACAATAATTAAAAATTGTAACAGATCAGAGCGAACGTCGCGCGTCGTGTTATAAAATTGGTGCAGTTTTATGAAGCAAGTGATTGTGTTGACGTCCAATCGGAAGATAATTATAATAAACTAGCGACCCGCCCCGGCTTTGCACGCGAGCAATGCTTATGTAAATATTATGCATGTATTATACATATAAACCTTCCTTAAGAATCACTCTGTTTATTAAAAAAACCGCATCAAAATCCGTTGCGTAGTTTTAAAGATCTAAGCATACATAGGGACAGACAGACGGCGGATAGCGACTTTGTTTTATACTATGTAGTGAAGTGAAGTGATTATGGCTGTCATCGTATATTCGTCGCCAAGGTCTCCCAAGATGCATTGAAAAGTGCTACATTCTTATTTCAATGCAATAAATAAATGAAGATACATTTAAGACTGGCTTATGGTCTTGAAACCGTAAAAGCCGTAAAACTAAATAAAAAAAAATACATTACAAGACGAGACAATACATGACATTACAAAACATACTATTTGGCAATTGTCTCTAGAACTCAGTCGGTGTCATATAATGTTACATCAGTATAAGATGAAGATTGAATCGTATAGTAAGTTCAACAAGACCCATAGCCCGTAGACGGCTGAATAACTCATTTTAAAGATCTGATACAATAAATCGCATAATATCCTCTCGGCGTTTTAGGGGGTCGTTAGCGATTTAAAATTTTAATATCTCGCCAGAGATCGGTTGGTCGAATGAGTGTAATGGCGCATAAATCAGTTGCTATCAATGTAGCCGTTTGTGTCAATAGGTGTGAGGAGCCAGACAGGCTTAGAGCGGACATACCCGCGATTTTTTTTATTTTTTTCTTCAAGCTAACCTACATAGTAGTAAGAGGAGCTCGGTTTGAGCGCTCTGGTTTCGATACGAAAAACCAAGCAACTTTCGCCATGGTCGATCCTGGGATGGGTCAATCAAAGTTTTGGTTACTTACAATCTGTGGTACAATGAAGAAGAAAAAAGTATTCGGCTGAATGGCCAGTCGGCGGTAATGTGATGTGTTCCAAATTTAAAAATACTCTTTATACATACTCTGTTTAATCTGTGAAAAAGACAATTTTGGCGGGATAATAATTTTGTACGCACGCTAATTGTACTAACGTTACAATTAATTTTAACCGACTTCAAAAACGAGGAGGTTCTCAATTCGGCCGGTATGTTTTTTTTTTTCTATGTATGTACACCGATTACGCCGAGATTACGGATCCGATTTACGTGATTCTTTTTTTGTTCGCTGCGGAATAGCTGCCATTTGGTCCCATAAAAATTTTTTCAAAAACAGTTGGCTACTTTGGTTTTAAATTTTAAAAAACTTAAATTATTAAGTCGTCTACATATGCGAAATTGCGAATTTTTGCTTATCAAATTACTTTTAGGTGAAACGATACGATAGAATGAAACAATATAAGTTTACGGTCACCCATCTAGCTTCAACCGTAGAAAGTTACCACTAAAAATTTTGAAAAAAAAATTTTAATCAAAGATTAAAACCGACTTCAAAAAACTGAAAAGGATAAAATAATTAAATTTAAGTAGTTATTCATCCCCTAGAAACATATTTTTGGAGTTGGTGTTAAGTGGTTTCCAAAAACAATAGAAAGTGAAGCACCGACTCCAAAAATATGTTTCTAGGGGATGAATACCTTTTTTTTTTTTTTTTTTTTTTTTTCGGGGAGAAATCCGACTACAGACCTACCCGCCACTGGCTAAGTGACGGGCGTGTGTGGGGGTCGCCCAGCGCTTATAAGGCACTGGGAATACCCACTAAAACTCCCCGGTAACTCCACTGCCCTTCACGGAGGTAGCCTGGGCTCTGCCGAAGCAATTTCACCAAACCACCCCCAGGCAACCCGGCCTTGCGGCCAGGTTTCGCGCCGATGGGGATTACCCAGAGTCACTTGGGTAATCCCAGACGTGGCGGCCTGTGCAATGCATGCGTGGGAGCCACCCACGCACGCAGCCGCGCCTAGGGCGTAGGAAGACGAGCGATTACCGCCCGCCTCCTCGCGCCCACCCGCCTACGCCGGATAGGGGCGGCCAGAGGATCCTGTTCCCGCTCCCTCTCCGCTGCCTCCTTCTGCATGAGTACAGTCTCGCAGAAGGAGGCGACAGCCTCCCATACCCTCTCGCTACCAACCATGGCCATGGCCATTACCATGGTTGGTAGCGAGAGGTGACCGCCACCGAGCGCCGCACGAAAGGGGGGAGGAATACCTACTTAAATTTAATTATTTTATCCTTTTCAGTTTTTTGAAGTCGGTTTTAATTTTTGTTTAAAATTTTAATTATGTTCTATTCATGTTAGGAGTTTTTTTATTAATATTTTTTATTAGAAAATCTTTTTTTTTTTTATTTTCTTTGCATTTAAAATAAAAAGTAGAGTGCTACACACGGCTAAAAGGAATCAACCCCTACTCGGACTATAGCCGTCTAACAACCTCGTAGGGATTCATTCCTTTCCACCCTTATAAAGCAATCTACTATTAAATATTAAATATTTTCAGTTTCAGGATCAGTTTTTCATTGCACGCTATTTCTAACTCATATTAAGATTAGTATTAGGTATGAATAAATTAAACACATTAATTGCTTCGAGACTGTGGAACACTTACCTACATTACTCGTATATTTTTTTACACTTGACGTAACGGTAAATGCTATATTGAAAATTAAATGTTAAACTTCCAATTGATTGAAATTTTTGACATTCTTGTCGATTGCGTTAGCTTAGGTACTATTTTAGGTTATTTTGACTAAGCCTCTATAATTATAATACATTTAATACTCAACGCTATTAACTTAAGAATATGGTTAGGATGGCTATTATTTATGAGTTTCATGTTTAAAAAAATAATATTTTCTAGAAAAAAAATCAAAGTTTTAACAATAAATGTCCATAATTACACGCCGTGATATGCAGAAAAACTTTATTATTTTTAAAGGCATATCCACGATAGGATAACGGTTGGCACAAACTCCATTATCGAGAGGTGGCGATGGAGTGATAAGCGTCTATAATTTGCAATAAATATAAGGGCGGAGGTGTCGGCTGATCCAGGTTGCGAGCTCGATGCCCGGCCGAGACAAATTCTGTTCAGATTAAGCATTCGAAGATTAAGAAGTAATACTTCTACAGAATTTAAAAGCGACTGCTCTTTTGTTTGAGCAACTTGGCAAGTTAACGTTTACTGAAGTTTTCTGGGTAGTTTAACATTTGGAACCGGTGTAAATTCAGACATGACAGACAGACAGTTACGGCATTGTTAGGTACGTAACATTTTTTTGACATAGACTTACTCATCGGATTTTTGACGATGCGGAAGCGTTGGAGGTCTACTTGAATAAAGATAATTTTGATTTATATTTTTGTTTTATGTATGATTGTGTATAGACGTTTGCGGTTCCACGCACGTGACACAACTATAAATTTTTAATTTTTTAACTACTAAATCTGGTGCACATAGCAATTTGAAATAATACTACTATACCGGAATCAACTCTCGTTTAATTAGATGTTACGTTATTATTACATACCCGACATTTCAATTGATCGTGGTCATGGGAACACTAAAAATGTCAGTTGTCTTTGATACATTTATATGTTAACTATCGTCACTTTGTGTTAGATTTTGAGTGCCTATTTTAATACCGAATCTTGGTAAAGCGATGCTGATTTTTCAATTACTAATCAACTGATTTAAGTCCAAAATTGGAGTTGTTGATAGTAAGCCAGCGCTGCAGCCGCTTCTGTGGTCAAGTGGTTGAGACCACCTGCCTCAGATTTAGAGGTCCGGAGTTCGATTCCCGTGGGGGCAGAAATTTTCTGCTCGGTTTGCTTTTCTAAGTCCGACTGGCTAGCTACCACCATCTTACCTAAGTCTGCCGCGATAGCAATAATGTCAACAGCATTGTTGTGTTCCGGCTGTTAGAGGTAAGATAGCCAGTTCCTCTGTGGTTGAGGAATCCGGGTGTAGCTCGCTTCCATCGTCGGCCTTATCTTTACTTATCATCAGGTGAGATGAAGGTCAACAGTTACCCCGTTAAGATAAAAAAAGCCCGATTGTGATCCAATTAAATAAATCAAAAAATATGTAAGGAACTACAGCAAAAATAGTTCTGTATAATGTAATAATGCAACGCTAAAGCTTAATTCAGTATAAATTTTTACAGGACCATTATTATGCAATGCTTACATACCATAACAATCAAGGTATAAACTTATTTATTTATGAATAATTTTTATAACTTTAAGTACTCGCTTAGCTACCTTTTTGCATTTAACATATTAGTCATACTTACCTTATGCTTAAGCTGTATGTACTTATTAACATATACGTATTCTGTTATCTACGTGAACTTACAAAGTATGTCTAATAAACACCATTTTGTTACCTTAAGTATTGCCTATTAAACATAGCTTATCAGTGCCACCACTCAACACACGTCTGTTCGTGTGACGGGCCTCTAAATAATCCTTTATCTCTGTGTAGGAGTGCTCTTACGACTTGACCAAACGATTCCCGCAACATTGTCATAGGTACAAGCATCGCTCGATAAAAGTATTAATCGATGAAACTTCTCGATTAAGTATACTGCAAGTCTGTGTTGATTTATAAAAAGCAGTTAAAAGACACGTCGAGATAATGCTAAAGTATCGTCTTTGTGAATAAAAATGTTACTTGGAGGAATTATTATTTTAGTTATTTATTCACATTCAGCTCAAGAAAGCATTTTCGGATGCGTAAGATTGACTCCTACGTACTCTGCCATCAGAATATGTCATCTTAATGTCGCGATGTATCGGTTTTACTAATATATCCAAACTCACTAACTGTACCTCAGTACCCCTACCACGAACACTTTTAAATTTCGAATCGCCATCGTATCGAGTAGTTACGTTAGCTTTTGCCTGTTTTTTGTTAGAAATTTTAAGCGTGCGTGAACGATACGATTACGATTCGAAATTTTAAAATGTTCGTGCTAGGGGTACAGGGCGTGTGGTGAAATTGCTTCGGCAGAGCCCAGGCTACCGCCGTGAAGGGCAGTGGGGGGTTACCGGGGAGTTTTAGTGGGTATTCCTAGTGCCAATACGATCAGGCACTGGGCGACCCCCACACACGCCCGTCGCTTAGCCAGCGGCGGGTAGGTCCGTAAGCGGATTCCTCCCCGAAAAAAAGGGGTACAGGACGCACTAGAAATTTCTTAAACTGGGCACTTACATTAGGTATATTTAAAAACTAATATCGACATTTGAAAATTGAACCTTGAAATCACTGAAACCATTGAAATCTTAATACAGTTAAAACCGAATATAACGACATCGTTTATAACGACAGATCGGTTAAAAGAACCGAATGGCAAGGCCCCGGCCGAATCTCTATATAAACTAATAAGTACACATACCGCCTATAGCGACATCGGATACAGCGACATATCGCTTAAAACGACGAAACTTCATCGATATTCATCGGTTATAACGACCAACCGTAACAAACAGACTAAAATGACCGATTACTTTAAAAACTAAGCGTAGTCTGTGAACTGTATTGTAGGTGTATTTTTTTTTCATAATAAACGTTTTTATTTCTTTTAGTTACATTTTTTTTGAAAACAAGTTCATATGCATAACCTATCCCCATACTACAAACATACATATGACTATTAATATGACTGTACTTGTGTATATTGCTTTTAACAACTATCGGACATAACGTCCGAATTATACGGTCCCTTCAATGTCGTTATATCCGGTTTCGACTGTATTTTAATGGTTTCAGTGATTTTCAAGGTTCAATAGCGTAATTATTGCATCGTCAACTTAGCCTATATTTTAAAGTTTACACGTATCCTTTTAATCCTAAGGTTGCATGGAAGAGATTGGTTTCAGCGATAAGGCCGCTCTTTGTACGTTGTTCAAAATAAGTGTACTATATTTTGTCCGTGTGGTTAATGTACAATAAAGTTATGAATAGATAACCTTTTGGCTTTGTAATGCAGCTTGTTATAACATAGATTTCACATGTCAATTTTTGTAGTCACTTCTGCCTCAGCAGAGACCGCCGCCTATAGACTAATGCAATAACAAGGAAAAATCACTTTATATTGCAGGTGCATTGTTATCCTGAGGCCTAAAATGAAATGCTGTTCATGCCCAGTAATGACACTACCTTTCCCTTCAATTCGAAACACAGCGAACTGTTTCACGGCTAAAATAAGAAAGGCGGTGGTACCGACCCAGACGACCCTACATACGGGTCTACCACCTAGTTTTTGACCAGTACTGACTTTAGTCCGAGTTTTATATTACGGAGATAGAGTTATCGCTAATCCTGGATAGCTTAGTGGTCAGAGCAGTGTTGCGGGTTGTGAAACGTTCTCGAAAAATTTATATATTAGTCTAAATGCAGGTGTTATAAAGATAAAACAAAATGAGGAGTATTTACACATTTTGATAAATCATACACTGGACATGATTCTATATTAATAGGTAAGCATTATAAGAAGTCTAAAGTATTGTAGAGACTTATTAGCAAATCTGTCATTTTAACAACGATAAGTGCACGGTGCTTATTCAACTACACTGTTGTATGTTGTAATCTGAACAACGATACATAATGCTAAATGGCAGGCCACAGAATGCTACTAGGTACACCGATAAGGCTTCACTATGCTATCTGCGCACCCGATGCGAGAGCGATACGACACGCGTGGTCCGAGGTTCCGACACAGGTTTTGAGCAATTTCAGATAACCTTCTTGGTAAATAGCAGTTTTGTTTGCATCTATGTTGCAATAAATTATAAAAATAGGTGTAGGCGGTACTATTTGCTGGAATCTTAAATCTGACCGTCCTGTAGAGCGAGCAAATAAACTTTGATTTTCTATCTCTACAAAATCCGTTATAACGGAAGTTAATGTCAAAGGATACCTTTACTTTTCGGCCAAGTTGTACAGACACCATCAGAATCGAAATGTTGTCAACTTTTTTTTATTTCATAAATAAGAAGTTTATAACTCATGAAGAAATAGTATATTTTAGATCAAGAGTTTCATAGATATAGTGGTATGTTTGATGTGTAGCGGTGCATCGTCCAAAAACGCTCCATAGATAAAGTACGTAACAGTAGCCCCTAGTGTAAGTTTCAATCGAATCGGGTGTCTATGGGCAGTGGTATTTGTAATAATAATAATAATAATATTCATACACTCACACCTATTATCTAACCCAAAGTAAGCATCTTTAAGAGCTTGTGTTATGGATACTAGATAACGGATAAATATTGATAGTAATGTGTACATAAATATTAGAAATATACTAAATAAACATCTATGACTCGTAAACAAATGCTCGTACTCATCATACAAACATTTACTCCTACCGGGATTCGAACCCGGATCCTCTTGACCGAGTAGCCTGCATAGGGGTACGTACAGCCGGTCGTCATATCGTAACCTCTCAATCCTCCATGCTTCAGAATGCACGTTAAGCCGTGCCTCTCGGTTGTTACTGCAACCGCTTTCACCCAAAAACCCAGCCAAGCCAGCGTGGTGCTGTTAATCCCAAACTCGTCACGTGTTACTCCCATGTTGGAAGGGCTATGCCCAGCTGTGGGACGTATATAGACTGGTGATGATGATAGGCGGTGATCACCGCTTATCGTCAGGTAAATCAGCAGCTTGTTCAAAATTCTTTGATAGCCGTACTTTTGCTAGGTAGCTCTCCTCACTACTCTCCTCACAATTCTGTAAACATAATAACGCAGATTTTAAACTGTAGCTAAAGAAAGATGAAACTTGATTTCGCGCTCCATTATCTATTGCCACCCAATTGCTCCGATCGTATCCTCGCTGATATACTCCTGTCCCCCCTCCGGGTGGGGGGTGGGCGGGAAACGTTATCAGCATTCTCACGCCATTAACCCTGGCGATACAGTCGGCACTTCATGTGGAGGACGCACTAGGAGTGATACAGGTGAAGAGAACTTCGGAACTCACATGAAAGGGGCTTTAGTTTTAGATTTATGAATGTTTCTCAAATGGAAAATAATTAACAACAAAATATATCGTAACTCATAGTTACTGATAATGAGTGTGATTGATTACTGTCCATGAAAGGCATTTCAACTTAAGCCTCAGGACGACAACGCACCTGCAATGCAAAGTAATTGTTCTCATGCCATTGCACGTGTCTATAGGCGTCGATAGCAGCTTGCCATCAGGTGAGCCGTCAGACAGCTTGCTTGTGATCTAGTTGAATAATAAAAAAAATTATCAGCGTAAGGAAAATAAGGTACATAAGATAGGTACTAAGTTACGAATTCCAAGTAAATCCAAGTAATAAAATTATTAGCAGTTATCAAGTAAACAAGAAGAGAATATTAAGTACCCACTTCAAAACTTTTTTTTTATTTCATAAATAAGAAGTTAATAACTCATAAAAAAATATCGCCAAAAAATAGTATGTCTAAGATCAATTGTTTCAATAGTGTGATGTGTTGCGGCGCGTCGCCAAACATGCTCTAAAGAAAATATACGGAATAGGTGACGTCACACGTTCCTATGTTTATTCATAGTGGTCATAATCATACTTGTTTTACTGATGTCAGCAATCGAATATTATTAATAATATTGATAAATTTTAGAAAAAAAAATTGAACATTTTTATTAATTTTCTAAACAGTACCACTTTAACAATATTCCATATCTTTTAAGTTTGAATTGTTTTTATGGGTAACAGTGGCGTATATTTTCCGAATTTGTGATTGTAAAGAAATTATCGGAATGTAAGGTGCAGGAGACATAAACCGTATAATATCTTATCATATTTATAAAATATAGCTAAATCACTAATTGTATGGCATGATACGTTCTGGTATAGTAACAATACAGAGAAAATGTTTACTAAATCAACGTGTTCGTATTTCTATATCGAGATAAGCACAATTTTTTGCTAGCTCATTGTAATTGGATGATGAAACGCGTCTTCCATCACCGGCCCTGCAAGATATCCCTAATACAATGTATCACATTTTCATAAGAGATTCATTTAGCGAGCGTTTTGTTCGTCCCCCGAAAACTGAGCGCGTTTCCACGGTATTTGAAAATTCAGCTGACCTTACTTTATGATAGAACTGCTATTCTAAATTTTATTTTTTATTTCATAAAAAGGTTTGAAAGTTAACATCTAAGCTTGTAAAATTCATATCCTACGGCGAGAACCGAACCCGTGACTTTCCACAAGCCACGTTACTGGTCTACCATGTATTAGTATGCTTAATGGATTATAACATTTAATTAATGGGACTTTCACATTGTCTTTCAACTATCTCGTCAGGTTATGGACCAGTTGTTGTCATTTATCATAACTATCGATCGAAATTAGTGATTTTTTTTAAATTCAAATACTGTATGTGCTAATTGATTAAGAATAGTATAATTTAGGAAAGTAAATGCTTATCAAGTTTTATTATTTCATATTGTCAACATTTCTCAAATGCACTATTATATACTTTAATTGCCTGGAGCAATATATTTTTTCATCATTTTCTTTCTTTATTTGTAATTGTTATCCTAAGACCTAATATGGAATGCCTTCCATGCCCAGTAATTTCACTGGCTACCTTTCCCTTCAATCCGAAACACAGCCGTTTTACCCTTACTATTCAAGCTACGACATAGGTAAGCTAAAATTTAAGGTTAAGGATAATAATTAACGGTAAAAATATATCGATTAATAAATAAAAAAATATAAATAGTCATTTGTCTTACCTACATAATCTTTTTAATAGAAATGAAATAGCCGTGTGTCGTACAACACTGGAGAGGGGTACGACAGCCTGGCAGGGCTGCGCGCTGCGATAGCGCTCACGTGCCTTTGTTCTGATCGGATATCGCGCGGGGATCATCATAAATTATTTATCCTTTTTCAACGCCCGATGTGCGAACTCCATGGAGATGACTCTTCGTTTAGCTATGGCGTAGATGTCTACTTTTTACAAGTTAAGGTGTATTTGTATTGTTCATAGGACTAGCCAACTCGTAACGAAGGTTAGCGCGCGCCCTTTTTTTTTTAACAACTTGTAAATGCCTTAACCTGCAGCTTTTGACAATCCAGGTGACTGTTCAGACCACTCAGCTACTAAGTACTTGGTACAACCCTATGTTTTTAAAAAAATAGCCAGGACATGACTTTTTTTAGTCTAGGCATTTTTTAAAGAAGTAGAACAAGTAGGTATTGCTCAAAGAAAAGAGACACTTTCCGATAAATGTAAGTTTAAGAAATGCTGTTGTCTCTTCTTGGTTACACTGGTTCAGGAAACCATTTTCAACTTAAACAAGAAAATAAATGTGATCGCTTCCTGCACATCGTGTGTTGTAAAATAACAGATGCAAACGACAGCACCGCATTTAGTCTCAGCGACAAGACGCATATGCAAACGACATTTCTGTCTCTTGTTGCACCGTCTAGACGCAGCGACAAGCCGCACTATTTGCGGGGTCTCTAAAAGCTGGCGTTTATAATTGTTCTTGAATTTCAGCAGACCAGACGTATTCTTAGTTCCTAGTCCGGCAGGTGAGCAGATATGATCCGATCACGCGTGAGTGGGGCCAGGATTGATCGGCAGTGACGCTATCACCGTCGCCGATAGGCCAGCGATTCGTTATACGCGACACTGCTCAATCTATCCGAGAAAAATGCCTTCAAAGATAGTGCGACAATTTATTATAGTACAAGCCAGTTCACGTTGTTTATTTTTTCATTTTACATATTATATTATAACAGTTGGTAAACTTGCCTGATTTTTGTGATGAATTATTGCAATCATTTCGTAAGTTTTGTACTTAATTATGGTATCTCATTATCTTCTATCTAAGAGGAGCTCGGTGGCGTAGTGGTTTGAGCGCTCTGGTTTCGATTACAAAAACAAAGCAACTTTCGCCATGGTCGGCGCCGGAATGGGTCAATCAAATTTATATTTGCGAGTTCTTCTCCCATGTAGGCAGGCCTTTGCCCAGCAGTGGGACGTGTATAGGCTGATGATGATGATGCTCTTCTATTCCATGTACTCCTCCGCTCCGCCATTTCTTTGAAATTATCGGACATTTAAAATCGTCTTTATGAATCAGATCTGATCTGTATCTCAAATTGAACTGGATTGAGCTTATTGATTTCATTTTGATCCACTAGGCGTACATTTGACTAGATTATGTCATATCGTATATTAATTTGAAAATATCCTCTTTCCAGAATATCAGGGATATCTATCCATATTCAATGGTTATTCAAAATTCCCCATTACTCTTTTTATCTTGTCTTCCTTTGAAAAAACTCGTGTATATCAATGACGTCAGATGCTCGTTACCGTGACGGCGGCCATCGCGGGTCAAATTGTCCGTGATGATAACGATATTCACCTTCCTATGGAGACACTCAGCCATGTTTTAAGACACTTCACATGAGCGAGGCTGGCATAGGTGGGTATTATAGGATATTAGATTCAGAAATCCTGGGTAAATTCCAAATATGATATCCGAAAATGCACAATAAACTCTATAATTTTATGTCCTATCTCAAATACCGACCATTGAAAGTTGTCGTCAAAGGGAAGTGATCCGTTTCGATAGTTAATAAACGCTATTTCGAAAGCTCTAGCCGGTATGAGCTGTTCCTCTAACACGAACACTTTTAAATTTCGAATCGCCATCGTTTGGAGTAGTTACGTCAGCTTTTGTCTAGCTTTTGTTTGAAATTTCAAGCGTGCGTGAACGATACGATTCGAAATTAAAAAATGTTCGTACTGTATGTCTAAAGTAACTATTCGCTGCATATACTACTTAGCATTAAGTAAATACATACGTGCTAACGCAATAAAACAATGGGAAGGAGAGTAATTGACTCTCACTTTAGTCCATACTATCACAGTCACCATGTCTCTTACACACACAAGGCTTGTTATACAGTCAAATTTTAGTATAAAAGAGCATAATAATATGTGAGAGAAAATAAATGATTGTTGTATAGTATTAAATACTAAAATTATATTTTCTAAAGTAACTCTGTCTGTCTGTCTTATTATACGTTTTCATCCCTAAGCCACTGAAATAATGTAGATAAAATTGGCATGGAAATGTTGACAGGGCAGGCAACACACATTGCTGCCCTAACAAAGCTTCTGATGATAAATATACTATCATAATCCATATATTATCTTTTTTAATATCAAAATTTTAAATCTTTTTACATTTTTATTCAGTTAGTTGTTTTACTGTTTGTTAATTAGCCGCGACTAATATAAACATAATGTGAAAATCGTGTGCTTCCCCCATAAAACAGGCTATGCCTAGTGTGGGGGCTAGATTAAGTTTAATCTGTATTTACACATTTTGGTAAAAAAAACATTTTTTTTAATAAAATTTCTACATTAAGATCTAGTCTGTTCTGCCTGTTACCAAATTATTAATCGCGACAAAAGAATAGAATGTTCCTAACATTTTCTGGAGCTCCTTCTTTGAACATTAGCACCATCTGGGAATCTAATCTGGCACTTAACAAAGGTTTAAAGTGGCATTGGTCGCACGGATGCTCGTTCCGCCGCCGGAAATCGTTGGTAAATTGTGTGTGACGATAACGTTCTATCGTCACCTTCGCGGGCTTTTTAAGACACGCTGTATAGAAAATGCCTTTTCATTCTGATTAGAGGCTTTTAAAGAACGAGGAAAATTTTTTTTGTAAAGATTGTGATAATAGTACAATCATACCTACTTATCCAACTTATGTGAATGTATAGTATGTACATATATACACATAAGTTGTAAGACTTTAGCTTCTAAAGTTAAGCTAAACTCGTAGGCTTGTATGTGGAGTAATTGCACTTTTATAAAAGGAATTAAACCATGAATCTCTGAATTATACGTAAATGATATTATGAAAATGAAAATGAAAATGAAAATATCTTTATTCAATTAGGCCCCCCAAGAAGCACTTTTGAATCGTCAACAAAAAAACCCTTATGTCTATCACATAAAAATAATATTAACTAACTAACAATTACATTATGTTTGTCTCACTGTCTTATCTGGATCAACGTAAGCTAAGAATGTTATAATGTCTGTCTATCGGTCTGTCTGTCGGTCCGTCTGTCGGTCCGTCTGTCCGTCAGTCAGTCTGGCTGTCTGTCTGTCTGTCTGTCTGTCTGTCTGTCAGTCAGTCAGTCTGTCTTTCTGTCAGTCTGTCTGAATTTACACCGGTTTCAAAAGTTGAACTACCGAGAAGATTCCGGCAACAAACTCGTGTAGTCACTCTTTTCAATTATTAAGTTACAATGTTTAATTACACAGTAATGGTATTTAGCAGTGCAGTGTCGCACAGAGTATAAAAAAAGGTATATTAACGTACCAATAAGTATCTAATGACAAGCATATTTACTGTATTTAAAGGCTGTTCGACAATGCACCATCACAATATAGGTATTACAATACACAAAGGTCAACAATTAATATACAAAAACCTAATAAAGCCAATCATCTTTCATTAATTTTAAACACTTGTCTGACCACGTCATTACAATAATAATTGTATTGTTTTATATATAATATCATATAATGCCATATACCTCAAAAATCCCTCAAAAATGATACTATTGATGAATATGTAGGTAAATTATTACAAAATCAAGGAAGCTTAGAGATGACCATTTCCACTAGTGGCACCTGTTCACAAGTATGACGCATGTGCCAGCCATCGCTCCGCTCAACCATATTATAGGGAACGGAGGATAGGGAACGGATAATAATATTTCAACCTATTATAAAGCTCAAAGTAAGCATCATTAAGGGCTGGTGTTATGGATACTAGATAACGGAGAAATATTGATATTAATATGTAAGATTAGAAATATACAAAATAAATACAAACATCCATGACTTGTGAACAAATGCTCATACTTATCATACCAACATCTGCTAATCAATAATAAAAAAATAAAACATTTAATTCAGCCCGAATGTAGGGTCGTCTGGGTAGGTACCACCGGCTTTTTTATTTCAGCCGTGAAACAGTTCGCTGTACTTCGGATTGAAGGGAAAGGTAGCCAGTGTACTTACTGGGCATGAACGGCATTTCATCTTACACCTCACGGTGACAACGCGCCTGCAATATCAAGTGATCTTTCCTTGTTATTGCAGGTGTTTAAAGCCAGGTGGCAAAGTATCGTAATAGTTGCAAAACCATGTAATGTTAGTCAACCCTAAGCAGACCTGTCTTCTCCATCGTCAAATACTTCATCGAGCGGGCCATTTGTTCCACAATAGGAGTAGGATAGCAGGATAGCTCCAAAGTGAGGGCAGGATAAGGAGAGTTAATGTAGCACGCGTTAAGGCAAATTGGCCGTGAACGAGATACGACACCGCAGGTATACTTGTCGTAGACTCAAGGTAACTAGTATCAATATCTACTTACAGAAGATGCAACGAGATTTATAGTGAAGAAAAATCCCAGTGAAATTAATGACGACTAGTTCACAAACTAAGGAGATAGTTAAAGTTGCTGTGGGATTTGGACCATCATTTTCATAAATTTTGACTGAAATAAGGCCGAATAACGTCATCGAGGCCGCCATTTTGAAGTTAACAAAATGTCAATGTAATAATAATAATTCAATTTTGTTTTTAAAAAAACAACAAAAAAATTTCAAGCGCTTCCAAAACATTAACGGTTGAAAATACGAGTGTCAATTATAATAAATGACAACTTTTTAAAAGCGTTATTGTGGCTATGGACTATGCACTTTTGGGCACTTTTATGACTTCTATGTTGCACCTTATACAATACTTATTTTATTTCGTTATTTGTTATTTATTGGAATATTGTAGTATTCATTACATTCCTAAATGGAGCTCATGAGCTGGCTCGAAATTTCACCATCTCCTTTATCATAATACAACTATTTAAAGATTGCAGCTAAATGACACTATTAGTAGTGTCAAGCTCCTGCGGTGTGTAAGGTCGCCATAGCTATCTGTGAAAGCGTTATAATGGGAGCATGGTGACTCGTCCCCTATGCTGGTGAAATAGCACTGGCTTTCTCTTGAGTTTTACAGGGTATGCAATGCGTAAATAGTGCTCGAAATGCTATGATGAGGTACAAGTCTTGCATTCAGCGATAAGATTATTCCATGAACCGTAACAGTTGCACTACGAAAGTAGCCTCTATTACGAGAGGAATAAGGGTGGTCTCAAGGTCAAACTGTTACGCTTGATGTGCTGTGGACTGTACAATAAAGTTATAAATAATAGAAATAAATAAGTCTATATGCTACGGTAACTATTACCACCAGGCGCCCTTAAGTCCGCTTGCCACCCAAGCCGCATAAAAATTTGTACCTATTACTTAAATAATATATACAAATCTTAGTTACAACAAATTTTAATAAATGTTTTTATGTTTGTCCCCTATGCGCTCCGACGCCATTGATCGGATTGTAATGAAACTTTGCTAGGGTTTTCTGGAAACGCCCGCAAAGTTTCCTGGATTACATTTTTTTTATTTATTTATTTTATTAAAAAAACTAACAGTTTTTTTCTTCGGGGGCATTGCAAAGCACGCCGTGTATAGCTACACATAAAAGACGGTTTCAAAAACGTGCATGAACAAAACATGTATAAATTAGATTGGAGCTATCAATATTACGTATAGGAAAAGTTAAATCAACGCAAAAAAACTAGGTAATTTCCTACATACATTCTAGGTGGTACACCCATATGTAGGGTCGTCTATGTAGGTACCACCGCCTTTCTTATTTCAGCCGTGAAACAGTTCGCTGTGTTTCGGATTGAAGGGAAAGGTAGCCAGTGTAATTACTGGGCATGGACGGCATTTCATCTTAGGCCTCAGGATGACAACGCGCCAGCAATATCAAGTGATTTTTCATTGTTTTAGCAGGTGTCTATAGTCGGCGGTAACCGCTTACCACCAGGTGGGCCGTCAGCTTGTTTGTCGTCTAGTTGTATAAAAAAGAACATATTATTTTGAAAAACATTTATATTGTTAGGAGTTTAAATGAAGAAAATGAATGGACACTTAAAATTACTTTTAGTAGATGTAATTTTTTTACTTTAATAATAATTGTTTTAGAGTAAGTAATCATGTCGACAAGCGAACCTTTATTCGTAAACTCTTCATGCCGATATCAAACACAAAACGAGCAAATAAACAGATATTCATCCACAAATTGACTTCAGTGTACTCTGTGATAGGAATTTCAACTTTACACGCAACACAATAGAGCGTAGAGTTCTGTGTGTTCAGTTCTCCAGCCTGTTGCTCCCGGATATTGCCACATTCTATCAGCCCGGCCTCTAGCGGGAATTACCTTGTAATTCGCCAAATTACCCAAAGATCTTTACGTAATTAAATACTTTTCTACGTTTCCCTTCGTCTTTGATTCGAGCTCAATTTGTACCGCTTGTTAAATGCTTGGATTTAATGTCAGTAATTTAGTTTTAAAAGAGAAATTAATAAAAAAAATTGAGGAGAGTGAATAGAAAATCCTCGCATCAGGAATCACCCATAAGAGGTATCTATTCATAATTTTGAAAAATATCTGAACTAAAAAAAATAGACGTTACCTTGTAACGCAAATACAGACACACTAGACAAAAATCAGGGTTATTTCAAGTCCTTCGTAGCTCAGATGTTATAGTAGTCACCCGGATTAATTGCCAAAGATCGCGGGTTCGGTTACCGTCCCAGGGTAAATGTTTTTTTTTACACAAAGCACGACAATGACTCAACGCCACCCGATGTGAAGCGGTAAGAAGAGTCCATATGCGAAGACAGCTAGGGCACCTTGCCGGCCCAAAAGGTGCTTTTACACGCCTCTTTTGAAAGAACCCATGTTTTAACATGAGACACATGTGCTGGAAAAGAGTTCCAAGTTCTGGAAGTGCGACAAAAAAAGAGGTACTTTTGTTGTGCGTGATGTTAAGGTGGAGACAGTGAATTGATGGATTGAATTATTTATCCTGGGGCGGAAGAGGTATCTATTTTCATGGATAGTTGACAATAATATAAGAGCATGACTTCTATATTCTATTATATCGTGACGTAAGCCACCTCACTCGTCCAGACTTACCGCTTTTTCCAATTGCCCTACTATCCCCTCGATTAACTTACTTTTAGAATAAAATTAGTAAAATCTTATATTTTGATGTCAATAGTGGGTATAATGTATAGTAGGTACGTGACTAATTATTGTACATATATTATGAAACAGCTTGTATTTTTTCACTATAATGTTCAATAGAAATTATGCACAACGTACTTACTATTTATATATTTGAATTCACGAATTCTAAATTACTTGTTTTCTGTTCCTATTTTTTATTTAGTCAAATTTGGTTGCCAATTTTAATTACAAATGAGTCACAAAAATTTGTTCCTTTAGAAAAAATACTAAGAAGTTTTAATAAAAAGCTAACAGTGTATTTAATCAGATATATTAAACCGCCCTGGTAAATAATTCTAATCATAGCACACCCTGCAATCATAACTATAAACAGGAGGCTATCGCCAGAGCCACCTCCACCAAGATATTATCGCTTAATTAATTTCCACAACAAACACGCTCGAAAAATGTGTGTTTTTAATAAAACCCCCGTCAAGATGACGGCATGTCCTTAATTAATTAACTTGAGAGCTTTTAAAAAATTATATTTACCCATTTTTATTGGTAGCAATTTTACAGATATCACGTCAAAGTTGTTAGGAATTGAGCCTATATTTACAATTCAGCTAAAATCCGTTTGAAGATACTTTTTGGAGTTGGTGCTAGGCTGTGTCCAGAAACAATACAAATGTTTTGCTATGGACTTATTGTGACACTAATAATTATATTATTCAACGTTACAAAAATCAGTGAATTTTCATAAAAAACCATGTAAGTTTTTCATGTTTAATCGCGCTGAAAATTACCACAAACGACTTTCTTTCGTGTCACACCATCGCCATATCTTGGGATCTCTGAAAGTTTCAGGATCAGAGGCGTGTGAACTTCAGCTGGTCGTGTTTTGAAAATTGTTTTCTAAATAATGACGGTATTGTTTCATGCTGTGAGGTGATTACTGCTGCAATTACTTGAGTTAATCCGAAAAAATGCATTAGAAACTAGCATAAAATATTTATGGTGTAAATCATAATAATAATTAATTTTTATGTGTAAAATACATGTAAGTTTGAAATATTAGATATAACATTAGAAGTTACTGCATGTACACAATTTTTATTTTAGCATTGCTTTTTGTCTTAAAATTATTCATTTTAGTTTCCCCAATTCTTTTTGAAGAGAATATTTCTTGTTTTTTTTCAAGCATGTGGTTTTTACCTATAAGTAATTGTTGCACTTATCTATGTAATTATGAAATGTGTGTTTTTTCTTATAGTGTACACAATTGTCTATGAACCAAATAACTAAATTTCAAAAAATAACATTTCTCCGTGATCTAGTATTTACATATATACAGGGTGGGGCTGTCAATGCGACAATAAATTAAAACACTTTCAAAAACATCTTATTTATTTGATAATTTCATAACATTTGTATGGAATAATATAACATGGGCTGCATTATTTCATAGAAATGTTCAGAAATTATCAAATGAATAAGATGTTTTTGAAAGTGGCAAACTATTTCTATGAACTAATATAGCCCATGTTTTAATTTATTGTCGCATTGACAGCACCACCTGTATAACACAAGCTTTTAATGATGCTTACTTTGGGCTAGATAATAGGTGTGAGTGTATGATTATTATTATTATTATTACGTCAGTGTTTTACTTGTTCTAAATAAAATATCTAGGTACTGAGTGGCGCACAACGCACTACCGAAGTCGGTGGGTCTAGAGACACAATATTTTGCACAGAAGTTCCTAAAGAAAAAGAAGAATAAAACAGAGGACACATTTATCCCTAAGAGTGTTAATTATGGGCTAAAAGTTTGTATATAAATTCAAAAACTTTTTGTACCTACATGAAATCCCATCGCGCATTCGACTAGCTTATAAATAATTTCCTTTTATAAAGAGAGAAAGAATTAGTTTCTTGGCTGTTAATCTATGGATTTCATTATTTTACGTCACATTTTATACTGCTATTCGAGTCAGATGAAGGATACTAAAACCTTTTATACATTTTCCACACCGTCAACGTTAAGCTTATCTTTGCAAATTGTCGCCCCCGTGAGCCTATCGCCTGAGGCCGCCACAAGGGCACACTATCATTGTAGGAAGCTTAATATGACCGCCAAACACAAAGACATGGCAATTTATTTGAGTCGTAATCATTTCCTTCCATTATGCAAATACTTACCTGTATATTCGTTAATGCGATAGCAAGATAATTTAAACTAAAACTTGTTAATCGTAATGCATGGTATCTTTCTCTGGAAACAAAGTCTTTATTGGACAATATTAATTTATTGATAGCTGGAACAATTTGTAAAATTGAAAAAATTCACGTCCTGGGGCGGGTCTTCGGATGATCCATGAATCATGATGGCTCGACGGTTAGGTCCTGTCCCGTGGTAACTTTTTTTCTTGTTTAGATATCATTCAAAATACACATCAAACATTGTCTATATTTAACTTTTCTTTTTAAATAATATGATTAACCCAAGAGTTATACCTAAGAAGTAACTTTTCTCTCACTCTGTAACGTATATTCCTTTTATAATTGAATTTAAATTTGCTATGTGAATATACATGACCACCAATTAAATAAAATATGTTGTCCTAAATAATGCCACCAATGTATTATTTCATACAAATGTCATGAAAATATCAAATGAATGCGATGGTTTTGAAAGTGGCAAGCCATTTCTATGAACTAATATAGCCCATGTTTTAATTTATTGTCGTAACCCCGTAAGTATATTTGAAATAAACCAATTTTACCGGATTTGAGATGTTACCTTTCGATTACTTTACGTGGTCACGGGAAGACGCTTGCCGTCGTTACGTGTCGATAATATGTTAAGTGTACTTACCTACAAGATGCCTATTCGTCTTAGTATTGAAGATTTCTATATCATGTCCAAAAGATGAATGCATAAAACTCACCGACAACGAGTTTTTCGTCAACTTCAACTTTAAGTTAAAGCTTAAATTCCCGCTTAAACCACTTTACCGACTTTTACTTTTACTTGTTTCATTTCTTAGTGTTATCTACCTATCATTTGGACTAGCTTACAGAGACCGGCGCTACGGCACTACTATTTTGTTCTTTTTGATAGGGTGGTTGTTCATAGGGTAACAACTGTCATTTTGTGTTACATTTTGTGTGTTCTGATTCTTGCACACGGAGCATGACCATTCTTTAAAAAAATTATATATCTTTAAAACTAAGCAATCGCTCACTTGAAAACCGTGTTTGATTTTCAAGAATTTACAGGTCGCAAGTACTCAGTGGCCACACACGCAATGTGTGAAATCTGACAGCGCTAGTGTGTGTGTGCGGGTGGCGGCGGGCGTCGCGCGATAAGGATGTATTAGCACATTCCGCCGGGCGAGCGCTACTGTATTTATTCTTATCCGGAATAAGTCAGGTTACACCCCTAGTGACGGCCGAGATATCGATGCAAATCGAGTCCCGAGAACATAAACACTTGAGACAACTATTTCTCGGAATCGCTGGATGTAATCGATTGCGAGCCAATGGAACTATTACTACGTGCATTTGTATCTGTTGCAACACGTTCAGAGAGCTATTTATAAGCATGCCCTTCGTTTCTTCAAGTACATTAATCATTGTTTTCATAACTGGATTAAAAAAGAAGTAAGTTTTGTTCTCATCATATTATTATTATTTATAAATAAATTTATTATTTCCTAACAATATATTATAAAAATATGTTATTATTGGACACTTTGCGACTTATAAAAGTCTGCATAACTTAAAAATGATTTAGACGTAATCTGGCGTAACGCCAATTAAATTCTGAGTTTTGTTTGTCATTTCCGAAAAGGTGCTACCGCTTTTGCAATAATAGCACATATTACATTATCCTATTTCCTTACTAGAAACAGTTAGAAACCTAAGCAAAAGCCAGCGATCACACTACACTAAATAGGATCCTAAATCGGAGAGAACACGCAGTCGTGATGTAGAATCGATTTGGGTTGCACGTAGGTATTGATGACACCGTAATTATTTACACAAAAAAAAAAAAATATAAATATGAAGCTCATATTGTAATTAGTATTGGTAACATGTTACTCTGTAATATTTCAGTTTATGTCTGTTGTCACTTAGTGGTCTATAAAAAAATGTTTATCAATACCACTGTTATTATTATAACAATGATTTTTGACAGAGAAGAAATTTTTATTTCATTTCAAAAATAGTTTTAAAATTAATAATTTTAAATTAAATAGAACTAGGAAAAAGGGCAGGGTAAAAGAGTATTTCTTATTAATTAAGAAAACTATCTCATACGAGTTTTGTACTTTTTTATTTGTAAAAGTTCTATTGTATTTATAAATTATTAAGTACTAGTGGCCCCGCGGCTCCGCTCGCGTGTTTATTGGATATCGCGCCAAAGTAGCCTATCTCCTTTCTCACGATAAAATTTATCTCCTTACTAAATTTCATCTAAATGGGTTCAGTCAGTTACTTTCGTATTTGTATTTTTATGTATTCATTGACTAGTTTTTATAATAATTTCAATAAATATTTGAACCGTTTAATATCGCCTTTTGGAAGCAGAACGATCGGGGCCGTCCTACCTCACTAAATGGGATTGTTAACTGTTATTTATAATTCTAACTGCGGTTACATCTTCCTGTTTCCTAGTTATGAAATAGGATATACTATAATGTTAGTGCTTAAGCTATCAAATCATATTGTTTAAGTTTGGGCATTACTTCTGTCATGAATATTGAATTATAGCTATTTTTCTTTATAAACTCCAGATATAAACTTGACTGTCGACGTAGTTACGTTTAGCGTAAGAATACAGCTTGAGGAAATAGGCACTGAACGGACATCGGTTTTTAATAATAAAAAGTAAGAAACTCATAAAAATTTTCATATACTTACCGTACTTAGAAATGCGTATTTAACCTATTTTAATTAAAATACTCTTAAAACATAAAACATAATTTATACGACAAAATAATGAAAAGAACAAAGAGTTTATTGGATAAAATAAGTTTAATGTACGTTTATGAGTAACACCGTTGAGGCGTGCCTTCTGAATAACTGTGGTTGGGCAATAGAATAAAAATAAACAATTAATTTTGGAGATGTGACATCATACTCACTTTGTTTGGAGCTGACACATTCTGGGGAGATGAAGGTAAATTAAATACGATATCGTCGGTGGGCGTGCAAGACGGCGTAAGAGCAGTTTGCAATACCGCGCATTTACAAAAGTCGCAAAATTTACGTCGCTTATACTAGATTCTTATTAACGACACCCGCAGAAATCTCAAACAAGGACAGTCAAAGAAATGTGTAGAAATATCCTAGACTTTTTTCTTCCTTTTGTAAAAAGAAGAAAGCTGATACGCGGTATTTACAAACTGCTCTTGTACGTCTTGTACGCCCTTCTTCTTCTTCGTCTTGTACGACCACATATATTCAATCAACACTAAGAGCGCCTTCACATTAGGTCGCAAGGAGTGCGACAGCAGCGCGGCAGCCACGAGTTTGCAATACCGACTGATCGCATGCGTCTGCCGCGCTGCCCGTCCGCTATGATAATCGCGCTGCTGCCGCACTACTTGCTACCTAATGCGAATGCGTCCTATCGGCCTGGCCACGGAAATGGGCGGCAGCGGCGGCGGGGTCGCAACCACTGCGCGGTCACGACGACGCGCTGCGAGGCCGACATCGAGACAGCGCGCAGTGGTTGCCGAGACGCAAGACGCTGGACGCGCGAGCGGTGATGTCGTGGCCAGGCCGTAAAAGCTACATGCCCGAAATTTAATGCTAGTTTTTACTAACATTTGCTTTGATTTGATTTTTAGCTTAGTCTATCTAAAGAAGATAGAAAGAGACAAACGTCGATAAGAGTCACAAAAGGTTAGGTTAGGCAATGGTTAGTGAAAACGGACTTGAATATTTTTAAGTCATTTATTTTTGAAAAATTGATTGTATAATTCCATCGACAACTCAATCGACTGTTGGCCATCCCTGTTCCAAAGAGAAGGGGGTGAAGCGACGCTTGGCGCGGCGAGATAGCAGCGATAACATCAGCGGGTGGCGGCCCTGATAGTACGAATAATAATAATTTTATTATCGCCATCTAGGGTTGCCACTCGCGGAGACTTAATATCGTTTAACTGACGAATATGAACACGCTTAGTTGGGAAATTCGCTTTTATCTGTTTAATATTTTGGAGTTTTGAAAAATTACCTAGGTGGTAGGTCCGTATGTAGAGTTATTGGGGTAGGTTCCACCGCTTTTTCTATGTTGGCCGTAAAACAGTTCGCTGTAATTTAGATTGAAGGGAAAGGTAGCCAGTGTAATTAATAGACATGTAAGATATTTCATCTTACGCCTCAGGATGACAACGTATCTGCAATACGAAGTGAATTTTTTCTTGTCATGTCAGGTCTATTTATTAACATGTCTTCAGCTTCCTTGTCATCTAGTGGTATAAAAAAGTGTTTGGAATCGATGTGAAGTGAGGATCTCAGTCACATTTCGTTCGCATTGTGCTTGGTCGCGGGTTCGGTTGAAAAAAAATATTTACTAATTGATAATCACAAGTCATAAACTGGGCTACTTTAAGCATGAGCGAAATTTTCACAATGTGTTCTACCCATAAAAATGAACCATTTTTACTATGAGACCAACTGTATAATCACAAGGAAAACAGCTGTTTCATAATAAAGTTCAATACTTACCTACTCGAGCAAAATGTATGGGTCAGCTGATTTATTTCGTAAATTTACAGTTGGTCTCACTTTTTTAAATTAAAATGGGCATGCTCGTGATTTCACTCTTGCTTCGAGAGAAGTTAAGAGGAGGTCGACGATGTAGTGAGCTTACCCAGCAGGTGCCTATTAAACCCAACTTTGAAGAAGTTCAGGTTGAAAGCTGTAGGGAACATCGAGGCCGGCAGTACATTCCAGTCTCTTAATGAAAGATGTTTAGCTTTATTAGGTCTTTGTATATTAATTGTTGACCTTTGTGTATTGTAATACCTATATTGTGATGGTGCATTGTCGGACAGCCTTTAAATACAGTAAATATTCTTATCATTAGGTACTTATTGGTACGTTAATATACCTTTTTTTATACTCTGTGCGACACTGCGCTGCTAAATACTATTACTGTGTAATCAAACATTGTAACTTAATGATTGAAAAGAGTGACTACACGAGTTTGTTGCCGGAATCTTCTCGGTAGTTCAACTTTTGGAACCGGTGTAAATTCAGACAGACTGACAGACAGACTGACTGACGGACAGACAGACAGACAGACAGACTGACTGACGGACAGACGGACCGACAGACAGACCGATAGACAGACTGACATAACATTCTTAGCTTACGTAGATCCAGATAAGACAGAGAGACAAACATTATGAAATTGTTAGTTAGTTAATATTATTTTTATGTGATAGACATAAGGGTTTTTTTGCTGACGATTCGAAAGTGCTTCTTGGGGGCCTAATTGAATAAAGATATTTTCATTTTCATTTTCATTTTCTGGCCGCGCGCATTACAATAGATGACTAAAGCGCTTATTGCGGATATTTGTTATATCAACCAGGTAGCCCGCTGAATGCTTGGTAGCCCTCTGCTGAAATGGGCTAGGCGGTATAATTTCACGAAGCTCCTGAACATACTCCCCGAAGTACAATCTGTAGATGACCGACAAGCAAGCAACCTCAGGTCCAGACTATGAAGCTTAGTCACCAATATTTCGTCTCCAATAAGCCTCTTGGCTCTACGTTCCACCGGTGATATGCACGTACGGACTTATGCTATAAAGGGTAAGAAGCTGTGCAACAGTGAAGTACCGCTTTACCCTATCGAGAATGACCAGGTTTTTTACCGTATTTTGAGCTTTGGATTCAATGATGACACCGAAGTTGAGGTTAGACGTCAAAACCATTCCAAGAAGCTCCAGATGGTTGGTAATTGGAACAGATGCACCCCGAAAAGTAGGAGCCCCATTGAAGGGACTTTTCTTTGCAGGTTTCCGGATCGTCATCTCCCCAGCGAGAGACTAAACTTAAAATCAATTTCCACATATACTCCCTGAGGGAATGAATATTCGCCGATCTGTCCTTTGCACTGGATACGTATCTCACTGCCACAGTACTTTCATCTGCATACCCAACAATGCCGGGCATAAGCAAGTCATTGAAGAAAAGAGTCGCAGAGAGAACAGACCCTTGAGGAACTCCGGCATCAATAGCCTTAAGATCAGAAGAGCAGCCGACGACCACTCTTATCAACCGTTCACTCAAGAAGTCAGTTATCCAAGTGCTGAAGGCAGTTGCTTCGAAACCAGAGCGCTCAATCAAACCACTCCTCAAATATCTTTTCTGAACTTTGATTTAAATTGATCCATTGATTGATCGATTACGCTTAAAATGGCTGAATAATATACAGGTCATCGTCATCATTATCACCAGCCTATATACGTCCCACTGCTGGGCACAGGCCTTCCTAAATGGGAGAAACACATGAAGAGCTTGGGCCATAAAACCACTACGCTGGCCCAATGCGGGTTGGTAAAGCGGGTGCAGGAACAACCGGGCGCAACGGCTTAAGCGTGCCTTCCGAAGCACGGAGGAGCTAGAGATATCAAACTTTGATTGACCCATCCTAGGATCGACCATGGCGAAATTTGCTTTGTTTTTCGTATCCAAACCAGAGCGCTCAAACCAATACGCCACCGAACTCCTCCACTCAATATACAGGTACTTACATCTAAGTACTCAAAATGTATCAACAATTAAAGTCCTCAATGTCCAACTGCTAAAAATTCCTCGCATCCGGCTTAGCAGCCTCCCCCAGGGCAGCCTCTTATCGCTCAGTCGCAGATTGAATATATTTCATGTGTGCGCTCTGTAGAAGCTGCCATCAAGGAGGTACGGTCAGCAACATAAGTCGATTTAAACTTTGGTACAATGCACACTACGTCATTCACGGTGCTTATATAAATTGACAATAATATGACAATGTACGTTGTTACTAAAAGGTACTAAAGTGTTAATCGATTTCTTTTTCTGACTGTACACACTTGCCTACAGACATTTGACATGGATGTGTGAAAGAGACCCCTATTTCTGATGCAGACTTAAATGAAGGTAATTAAAAAAAGAATATTAAAAAACAATAAATATATGTATATTAGGTAGTAAAATTAAATAATTCTACAGATTATATATGTACATGGTATTACAAGCTGGCATCTACCAATGATAACTTACTCATATGAATATTAAGGTGTTAACCAAAATTAAAGATTCGAGCTAGGCAGGTGACTAAATGCTGCAGTATTTATTATTGTATTGTTAAAAAAAAAGTTTATATATGATATATAATATATTATTAATGTAAGAACTTAGGATTTAAATATCAGTGCTACTTGTGGAGGCTTGTTACTGGCTTCTGACAATGTATTTTTTTTGTATATTTCTCTATGTAAGCTGTTAGCCCCCCAAATAAAATCAAATAGGTAAAGTAAAATAAAAATAAAATAAGAATAAATAAAATTTGTAAGCGAATCCACTACATGCAATTAAACATAACGCTTTCTTGTTTTTATTAAAATGCTAGCTAGTGCTTGAGTAGTGACTAAGCTGCTATGAGCGTCTATAGGCTACAGTAACAACACGTGAGTAATGCCCAAGCCGCTACGGGCGTCTATAGGCTACGGTAACGCTGCGTGAGTAGTGCCCTAAGTGAAACGAGCGTCTATTCTATAGGCTACGACAACAACGCGTGATTAGTGCCCAAGGTGCTACGAGCATCTATAGGCTCCGACAACAACGCGTGAGTAGTGCCCAAGGAGCTTCGAGCGTCTATAGGCTACGGTAACAACGCGTGAGTAGTGCCCAAGGTGCTACGATCGTCTATAGGCTACGGAAACAACGCGTGAGTAGTGCCCAAGGTGCTACGAGTGTCTATAGGCTACGGTAACAATGCGTGAGTAGTGCCCAAGGTGCTACGAGCGTCTATAGGCTACGATAACAACGCGTGAGTAGTGCCCAAGGTGCTACGAGCGTCTATAGGCTACGATAACAACGCGTGAGTAGTGCCCAAGGTGCTACGAGCGTCTATAAGCTACGGTAACGCTGCGTGAGTAGTGCCCTAAGTGCTACGAGCATCTATAGGCTACGACAACAAATCGTGAGTACTGAGTAGTGCTCAAGGTGCTACGAGCGTCTATAGGCTATGGCAACAATGCGTGAGTAGTGCCCAAGGCGCTACGAGCGTCTTCAGGCTAGAGTAACCACTTACCATTAAGCGGGCCTCGCTTATTTGTCACTGTCGTCATAGAAAAAAACATGCCACCTAATTTATATAAGCGACACACTCCAGACCATAGGTCAATGTCATATTGTTGTAAATTATAAGTATCATCAATGACCCTACCGGGCTCGACCAGGCACGAAACTTTTTGCGAGGAGAGAGGAAACGCTTTCATCAAAAGAAATAAGGCTCTACTTGTGCGCAGTTGAAACAAACATTTGATTTGGTTTATTGATGAAAATGTCGTGAGAGTGAGAATGAAAATACCTTTTGCCTATCTGATATGTTTAAAGTGACATGAATAATAATATGGAATTAACAAAATTTTATGGAACGGTTAAAGGGGGCTTACGCCGCGGACTTTCAAGTAGAAAAGGGACAAACCGAATCTGATAAGCCTTTACATCATACTAGTCTAATAAGTAGTAAGAGGATGTATTGTTTCATCATTTTCTTTCTTATTTGTAATTGTTACAATAAAGTTTTTTGACGACCGGCTGGCCGAGTGGTCTGTACCCCAGGCTACTCGGTCAAGAGGTCCCGGGTTCGAATCCCGGTAGGAACAAATGTTTGTATGATGAATACGAGCATTTGTTTACGAGTCATGGATGTTTATATGTTTATTTAGTATATTTATAATATTTATATACATATTATTATCATTATTTATCCGTTATCTAGTATCCATAACACAATAGCTCTTAAATGATGCTTACTTTGGGCTAGATAATAGGTGTGAGTGTATATAAATATTATTATTATAAAATAAAAGTAGGCATTTAAACGCATCAAAAGCCTTAACTGGAAGTTTAAAAATGCTTGTAAAAGTATTCTTTCGGATCACTAGACGTGTTAACTTCAATGAGCGGGGAGATAAACATTGCTATAAAAACGTATAAAAAAGGATAGAAACAGGTGAAGAAATTAGCATGTTATACCTAGTGCTCCGGTGGCGTAGTGGTAATTGCGTCTGGCCGGACATTAGGAGACGCGGGTTCGATTCCCGCCTGGAGCATATATTTTTTCATCGTTTTCTATCTTTATTTGTAATTGTTTCAAAAAAGTAGGCATTTAAACGCATCAAAAACATTAAAATGTTGAAAGAGGATTTTTAAAAAGTTTGATAATAATTGAGTAAGAGCAATTTTAAGATTTTCATATCGCATATAAACCGATTTTAAGTTTTTATGCGATATGAAAAGCTTAAAATTCCTTGATATTTGACTTTTTGAAAAATTTTCTTAAAACTTATTAGGCTAGCCTGACTTGCTTATGCATGACAAGTTTTGTTATTTTTTTTTATACAAAGCTCGACAAATGACTCGACACCACCTGATGTGATGCGGTAAGAAGAGTCCATACGCGAAGACAGCTAGTGCAGCTTGAAACACACTGTTCTAGCCGCCTCCAGCTTGCCGGCCGATAAAGTCTACCCATAAGGTCCACGCCTCTTTTGAAGGAGCCCATGTCATTGGAAGGAGGAAACACATGTGCTGGCAAAGAATCCCAAGTTCTGGTAGTCCGACAAAGAAACGAGTTACTAAACTTCTTTGTCGGTGATGTTGAGGTCATCATCATCATCATCAGCCTATATACGTCCCACTGCTGGGCACAGGCCTTCCTACATGGGAGAAACACATGAGGAGTTTGGGCCATAACACCACCACGCTGGCCCAATGCGGGTTGGTTGATGTTGAGGTGGAGACAGTAAATTGATGACTCCGAAGACCGGCACGCGTGCTCTTGAGTAGGAAAGGGGAAGGTGGGATTAGGTCGAAAAGCTCCTTAGAATCGGTTTTTGTTCCCAACATTTTCGACGTGAAAATTTGTATGGAAAGTCGTGCCGCGTTAACGTCAAATGACGTCACCTGTCATGGCAAGGAAAATTAAATTTAGTTTAATCGGTGACTGACAGAATAAGGCCCATTGTTTCTAATTAACTTTAGAGAGTACGAACGCGATAATACACAGTAATAAATTCTTAGCAGACACGATAGATACTAAGCACAATACAACAACGACTATCGGACAGTCGACAGCATGTAACGCGTAGCACCAGAACCTTATTCAGCGGTAATAAGAACTACTCTTGCTGCGGTGGTTGCATGTGTTATTTTGTACTAAACGTATGGTTATAATTAGCAGGTGCACCGATAGGGGGCGTTATCGGTGCGGGTTCGATCCCCGGTATCGGCTCATTACGCGATAGTTAGGCGGCCTACAATGCTTACACGCGATAAAGGGAAGATCAGGTTATCGAGGCCGTGTTTAGTTTTAACATTAACTGACTTTGTTTAGGCTCGGTATTTTAAACGTACAGTTAGCGTCTACATGATATAGGACATTCTATTTTTACGTCAATGAAAGAGGGATAAACATATGCTTCATTGTACACCAATATCATTGATTGTAATTGTTGGTGACAATATAATCACTAGTGCCTTGAAAAAGTTATTTGTAAGCCTAATTAACCACCTCAAGTTACAAATGTACTTTTGTACTGTACTGTTGCAAATAACAGTGATTAAATAAATAAATAAGTTCACATACAAACAATATTTTGACTAGGTGGTAGGTCCTTAAGTTTGGTTACAACCACCTTCCCTATTTTCGGCCGTAAAACAGTTAGCTGTGTTTAGGATTAAAGGGAAAGTTAACCAGTGCAATAACAGGGCGTGTAAGGTATTTTATTTTACGCCTCAGGATGAAAACGTACCTACAAGAGTAAGTGTTTTTTTTTTCTTGTTATTGTCATAGTATGTTGCTACCTCACGTGGTGGCAAGTAGCTCTTCTATGTCAACGTTGGATGGCTTGGATAGACAAGATACGTATCTTACATACAACCTTACATGGTTGACATCTTTTTTGTACAAATAATTTTTAAATTGACTGTACTTCATCTTCAACAAGATAGACTTTAAATTTTTTTCAATTGAAAGATTATAACATACTCTAACCTATTTTTTTCTGCCACAGATCCACATAGATTAAATAAAAAGCAGGTTAATTTAAATAAGCTGTGCCTTTGTTCTTATATTTCTGTGTGAATTGTTTCTTTATTAAATATAGTGTGTTTATGATTTTGAAATTAATAAATTATAAAATCCCATGATCTCTAATGCAGTTCTCAAAATTGACATGCCCATTACATCAATTAAAATTCATTTAGCTCAGTGCGCACAGTTGTATTTCCCACTAGTAATTTAAAAGTATGTCTAAAGAAGCACCTCTATCTTATAAAAGTCTACCTGGAGAAGCACCTCTACCTCATAATTTCACCTGAAGAAGCACCTCCATCTCATAAAACCCACCTGGAGAAGCACCCCTACCTCATAAACGCCCATCTGGAGAAGCACCTCCGCCTTACAGAATCAAAGTCACCAGTGCCAGACATAACGCTTTCTCTGGCTGTTGGGAGAAGGGGGGCTCGGCTTCTATATCTCCTACGCTGTTAGCACAATGTTTTTTTGGTATTATCTTGATAGGCGACGCGTGAGTAGTAACCAAGGTGCTACGAGCGTCAATCGTCTGTAGGCTTATAGGTCCAGTTTCAAAGCATTCATATTATTAATTCTTAGCAAAATTCTATTGCTTTATCAACACCAAAGTATTGCAAGGAGACACAGGATCAAATAACAATTGACTCTGGATTCTATTCTTTTCTATAATACAATGGTTCACCAGCTCTCGAACGATCCAAAGGTGCATTTCACTTGCCAAATGGTTGTCACACTACCTGACACTACACCCCTTTAAAGCTACTGAATGGCCCCATATCAGCGTATCACTGGCCGGCGTCCTATTCTGGGGGGCGGGAGGGGGAAGCGGTGGGGGGACCAGCTGAAAAACGTGAAAAGTGACCGAGATAACGCCCGGTTCAGGCGCGGCAGGGCTGCCTATACTTGGTTGCCGATAACCGGCAACTTCGATGTTGTATGCATGTTCAGTTTTATTTGAATAATGCATTCGATTGATTTTTGTTTTGGACTTTGGTTTTGTTTAATGTTGTAAATTATTTTATTAAGATACATATAACATTATATCATAATCTTATCTTATAACGTAAACTCACGTAACTCTATATTTTTGTTAAGAACAAATGAAAAGTCTTTTGAAGTTTTAAAAGTTCAATAAAAGAAAAGAAGCAAAGTTAATACAATACTGCTAGTTACTTGGACATAAATAAAAATTGTGAAAAATACATTTGAAAAAACCGGCAAAGAAAAGATAATAATAATTAAACAATAATACTACAAATCGACTAAAAGAGACTTCAGTAGGGACTCCAAGTGAAATAATAGCTTACAGCCCCTATGGTTACCTATATTCTTTTATAGCTTCGGGAGAACTGTGTACGAAAGCTGTATTACAAAACAATTGATTTTGTTTAAGATATTAAATAATAAAATATAAATCTAAGCATACGAAATGTCATAAATAATTTGTCAAATGTCATTACAAACATTTATAAGCTGGAGAAATCTCTCGTGCGGCATTTCTTCTTCACAGCTTATGTATTCAAAGCGGTTGTAGGGTTAAATTATAATTTGAAAAACTTAATTTGATTTAAATAAAGAGCTGTTTGATTTAGAATTTACCCTTATAATAAAACTCAATACTCTGGCTAGAACCAGAATCTTCTAGAAGTGGCATATTTAAAGCCAGAAGACTACAGGCTCTTACTGCCCAGAGATATAGTATGGCTTATGGCATCTACATTCTGGACACAGGAAGAGTTAAAAGCAGGGCAGCACAAAAGATCCTTCTGTAACTTTGTCGTGGCCCCTCAATAAGATAAGATAATAAATCTCAAACTCTGACTGACAGTAGACAACGCACAGCCTAACCAGGTCATCATCATCATCATCACCAGTCTATATACGTCCCACAGCTGAGCACAGGCCTCTTGTAACTACATTTTTTTATACAGGATGGTGCCTTCAATGCGACAATATATTAAAACATGGGCTATATTAGTTCATAGAAATGGTTTGCCACATTCAAAAATATCTTTTTTTTCTAATATTTAATTTAAGGACTTTTGTCTCAACTAAAACATGTCAGTCCTAAAAATATCTTATTCATTTATTATATCTTACTAATTTCATGACATTTGTATGAAATAATATTTGGCTAATATTGGCTGCATTATTTCATAGAAATGTCATGAAATTATCAAACGAATAAGATGTTTTTACAAGTGGCAAACCATTTCTATGAACTAATAAAGCCTGTTTTAATTTATAGTCGTATTGACGTCACTACTGTATACGACAAACAAGCTGATGGTCCACTTAATGGTAAGTGGTAACCGCCGCCTATAGACACCTGCAATAACATGGAAAAAATCACTTGCAGGTGCGCTGTCATTCTGAGGCCTAAGATAAAATGCCTACCATGCCCAGTAATTACACTGGCACATTTGAAGCAAACAAAAATGTATTTATTCATGTTGCTGATAGGACATCACAATGGTTACATATGGAAGACATTTAAATCAAACGTCGAAAACCACAGATGATCCTCCCCCAATCACAGGCACTCGAAAAAACTGAGAAACGCTGTGCTTGTATTTTACATTCAAATGAATCACAACATGCCAGTCCGCGTGTGCCCAGCCTGGTCTGATCCCGCGATAGTGCTTCATTTGCATAATACTGCAGATTTTTTCAAGAAACACATACAAACTTCATAATACACTAATGTGGGCTTTTGGCTGTGGAGCAAGTACTAAGAAAAAGGCTGATTAGGCAATCATTGGATATACATCGAAGTGATTTTAGGAAAAAAAAACCAAAACAATTTAAAATAGAATAAAAATGCTAGGTAACATAATTCCTATTTGGATAACCAGGAAAATAAAACTCCCTCCGTCTTACAGTTTACAGAATAGAAATACTGGAAGAAAACCATGGCTTTTAACAATGTTAAGGCCCATTTACAAGATGCAAGTTTTTTGCCTATAGCGTACAATTAAATTGAAGCAAGAAAATGACTTGCATAGTCTAAACAACACATTACACTATTCACGTCATTTCTTGCTCCAATTTAATTGTTTGCTACAGACAAGAAACTTACATTGTGTAAATGGGGCTTTAGTACTGGGCCTTCGAACTGCCTATCACAGTTTTTAAGTTTTAGCATCGACGTATAAAAATTGCCGTTCAGTTTCATTTCTGCTTTGAAGTGTGCTATTTCGTATATCTGTTTTATTTTATAATAGCATGTTTCCATTCTTCTATTCTATTCTTTACTCTGCGCTGTCCGCCTTTACTTTTCGCTGTCCTACAATGTATTTTTTTTTAGTAAATCTAGCATCATTATCTGCAAATATCAGGAAATCTTTTGATATAATTTTGTTACTGTATGAAGTTTGTCAAAAATACACATATTAACGTAAGGACTATATTTTATACAAATGGGTGTGGCAAGTAAATAATGATATTGATTGATATATTATATTTATAAATAAATCAATAATAATTAAGTATATGTTTTTTTTTTGTGTTTTGGATTTAGAAGCTTAGCAGTTGATGATTGTAAGTCTGCCTTAACATATCTTTAAGAGACTTTTTTGAATTTTGAAGCATTCATCTGTAATTAATTTTCAAAAGCTTATGCCTTAAATAGCACACTCAGGTAGATTGCGGGTCATGACCTCCGATTGTCCGTAATGATATTATAATGTAATTTAATTTCTTTTTTCAGGTAAGTAGGCCATCGGTGACTGCGGTTGCACGACCGGTAAGATTGTGGCGGTAGATGAAATACCTGTATTGTTTCAGTTAACTGGCGAAAGTGTTGTGACTAAATTGCATCATAACTTTATTATATAGAGGAGTAGGAAAGAGTACGGTAGAAGAGTTCATAGGGCTATCCTCAGATTCCCAGGTCCTCGGTAACTCGGATAGTTCGGTCCCCGCCCCAGACATGTTTTTTCTAATTTAGGTAATTTCCTATAAAGTATCAAGATTTGTTTGCTACGGTGTGATTTTTTTATACCGCGAAGTTGGCAATAAGAGGAGCTCGGTCGCGTATTGGTAGAGGAACTCGGTGGCGTATTGGTTTGAGCGATCCGGTTTCGAATACAAAAACAAAACAACTTTCACCATGGTCGACCCCGAGATGGATCAACCAAAATTTATAATCCCGAGCTCCTCCGTCCTTCGCAAGGCACGTTGAGCCATTTGTCTCGGTTGTTACTGCAACCGCTTTAACTGTTATAGCCCAAACTACTCATCTGTTTCTTCCATGTAGGAAGTCAGTAACAAGCGGGACCAACGGATTAACGTGCCTTCCGAAGCACGGAGGAGCTCGAGATAATAAATTTGATTGACCCATCCCAGGACCAACCATGGCGAACGTTGCTTTGTTTTCGTAATCGAAACCAGAGCGCTCAAACTACTACGCCAACGAGCTCCTCAATCAAGCATACGACTCACCTAATAGTAACCGGAGACTCGTACGTTGCTGACGCTGTAAAAAGTTTCGCGGTATTTTTTAAGAACTTTAACTGTACTCGATTGACGAAAACCTCCGCAGGGATTTCGTTTAGAACCTAAGTAAGCGCAAATGAAAGACAATTTATTTTTAATTGTAGTATACGCAACCGCTTTCAACAAAAAATAATATTAAACAATTACCCGAATCTCTGCAGTCAGATTTATAAAGACGTAATGAGGTGGTTGTAAGTCTTATTTCGCGACTGTAAAAACTTAATTTACCCTAAAATAGTGCAGCATTTGACTTCCGTAGTGCTAAATATGACTTTTCATAATACGATTAATATTATGAAAATATATTTTTAAAGCGGACTTGTAAAAACATTTTATTTTAATTGTAGAAAAATCCCAATCATCAGTACTCGATTGCTGTCCGTCCACGACGAGATGTGTAGGTACATAGGATACTTTTGTTATAAAATAAGTCATTTTTCAGATACCCAATCTAATATAGTCAGCTATACACCCACAGAATGAATCATATCTCCTTAAAGCACAAAGAGAGAACGTAGATAAGGATCTCAGTCAGAATTTATACGTGTGAGATAAGGTCGGGCGGGCGGCGCGATAAGACGCGATAGCTGCCGCCCGCGCCCGCCCGTGTGTGCTCTTTCAGACGTTGAAATGCGAGGAGCATTTTTCATAGTTGAAGGTCGAGCTTAGTTAATTAAACTGGAGATATCAGCCAGATTTATAAACGGTTACAAATCAAGAAAGACTATGTAAAATTGTATGCTCCAGGCGGGAATAGAAACCGCGTCTCCTGGGGTCTGGCTGGATGCGATAACCGCTATGCCACCGGAGCACTAGGTGAAAACTACCAATTTCTTTACCGCTTTCTAATGTTTTAACGTTTTTATAGCAACGTTTATCTCACCACTCATTTGAAGTTAACATCTCTAGCGGTCCGAAAGAACACTTTTACAAGCATTTTTAAGACTGAGGTTATAAACTTTCAGTAAAGACGAGAAATCCATTTTAATCTCATTTATATATTTGATTTTGTGCGTTCAAAACACCTACTTTATTGTACCTAACAGTATCAAACTAAAAAGAAAACGATAAAAAAAAACATTTTTATTTATTTGTAATTGTTACAATACATTATGAAAATAACAATATCTAACTATAACTAAAGGCCTTCGTAAATATTTTTAAAAAATGCTTGCTTATAGTTAATGTCGCAGATCACTGAAAGGTCTTACGGATATGACCTGAATTCACCAATCGTCCCATGGGCGTAGGTGACACTTATAGATATCTATCTTTCTCTTTCTCCTATATATAGACAGAGACAGATATCAGAGAAACTTAAAGCTTAGGACTGGTTGGTGACAATGACCATAAAACTCACGTCTTGGTAACCAGAACCTCAGGATTAAATTTATTACTTCTTACTTTCTAGATTAAATAAAGTCACTTTTCTAGATTCAGGTTGCGGTTGATAATATGATAAATATTTTTTTTATACGCGGCGTAAGTAGTTTTATTTTTAACCGACTTCAAAAACGAGGAGGTTCTCAATTCGGCCGGTATGTTTTTTTTTTCTATGTATGTACACCGATTACGCCGAGACTACTGATCCGATTTACATGATTCTTTTTTTGTTCGATGCGAAATAGCTGCCATTTGGTCCCATAAAAATTTTTTCACAATCAGTTCGGTAGTTTGGTTTTTAAATGAGTAGTGTTTGCAAAACTATGAGATATTATTAACCCCCGACGAAAGAAGAGGGGTATTTTGATGACTATCAGCTCATTTTCTACATGATAATAGTATTTTACTAACTTTCACAGATCCGATTGATTTCAAATTTGGTGTACTGTCACTTCGGTGACATTCCCATGACATACTAACCTTGAGTTGGTCTTTTACAATCAAAAAGTCTGCGGGATCCCTAATTCTTCAGAAACTTACAGCAGATATAGCGTGTTTGGGCTTTTCTGAATAGTCTAAATGAGATAGTGTTAGATAGATTATAAATAAGGTCGGGGGCTACTTAAAATTTTCAAGTTTATATTTTTTCCATACCAAATAAAATACCAAAATTCACTATCACAAAAACGTTCATCCGATTAGATAGGTACGTAGGTATAGTTGTGGAGTATGTTTGCAACATATTAACATGTCTGACTGAATTCAACACAAGCAGTGTTACAATCCTTATACAATTTCGAAGTAACAAGAGCACTGCGAGCTAAAAAAACATTTGTTAAAAAAAGCACCACAGATACCTTATTCAGCCTCTGGCGAAACACACCATCCACACAGTCATAATTAAACTCCAACGGTTATCACACGTAACGAAACAGCTCTCCTTGACGGATAAGAATCTCGCTCTGAATTTATACGGGAGTGATAAGGTGGGCGGGCGGCGCGATAACGCCGCGGCTGATAACGCCCCGCCCGCCCCGATTGTATCTGTGATTAAATAGCTCGCCTTATCGGCGCGAGGCGAGAGGATCATGGGCGCGCCAGAGTAGTGTGTGCGATACAGTATTTCTTTTATTTAATGCATTTTTGAGAAGTAAAAGTAACATCGAAAGTCGAGAATTTTAATTTAAATTTGATATTTTGAAGAAAATTTATATTTTTAAAATGTTTTTTTTTAAAACAAATGTTTTTCTCCTTTGACGCAACTTTCATGACTCTATTCATTTACTACATCAATTATGGCAATTTTTAATTAATTAACTATGCGTGTAAAGGTGATAATTACAATATGACATCACCACTGCTGCCATGTGACGTCACTATTTAACATCATTTTCATGAAGCGTTTTTCGACAATTTGTAACAGCTAACAAATTGGCTTACAATAATAACTATTGACATTAGCATGCTTATGACAAATATCCTAAAAAAAATAACGCCGATTAATAAAAGACACAGACAGTGCTCCAAATTAACCTTAACACCACATTTTTGAACAGGCAACACCACAGCCTCTACCAGTATCACGACATCCGTCACCTCTGACATATCTCGCGACTCTGTATGAAATATGAATACGCGGCGTTGTCGGTACGAATCCGTCAAACTGATGAGATAAGACGGACGTGAACTTTTGCTGTGTTTGTACGGAGTGGGGGGTGAGGGGGAAGCCCCCAGCGACCTCGCCCCACCTCGCGTTAGGGCTGGGCCTGACACGCGCGTTTTGATGGATATCAAGTGGTACAAACAAAACAGGCCTTCTTATTTTATAAAGATTAAATAACTTAAAATAAAATTACAAATGAGTCTTGAAATCAGGCCTTAAATAAAGAAGTACCTGTGATATTATTTCTCTAACCCAGTCATTGTAATACAGACATGAAACAACTCCAGATGCAGCATACGAGCTTCTAGCTTAATAATAGCTGTACAGTACAGCCTTTCAGTACCATGTCACACTACGTGATTAACAGTGTTCATGCGCATTGTCATAAGTATGATCATCATCATCACCAGCCTATATACGTCCCACTGCTGGGCACAGGCATACATGGGAGAAACACATGAGGAGTTAGGGCCATAACACCACCACGCTGGCTGGTGGGTAAAGTGGTTGCAGCAACAACCGGGACCAACGGCTTAACGTGCCTTCCGAAGCACGAAGGAGCTCGAGATAACAAACTTTGATTGACCCATCCCAGGATCGACCATGGCAAAAGTTGCTTTGTTTTTCGTATTGAAACCACAGTGCTCAAACCAATACGCCACCGAGCTCCTCCCTCAAATGAATACGCCACCGAGCTCCTCTATGTATTTATACTTATATCGAGTCAAAAGTATGATAATATGTTATTATTAAAAGGTGCTTAAGTTTAATCAACTTCTAAAGCTACTGCCGTACATTCAAATGTTTAATTTTATATTTTTACATTGGCCCCTCACTGCTGTATCCTTATGGGTAAAGCTATCGTGCCTAAAGTTAGACTTGTCCTTTCTCTGTCTTCATAATAAAAAATAAATATTTATAATATTAGTATGGATTTATTCAATTATGGTATACCATCTAAAAATATGGTCGAGAGTCATCTAAAACTAGAGGAATCTTTTTATATGACGTCAGTCCCTTGCACCTAATATTCATGTGCTGTCCTGTCACTTAAAAAAATAAAGAAAAAAAAAACGCTGGGTCCCCGCCTGCTCTCCCAAACAAAATGTTCTCTCAATGAACTGCAGTGTGATTCAGTAAAAGAAAATTTTGACTTCGAGCTTGACGACGAGCCGCCATAAGTATAGGATTGAAGGGACAGGTGGCGGTAAAAAAAAAGCGTGATTTTCAGTCAGAAACAAAATGATATGTGAATTCTGTATCTTAACTTCATCGTTTTTCATCACATAGTCATTTAAATGGTGTTATCAACGTTCAAAATTGCAAAATTAATTTTGAAATTTCCCATTCATTTTGTTTTACTGTCCGACCTTTTTGTCAGGAGAAATTTGAAAATTATTTTACAATTTTGAATTTTTGATATCAGCTTAGTAATTCAATAACTATTTAAAATGGGTAGTTGCCAGATTATTGCCACCAAATACCATGTAATATAATGTCATCATCATCATCATCTCATCCGAGAGACGCCCACTGCTGGGCATAAGCCTCCCCCAGGGATCTCCAAACCGATCGGTCCTGCGCTGCCCGCATCCATTGGCCTGCCGCGACCCTCACCAGATCATCGGTCAAAAATTGCTAATACCTATTTAGTTCGCCTGAGTATAATTATAAAACTACAGGGCCCATGTTTGGTTTTGCTGGTTTTTGTTTTACGAGTGCAGCTATTCATACCACATGAGTGCAATAGAATTTGAAATCGTCAATATCTTTTTGATGTGTACTGTACCGCAGGGCAACCCCGTCTTATCGCTCCAGCATAAAATCACAGCAGATTCGTATCTGTGTCCATTGTGACTCGAGCTTTTGTTACTCTTGTGTTACGTCATATTATATTTTATATGCGCGATGAACTAGCAAAAATATAATATGAGTACAATTGAAAAAAATATGCGAATGTATTTTTATATCATAGTATTGGCTGCTGCTCCACCTGTGTGGATGTCAGTTATTGCGTTCAAAAGTAGCATATTTCCTTTCTCAGGGTGTAATCTATCTTTCCATGCCTAATTTTATCTCAATCGGTTTATTGACTTAGAAGCTAAAACGTAATATGCACACAGTTACTTTCGCATTTATAAAACTACCGTATGGATTTCGATTGTCAGAAGAATTGCTTACATTAAAGGCATATGTAATGGTATTTTCCGAACTGGGTACCTTTTGGGGTAGCACGTCCACCTAGCAGAAGATCGCAGCTTAATAACACTTCCCGGTAGTGTTGTTCCAGCGGTGAGTAAGGTCGCCACAACTCATCGAGGAAGCTTTACATGTGGACTTGTCTCCTATGCTCTTGATTTGGACAGGGTAGGCAACTTATTGTGAGAAGTGGGTATATTTCTATCCAAATTCGGAGACGAACGAAAAAGTAAAAAATAATACCCTAAGATTTTTTAATGTTGTATTTTATTCTCACGGGAAAAATTTATGCATGAAAATTTTGCCGTGAATGAAAAAGGACTAGTAATCAGTAGGTTTGGTACCTACGAGAAGTTCACCTCCTTTAACCACTCTACATCCATTTTGACTGTTATATTATTTTTTCTGTTACAATCATCACTTTTATTTTTGTAAAACATTATGTTTAAAAAACTTAATTTTCATTATATGTGAATTTTAATTGCTGACAACACTACAGGGCTCGTCAAATACTGGGCGATTTTTAAAAAAATCGTTATTGTCAGGCCAGGAATCAATAAATAAACTTTATGATTGTAAAAATCAAAACAATGGAAAATATTAATTTTTTAATTGTGTAAATATGTATTTCCTGTTGATCGCGATAGGCTATTTTCCTATTCCAATTTACGACCTACGACGCTACGGCTAAGAATACACACAACAAATAAAAAAAATTGTCTAAAAATACATATTTCCAAACTAAGAAAAATGTTCGATATTTTCTATAAGCCTTTAGCTTGAGAAACCCTGAAGCGTCATATTGACAATGACATAACTTGTATAATAATGGCCGTTTTCACTAACCATTCCCTAGGCTTAGGTGACTCTTAACGTCCTTTGTCTCTTTCTACCTCCTTAATTAGACTCTAGACTGAGATAAAAATCGCTACGAGACTCTTAACGCTAAGCAAATGTTAATGAGAACGGTCATAAGTGTTTGTGTTGACGTGTAATTTGAAGATCATTGTTACATAAGAGCATTTGATCTGCATTTCCCATCAAACTCTCCCAAGGTGCATTAAAACGCGTTAGGCCAGCATTTCAATGAAATAATTGCATAATTAAAGAAAATACTTAAGGCATTGCTGTGTAGGCTTCCCTTTGCCTTGACTTGACAGGGAGAATGAACACATAAAAATCTCTTTGGTATGCTCTATTTCTTGATGTCGTCGCACGTAGTTCTTATTTGCTTCCGATTGACGACAGCAAAGCACTAAAACGGTTTATTCCTGTTGTCTTTCTGTTTGTTGACTCTGGCTCGGCTATAAAATGGAACTGAGCTCTTATCAGAATCTGATATCAAATACGAGTTTGTAAACATTTAGATCTTCTAGATGACAAAATAACATTAATTAATTTAACAAAACTAGCTTTATGTTTTGCTAGGTGTTAACCCAGTGCCCAAGTGACTCTGGGTAATCCCCATCGGCGCGAAACCTATTCGTAACGCCGGGTTGAACGAGGATAGGCTGGTGAATTGCTTCGGCAGAGCCCAGTCCATCCCCAGTAAGGGCAGTGGAGTTACCGGGGAGTTTTAGTGGGTATTCCCAGTGGCGTTACGATGAAGCACTGGGCGACCCCCACACACGCAAGTCGCTTAGCCAACGGCGGGTAAGTCTTTCAGTGGATTCCTCCCCGAAAAAAAGGTGTTAACCCAGTAACTAGGGTAGTCCCTTTTTAAGTCACAGGTAGTCGAAACTTCAGTTCCATTTAAGTAACTTTTTTCCGTGTACAATATTCCTCCAGTACAAAGTACCTCCAGTTCCTCCAGTACTAGGTGGTAGGCCCGTATGCAGGGTCGTCTGGGTAGGTACCACCGCCTTTCTTATTTCAGCCGTGAAACAGTTTGCTGTGTTTCGGATTGAAGGGAAAGGTAGCCAGTGTAATTACTGGGCATGGACGGCATTTCATCTTAGGCCCCAGGATGACAACGCACCTGCAATATCAAGTGATTTTTCCTTGTTATTGCAGGTGTCTATAGGCGGCGGTTACCGCTTTCCATCAGGTGGGCCGTCAGCTTGTTTGTCATCCAGTTGTATAAAAAAAAAAAGTCAAATCAAACGCAGACATCTGTCAACTTAACACTGTGACACACGTGTTGAAGGGTCACCGAGCTTATTAATAAAAATTAAATTAGGTGCCGTATCACAATCAGGCGTGCTTCCTGTAGCCTTCGAGATACCGGCCGATTACTGGCTACGTTAATTAGAGTTATCGTAGACCAATTATTTATAAGCTTATCGAGGTTGCACTATTGTTCTATAAAGTTTGCGGTTGGTGACACACGGGCGGATAACAAGGATAGCTGAGGGCTTTGTGTTATACCTACCTATTTATTATAATAATAATATTTGTAACCAACCTATTACCGTCGTACCTATTATCAAGCCTAAGCTATGCCAAAAAACCATACCAACTGAATTAAGAACCTCCTTCCTTTTGAATTCGGTCAATTAAAAGCTTTCGTCATGGAAAGCTTCTCTCATTGAACAAACGCCTGTGGCACGAGCAGAAAGACAGACTGAGTTACTTCTCTAAAATTTATTCTTTCCTCTGTGAAATTAGTATGGATAACTATATATTCATAGAAACATCCATAACTTTTAACCCGTCAAGCATCAGATTTCAGACAAAATTGATTTTTAAATTGTCATAGCCCGCCCTCCTGTGGGATATTTTGTATGAGAAGTGTTTTTTTTTCACACACTTTCCATACATAAAATTTCCATACGGGGGTTCGCAGCATAGTAATTTATAATTTAACAACTTCAAATTTAGTTCAGACATCATCTTGAGGTTGACCACAGGGCAAGAAAAACAATATTCAAATTCATCATCATGAATTTATTTTAATTTACTTATCTAGCCGTGTGTCAACAGGTCTAGGTATAAGTTGATCGTATTGTTTTGATACAAATTGTGTATTTTAATGATTTTCCTTGACGCAATCGCTTTATCAAGCAGCTTTGGCTGGCGATATCGTTACTATGGTCTGTTTTAAACGGAAAATTAACGATAATAAAAGGCTCTGTTATTTATTATGAAACAACAAAGGAAACCACATTAAGGACTTGTAGATAATAACTTTAGAATAACAACGTAGAATATTCGATTAGAGAGATAAATGTAAAGGAACTGAAATATTAGTAATAAGTCGTTATTAACATGACAATACAACGAAGGAAAGTTGGATTATGATTCAACTTTCCTTCGTCATTAATATTAAAGTAGCAACACCAAACCAAGATGACCCCATCACTATGCTTAGAATAATCACAAAGCAAAGGCAATACAACAAAACAAAGATTTTTATAGGTGGTCATGTCCATCAAAACCACAAAAATAAAGATTTTACTGGGAACATAATCTTTTGTTTTAATATTGGTGACAGCTAGTGTATGTACTAAAGCCTTATTGGTTGTTCTAATATAAACCAATTAAAAATAGGACAGATTTCAGCTATTGAAGCACACTTGCACACATTCTCCCATCTTTACGCGGTTGCTTTTAAGCTAACTGCAACGCCTACATCGCCTAACATATTATTATCATGACTTATGGTTTGTTTTAAATGCGATTCAGAGATACTTACCGAAACTTAAATTGAAATGTTTAAACATAATAAATTGTGTAATTTACCGTATACTATAATCCATTTTATATGTCACACTTCGCTGAGTGTGCAATCGAACTACAGGATTTAATTCCACCTACTTCTTTCACCATTGAGGAATATAGGCTCTAGAGATTCCCTTCGTGAATTGTTTAAAGAAATAAAAATACTTACTGTACCTTCCCAATACATTTACAGCGGTATATCATATTTATCAGAACAAATACACTTTTGAAAAAAACAGTGACACTCACACACTCTATAAATACTAGAAATAAGAATAAGTTAGCTATTTTAAGTTAAAGACTAAAAAAACACGCAATTCTTTTATTGGGCAAGGTATACGCTTTTATAACAAAATTCCCGAAGCAATTACTAATCTACCACTACATAAATTTAAATTATTAGTCAAAAACACCTTGCAAACTAAAGGTTGTGACACTATTAATGATTATGTGAATGACAAATTTGTGTGGAAAGAAACTGTACTCCAATTTTCACGAGATATGCCAATTTGATAATATATAATATTTAATTTATTTAATTTTATAATATATATTGTGTTGTTGTGACTGTGCATTGTCGGACAGCCTTAAAATAAAGTTAATACTTTTGTTATTAACTTTGTATATCGTTTCTAACTAGATATACTTTTTAAATTTTTTTCTGTATGGCACTGCACAGCAAAATATTTAAATAATGTAACCACAACAATTGTGACTTCATATTTTGAAAAGAGGGACTACACGAGTTTGTTGCCGGAGTCTTCTCGGTAGTTCAACTTTTGGAACCGGTGTAAATTTAGACATGATAGACAGATTTACAATAAGACATTGTGAGACCATTTCTTAAATAGATATACATAATTTGTGATTTTTGATGATTCGAAAGAGCTTCTTAGGAGCGTACTTGAATAAATATATTTTTGATTTTGATTTTGATTTTGATGAGGAGGTTCTAGATATCCCACGCATCCACATGAAAAGTACCAATCCGCATTGGGCCAAAGTGATGATGTTGTGGTTCAAACTCTTCATGTGTTTCTAAGTGGCCGATGTACAAGACCTGTGCCCGGCAGTGAGGCGTATACTATAGGTTGTCTATGATGACTGGAACCGATTCGTCAGTTCTTTGAATTCATACAGATAGGAGGAGTCAAACTTGCTGCGTCCTAATGTTTTCCCCGAGCGATACAACTTGGAGCTCTTCAAGGCTCGCGAGTGAATAAGAACTTTTTTGGTAAGCCCGAAATACTGCCAACCAATTTTTCACCTCCCAAAGGCTTAGAAAGCTTAGGAAAGCGGACGACAAAGGAAAAAAATCAAACATTCTTCACAGAGAAACCCCTCACAATTACCAGTACGGGGTATGCCAAAAAGAAATCCATGAAACGGCCATTGGGAACACCCATCAATTGTCCAAGGCACGGTTTAACGGGATATATGGCCCATAAAAATGTTAATACTCTAATGCAACTGCACATTTCTTGCTACTGTAATTTGCCACGTTGAAAACGAAAAATTTGCTGAAAGCCTCGCGTTCAAGATGCAAGCGGAGAGCGATTTTTATCGACACATTTTGTTATGAAGAGTTTGGCACTTTTGGTTTGCTTAAAAAATATCTAAACATGAAATATTTTAGGTCCTGAGGTGGGGTAAATATATTTTTAAAACATTTATAATAATATTAAAATAACAATTAAGAATACTTTTGGTTTATTTCGAAATTGCAAAATTTTTCAAGATGCTTGTCGTTTTTCTATCAAAAAACTTTTAAAATTTTTGTTTAGGTCCTGAGGTGGGGTAAATATATTTTTAAAACATTTATAATAATATTAAAATAACAATTAAGAATACTTTTGGTTTATTTCGAAATTGCAAAATTTTTCAAGATGCTTGTCGTTTTTCTATCAAAAAACTTTTAAAATTTTTGTGTTAGTTTTTGTGTGCTATATTTTGAATGCAGTTTGTTTATTTTGAGACTTCTTTCATATATACGGTCACGGGGCACTCGAAATCCTCTCAAACGCGAACATAGCCAATTCGACACGGCACGGCAGTAGATCGCGTCAGGTTTACGCTAACTTAAAATAAAAGAAATATGATTGAAATGTGTGTATAGATAGCATTTAGTAAAATTTCCTCGTTATATACTTATTTGATAATACTAAGTATTAACTTTCTCATTAAGCTGATTTTTGTATTCAGGATTGCTTTCGTAATTATAATGCTAGAAAAAATTAACCGCTTCTGCTCGTAACTTGATCTGTGTACTATGTGTCCAGCCGAATTCAGCATTCCCGAGAATGGCCGTTAAGGAAATGGGACATGTAAATGAAGCAGTTGGCGACCGCTAGATGGCGCGATACGATTATGAAATATGGACGGCGTCGGCGCAGTGAACCTTACAAATTATTACATAATAGAGGGTATTATGTGTCATATATTGGACAAGCGAAATTGGATGTTTTGGGTGCCAAAGCATAGTTATATACATTATTTCCAATAATTTCCTTTCCAACTACAGTACATTAATAGTCATCTTACCATAACAAAATTCATCGTGGGGACATACTCAAGTCACAGTGCACTACAATTTTTCGGGATTTTTTGTGCTTCCCCTACTGCTCCCGTGTCCAGAATATAGAAGCGGTATGCCTTACTACATTTCTGGAAGAAGGATCATGTAGGCTGGCTGGATTCTGGCTTTGGGTATGTCAATTTTAGAAGACTCATTCTAGTTTTAGGCAATGCATCAAAATGACAAAGGAGATGCGTCATTGATTCCTGGCGCTCACCACATGCTCGACAAAGTTGTGTTAGGCAAAGTAGAAACAAGACATTATTTTGTATACAATTACGTATCTCCCAGACATTATAAATGTATGACATAGAAAATTAAAATTTAATTGCGTCGGGTATGAGCACAACATCGCCGTATGAATATCGAATAGTACTTATTGGGTTAGTACCTACTATAGCTATATTCGACTTTGTATTTGTCGAATCATATCCCTAAGATAATTTTGTTTGGATTTATCCTGTATTCCTAATTCAGAAATTGTGTTATGGATACTAGATAACGGATAAACATACAACCGACTACGACTCGTGAACCTAATAATAAGTTCTTATTATATTGTAAATAAGTTATATTGTATTGTGGTACCTTTGAAGAGAATACCAGACTGAGCGGCAATGAGTTTATTAGATACAAACCGAGTGGACGCACAGAGTATTCATACTAGGATGTTAGTGTTAGTTGTAATTAAAAAGGAATTTGTAAATGATTAAAAGCATATCTAAGAAATCAGCACTTACCCACATCTTATAACAGTTAGTCCCACCTCACTTATTTAGTATGTGGGATCCAGATTATGTTCACCAAGTCAGCAGAGTTCATTTTACTCACTATATAAACAATGAATAATTAATTTTATGCCCACTGACAATGCACTAGTTTATTTTGATTACAATACTTTTATCCACCTTAAAATTATTATTATTATTAATTTAAATAATTCATATTTGTAAACATGACTTTAATTCATATTATTGCTGACATTATTTAAATATGACATTGGTTTATTTTACGCAATCGTTGAAAATGTTAAAATTGTTTAAATTTGCATGCTGTAGTATATGGCTAAACAGGTTAAGCTACTCACAGAACTTTTAAACAACATTGTACTACAGCAATTATCATCATCATCATCGTGTCATATTTGCACTAAATAAACATTTTTTCTTTCTTTCTTTCTTTCTTTCAATTATACTTGATTTGATTTGATTTGTTCTTAATTTTGGTGAAGCAGGGGGACTCGTCTTAAGCTGTCGTCACAACACATTTTTCTTAATTTTTTTTCTTGATCTTTTTATAGGGAACACAGCGCGTGAATGTACCCAAGATGCTACGAGGATCTATAGGCTACGGTAACCACTTACGGACCAAGCGGACTATACGCTTGTTCGTCACCCTTTAGTATGAAAAAAGGTAGAATATTCCGAGTGAGCTATGCCTATGGCTACACATACGCGTGTATTGGCTATACCCTCGTTTGGCACCGACCCCCGTTACATAGCATAAGTTAAAACTGAGCTGATATTTTGTTTCTTTATGGCTTTTGTATTGAGATAAGGTTTTTGTTCTAGCAAATGCCTCTGGCATTAAGTTTGTTTTGCATGGTTTATTTAGGTTATAAATTTTTAACTCGACTCTGATATTATAAAACTTATAAAAGCGAAAGTAGCCCTGTCGGTCTGTTACGTTTTTACTTCTAAGCTGCTGAACTGATGTAGATGAAATTTGGTATGGAGACAGATTACATTTCGCGAAAGGAAATGGAGTACCTTTTAGCGCGATGTCGGAGCTACAAAGAAAGTCTCATCAAGAAGGTATTATATTGCGACCAGAAGCCATATCTCCTGTGTGCCTGCACAAATCTTCCACATATTTCTATGGGATCATTATATTATGGCTCGGAGGAGCTCAGTGGTATAAGCGGTCTGGTTTCGATTACGGAAACAAAGCAACTTTTCCCATGGTCGATCCCGGGATGGGTCAACCAAAACTTCTCCCACGTAGGAAGGCCTGTGCCCGGCAGTGCTGATTGAATTAGACCAAAATTTGTTATCTCGAGCTCCTCCGTGCTTCGAAAGCCACGTTAAGCCTTTGGTTCAGTTGTTACTGCCACCACTTTAGCCCACCAACCCGCATTGGGCCAGTGTGGTGGTGTTATAACCCAAACTCCTCATGTGTTTCTATCATTTAGGAGAGCCTCTGCCCAGCAGTGATAAGGATCAAAATCGTTTAAATTTTTTGAAACTGATTGCATAGTCAACAGTTCATCAAGCGACTCACCATATCCGCAATGGTAGTCGTCACCATGAGACCGCTTACAACGTTCATAATAAGGGCATATATAACTTTATATAGAAAACATAATATACATAAACATAAATAACATAAACATAAACATAAACATAATAATATAAACATAAACTTAACTTTATATAGAAAACTAACTTTAAAAAAATAATGTATCATATTTTAAGCCGCCGCCACTATCGATGTCGCAAAATTAAGGTTAAGGCATTAACGTCGCACCCCCAAATTTAATAAGCGAAGCCTTTGATAAAAAAGGCAAATAACTGAGCGAACCGAAATGGACTCCAATCTAGATCTGATAACCGTTTTGGAGTGACTTCGGAGGCTTTTATTTGATAAGAATTTTAACGATAACGTGCCGTGAGATAGCCCCGGCGCCGGTCCTGCGATGGGAACTCATAATTATTGTGCTCCTAATGATTACATGTGATCTGAGTGCTTTCCAACAAAATTTAAGAAGTCGTTGCTTTGTTTTGATAGATAGAATGCAATGGATTATAGAATATAACTGCTGTCTGTGTAATCGAAAGCTGGATCCTTATTATCTTCGCCATAAGAATCAAAAACTGACAAATACACACATTGTTACCTATTCCTATATCGGGTGAACGTACCGTTGAGTAAGACCGTGCATCTGGTTAAGAAGATACGAATTTCTAAATATGCAAATCTTGGGACACGTAACGCGATGCGAAGTCCTGTCCGTTTATCGTCGGGTGGTGCAGGGTCAAGTTGAGGACATCCAGCGTCACAGAAGTTTACGTATGAGGTGGCAACATGTGCCCTCTATGGGAGCATCTGACTTTATATAGCCACGGTATTTTTACTTGACAGGGGTGGAAAGCAAGCATACAGCCCGCATGATAGTTAGCGGTTACCGTAGCCTACAGACGCTTGTAGCACTTTGGGTACTATAATAAATAAAATGAAGAATGTAATCTTGAGAGAGTAGAAATCTAATCGCTCCGAAGACGAATACTAGAGTCCATCCCATCAAAGAAGCCCCACGTCGAAAAGATGAACTACAGCTATTCGACACATAGATTAGAGTGAGTTATAATTACCAACTACTGTATTGATAATTACCCGCATTTCAGATATATTGGTATTAATATCGTTTTCATTTATTCAACTGTTATGCGATAATTTATTAATGTAAATAAAAAGGAAAAATTAGTATATGCATTTTTTTGGTTTCTTTCTTAAGTTTGAACTAATTTGTTAAATATAATTTTCCAGACTATCTCGAATACATTGTTCTCCCAAATGGAATTTTCTAGAAACTGTGCTCATTTTTGATATCTCCTGCCATCGCCATAACGTACGGGCGCATTAATCAGACTCCGTATCGGCACATCTGCTATCTCCTTCATCTAGTTACGACCGTTTCACATTATCTTTACGTGTTTTCCAGTTTTTTCCCCATTTTCTGCATTTTGCAGTCACTAAGGGTTATTATTGCCTATTTGCCTCTACGGAAAAAAACGTTCGAGTCTAATCTGCTACTGCTACAAATCTGACATGCAGTGACAAAAGCTGTACTTCTAGCACGAACATTTTTAAATTTCGAATCGTAATCGTATCGTTCAGGCACGCTTAAAATTTCAAACAAGCCCGACAAAAGCTGACGTAACTACTCGATAAGATGGCAATTCGAAATTTCAGTAGGTACCCCTACTGATGTATTAAAGAAGGTTGTAATAATGACATTGAGCATTGTAGCAATCGATCACTTTCATAGAGTAATATACAGCAGATCTCAATTACTGAGGTAGTGAGAAAAAAAATCGCACCAGCGTTCTTCGTGACATTAGCGTTATAAGTTACTCATAATCATAATCACAATGCAATTATTTATCAAAACATGAGTATACATTAAAATGCACAGGTCACAATGTTAACAGATTAAAGAGAGATTACGATTAAGACGGCTCAGTGGTCAGAGCAGTCACCCGGATTGCGAAAGGTCGCGGGTTCGATTCCTGCCTCAGGACGTGAAATTTTTCTAGTTTTATATTATTTTAATTACTACGATTAAGACGCTTTAAATGAGAATGTTACACTAATTACCAAATCACTAATCTGTGATTGTTTCTGATATTGCAATGGACTGTTTATACACAATTGTAGAAACAGTCTTTAATGCAATAGTGTGGTGTCTAGGAGCTGATCTGCTGATGAAGCCAGAAAGTTGTATTGGACCTCGTGAGGACGCCAGTATAGCTCTAGGTTGTAAAGACTAACTCTACAGACTGTTGTAGGGTTCATGCATGACAGCAGATCCATAAGCGTCCGTAAATCATGGCGTATAAACCAGTTTCTTCAAATTTAACACATGAAAGTTTATAAAATTGAAATGACATATTATTTATTTACTTATTTACGGATCACTGTGATACCAACACAGTTTACAATATTTATTGCTTAAACCTAGATAGATAGAAATACTTTATTACCAACTTGAATGAATGAATGAAGTTTGAACCCAACTTTTTCAGAAGCTATTTAAATTCAGACTCAGACACAGTATGAAAGCTTTGAACAAGAGGTTGTGGTTATTTTTCAAAAAACATACCACAATTTTAAAATGTTAGGGTTCGAAGGTTAGTAATACTCGATACAATATCAATATTAATTGATTATAAATATGGCGATATTCTTAGAATTTTAAAATTATTCATTCGATTGTTATCATCATCATATCAGCCTAATAAGTCCATTCCTGAACATTTCCTTCCCATCGAATTCCTAACGAATCGATTTTGACCCTGGTCAAAGACTTTCGACTTCAGGCACTGGGGAATTTTGAACGAGAAGATCTTGCGCCATTTCTGCCCATCCATACTTCGAATACAGGCCTTTCCAGAAGGATTCGTCGATTTACCAATATCTCGAAGTTGGACCACTTGTCCAAGGTAGACGTACTCCTCAATAACTTCGAGAACTCAACTCCCAATTGTAACCGGTGTATGTACGACATGGATATTCGACGTTACTTTTGTCTTGTCCATGTTCATCTCTAGATCCATATGTTAGGAAAATTATTTTATTGCTATTCAATAATTAGATATTAGAAACATACAAATACATAATGGAAATAAAAATTAAAATAAACTTAGGCCTATAAATAAACTAAAATTAACCGAACTTATAAATAAAAAACACCACCTAAATCTACTGAAAATGGAAGTGTACCAATAAGACTGGTCGCATTACCTCGCTGAATTGCGAGGCTTATTCTTTGTGCGAAATACATACCAGCCTTATTGTCACTTAAAGTGACACGCGCGGTGACGGATTAAGAATACAATTCACCGCCCCATTTCTTCCCGTGGGTGTCGTAAGAGGCGACTAAGGGATTACCGAGCTACCAACTGCTCGACTGGTGGTAGGGTCTGAACACCCGCCTGGTTAGTGACCACCGTACGCATGGCGTAAAACCCGCCAAGTGACCACTTGTGGTCGCGTTCCGGGATCAGTCAGCGTACAACCAGAGCTTGGGGAGACGTTGCGGCGATGGATGCGGTCAGTGACGGCTTCCGTCTAACCAGAGCCAGGTGGACTGCGTTGACCCGCCGACCAGGGAGACCCGAAGAAACGGCTGTTCCGTTGGTCGCCCGTGGTACAGTACAGGGGCCCAAGCGAACCTAACCAGTTCGTGAGGCTGCCCTATCATGCCACGCATAATCTTGGGGTGGTCCGTCGTGCCGGTTGGTGACCGGGTGGTGGGGTCCCGGCGGCCATTCCCGGGGGGGTTCGGGGGCCCTTCCGTTCGGCGGGTCAGCGCTTCTCTGCTGTCGGCTATTACCTGGGGAAACAGGCCTCACGCTTTGACCGTATATATCGCGACGACGTTCCCCCAATTCACGCCTCTCCTCCTTCATCATTTACTATGGCAGCGCTAAGAAACATTTCCGGTCGTTCAGCGGTGCACACCCCCACCACAACCACGCTGTTTGAGGTCGGGCTCACTAACATCCGTGGGCTCCATGCTAACCTCAATGCCGTCCACCAACATCTCGAGACGGCTCGACCCGAAATGCTGTTTTTGACGGAGACGCAAATACTCCGCCCGGCAGACACTAGCTACTTGGATTACCCCGGCTACGCTCTTGAAGAGTCCTTCAAAGCGAAGGCCGGGGTATGCTTGTTTGTCCGGGCGGATGTTTGCTGTCGCCGTCTGCGCTGTTTGGAGGACCCTTCCTACTCTATTCTTGGGGTGCATGTGGACCTGGGCACACATTGCCGTATCTACGTGTGCCTGTATAGATCCCACAGCGGTGACATGGAGACAACTCGACTTTTCGAACATCTTAGTCGGGTGGCAGATGTTGCGCAGGAGCAGTTTCCAACCGCGGAATTGTTGTTTTTAGGGGACTTCAATGCTCACCACGAGTCGTGGTTAAGTTCCTCTAAAACTGACCATGCTGGTAGAACTGCCCACGCTTTCGCTCTCACGCATGACCTGACCCAACTGGTAAACCAGCCCACCAGGATTCCAGACATTGTCGGTCACGCGCCCTCATTGTTGGACCTTCTGCTGACGACTCGCCCGGATGGATATCGGCTAGAGGTTCGTGCTCCTTTGGGAACATCGGATCACTGCATGGTATCCGCTGGGGTGCCACGGGCGTCGCCACCGGTACCTATGGTTGCCAAACGCCGCATCTGGCACTATGCGTCGGCAGATTGGGACGGTATGCGGGATTACTTCGCATCTGTCCCTTGGAGGCAGCGCTGTTTCAGTGAGCTGGACCCGAACGCTAGCGCTACTGCTGTTGCTGATGAGATCATGTTAGGGATGGAGTACTATATCCCTCACTCCGATCTCATCAGTAGGGGTAGGCGTAACCTCTGGTTCAACCGCGATTGTGCCTTAGCTGTTGAAAACAGACAGTCGGCATACCGCGCTTGGATCAGGGGCCGAGCTTGCGGGGATCCCAACATTGACTCACTGAAAGCAGCCTATAACAACGCCACCAAGTCCTGCAAAAGGGCCTTCATCAGAGCGGATGCCCAGCGCGTTGCACGAGTTGGCCAAGAACTTCTTACGCATCCTACGCGAAGCCGTAGCTACTGGCGTCTGGCCAAAGCCGTGCAATCCAACTTCTGTCAACCCTCGCTGCCCCCGTTGAGATGTTCTGACGGCTCGCTAGCTCACAAGCCGCAAGAGAAAGCCGATCTCTTGGTAAAACTCTTTGCTGCTCACTCCCGAATCGATGACTGCAACTTACAGCCACCAACACTCTCCCACTGTGGCCACACAATGCCCGATATTCGTATTAGGCAATGTGATGTACGTGCGGAGCTTCAGTCAATTGACGTCCGGAAAGCTAGTGGACCTGATGGCATTCCAGCGATAGTACTGAAAAACTGCGCAGCGGAGTTGTCTCCTGTCTTAACGCGGCTATACCGTCTTTCTCTCTCTTCTGGGTGTGTGCCGGAATCTTGGAGAGAGGCCAATGTGCAACCGGTCCCCAAAAAGGGAGACCGATCAGACCCAGCTAACTACCGCCCGATAGCTGTCACCTCAGTTCTTTGCAAGGTCATGGAACGGATCTTAAACCACCAGCTGATCCGATACCTAGAAGGTCACTCATTAATTAATGATCGACAGTACGGGTTTCGGCCGAACCGGTCAACGGGTGATCTTCTAGCGTACTTAATGCATGTCTGGGGTGAAGCTATTGACAAACGTGGTGAGTCACTGGCAGTTAGCCTTGACATTGCCAAAGCGTTCGATCGGGTCTGGCACAAGGCTCTTCTCTCCAAGCTCCCGGCATACGGTCTGCCCGCTCAGCTCTGTAACTGGATCGCCGACTTCCTGCATGAGCGAAGAATCCGTGTCCTCGCAGATGGATGCGCTTCGCGGTTCATGTCAGTGAATGCTGGTGTACCACAAGGCTCTGTTCTATCCCCCACACTCTTTCTTCTTCATATCAATGACATGATTCCGTTAGGAAACATTCATTGCTATGCAGATGACAGTACAGTGCATGGGGGATATTACGGTCGCCCAGGGGCTGGGCGCGCTGAAACCGAGAGGGAGAGAGAGAATCTTGCCATTGAGCTCGACAGGGTGTTGAACCTCGTATCTGAATGGGGATCTAATAATCTTGTTGAGTTCAATGCTAAGAAAACACAGGTGTGCGCGTTTACAGCTAAAATGTCGCCGTTCCTTCCCCTTCCGTCTCTTCAGGGCATGACTCTTTCGGCACAGGGCTCCCTCAACTTGCTAGGTATGGATATATGTTGCGATCTGAATTCCAGGAACTACATCGAAACCGTGATAAAAACAGCCTCACGAAAGCTCGGTGTCCTGAACAAGGTGCGTCGATTTTTCACGGCTGACCAATTATGCCTGCTATATAAAACTCAGGTCCGGTCTTGCGTGGAATATTGCTCGCACTTGTGGGATGGCTCCGCCAAGTACCTACTCGATGCCCTGGACAGATTGCAGCGTCGTGCTGTCCGTATCGTTGGCGATGTAGAGGTCACCAACAACCTTGAGCCTCTGCAATTGCGTCGAGACATTGCGTCGCTTAGCGCCTTCTATCGGCTATATCACGGAGAGTGTTCTGAAGAGCTATTTGACCTTATCCCACCTTCCCCCTTCCTACTCAGGAGCACGCGTGCCGGTCTTCGGAGTCATCAATTCACTGTCTCCACCTCAACATCACGTACAAAGAAATTTAGTAGCTCTTTTCTTTGTCGAACTTCCAGAATTTGGAATTCTTTGCCAGCACATGTGTTCCCTCCTTCGTATAACATGGGTTCCTTCAAAAGAGGCGTGAAAAAGCACCTTTCGGGCCGGCAAGGTGGAGGCGGCTAGAGCAGTGTCTGAACTGCACTAGCTGTCTTCGCATATGGACTCTTCTTACCGCTTCACATCAGGTGGTGTTGAGTCATTTGTCGTGCTTTGTATAAAAAAAAAAAAAAAAAAAAAAAAAAAAAAAAAAAAAAGTCGGTGAGCACCTGGACTCCAAGGTCCCAATGTCTCAACTCCAAACGGTTCAAATATGTAATCTCTAGATAAGCCAGCATATTTGCGCCGTTTAAGAGTTTCAGCGGAAGCAGCAGCCGATCCTGGTGTCGACGAGGTACTTGGAAGATGGGACATGGCTAAGGTGTCGACACAAGTAGCGTCCCACACCAAAGACCTACCCATCTTCCAGGGCACAAGAGTCATGCCGTTAGGAAATACTTTCAAGCACTATGCTGACTTCCTCCGGGGATTCTGCGACAACTACTGTGTCATCAGCAAACCGAAGATGAGTGATGTACTCGCCGTTGATGTTGATGCCAAGTCCTGTCTAGTCCCGTACTGTAAAAACATCTTCCAATGCAGTGACAAACAGTTTCAGAGAGATAAGATCTCCATGTCTTACAGTTGGATAGGTTTCGTATATAGATTCTGTACACATACCGATATGGTGGCACTTTCGTACAAGCATCGATTGTACATAATGGAATATAAAATTATTATCATAAGTAACGGTATTCTCTTGTTAATTATAGATATAGTAATTCGCACGAATAACGAAACTGCACCTTGCTCAGCACGCCATAGACAAATCGCCACCATCAATGACTAAAACGACACAAACAAAGTCGTCAATGAATATCGTACAAATCGAAAAAAACGTGTGAATACTTAGGCATGTTAAGGTGTCCGCGCCCGCGCCGGTAGTTGGGGCGTTATTTTTTTCTCTTATCATCCATCTCTGTCGCACTCATTTGTTAGACTATTGTGAAACGGTCAATGTTATGTTCGATTCGTTTTTATAAAGATAATATTGTTCTTTTGGTGGTTTAGTAGATAGTGATCTATATTCTGTTACAGCTGTCAGTTATTAAGCGTTTTGTGCTTGAGAAAAAAAATGTAATCGAATTTGAATAAACAGTGGTACTACCTACGCTGTAAAATGCAGAAAGTGATTAACTCACTACATTGCTATTTAGGCCTGTCCTTGTTACTCAAATTGAAGCAAATATTGACGTTTCGCTTCACAGGTGATTACTATTTGTTAATGATGATGGGACTTCAAGGAGGTCAAATTATTTTCCAAAATAACATGCCCTCCTTCTCGTTTTATATTTTGGTAAAATAAATTCAAAATGACAATGTATTTCCTTGGAGACGACATCTAAAGGATTTTACGCCAGACATACTTAAACGCCGCCTTTATAGCATGGACTTCATAAAAGAAAGAAATTTCCAACAATTCTGCTGTCGTCATCATGACAGCTGATCGCAAATTCATTTTACAGACGTCAAAACACGCACGAGGTTTTCTGATGCCGTAAGCTATTTATGGTGTTGGTGTAGTGTGTGTAAGATAAAATTTTATTAAAGTTTTGTTCGAAAATTGTAACGGAAAAATTGTCCTCCAGAAGAGTAGTCTGTCATCTGCATGCGACGGTATTATAGCACATGTCATGCTACTAGAGCGCCCGCAACATCGTCGTTCTGCAGCAATATGGGATACATCGCTGAGGGGCCTAGTGGGTAAGAAGAACCCCACTCCCCTTCCATCTCCTCCCCGAGTTGGGACTTAGGCTGGAAGAGCTTTCCCTCGGCGACTAAAAAAGGTTCAACAAAACGTTTGCTTAGCCCAATACTAGTCTTGCTGATATTTAGCTAATTCTCACCGGGCGCTTCGACCACTCCGCCATCTATCTCTCAAAATTATATCCAAATTCTTCTCTACAATTTGGTAACCCTACAATGAATCACTTGGTAACCCGAGCCACTTGACCGTCGCGGTAACAAATGTGTTAAACAGTTTAAACGTACAGACACTAGGTCCTATTGTCCGCCGATCAGTATCTCGCCAACAAAGGGCGTATCGTGGTAGCGGCTGCAGTTGACAAATGGCTCGGCGCGGTGCCCACCCAATGAGTCCCCAGTATTATGAAACCGAGCTAGATTTTGATGTCGATTGATTGGCGAGGTATCTTGTTTTAGAAGTGGAACAATGAAAGTTAATATTAAAGTTATATTTAAAAACAAACATCCCTATACAGGTAGATGCCGTCAATACGACAATAAATTGAAACATGGGCTATTAGTTCGTAGAAATGGTTTGCCACTTTCAAAAACATCATTGTATGAAATAATATAACATTGATTGCATTATTTCATAGACATGTCATGAAATTATCAAGTAATTAAGATGTTTTTGAAAGTAGCAAACCATTTCTATGAACTAATATAGCACATGTTTTAATTTATTGACGGCACCAACCTGTATATAAAAAACGTCACGTTCTTTGGCTTTATGAGAATTACTCAAAGCTCTAAAAGTCGTACAGTAGACAGCACATCAACCGTAACAGTTTGACCTGAGACTGCCCTTACTTCGTTCGTAATAGAGGCGGCTTTTGTAGTGCAACTGATACACTTGATATGCTGTCGTGTGTACAAAAATTTTAGTTTAATTAGTAGATTTACAAGAGGTAACACTTCTTATGTACTTGAAGTTGTCACCATTGTAAACAATATTTATTTTGATAACCTATGTTTAATCTAATATTGCTGTGGGCAGGCCACATTGCTAGGAGAATTGACGGTCGTTGGGACGGAAAGTTCCTCGAGTGGCGGCCGCGTACCGGGAGCCGCTTTGGTCCCCCACAAGGTGGACCGAGATCTGGTGAGGGTTGCGGGAAGCCGATGGATGCGGACAGCGCAGGATCGATCGGTTTGGAGATCCTTGGAGGAGGCTTATGCCCAGCTGTAGATATGATGATGATGATGGAAAACTAGCTCATTGTCTTTTTGCAATGAAATTATTATTTTAACTACTAATCTAAGTTTTTTTTATACCACTAAAGTGGCAATCAAGCATACGGCCCACCTTATGGTAAGCGGTTACCGTAGCCTATGGACGCTTGCAGCACTAGGGGTATCACTAGTACCTATATTATTATGACGTTGGTTTTTAAAGTACCAGTGGCATTCATTATTTTAATCAAAGGTCAAAAATATAATGCAAAACTACTTATTAGGTATACTTGACGTGCTTGGAAAACAAACTAAAACTAAAAATTCTTTCAATATCTTCCACTTATTTGAATAAAAATATCCTTCGAACGTTTGGCATATTAAATGAAAATAAATAATTGTCTACATCTTAAATTCCAAAGTCGTGCGGTGTAAAGGCTCCCCATCTCCGACTCCCGGTCATATTATCCTCTGTATCGGGACCCACGAATCTTGTTTTAAGTAATAGTATCAAGGCACGATACTGTTAGCCCATTTTTCTTGTGCACAACAAAGGATGTAATCGACCGTGTGTGTTGCGTTTCTGGTGTGGTGTAAGGCAAGAGATTTAGGGGTTAGTGAAGTAAGGCCCAAAGATTAAGTGTCCGTTGGTGTAAGATTATGTGCTTCGTGAGTTATGATTGCTTTAAAATTATTTATCTTTGATAGTGTCATGAAAGAATTCAAATTATACAACACTTATGGCCTTTCTGAGGATGTAATTTATCTCCATGCCAAATTTTATCTAAATTAGTTCAGCGTAATGGGAGTACAAACAGCTATCTATTCTAGAATAAACTCAAACTCAAACTCAAACTTTTTATTGCACCATAATGCCACAAAATAGGTCTTAAGGCTTAAAGCTAAACATGATTTATTATGGACCCTGTCGGGCACAGCAAACGCAGCAAAAAGAGAGGAGAGGATATACAATACTTTACTTACTATAAAATAATAAAAAAAATATTTATATTATTTAAAAAATCTAAGTATAAAAATCATTGCAAATAATAATAATAATAATAAAATACAATTACAAATTTCAAAATGTCAAATAATACAATAATAATGTCAGGTTTTACAAATATCAGTATTATTATGTCATTAAGTTACATAATCATTATAATGTCACAAACTAAATCTAAGCATAAAGCTACGGGCAACATCTGTATGTTTTAGTCGTTATGTAGTAAATAATATTAAATAGATAGACATACAGAGCTACTTTTGTAATATAAAGGATTATTTCTCTTCTATTTTTCAAATTACATAATTGCCAAAGGTCTTCTTTGTCAAAATAATTTCGAAAATTCATTCAAAAGAAATTTGCAGTAAATAATATGTAAACTAGAAGCTTACGACTTGACAAGAAGATTAAGCTTAGAACAAGAAGATTTGTTCACAATTATGGTAACACAGGATTTTGACAGAAATTATGAAGTACACACATAGGTAAATTAACTAGAAATAATTTTTTGGGGATATTTTGGTACTGAAAGGAAGATGAGCTTTTGAAAGTCATATAGTTTTGTTTCATGTCACGACCACAATGGATCAGTTAAATAATTAAAAAAAAATCGTAACCTATAATAAAAAATAAACAATGAATCTATTGTTGCATTTTAATTTCTAGTGGTATTAGAGGATAATTAGGGTACATGTTATGCAAAAATGTACGACATAATTTTACACAATATTTTTCTAAGCATCTTTCAAATATTTATCATAATAATAAACATAAAATTAAGAATATTGAAAATGTACCTATGACTTTTATAACAAAGTTGGTTAAAGTCGCAAACGCTGCCGACTTATCGCTTGCATGCGCAGAGGCATCGCAGTGGGCGAGGTGTCACCTCCCCTATCGCATGTTTAATGATTCACTCCATGATTTCACACTGCGCACAGTTTATTACGACGGAACGGTGAGGTTAGTTCAGAGCCCACACTGCTGCCGTCTCACGTGGTACTGCTGAGTAAAATAAAATTATTACGTCATCATTTTGTAACCTAAATAGGAGATCCTTTGTTCACTGCAGCCATTGAAACAACAAATCATACATGTACCTTCATCTACTTCCGTTTGATTTATTCCACCATTAAATTTTAATTTCTTTATTAGAAAAAATAACATTATTATATACATAATAACAATGAGGAGCTCGGTGGGGTAGTGGATTGAGCGTTATGGTTTCGTTTACAAAAACAAAGCAACTGTCGCCATGGTCGATCCCAGGATGGGTCAACCAAAATTTCTCCCACGTAGGAAGGCCTGTATCCAGCGGTGGGACGTTTATAGACTGGTGATGATGATGAACAATAATATTATTAGGATTACGAAACAGATATTCGAATTTAAGAATATTGTGACTAAGCTAGAAGACATTTTCATCGTCATACTTCCGAAACTTGGAATTCTTCGTCAACACAAGTGTTGCTTCCTTCCTTTTTTTTAATACAAAGCACGGCAAATGACTCAACACTCCCTGATGTGAAGCGGTGAGAAGAGTCCATACGCGAATATAGCTAGTGCAGTTTAAATCACACTGTTCTAGCCGCCCCCACCTTGCCGGCCCATAAGGTGCCTTTTCACGCCTCTTTTAAAGGAACCCATGTTATAGGAAGGAGGGAACACATGTGCTGGCAAAAATTAGAAATTTTGTAAGTACAACAAAGAAACGTGTTACTGAACTTCTTTGTGCGTGATGCTGAGGTGGAGACAATGAATTGTGACTCCGAAGACAGGCACGCATGCTCCTGAGAGAAGAAAGGGGGAACAGAAGGCACTACAATGTCACGACGCAATTTTAAAGGCTCCAGGCTGTTTGTGATCTCTACATCGCCAATGATACGTACGGCCGCTGCAATCAGTCCAGTGGATCAAGGAACTTAGTGGAGCCATCCTACAGGTGCAAGCCATATAGCAATATTCCACGCAAGACATGAGTGTACATGAGTTATGCAGGTTTTGCAGCAGGCATAATTAGGTGGGTTTTTTCAAAGGATTCCTTGGGTTACATGGCTTTCTTCAAAGGAGTAAAAAGGCACCATGTAGGCTGGCCATATAAACGCTTCTAGAACAGCGTGTTAAAAGCTGCAGAAGCTATCTTCGTGCTTCGGAAGTCATGTGATGCTTTGATTCACCATCTGTGCCCAACAACGGGAACAATGATTTAGTTAAGTAATATTTCTTGTAATTTCTTTAAAATATCCTAATTATGTACGAATTTCTGGTCACTCATCGACATAGTCTACTGCATTTGCTCCACTTTAATAATATTATTCTTAAACCCACACCTATTTATTATCTAGCCCAAAGTAAGCATTATTAAGAGTTTGTGTTATTGATACTAGATAACGGAGAAAATATTTATAATAATATGTAAATAAATAAACAAGCAAACATCCTTGACTCGTGAATTAATGCTCGTAGTCATCATACAAACATTTGCTCCTACCGGGATACGAACCCGGGACCCCTAATCCACAGTGCGGGTACAGACCACACGGCCAGCAGCTTGACGAAACTATGTCACTGGCTCCAAGGAAACAAGCAACTAGTTATCTCCTCACTGTACCGCGATCATCTATCAGAACCTCAGATCATAGAAATAAGATGCTGTTCAAAACACAGACAAAGGCAGAGTTTATACTCTTCGATTGAATTAGGAGCTCGATGGCGTAGTGGTTTAAGCGCTCTGGTTTCGATCACGAAAACAAAGCAACTTTCGCCATGGTTGGTCCCTGGATGGGTCAATCAAATTTATAATCTTGAGCTCCTCCGTGCTTCAGAAGGCACGTTTAGCCGTTGGTCCCGGTTGTTACTGCAACCGCTTTAACCCACCAACCCGCATTGGGCCAGCGTGGTGGTGTTATGCCCCAAACTCCTCATGTGTGTCTGCCATGTAGGAAGGCCTGTGCCCAGCAGTGGGACGTATATAGGCTGGTGATGATGATGATGATGATGATTGAATTAGACCTTGACACAGAAAAAGACCAATAACAGATTTTTATGTTTCAGCTTCTAAGGTTTCCGATCCAACGACATTTTTAAGATGCTATAGGAGCTCGCCCCTTAACTGGCGACATGACTAGTGCATGGGCTCATAAGCAATAGTAAAATGTAAAATCCTGTCGTTGCTGCGTGTCGATAGTATGTGCGTCGTGTGTTTGTGTGTGTGTGTGCGGTATAACAGTAGTGTGTCGTAAGAAACGTGACGCATTTTTTGGGGTGTCACGATGTCAGATGTGCACATCTGGGATTACCAAGTTAATCTCCATCGACGCGAAAAATGGCCGTAAGGCAGGATTACCAAGGGTGGTTTGGTAAAATTGCTTCAGCAGAGCTCAGGCTACCCCCGCGAAGGGCAGTGAAGTTACCGGGAAGTTTTAGTGGGATTTCTCCCCGGGGTGCCACAGTCAGGCATGAATTGTCATGCCTGTACGTGACACCCCTAAAAATGGTTTTATTAATTTGATTGGAAAATAAAAGTAGTCTAAAAGGTGTCAAACTTTCAGATGTAACTTTTGACAAGGAACACAACGACACCCTTAAATTTTATTTCGGACGTTTGTAGCAAGCACGCTGTATTTTCAACAAGTCCGATCTCGGTGGCGATGGCGTAGTGGTTTAAGCACTCTGAAAACAAAGCATCTTTCGCCGTGGTTGATGCCAGAAGAGTCCTTTGTGTTATATTCATTCATTCGTTGCTTCGGAAGTGTACGAAAAGCCAAAACTGCAACTGCTTTCACTCACCAAACCGCATAGGCCAAGCGTGGAGCGTAGTGGTGCTATGGTCCAACACTCCACATATATTTCTCCCATGTAAGAGGTCTATTCTCGGAATGGGACGTAGATAGGCTGCTGCTGCTTGCTGCTGCTCAGTGACTGACTTTGAGTATAGGTTTTCATCCTCAACCAGCAAAAAGTGACTATCAACCATTTTTTTCTGACATGGTGTAAAGAGTGTCGTTCAGAATTACCCCTTATTCGGAATCGTCCCCCAGTCCCCTACTATATTTTTGAAGTTTTTCGGTTTGGACATCAGAGAAAATTGACAATAGATGCTAGACACAGTTTATCGGTACTGTCATCGCTATGGTATTACGTTTAAAATAATGACCTTTTCCTACCTGTTCCCTTACAAAGACCTGAATGAATGATGTCGTAGGTCCCGCCAGTGGTCCGATTGACCGAGCGATAGTATTTTCAGGGAATGAACTGGCCACTTCGGCCCACCAATTTCGCAAAAACTACACAACACGATCCGTTGTTCTGATCATTGATAGGGTTGCTGTAGCGTTAGCAGACACGGGATAAATTAAAATATAAATGAAGATGTTTATATGCAAATTTTACTGGTAATATACTAGCTATAAAACTTCTTAAATATACTTTACTAGGTGGTAGGCCCGTATATGAGGTCGTCGTTTAAATACCACATAAACACCAAAGTAATTCTGTGTGTCTCTCTGTCAGGTGTTCACTGTTTAGATGAAATTCGGCATGGAGATAGATTACCTACATCCTGAGGAAGGACAATAGAGTTTTTTTTTTATTTGCTTAATCATTGGGAGTCTTATGTTATACGCTATTGAAACCTCTTTCAGTTAAATATTTAAAGTAACTCAGTATTCAGTACTCAGTTTTTAAAGTATCAGATAATAGATTTGCCGTTTGTCATTTGAAGCCAAAACACGTACTTATCTGTAGCCGCGATAAAACGCAAGGAAATTTTAAAAAAATAATTAAACCATATTTTACTTGTAATTACTTCACAGAGGAGGTAACCAAAATAATCAACCACACCTCACCTCAAAACATAGTTAAATCCAACTCTATTACTAAGCCACTAAAACAGTGAGGTAAAATTTTACGTCAGTCCATTTCCCCGTTTTGATGTTGAGTGATGTAACACAATTTACCACTTTTCCTGCGCCTCATTTATTCGAACGCACATTTTTGCTGTCGGTGCGCACACACGCGGCCAGCGAGCCTGCGTATCTCGCCATCTAATATTATTCTGGGAACGGCCTTAATAAGTCACTACAGAATGTTATCTATTCCATTTTATCGGCGGACTGATAACAATCTCTATCCAATTAGCTTCACAATGCAATATGCCCCGTCTCCGCGGCGGTTATGACGGAATTCTGACTATATGCTCGACTTTTGTAGCGTGTGTGAACCCTTTAGACGCAAATTGGACCCAGATGATGCGTCACCTTTAAAATTTGGTTCAAGCCGATAAATTGTATTTAAATTAGGATACTGTAAAAGGCTTCACTAATAGCAGAATACTCAGATCCTCCTTCCAAAGTCAAACAATTGTATGGGTGCTTAAAGGTCAAATTAAACACTTCTTAAAATTGCAAATGATTGATTTAACTCCGTGATGTTTCATTAATCGACCGTCAGAATCGAGCCACAAACATTTGTAATAGTTGGTAATAGATTTTTTTTATAAATCATCTAAACTTCATAAAACATTTTGACGTTTCGAAAAAGCTTCTTGAGAAGTCTAAACGAAAAAAGATATTTTCATTCTATTTTATTTTTTAAGTGTTTTTGTGTGTGTGTTCGTGGTCTGTGTGCTCTTTCACTGGGATATTCCAATTCCTTGGTAGCTGAAATAGTTAGAGCAGTCACCCGGTTTCTGTCGCGGGTTCGATCTCCACCCCAGGACATGAAGTTTTCGAGTTTAGATATTTTTCTAAGTAAATAAATTTTTAAACATATATTATATGCTGAAATAATATTAAGAATATTACATGTTACGTTTGATAAACGGATTGATTGCAGTGAGAGGAGGGAGGAAGTTCACCCTCACAAATTGGGATCAAAGTGGTTGCGTACTGTACGGTTTCAGAGAAACTTTCTCCCACGTACGCTCAGGTTGTGGAACGAGTTTCCCTGCAGGGGATTTCTCGAATGAGTATAGCATGGGGTTCTTCAAAAACGGCGTGTAAAGGTTTTTAAAGGGTCGGCAACGCGCGAGTGATAGCCCTGGTGTTTCAAGGCGTCCATAGGCTACGGTACCTAACCGTTTACCATCAGGTGGGCCGTATGCTTGATTGCCACCTTAGTGGTATAAAAAAATACATACATAAGTATTTGAAAATAAAAAGAAAACTTGTAAATAATGGGTGAATGTAATCCGCTCTTGGCCGGTATTTTTATCGTATTATGACTACTTTTTATGCACATGCATTTCACGATATAAAAGGTATTTAAAAATAATATGGCGTGAAGGGATGTAACAGCAGCATCGATATTTAAAGTATCTAGGCTAGATATTTGTTCGCTTATTCGGGTGTTGAAATGCAATTTCGACATTGTTAAGGCAGACGTTGCCTTATAATGTAAAAACAGAAAGAATAGAAGAAATTACTAGTACTGCCAAAATTTACAAGAAAAGTAAACCAATGAATATCACCCAATTATACACTTATAATATACTCTTACTTATCTACAAAATACTGTCTAAAAATGAATATCTGAGTAAATGCCTAGGCATTCACTCTGATAGTACAACATGTTGGTTTTACCTAAATCGAGAACCAACCATGGAAAAAAACTATTGCCATATTACTTTTGAAGGACCACAGCTATTACAATAGTTGCGACATTATGTAAAGAGCGCAGATTCGATCAGTATTTTTTAAAACATTAAAGCAACTCATTATGCCTGATGTTTTGGATTAAATGAGTACTATACTGACTACATCTGCCACCAGCCCCCTATTCAGAAATAGTCAGATCATGGATTCGATTCGGAAAGTCACATCCCGTCTCGCTTTGACGTACCGTGATAAAAAGTGACAGCTATATAGTTTCCGATTTTCGAATCTTTACCAACAGTTCTGAATAAGGGGCTGGAGTCTGTAACCTATTTTTTAAATGTAAATATTTCTCATGCTAGTGACTGTAATGGTTTTTGAGAAATAAAGTTCAATAAACAAATTCATAGTCTTAGTAGCTCAGATGGTGGGTGGTCGTGGGTTCAACTCCCAACCCAGGAAATATTTTTTAAATACATTCCAAAGATTTATCATAATATTGAAGTAAAGTTAAGAAAATACCAGCATCAATACACAGGCGAGCGAGAATCCAATCTGTTACCTACTGTAATTTGATCATATTAATCTTCTCTGGGATCGACATCGGATACTTGTGATTGAGTGTGAGTTGTATATCAAACCTAAACAGAGCAGATTGAGTGGACTCTATCGAGGAAACGTGGTTCTTGATACATTCAAACACAGGCATTGATTTGACATCTATACGAAATCGCCGTTTTAGAATCGACATATGTGACGTCACCTACCATGTGACCTTTTCTTATCAGATTGTGATGAAAGATTGGCTCTGAACCTAAATGAATCAGGGACAAAGGCGAATAACTGCCAATTGCATCAAAATTCCCAAGGTCAATTTTTGATCAGCCATTCTAATAAATTAGTTTTGCCGTGTAGTCGCGTGCTCACAAGTCTTTAAGCGAGGGTCATAAAATAAAACATTTGAACACACCTCTGTCTTTGATATTAATTGGGATGTTGCCTAAGTATATGCCGCTATTTTTCACAAATTCGGAAAATATACGCTCCTGTTACCCATAAAAACCATTCAAACTTAAAAGATATGGAATATTGTTGAAGTTATACTGTTTATAATATTGGTATTTTTTTCCAAAATTTATCAAAAATGTTGGAGGTATTTGATTTTTTTTTTTTTTCTTTTATACCACTAAGGTGGCAATCAAGCATACGGCCCACCTGATGGTAAGCGGTTACCGTAGCCTATGGACGCTTGCAACACCAGGGGTATCACTTGCGCGTTGCCGACCCTGTAAAAACCTTTTCACGCCTTTTTTGAAGAACCCCATGCTGTACTCATTCGAGAAAACCTCTGCAGGGAGCTCATTCCACAACTTGAGCGTACGCGGGAGAAAGTTTCTCTGAAACCGTACAGTACGCGACCACTTTGGTTCCAATTTGTGAGGATGAACTCCCTGCCGATGGCGAGCGGTGCGATGATAGAAAGAAGCCGTAGGCATCATGTCAAATAATTCCTCAGAACACGCCCCGTTATACAAACGGTAGAACACACACAAGGAGGCAAAATCTCTCCTTAGGCTTAAAGGTTCAATACCGCTTGTGAGCTCAGGATCGTCGACAATTCTCATAGCGCGTCTTTGGAGCACGTCAAATGGTCCAAGCTGGTATCTAGGCGCTCCCGCCCATAAATGGCAGCAGTACTCCATATGGGGCCTGACTTGAGACTTATACAGTAACAGTCTTTGCCCCGAAGTGAAATACCGCCGCGCTCTATTGAGCTTCTTGGATGCCAGCTTGACTTTATACTCCAAATGACTGCGGAACTGCACGTCGCTAGAGATATCAACACCAAGGATCCCGATACTCGTAGAGATGGAAAGCGGTGTGTCGAGGAATTGTGGAGCTACAGCGAATGGGGTTTTTTTTTAGCGGTGAACGCGCAGACTTGTGTCTTAGTGGGGTTGAATCGGACTAAGTTTAGTCGTCCCCAATCGGAGACTCTGATTAGAGATCTCTCAATTTCAGACACAAGTCGACCGCGACTTTCCTCCACTGTAGACCGAGGGGTATTAGCACGACTCGTATAGTAAGCGTCACCAGTACTGTCATCTGCATAACAATGCAGTCCGTCAATAGACAGCATATCATTGATATGCAGCAGGAACAATGTTGGAGACAGCACCGAGCCTTGCGGGACGCCAGCGTTAATGTCCATGCTATCCGAGCAACTGCCATCAACGACGGCTCTTATGCATCTGCTGGACAAAAAACTAGCGACCCATTTGCACAACCCCTCAGGCAGCCCGTAAGATGGTAACTTCGAAAGAAGACCCCTGTGCCAGACCCGATCGAACGCCTTCGCTACATCTAGGCTAACTGCCAATGCCTCACCATGACTTTCAATGGCAAGAGACCAACGGTGCGTGAGATACACTAGAAGATCACCTGTCGAGCGACTGTGGCGAAAGCCGTATTGACGGTCGCTAATAAGGTCGTGATCCTGAGGAGTTGCGTGTTTATAACGCGCTCCATCACCTTTGAGAGAAGGGAGGTTATAGCGATTGGCCTGTAATTCGATGGGTCTGATCTATCGCCCTTTTTGGGCACCGGGTGCACATGGGCAGTCTTCCATGAAGACGGAACTTGTCTGGTGGAGTACGAAAGCGCGAAAAGACGCGTCAGAACAGGACACAACTCAGGAGCACACTGCTTCAGCACCACTGCCGGTATACCGTCTGGCCCGCTCGACTTATGAATATCCAGAGATAACAACTCACGCCATACCTCCCGTTGCGTAATGGAGATCTCTGGCATAGAGTTGCCGCACCAGGGGATGGTAGGTGGTGCAGCACCTCCGTCATTCAAAGTCGAGTTTGAGGCAAAAAGAGCACCCAGTAAATCGGCTTTCTCTTTAGCGCTGTGGGCCAAGTTTCCTTCAGGCTTACGCAGTGGTGGCAAGGACGACCTACAAAAATTTCCTTCGGCAGCTTTGGCGAGCGACCAGAAAGAGCGACTCCCGGAGGGGTGTCTTGCAAGTTGATCGCCAATCCTGCCGACAAAATCGAATTTCGCTCTGGCAATCGCTCTTTTACAGGACCTCGAAGCAGCGTTTAACTTCCGCTTCACGTCAGAGATGTTGGGATCCTGATTGATTTGGGCCGTGGTCCAAGCCTGACCACCTTGATTGCTCACATCAATTAATACAACTATTTTATGAGCACTTTGAATAAAAACTTACATATTACATAGTTATTATTGATTTTGTCAATATGCACATACATTTTGTAGTAATAAAGGAACATGTGACGTCACCTGTTCCGTAGATTTTCTATAGAGCGTTTTTGAACGATACGCCGCTACCAAATATACCACTGTATCTCTGAAACTATTGATCTTAAACATACTATTTCTTCTGAAATATTTCTTCATGAGCTATAAACTACTTATTTATTAAAAAAAAGTTTGTCAACTACCCTATTTTGTCACGTGGGTCGTGTGTGGCGAGATTGCCAACTGATGCCTGGGTAGCCAAATCTAAAACCAATCGATATGGTTGTTATATAGCTGCATCGTTTTGTTATTAATTTGGAAGAGTAAAGGCTAAAGGTGGTAGACTGAAAGTTTTACATATAGGTAGTACAGAGAGTAGACTAACCGTTCGGCTATTGGTACTGCAAAATTGTACCCTAGAATTACTTCTTTTCTTAGCTTACCCAATCGTGGGACCATGACAAAGGTACAGTGCACCTTTACCCATTGAGATCTTTGGAGCTTCCCCTGCTCTTATTTCAGTCAGAATATATATGCCATAAGCCTTACTATATCTCGGAGCAGAATGAGCAGAATTTAGTCTTCCGGATTTGGATATGCCACTTCCAGAAGATGTATTCTGGTCCTAACTAGAGCCTCACACAGTCAACAGGTGCGTCATTGATTGCTGTCACTCACCACATGCTTGAGAAAGTGTTGGGGACAGTTGTATTTTGTGTAGTTGTGCTTAATGTTATCTGCCAACAGCTAAAATCTATGCGTAACTCACACTACAGCCTAAGAAAAACGTAAGTGTACTTACTGAGTATAAGTTGGGGTCGATACTGTAGAAATAGGTAATACAGCCCACTATAGTTTTCCTTACACGACTTTATTTAAAACAGGGATTTATCCGGGTTCTAGAGTAAAGAGTTGCAGCGCTGTTTCGTGGAACAAGTCCCTGGAAACAGGTGTCAAATCTACGAAGGCACCTGACACATAAACCAACTTCCAACCAAGCATCGGGAAATAAGTCGGCACTCCGTGCACTCCGCGCCCGCCGCACCCGCGTGGTAATTTGATCGGTTGATTATCGCGACAACCATCTAACATCGCCCAAATGCAATCATGTAGCGTTAGCAAGAGAGATTAATAATTTTAATTACTTTTCGCTCAGCTATTGGAAAACGGCATTTGAAATTAAAAGAAATGTTACTTATTTGCGAGAAATAACAGTTGAGTTTATAAAACATCAAAAACATAAACAAACCCCAAAAGAACTGTAATTTGGGGTTTTAGTTTTTTAACAGTTGGAAGCCTCGTGCTCCCCCGTGCTTCGGAAGGCGCGCTAAGTCGTTGGTCCCGGTTGTTACCGCTTTAAGCCACCAACCCGCACTCGCCCAGCGTGATGGTATTATGGCCCAAGCTCCTAACGTGTTTCTCCCTTGTAGGAAGGTCTGGGCCATGTAGAAGGATGTCTACTATAGGCTAATCTCTACTCTATCATAATGTATCATCGTCCATATCAACTGACAATCACGCTGGTAGAGCCGCGGGCAGGTACGAGTAACAGTAATATGCGTAGTTTATATGCCAGCTTTTTTGTCATCTAATTATATAAATCATATATACCTACGACATGTGAGTGTGTTTTGGTTCTCCCAAACAAAAGAGGCAGCAACAATCATTCAAATTGTCCGATCCATTGTCTATTTCTAGAAGTCTCTATCTTTTGGTGCTATCGCTACGCATTCAGTTACACCTGTGTGGGTTGGGGAGGGGGCTGATAACGCATCGATCGCGCTATCGCGATCGGCGATCGGCAGTGAACCGGGACCTATTCCAAACGATTGTTGTTTGTTATTTTTTACAGTTCTCTAATTAAAGATGAATCCGATGATGGCCCCCTGATGTACCTAAATGGTAGTAGCGTGAAGGTGCTTCCTTTGTATTATTTGTGTGGGAAAATGTGGGTGTTATTAACACAACCTTTTAAGAGTGCATTACAAACACATTCTAAATAAAACTATAAAATTGAGCATCGAAACTAAAATGCTTACTTATATTATAATCCAACAGTCAAACACAAGGCTTTCTATGGCGCGCCTCCTTGTAGCTATGTGATTATTATTAGCCTAGACGTTTATATGAAATAAAATTTCTCCTGCGTCAAAAACTACGCTTCCCCAAAGAGCTCTGACAGCCTTACTTACAGCAGGAACAAAAAAACTAAAAAGTATTTTGTTGAAATATACAAAAGACGTGGCAGCAATACAAGAAAAACAGCAGCAAAATTGGAGTTACTACAAATAATTAAATGTAGTACATCAAGATCACCAGCCTATTTACATCCCACTGCTGGGCACAGGCCATCCTATATAGGAGAAACACATGAGGAGTTTGGGTCATACATAACATTACCACGCAGGCCCATTGCAGGTTGGTGGGTTAAAGCGGTTGCAGTAACAACTCATACAACGGCATAACGTGCCTTCCGAAGCACGGATGAGCTCGATCGAGATTACAAATTTTTATTCACCCATCCGGAATCGACCATGGCGGAAGTTGCTTTGTTTTCGTAATCGAAACCGGTCTGGTTTCGATTACGAAAACAGAGCGGTTTGAGCGGTCTGCTCAAACCACTACGCTACCGAGCTCCACTACGCCGCGCGCCGCCGGGCTTCAATAAAGTGACTACAAATAATTCAATATGTAATAATAATTTAGAGCTGCTGACTGGAGAAGCGCCTACCTTCTGATCTTTCCTCCTATCTACAGTATAGCTTACTAGCAGATAGCTTTCTTTTTCATCTTTGTCATTTAATTTTGTCACATGTTATTTTACACATCTACTCGCTCGACATTGATATTTTGATTTTTAAAGCGAATTATTATCGATTTTTTATTAATACGTTAACATTTTAGACTTTTAGTGAATTTCCTAATTTTTGATTTTAACATTATTATAAATGTTTGAAAAATTACTTAGTAATTAAAATATAACTATAAAATATAACTAGAAAAATTTCACGTCCTGAGACAGGAATCGAACCCGCGACTTTTTTAGTGAATTTGCTAGGGACATTTTTTCTGAGAAGAACAGGCAAGAAAATAAGAAAGATTTACCGCACCTTTATCGTTTGAAAAACGTTAAAATCCTAGAGATTAATAAAAACAAGAAGTAAGAACAAATAAAGCAATGTCTTTCATCACAAAACAATAACCTTACACACATACCTGACTCACTCACAAATAGCATGTGGGTCCACGCATTAACCTTTCGTCCCTTACATTACATACAACCCGCCGCTATCGGTACTCACACGCAACAAAATATCTATTCAGATATTGTGTAACTCACAGATTAATATCACCTTAAATCCAAAAGCTCTTAGTAGCTTTTGCAAAGTTAACTAAATAAAGAGGAATAAAGTGTTTGTGTAAAGGCAATACAGTTGCATTTGGCGGGACTTTACAATAAATATGTTAATAAATAACATACATCATCATCATCATCATCATCATATCCTCCCCGAAGGATCTTCAAGTCGATCGTTCCTGCGCTGCCCGCATTCATCCGCTTCCCGCGACCCTAACATACAAGCACACACACACAATAACAGTTCTGAATCTAATACCATGATTACAACATTTTATAACAACATTTAAACTTTATGTGGTCGGCGGCGTACGCGCACTCTATCGCCGAGCTTACTTAATGACTTACATGTCGGTGGTCTCTAGACGGCTCACTTAACCCTCTTATAGATACCGACTCTCCTAATTTCCCCTAATCATATACATTTTACAGCCATGTCTGTAGATATGTTTCGTCTCTACAACTACTAATTGACGTAGAAATGACTACCTAAGTTTATATTGAATTAAACTGATCTCTGTGCCCTGAATTTGGTTTTTAGTTAAAGTTTTGGAAAACTGTTGAATCCTATAAAAATTGGAGCAGAGCCTCCTGTCTGTGCTGTGGGTGTAAGTCTTGCGTGACGTCAAGATCGTTGGCAAACTTCGAAGAGAAAAGGATTTTAAAAATCTTCAAAACTATTCAAGTTTAAAATATTTTTTTTTTTTTTAGTTCATATCAATTTAAAAAATATTTTTTGTATTATGCCCTGCATTTTATTATGGGAGATATCGTATCCAAATTAATGTAATTACACGATCTGCTATCGACTGACTTTAACCGCTGTAGACAGTTATATGCGCGCACGCACGTCTCCCGCCATAATTATTATATGAAGATTTGGTCCTGATGTGAGATAGCAGGGTTGTGATCCCTGATACAAGGCAGGTGCTCAGCATCAAGGCTAGCTGAGATCCTCGCTAGAGATAACACTTATCTGAGCATCAGAGCATGCGTAGTTCATTTACATAAAACTATTATTTTTCCCGCTCATATCTTTAACATCGTCGGTCGTTTTTATACACAAAGGAATACAGTAACATACAGTCTACATCATGGTATAATATTATGACACCCGCATAAATAAACACTCGTATCTCCGACAGTAATCTTGTTATTGTAAATAACTTAATTCGCAGAAATGTAATCAATTTAATAATGAATGATTCATGTTTAATATTATGGGATTGTAAGTAGCTGATACTTCTGATCACAGATCTATGCCACTTAATGTTTTTTTTTATTATTTTTTAATCTACAGTCTGCACCGTATGGTATATCAGCGTAATTTTCAAACGAGAATCGCTGCCATAATTTTCACATTATAGGTTTTGTCCAGAGTATTTTGAGCAAACCAATCTGACGCGGCCAGAGCTTTGTGTGACACGTATTTAAATTAAATTAATTGTTTATTTGTTTCATTTATCGATTTATTTTAAGCTTAGACTATGTTAGGACTGACATATCTTCACTGAGATAAAAGTCCTCGGTACATATGCCTGGATATTTATCTAAATGAAAGTATAACTAAAATGACACTTATTTTAATTTAGTAAGATCCATTTCAAGAATGACAACACCACTTCTGATGCGTTATCTACGGGTGTATCCACTTCGAATCCGTGAAAGAAACGCCGTGTGTTCGAGATAGTCGGTGGCGCCATCTTACTGAGATAATACTGAATAAATCAACTCTAACGGCCCAGGGTCGATAATAACCAGCGGTTGGTGCGATAACTCAAATTAATCAAAGATTTCTTTCGAGCTAATGGATTCTTAATGCGCCGCCGATGGGGCCTTCAAGCGTTAGGGTAATGCGTGCTTCGTGCAGGCAGTCTCAATGTCTCAGTGTGTTGAGAATCACGATTTGAAGAGATAGTATGTGCTCTGACAAAATAATGGCAACGGAATACCTTAAAAAACTTTAAAGCACCAATCTTAATTTATTAATAAGCCCAAAGACAAGCTAGATACGGCTGTAACTGACTAAACTTTTGGTTTCTCCAGAAATCTACATAACTTTCATGAATTCAATTTTTTTTTCCTAAAATTGCATTCCCGTTTGAACAAATTGCCTGCAATATTTCAAAAATGATTCACATTTATTAATGAAAATCTGTTTCTTTTTTCAGGTAAGTAAACTTAACGCTGATTTATCAACCTAGCAACAAGAAATAATTCGGGTAAGATATAACAAGCCTTTACTTAGGTAGCGTAAGCACGGGGCGGGCGTTGAAAGAGTCTAAACTATGGCGCTAATAGTGATTATATTTTTTGCATTGATTTAACTTAGAAATATTAAATAATAATTAAAAAATATAAATAGATAATTTGTGTACTTACTATGTTCAAAAATTTTAATTTTGCTTTCAAATATAAGCTCTATCACATTCAAAATAAATTCTAAATGAAAGAGTTTTTAGATTTTCCATACGATGACTAAGAAATACGTGACGTATTTGTTAGTTTTTTTTTCAAGCTTTTATAACCCGAATTTCGTTTTCTTTCAGTGGTTTTCAGTTTTAAAATACTATAAGTACAATAAATTAATATATACCTTTGCAACGAAACAATATCAAATATCAGATTAAATCCACAAGACATACCTACAGGTATTAACATTAAAGTCATTGCACTGTATGTGATGTTATCTGAAATTCGTCCATAAATATGGCCATTTACAGATCATATCTGTATCTAGATAGGCTTGCGCGGAAATAAGACTTTCCCAAGGTCTCGAGATAAAAAGTTCCGATTTATTTTTGTTAGATGACTCAGCTTTATAAAACAGTAGTCTGTGGTATTTGTTGAGTATGCAAGGTTCATGTGCAGAACGAGGTTCACATTTGCAGTTGGATTTTAAGCCTTAATGCCATAATAAGAACGATACCTACAGGATTGCAAAAGTATCTATGTGAAAACTTTTTTTAACTTATAGGTAAGCCTTGTTACTCTCTATATAAGTTATGAAATGTTAAAAATAATCATAATAGGTGTACAAATAAAGTGTCAAGTTCGACCTACTTAATTATTTTTAGCCTCTACAAGTCGAAATAAGTGCTTTAAGTACATAAAGTACTGTTTTGTTTATACTATTAATATTAAATTTAAATACATTTTTGTGCACATTTTTTCGTTATAGGTTTTAAAAGTTTTTTTTGCATCTCTGCAATTGACTTCTGCACTAGAACTGTAATTTAGCGTTGTAATTGACCCAAAATAGTTTGAAAAATCTTGTATCTACGGTCACTAGGTAGACCTTATGTGCTGATAATAAGAGTTATTTTGCAACTACAATGTAAAGCTCAGATTTTGATCAGATCTAAGATAAAAACTCTATGATAGAGACATAATTTTAGTACTTAAAAAAAAAAAAGATATTTTTTTTATTGCTTAGTAGAATTATACTCCTCTTATAATATCTACTAAGCAATAAAAAAATAGCTTAGGTATTAGAATTAGAAATATACAGGATGGTGCCGTCAATACGCCAATAAATAAAAACATGGGCTTTATTAGTTTTATTTATAATAATAAAATATCGGCTGCATTATTTCATAGAAATGTCACGAAATTATCAAATGAATAAGATGTTTTTGAAAGTGGCAAACCCTTTCTATGAACTAATATAGCCCATGTTTTAATTTATTGACGTATTGACAGCACCACCCCTAATACGGGAAACACAAAGGAGTTTGTTCAATATAGTTCTAATAGTAATGGTAATAATCATCTAATGTGATATATATAACTTTAAACCCTATAAAAGTTATCAATAGAAGTGTTTATATTTTCATTTAGGAATTTATTTAAGTTCTTGCTTAGAGTAGAATGACATACATTTTAGTATTTCTTTACCATAAACTGCAAGCTTTAAGTGTAAACTTGCCTCGTCGGTATCATGGCTCTCTTTGCCTTTTTTGGAAGCTCCGTTTGCTAGATTAGGTCACTATACAATAAAGAATATTTCATCTATCTACGAAAATAAACTATCTACTATCACTAAAAATATATCATCCGCCATAATAACAGGCACGCCAACGCTATCAAAAATCGCCCAGCGTTATGGCAACTTTTTTATTTGACATTTTATACAAGTTTATTCAAACAACGATAGGATCGGAGACGTTATCTTTCAATGCAACGTTACCGCGAGCTCGCCGTGATAGCATCTCGGGCCAGCCATTGCTAGTTAAACCGATGATAAGGGATCGGGCGTCTGTGTGTGCGTCAGTCCGTACGCGGGGCGGCCGTGTGCGGAGGGGCGCTTCCACTCCGACCAGCCAGTCACTCACATTGCGCGGCAAAAGAATGACGACCGACCGAATATACTCTGCGTTTTAAGAAAAAAAATGTCAAATTGTTGTGCTTAACCTGTGTATTGTACCGTGGTGTGATGTTATTGTGGCTGAGGTACCTGAAACAGCTGGAATTGGCGTGTAGTGCACAGCTGCCGCCAGGCGGCGCTGCGGACGTCAAAACAATGTGTAAGTTTTCTTGTTTACATTTCACGCTTATCTATCAAACATGCATCCTTAGACTACTAAGAGATTATAAAGGTTTCCCTTCATGTCTCCAAAAGATTTTAAGAAAGAGAAAAAAAGTTTAAATTATTGGAACACACTTGGGTATCTGATATTACATTTTTTTCGGTTGCTCTACTGAATACAAATGAAAATTAAAAAAGAAATTTTCGCTTCCTTAAGACGGAGATTTATTCATAAGATATTACCTCTGTAACTTTTTTATGTCAAAAAAAATTTTCAACTAAAAATGTGGTATATTAAGTAATAAGATTATATTATTTCTAGCAGTCTCTACGCTATTTACTAAACTTGGGATTTTTCGGTAGTTTGTAAATATAAACTTTGTGATTATCTCAAGTCATTATTTCTTGTTAGTACGCGTAGAAACATTTCGTTGGAAGTATGATAAAAACATCGTTAAGATTGTTAGTCTTTTATCTTGTTTGTAATTCTGATACCCTTAACGGTTGCCTGTGTAAATAGGTACTCGTCTTTCTTGCTGTCGAGTTATTTGAGATTTAAACGAGGACAATTAATAAATCGATGACAACACCTACCTATTTTATATTCATGACTGCAGTTGCAAGTTTAAAATAGAACAAACCTATTTTTATTTTTTTATCATCAACAGTACTCGTGTTGAAACCTATTTGTTCGTTCAATAATTGATATTAATATAGAAAAAAAAATGGGACGTAATTCTTTTTTTTTAATCCGAATTTCTTGGATTATTTCTGTTTTAATAACAGCAGCTTTTTCAAAAACTAATGCGAAGCACCTCGTTTTATTGTCACAAAAACGTGTACCTAATAATTCTAAAGCCACCGTTAAATCACGTTTCTTGTAACAGCGTGTATTAATTTACGACATACCTTTGTATTCGAGATTAAATCCCCAAGATCACGAAACGAGCTGATGGTAATCAGATATTCAATGGCACAAGATAAAAACCGGCAATGTCAAAATGACCGATTTGAAATTCCGTCCGTGTGTGGCTTGTTGCTGTTTTGACAGGAGCTGTCAATGTCAAGCTCGTCAAAATTGTGTCTGTACATTCAGTTGGATATCAAAGTATTGACCAAAAGCAATCCTTATTGCCCAGGCATAGGATCTAAATATAAGAGAGAGTGGAATACTTTTTATGATGCACTTATTGCACAGTAATAAAGTGTCTTGGTTTACAAATATGATGTTAATAACGCTCCTAAATAAAGACAAAAAAAATAATGATTAATTTTAAATGCGACTCTTAATTTAAATAATCGTTTTTGAACGTAAAACCTGCATAGAGCAAACACAGATAATGCTGAACCAAAAAAAGTCTTACCAAAATCCTATAAAAAGGTTTTATACACAACCCAAGCATGGTATGACGTGAGAGTGAGTGAGCGAACGCAGCCGACCGACTCCGATGCGCTGATAACAGAGGGGGCCCTTATCTTCGTAGAGATTTCACGTTCATTATCAGCTTGCGTCTGTGTGCGTGAGGGGTGTGCTAGGGGTTCTGAGATTGTATATTGAACATATTTAAAGTGGGACTTGAGTATTTTTCAAGTAAGGACGGGTGATTTTTCATGTAAGATTTCAATAGGACTTAACTTTTCCTTGTGCTGTTCCTGAAAGTTTCTGATAGTACAATTTCATTCAATATTAAACGATCGATTTTAATATCTTTGATTTACAATATAGAACACATGTAATTGATTTGGTAGAAAAAGTCAATAGCTTTAATTGTTATTGTATAGCTTTATGAATGCAATATATTGTAACATTCCGTACTATTCCTCACTCGGATCTCAAGTCGCAAGTCACTTTTATTTAATCTGCCTAAAAGGAAATTGGCTTATTGGAGAGTTAAATTTGGTGCGAGTAGTATCGTTATCAGAATAGCATGCCTGTTTTAAAAAAAATAGAAATAGAAATGTTCAGAACTTGCAACGATGTTAAACAATAGGTTCTCGGTAATCAGAAACATCATACAGTTTCCTCCTGATAAATGAATATAAATATTATTATTCTCATTTTAATGTTTATGATAAGTTTAAACGCCTACTTTATTGTAACAATTACAAATAAAGAAAGAAAACGATGAAAAAATTATATGCTGCAGGTGGGAATAGAACCCGCATTTCATGTCCGGACAGACGTGATAACCACTACGCCATCGAGGCACAAGGTATAAGCTAGTAATTTCTCCACCGCTTTTTATCCTTTTTTTAACGTATTTAAAGCAACGTTAAATATTATTCTATTTTCAAACATTCAGATGCTAAAGTAAAAATTAGCAAGATATTTACTTATACAATTAATTGACAACTAATGTAGAGAACTAATAAAACAATGGAAAATTTAAGAAATAACATTATAAAGGTACTGCTTATTTCTAAATGAAATCTCTTCCAGCAGTTCCACCACAGAGAAATGAGGATGAAAAGGTCGAATCATGGTATGGAAATAATACTTAGGACGGCAATTCAAAGCAGTGGGAAAAAGATTTCTTACGCTATTTAATAAAGCAGGTATAATACACAATTTTTTTAAAATATACATCTATCACTCTGGTAAATCTTAAAGATTGGTGGGTTCAAAGGAATAAAACAGTATACTTAATATGACATTTTCTATTATCTGCTAAGTGTGTGAGCGCTGATAATGTGGCCTTAGCATTATAGAGATAACAAGACTGCGCGATTTATTTTTATAAACGTCACACCAAAATAAAAAAAACACAAACAAAACAAATGACAATTTCTTTCTTTCTTAAAGTAGTTGAGTATTGAGTATTGAGTATTTCTCAATCAACATTTTGTCAAAGTGTCATTAATTAAGCATTGTTTTGGGAGCACGGGGACTTGTCCCAAGCTGTCAGGACAACGCCTCCTCTTGAATTTACCAAGATAGGCAACACTTAGTAAGTACTTAGCTTACATTCATGTCACAAGTTACAAGCGCTCTACTCGTGCTAGCAATGCTTGTTTGTCACCTTATTTATGTAAAACAACATCCTTGTAAAAAGGAGAGGACCATCCATCAATCCTACCTAGATATGAAAACGTATACGTGCTTTTAAAAATATTTTATAGCCCCCCGTTTATTTATAATACGAACATGTAAAATGCCATATAAAAGTTGTCTTTTCGTTTTTTTTTAATATGACAACCATTACTTTTCACTATTAAAATATGCAGCTGCAAGTAAAATTATAGTGAAAACTTTAAATATTCAATAGACAAAGCTACAATAGATGCATTTAACATGTTTTATGACTTGAAAAACGAGGGAAGAAAGAAAATTTGCGTTTTGTTTCTGCTGGAACATTCTTCACATTTTTAGACAAACAGCCAGATAGAAAAATCTGTTTGATTTAAAGTCGATAAGCTTATTTAATTAGCCTTGTAAAGGGGTAGATCACATTGCTGTTCAAAGTTATTCGGAATGAAAGCCCAAATAAGACCGTCTCCTTTACTCACCAAAATTTATATTTCCCGGCAAAGTATCTCAAACAATATCTATTGTCTTTATGAAGCATTTTCCCAAAATAGTGTAATCTGGAGTTAGCATCGGGAGAGAATCGAATCTTATCACCGGGCCGTATCGGGTGCATGCGCTATCAGGGGATCTCATTTTTTGTGGCAGGGATCACTAAAATATTGTATACCTACTTATACTTCACATTGTGATCGCTGGTTTTGATGTTGTCTACTTATAGGTGTATAAAAAAATAATAAAAGAATGTAACCACAAAGTATTCTAATTTTAAAATACGTTCCTTTCAGTTTGAAATCGCACTTTCAAGTCAGGAATGATTTTATTGTAGACACTGTGTGTGGAATATTATAAGTTACAACGGTCTTTATAAATCAGCCTAGGTAAAAAGTATAATGAGGAGCTCGGTGGCGTATTGGTTTGAGCGCTCTGGTTTCGATACGAAAAACAAAGCAACTTTCGCCGTGGTCGATCCTGGGACGGGTCCATCAAAGTTTGTTATCTCGAGATCCTCCGTGCTTCGGAAGGCACGTTAAGCTGTTGGCCCAGGTTGTTCCTGCAACCGCTTTAACCCACCAACCCGCATTGGGCCAGCGTGATGGTGTTATGGCCCAAACTCCTCATGTGTTTCTCCCATGTAAGAAGGCCTGTGCCCAGCAGTGGGACGTAGGGCGTATAGGCTGGTGATGATGATGATGATGATGAAAAAGTATAAATAATGATATCAGCGTCTAATATTAAATGAATTTATATACACTAATGCTATTTTTTTATTACTTATTGACAGTTTATAATTGAACAGTCCTATATCTAATATAAAATAGATTCATACAAAAACCTATATGTTTACCTTGCTAAAATCAATAGATCCGACATATACTAAGCAAATAATGTAGAGCGAGTAAAAAACGGAAATGACTACGGCATTTACGTTTCTCTTTAAACCTTTAAATTTTATTTAAAGATGTATGTCATGCGGAAAACTCGTTCTACAAACACAGGTGCACTTTTGTAATATAAGTATTCTTAATCGGTTTTTATATTATACTATTTCAATTATATTTTCATATTATTATATTGATGCAATGAACTAAATAACTTCCTGATAAGATAACATAATATAAACATTCATTGTCAAAACTGTGGAAATAACGCATGTTTATCCAGGACCTGCCGGCAGGATCTTATGTGTACAATCAGCTTCAAAATGTTGAAATCAAATGAAAAATATCTTTATTAGGCCTAAACAATGACTAATTAATTTCATACTGACAATGCATTATATAGTTTATTTTGTTTACACTACTTTCATTCCCTCCACCTTATAATTAATTTTCAAAAAAATAATTAACATTTACCAACATGACTTTTTGTATTATTCATAATGTTTTATCAGCGGACATTGTGTAAATTTGACATTCATTTTTTTATTTTACGTATTCGTTGAAATTGTTTAAATTTGCATCCTGTAGTTAAATGGCTCAATAGGTTAGCTACTCATTGATCTTTTATACAACACTGTAATAAACATATTTATAGAAAAAACTTAAATTTGAATTTGCCCCCAAGCACTTTCGAATCGTCAAAAATCCCATATACATGTACTTACACTAGAAAATTGTGGTAACTAACAATGTCATAATATAATGTATATCTGTCTGTCATGTTTGAATTTACGTTAGCTTACCATGTCATAATGTCTGTCTGAATTTACACCCGTTCCAAAAGACGTTTTGTTCCGGTTGTAAACGACTTTGATGCCTATCGTATTGACTTACGAGAGATATTGTCAATGCACCTTTTCATTGTTACAAGCGCTTTAGGCTGTGGTAACCACTTGCCACCAGGCAGGACGCATGCTTGTTTGCTATTGCCACCCCCGTTGAATATAAAAAAAACTACATTTCCTCAAATTTATAATTTTTTATATCCTTCTCGCATACTTAGGTATCGTGTTTTAGATTCTTTAGATTTTAGATATAAGCAGTGCATAATTGTACCTATATACTTATATTTCTGTAAATTGAATTTACTAGGTGGTAGACCCATATGTAGGGTCGCCTGGGTAGGTACCACCGCCTTTCTTATTTCAGCCGTGAAACAGTTCGCTGTGTTTCGGATTGAGGGAAAGGTAGCCAGTGTAATTACTGGGCATGGACGGCATTTCATCTTAGGCCTCAGGATGACAACGCACCTGCAATATCAAGTGCTTTTCCTTGTTATTGCAGGTGTCTATAGGCGGCGGTAACCGCTTACCACCAGGTGGGCCGTCAGCTTGTTTGTCATCTAGTTGTATAAAAAAAAAAAAAATTTACTCTTGATTGTAGAATGAATATTGTAATTACATATTATTACATCACAGTAAGTACATTATTAATTTTATTGTTAACAGTAAATATTTTCTACAGAACAAGCAGTTCATGATGATGTTTGCCTTCCACTATTTTAGTTTTAAAATAATTTATCAAACCTAATCGTATAAAAAGCTGACACTATTTCACATGATTGGCGCGTATATACCAGTTATACCACACGTCACAATTAGGCAAGCCTCGTTGTCGTGGGCCGGGCCACTCACGCGCAGGCTAATTGATTCGAGCGCGGGGCGGGGCCGGCTAAAAGGTCGCGGGTTCGACGCCTGTCTCGTGGCCGGTGACGCGATGACGTCGCTAAAGACTTGGTCGTATAGCTTGGATTATTTTTAGTTTTTACTATCTATGGGTCGATTGAATGACGTGAGAAGATTGCGTTATTTAAAAATATTATTACCGCGATGTCGAAAAATCAAATGAACCTAATGTTGCTTCTGGTTATCATTTTAGACATTTCTTTTAAAATAATTTACTTTTTCTATAAAATATCATGTTTCTATTTTTTTATACATATTACAAACCTTGGAAACTTATGTAAGTGGCATACTAATATTAGAAAGCGAAAGTGTGTCTGTCGGTCTGTTACCTATTCACGCTTAAGCCGCTGAACCGATTTAGATGAAATTTTGTATGGAGATAGTTTAAAACCGTTCAAAGGATATATGATACTTTTGAAACGATTATCGACAACTACGCAGGCGGAGCCACGGGTAGCCACTAGTACTTGATAAAAAATTTGAAAAAAATTATCCAGTAAATATTAAAAAGCAATGCATAACTTAATATCATCGTCAGTATTTGAAAAAATACTCGTTTAGGTTTTGAAATATTAATAATTTCGACACTTATTTACCACATACCACGTACCACTTACCACCTAGTAGAATCTAGATGTTAGCTTATGGCGCAAATACAGAAGTGACTTGGGGTTATCCCAAACCCACGGTAGCTCAGCAGTCTCACGGATTGTGTAAATTCCCAGGTTCGGTTTCCCTTCATCTGGTTGCTCAAAAATCCCATACAGGAGTTAAAAATGTCACACAACATCAGTATAGCATTTGTAACACGAAAACTTTCTTGTTTTAACATTCAGTAACATGTGAACTAAGTATCTTTAGATGTTTTCAAAGCTTTCACGGAAAGAAAATGGGGCGGTGAATTGTATTATTAATCCGTCAACGCATAGATGAGGCGTCGTAGTTACTTATTTAGAAATAAGTTGGAGTTGAGACTATGATGTTTCTAGAAACAATAAAAACCTTATGACCAGATACTTAAGTGCTCAAATTTAATAATTTTGTGCCTTTTCATATCATAATAACACAATTCTCGTCCCCGTATCACACCGTCGCGCAGCCTCACATATATTTTGGCTGATCGCAATATCAGATGGAGGACGAAGGCAGATAACGAACGTTGCCGAGGCGATAGACGCGAGCCGAGCACGATTCGGTGCTAATGGCTTTGGGAGATAATAAAAAAGGAAAAAAGAAACTTCATTTAATTTATAATAAAACACGACATTATCGACTAGTTGCTGCAAAGGTTGCGCCCGCGTGGAGGGTCAACTATCGTGCCAAAAGGTCTCTATTTCCATGCCGAATTTCACATAAATCGCTTCAGCGGCTAAGGAGTGAAAAAGTAGCAAACAGACAGATAATCAGACATTGGTATCTACATTAGTACAGATAGACGGACAATATCTACTGAAATATACTGTCCAGTACCTGCAATTGCAATTAAATCTAGGATTTTTTTTTCTTTCAAAACCATCATGTTGGTAATATTGCCATCGCGATAATTTCCCGCGAGAAAATATCGATATTGTCGAGCTCATAGATCAATGTCTCTAGAATAAACCGGCGGCGCGTGCGTCCGCGCACTAAAATAAAATCAGGTAATAATTAAAATCAGATTAGATTTTAATTATATTGCTTTAATATTTAATATCTCCAGATCCTTTACTTCTTTTAACCTTAAATCGTTACATTGGATAAGATATTCGCTTTGCCTGCGCAATTCATTATATAAAGTTTTTTGTTTCTCTTACGCATAAACAAAATTATATAAAAAAAAGTAAAATCTCTCATCGTTTCAAAGAAGGCAAAATTTAATGTAGATTTTGTAAATCAAAGACTTAATAATATTGAAAGCTTTATTATTTATGAAACTTCTATAGTGCGCCGAAATTCTTAGGGTATTCCGGCTAATCTATACACTACTTCCAAATTTCACGTGATATAGTTCATTAAATATGGAGGATGTATTTAGGGACACCAGAACAATAAGTTGGTTGTATGTAACAAGAGAAAACTTATATTACTAATAGGGAATTGTCACCATAAAATAAAACTAGCATTGCTAAGCGCAAAGAATTACGTACTAGGACCACTCAAAAGACTGCTGGGGAGGTGGAAAAGGGGAGAAGGGGTCTGTTATCGCCCAAAACACTCCCGATCGTAGTGAGATTCGCTGGAGCGATACGGAGCGATCGCTCGAGCGATACTGAGCGAGCGATGTTAGGGTTGAAGCGATAAAGCTCAGCTAGTTACAGTTCAAAATAAACTAAAACTTCGTGTTAAAAGCACAAAGACTTGAAAAAGTTGTGTGTTTTGTTTAAACTATCAAAAGCGTCCATTACTGTGTCGGTTCAGTGTGTCGGTTCGGTATTCAAATCAAATAATAATGTAATCCTAGTCCAATTTGATCTATTTGGCTATTTTTGACTATCAAGTCAAATTGTGCTGGAGTACAGACATTTAACTAACCTGTTACTTATAAATATGATTAATGTGTATACCTACTTTGTGTGGCGTTGAATAAATGTATTTTCTTTTCTTTCCTTTGTTTCTTTCAAATAAAACACGTATTACAGCTAGCACAGCATATAACGTAGATAGACCTCTGAGGCAAGAATACGGACAATTCGAGCATAGGTATACACAACCTTCTGCAGTTTACGCTAACTTCTGCATTTTCAATACGCTTAATACTTTCGCTGCACAGACATTCACATCTCGGACCTCAACATCACGGACAAAGAGGTTAAGCAACTCGTCTCTATAGCGGACTTCTAAAACTTGGAATTCTTTGCCAGCACATGTGTTCCTCCTTCGTATAATATGGGTTCCTTCAAAAGAGGTGTGAAAAGGCACCTTACGTGACGGCAAGGTGGGGGCGGCTAGAACAGTGAGTTTCAAGCGGCACTAGCTGTCTTTGCATATGGACTCTTCTTACCGCTACACCTCCGGTGGTGTTGTCTTTTTATAATTCAAAAAGTCTAAACTATTACCTCTTCTTTCACGTCGTTCTAACAACCGAAATATATGTAGGTACCTAACATTAATATCGGTATAATAAACCATACTATATCATGCACAACCCTATTACTCCCGCGATACCATCGGCCTCCAGAATATGCCTGTATCTTTTCAAAATCGCTTTCCCCTAATCTCGAAGTAGATCTAACACTAATGACTTTTATGGTTCTTACGTACAATTTATGTTTTGTATTAAAAACGACTTGCTACTTGCCAAGTAATACTGCGATACACTGAGCTATTACTTTATGACGATAAAAATAATACATTGAAACGTCTCACAGAAGTGATATACGCAGCCAAATAAACCGTCTTAAACGAGCTACGATTCTTAAAAGTTCACGCTATTAAAGACAATCCGAGACGGAGAGATTTGAATTATTAAGCAATAAAAATATGATTGCATTGTAGGTATATTTAGGTACAACTTTGAAGGTTTGTTTACAGGCACGAGCAATATGTTCCCACTTTTCGTGACCCTTGTTGCTACCTTCGCAACATAAAAATGCTAAAATATGAAAAGTGTATAGGTATCAGGCTATAGGTATTAGGTATAGGTATTAGGCTTAGAACAACATATAACATATTATACAGGTTAGTGACGATAGTACGACAATAAATTAAAACATGGGCTATTTTAGTTCATAGAAATGTTTTGCAACTTTCATGCTATGCAATAATGCAGCCAATGTTATATTATTTCGTAGAAATATCATGAAATTATGAAATGATTATTTTTTTTATACAACTGGATGACAAACAAGCTGACGGCCCACCTGATGGAAAGCGGTAACCGCCGCCTATAGACAACTGCAATAACAAGCAAAAATCACTTGATATTGCAGGTGCGTTGTCATCCTGGGGCCTAAAATGAAATGACGTCCATGCCCAGTAATTACACTGGCTACCTTTCCCTTCAATCCGAAACACAGCGAACTATTTCACGGCTGAAATAAGAAAGGCGGTGGTACCTACACAGGCGACCCTGCATACGGGCCTACCAATATTTGAAATTTGCAAAACATTGCTATGAGCTAATACATCCCATGTTCTAATTTATTGTCATTTTGTCTTCACCATCCGGTATAAGTTGTTTTGTTAAAGACAGACAGATATCGTTGTAATTTTAGTTATAGAGAAAGACATCAAATTTACTATAATTTTCTGAACAGGTGCTATGATTAATTTATTTATTAGGAGTTAGGACATTACGCGAAAGACCGCACAAAGAAACTGCAGAAGTCGTTTTTTTTATTTCAAACTTTCTACCTTGCTCATAGTTGTAGATGATAGTTGTTAGCGAATATAAGCCTTATTATTGTAACAATTACAAATTAAGAAAAGAAAAATGATGAAAAAATCGAAACGAAACGTTGCTATAAAAACGTGCTACGAACTTTGCTACGAATTGAAACGTTGCTATAAAAACGTGCTACGAACTTTGCTACGAATTGAAACGTTGCTATAAAAACGTGCTACGAACTTTGCTACGAATTGAAACGTTGCTATAAAAACGTTAAAAAGTAAGAAAGCGATGAAGAAATTGGGTTGCACCTAGTGTTCCGGTGACCGCGTCTGGCTGGGCCCCTGGAGACGCGGGTTCGATTCCCACCTGGAGCGTACATTTTTTTCATCTTTATATTTCTTATTTGTAGTTGTTACAATAAAGTAGGCCTTATAAGCGAACTTAATCAAACATTTAAATGTGATGAGCTCTTTAATTACAACCATAAAATATCTATAAAACAAACTGCCATGGTGAGGATTATTACAAAATTGTGTCGGAGTGTTCTGTTATCTTTTTCTTTCAATATGGATGACAATGTAGAACTATAAATTAACTTATTAGACAGCTTAAAAGAAACCACTGATAATTTAAGAAGGCGTGTAGGCCTGCTCACATGCCACCTAAGTCCTATTAAATCACGCTGAGGTGAGTACAAGCGTGCGTTAATTTTGTGACTTGTGTGTGACTCTTGGGAGTCGATTTCGCTTTCATATAAAAGTTCGATTTGTACCACTCGATGGCGCAAAAGACTTGCAGTGTGATTCACAAACAAAGATATTCGACAAAGAGCTTGACGTCTGACAAAGACGACGAACTGCCATTGGTTTTGACGTTTGCGCACGGCGCTGCGTGAAAGCGTATTCACTAATCTCTACGTCTCGGTCTCTTGGCTGTGTATGATTGTCTCTGTTTTGGTTATACGACTTGAAGTACAATCGATATTTTTCGATTTCTTTTTTGTTGTGTTAAAATTGTATCGCTATGACTTAATTCAAGATTTGATTGGTTTTTTACATAAAGATATAAAAATCAACCACTTTTTAGTTCCGGTTCACGCCGTGCTCGACGTCGGAACGCTGGTGTCACCAACGGTTGTCAAACAAACGCCAAAAGGTATGACAGCGCTGCCGACAGCCACGAATCCATGGCTGCTGACTTTAGAGAATCGCATAGCTGGACTTTTATATGCAGCCATAGACCAAATAATCTTTTTTTTTAACTTCTTTCATCCTTGATTTAGCGTTAATTATGCGACTCAAGCAACGCGACTTTCTCACTACTGACAAGATTACGGGCTTTTAACCTCACCCCTAAGAGTAATAAAATATCTTTGTTCATGGGTTTGAGGTAAACGATAAAGCATGATTAACCTTCTTTTAGCTAAAACAAGCTTAATAAGCGTTTAGTTGGTAGTTCGCGAGTCATCTATTATGTAAGCGCAATTATCAAAAGTTATTTTTTTACACAACTAGATGACGAACCAGTTGACCAGTCGACGTCCCACCGGGTGGTACTTATGTGCTACCGTTACTTATAGACCCCTGCAATAACAAAGGGAAAAATCACTTGGTATTGCATCCTGAGGCCTAAGATAAAATGCCGTCCTGGCCCAGTACGCCAGGCTACCTTTCCCTTCAATCCGAAACAGAGAAATAAAAAAATTGAGTACAGAGTTTCTCCACTGTACAGACAACTATGTTAGAGCCATAAATACGTAATCGCTAATTTTTTTATCAAAAAGCATTTTATGTATGCGCAATATCCACAAATTCGAGCGTGCATACTTTGTTTTTATCTAAACAGGGCGACATACGGGCGCTATCGGCCGATGTTGCGATACTGTCGCGCCCTCATGTCGACTTGGGTTTAGTTGTGAATTTTACACTTTACACTTTAGTAATTTGAAGTTTGTAAGTACCTCATACTTAAATTACAGTTTCTGTTGTAGACAGTACAATAATAAGAATATCCAAACGTCGCTTAAATAAGTCCCACCTGAATTATAAATAAGAAGTTCAATTTGACGTTTGCATTAACATTTTTTTTATTTTGAGAATACTTAAAGTATTTGGGAGCTTCAATTTTCAAAAGTTATATTTAAATGTTTGATTTTGTGCCTTTATAACGATTACTTTATTGTACTGCTACTTTTTTAACGTTTTTATAGCAACGTTTATCTTACTACTCATTGAAGTTAACACGTCTACTGATCCGAAAGAATACTTTTACAAGCATTTTTAAACTTTCATTAAAGATAGAAGGCCGTTTTAATCGGATTTAAATGTTTTATTTTGTGCGTTTGCAACGCCTCATCATTTCAGCCGAGAGACGCCCACTGCTGGGCATAGGCCTCCCCCAAAGATCTCCATACCGATCGGTTCTGCGCTGTCCGCATCCATCGGCTTCCCGCGACCCTCACCAGATCGTCGGTCCACCTTGTGGGAGGCCTACCAACGCTGCGTCTACCGGTACGCGGCCGCCACTCGAGGACCTTACCGCCCCAACGGCCGTCAGTCCTTCTTGCAATGTGGCCTGCCCACTGCCACTTGAAGCTCGCAATTCTTCGGGCTATGTCGGTAACCTTAGTTCTCCTGCGGATCTCATCATTTCTGATTCGATCACGCAGAGAAACCCCGAGCATAGCCCACTCCATTGCCCTTTGGGTGACATTGAGCCTTCTTACTAGGCCCATTGTAAGCGGCCACGTCTCAGTTCCGTAAGTCATCACTGGCAACACACACGAAATGAAGACTTTCGTCTTTAGACACTGCGGTAGTTGGGCCGAGAATATGCTGCGAAGCTTCCCGAACGCTGCCCAGCCGAGTTGGATCCGTCGATTGACCTCTTTCTGGAAGTTGGACTTACCAAGTTGGACTATTTGTCCCAGGTAAACATATTCGTCAACAACTTCCAGTGTAGAGCTTCCAACCTTTACAGGAGTGGGTACGACATGGGAATTCGACATTATTTTCGTCTTATCCATGTTCATTTTAAGACCCACTTGTTGGGAGACTCTACAGAGGTCGTCGAGCATTGTGCCCAAGTCTTCCAGGTTTTTAGCCATGACTACGATATCATCCGCAAAACGAAGGTGAGTCATGTACTCGCCGTTTATGTTGATGCCAAATCCTCTCCAGTCCAAAAGCTTAAACACATCTTCCAACGCGGCAGTGAACAGTTTCGGCGATATAACATCGCCCTGTCTCACACCTCGCTGAAGACGTATTGGTTCTGAGTTTTGGTCCTGCAGGCGGACAGACATAGTGGCGTTTTCGTACAGTGACTGCAGCACTTGGATGTACCGATAGTCTATTTGGCATCTCTGGAGTGACTGAAGCACGGCCCAGGTCTCGACAGAATCGAAGGCTTTCTCATAGTCCACGAACGCTAAGCATAATGGCAGGTTGTACTCTTCGGTCTTCTGTATAACCTGCCGCAGCGTATGTATGTGGTCTATGGTACTAAAGCCTTTTCGGAATCCGGCTTGTTCGGGAGGCTGGAAGTCGTCGAACCTGCGTGCGAGACGATTCGTTATAACTCTCGAAAACAACTTGTAAACATGACTCAGGAGCGTGATGGGTCTATAATTCTTCAATTGGGTCCTGTCACCCTTTTTGAAGAAAAGTGTCACCACGCCCCCATGCCATACCTTTGGCGTTTCACCCTCGAGGATGATGGAGTTAAATAGCCTCTGAAGCGCTCTCAGGACTGGTCGTCCACCTGCTTTCAAAAGCTCCGCTGTAACTCCATCGTCGCCCGGCGCCTTGTTGTTCTTAAGCTGTTTGAGAGCTACACTAATCTCGTACAGGCTGACGTCCGGGATATCTTCGGTGTAATGTCGGGTTAATTTGGCTCTCGGATCGGTGGCCTGAGTGACAGGTGTGCGTGATGTCGCGTAGAGCTGTCCATAGAAGTTTTGAATCTCGGCCAATAGCTCAGGTCGGGATGTAACCAATCTGCCGTCCTCTGTCTTCAGCTTCGTCAGCAAACTCTGTCCAAGCGTCAGATCCCTGGTGAACACTTTTGAGCCCTTGTTCCGCTCGATTGCCTCTTTAATACGTTCAGTATTAAATCGGCGCACGTCTCGGGTTAGGGACTTGGAGATCTGTTTGTTGAGCTGCCGACGAGCGTCTTCAGAAGACTGCAGTCCACGTCTTTCCTCCATGAGCTTTAATGTTGGCTCAGAGATTTTCTTACTTCTTTTGTTACGGCTGGGTTTAAAAAACCTTGAACCCGCCGTAAGGACAGCTTCCACGAACCTGTCGTTGTATGTGTCCACATCTGTGCAGTCCTCCAGGCAATCAAAGCGATTTTGCAGTTCGAGTTGAAAGCGTTCGGGGTTTTGGATCTGGATAGCATTAGGGCGGAGCGTAGACTTCATCAGTCGATATCGTTCGGATTTTACATTCAGATTCAATGTGCCTCTTACCAGTCGGTGATCGCTCCCCGTGTTAAACGAATTAATCACTGAGACATCATTGAATATCCGAGTCTTAGTCGACATGATGAAGTCGATCTCATTTTTTGTTATGCCATCCGGACTTTTCCAGGTCCATTTTCGATGCAGCCGTTTCCTGAAGAAGGAGTTCATCATAAAGGGTCCCTCCCTCTCCATATAATCGGCTAGCATTTGACCACGGTAGTTCCGGATTCCAGCTCCAAATTGCCCCACTTTCAACTCATCTTCGCCACGTTTGCCCAGCCTTGCGTTGAAGTCTCCCATGACAACAGTGTAGTGAGTATTAGAAGTATGTATTGCCCGAGAGATATCCTCATACATTACTTCCACTTCCTCGTCGGGGTGAGTCGAGGTCGGAGCGTAAACCTGTATGACCTTCAACGAATACCGTTTGGTGATTCTGAGTATAAGGTACGCCACCCTATTCGACACACTCCCGATTTGTACAACGTTATTCACGAGAGACTTGTGGACTAGAAACCCGACACCACCTTGGGACAGATCTTCGCCCTCCCGGAAATAGAGCAGGTTGCCGGATTTAAGGACCATCGTGTCCTCGCCCTCTCGTCGGACTTCAGATAGTCCCACTATACTCCAGCAAATCCTACTCAATTCTTCCTCCAGTTCTAGCAGCTTCTCCTCGGTTCGCAGTGTGCGTGTGTTATACGTCGCCAGGGCCAAGGTCGTATGACGGAATGCCGTCGCCACCCGGGGATTCTTAGCACCCCTGGTCCCGGCGCCTCGCCAACGCCCGTCAACGCCGGCACGGCTTCCGGTACCGCCGGGCACTTGGGGCCTTGGGTTGTAGAAATTCATGGGGGGGGTTTGGGCCATCTCCCACCACGCTGGCCCAGTGCGGGTTGGTGGGGAGCGCCAGAGCCTCGTCTGTCGGTCGGCAGGGTGCACCACGTGCAGGTGAGGTTGGCTTGGATCCCGTGAGGTGTTGTTCGGGACCCCTTCCACCCCTTGCAACGCCTACTAAATTGTAATAATTACAAAATAATTCTTATTTATTGTAACAGTTACAAAATCATACAATTTTTAAAAAGTATTTGAGGATTTAGCTGTTAGTGAAGTAAGTAAAACATACTGTATTTAATCACATTTTAATGTTTTTGATTTTAGTTTGTAATTATTACAATATACTGTATTTAACTGAGTTTTAATTATTTGGCTTACAGCTACAGTTATTTAATAGAAATGGTGGGAGATTGTAAGCATAAGTGTCATAAGGGCGTTTGGGGTAATCTAATTTTAACTATAATTATTCTGCATTCATCATCGGTAATCCTACTATGTTTAATAAATCACAATATTATATTTTTTTAAGTTTCAGAATCGCTGGCATATCTAAAATTAATTACATTTATTTTTCCAAGAATTTAGCAAAACGCGGCTACAGAAACATAAGCATTAAAGGAATCTCCCGCAATTCTCATGAAACTTATCACTATAAGTATATTTTTAACTTTTAAGTTTATCGTACAATGAAATTATCAGCTTTCTGTTAAATAGCACATATATTTTTAATTAAAAGAACATGAAATACTACCGCGTATCGCTATCGCATCGCGCGGAAGTCGTCGCGGCGTTATCACGGCTTCCTAGCTGAATATATTATGTACTTTATATACGGAGTCCGATGTTGTTTTAAGGTGTAATTTATTTTAAAGAGACACTGCGTTTTTGTTGGCTATAGAAGACAAAGGGTTTGGTATCGAGCATACGTGGGTATTTGCGTTAAACAATGTCAAATGTCGGATCAGAAATAATCTATGAAAAAAGTAGTCATGCTGAAAGTTAACACTACTTTATTGCGAAAGAGTGTACTTGTGATGGGCCCAGTAATATACAATCGGATAACCAAAGGTTATATAAAGAACTCTATCTAACTGTATTTAAAAAGACAAGGAAAGTTTTTTTTAAGGAAAAAAGTGTTATTATCATTTAAATGACTTTTGAAATATTGTGACACTTGTCTTTACTTGTCAATCACTTGACTTTTCAAATCATATGACAATTTGACTATAAAGAGACATGTTAGAATACAATTTGACTGTTTTAAATTGACATATTTGTTTTTACTTTTATAATAGATACTTATAATTATTATTGTTTTATTAAATACTGACCGATTTGTACGCCGTAATAGGCGAAAACATGTAGGACGAAATCTGTTAATCTTGTACTACATTGTCTGATAATGAACAATTTTAATTAATTTTTATTTTTAATTGTAACCTCTGCATTTTAATGGGCAACAATTGACTCATTTAAATGGACTCAAACCAAGCTCAGGTTGTGGAATGAACTCCCTGCAGAGGTTTTCTCGAATAAGTACAGCATGGGGTTCTTCAAAAAAGGCGTGAAAAGGTTTTTAAAGGGTCGGCAACGCGCAAGTGATACCTCTTGTGTTGCAAGCGTCCATAGGCTACGGTAACCGCTTACCATCAGGTGGGCCGTATGCTTGATGGCCACCTTAGTTTTTAAAAAAAAAACACATTCAAATCGTCATAATTTAACCCTATCACTGTTTCAATGAATACCTACTTTAGCTCTGAAGAATAACTGATCGTAAACCGCTGCCGTAACCTAGCACACGTGAAAAACCAAAGGTAATATCACCCTCATTAAAATAAATTCAAGCCACATATTAACCGGCGACCTCACTCTACAAATTAGTGTTGAGTATACAGGGTGGTGCCGTCAATAGGACAATAAGTTAAAACATGGGCTATATTAGATCATAGAAATGGTTTGCCACTTTCACAAACATCTAATTTATTTGATAATTTCATGACATTTGTATGAAATAATATAACATTGGCTGCAATATTTCATAGAAATGTCATGAAATTATCAGATAATTAAGATATTTTTGAAAGTGGCTAACCATTTCTATGATGTAATAAAGCCCATGGTTTAATTTATTGTCGTATTGACGTCACCACCCTGTATATGCGATTTTGTTAACATGCTGTATTGTGTCAAAATCCTACTAATAATTATAAATTGACTGATTGATTGAAGGGAAAGGTAGCCAGTGTAATTACTGGGTGTGGACGGCATTTTATCTTAGGCCTCTGAGATGTCAACGCACCTGCAATATCAATTTTTCTTTGCTGTTGCAGGTGTCTATAGGCGACGGTAACGGCTTACCACCAGGTGGGGCTTTAGCTTGTCTGTCATCTAGTTGTATAAAAAATAACTATATGACACATTTTAATGTTTTTGATGCGTTTAAACGCCTACTTTGAAATGTGATTTAAATAGCTTTCTTACCTTGACTGGAAGTTTAAAAATATTTGTAAAAATATTCTTTCGGATCATTAGAGGTGATAACTCCAATGAGTGGTGAGAAAAACGTTACTATAAAAACGTTGGAAAAGGAAAGAAAGCGGTGAAGAAATTTGTAGGTTGTACCTACAGCTCCGGTGGCGTAGTGGTAATCGCGTCTGGCGGGTAATCAGGAGACGGGGGTTCGAATCCTGGAGCAATATATTTTTTCATCATTTTCTTTATTTATTTGTAATTGTTTCAATAAGTATATGTGAAAGTTTGGCTGGATAGGTATTTATTACTGAGCTGAAGGGTTGAACCCATTTGAATTAAAATTTGATATATAGACAGCTTATAATACGTCCGGCCGGTCGAGTGGTCTGTACTCCTTACTATACAGACAGGCTACTCGATCAGGGGTCCTGGGTTCCAATCCCGGTAGGTGGAAATGTTTGTATGATGTCTACGAGCATTTGTTTACGAGGCATGGATGTTTGTATAGTTATTAAGTACATTTATTTAGATATCATTACCAATATTTAATTTTCTTCGTTATCGAGTATACTGATATCATTAATGATATTCACACACAGTGTTATGCATACTGGATAACGAAGAAATATTGATAATAATATGCAAATAAATATATTATTATTATTATAGTCTGGACTGTACTGGAAATATTTTTCCTCCCCAAGAAAAAGTTGTGGGCGAACTCCAGTCTGTCAGAAACCAAAACCTACCTATGCTTTTATTGTTCCGACGCAAAACACGAAAACATTTCAACACTGTCGAGAACTATGCCTGCGTATACATTTCCCGACATAGTTCAATGGGTCACAAATCCAAGAAACGTAAAATGAATCTCAAACAATAGAACCACATTCAACATGGCCCAGCCTAAGGCCAATAACTCAGCGATTCGCGCAAAACGTGGGCGCCCTCACGACTCGCAGCGCGACAACTGCGAAATCGCAAGCGATCTCGCTCCGAAGCGTTAACAAGCGAAGCGGTGATCGCATCTCGCCAATTTGTACGCACGTCGTCGCAGCGATTTATGGCGCACGCGAACGGTATGCCTAGATAGCCAGGAAGCGCATAGGTGGCCCGCCGGGATGGCCCGGCCTCAGTCGCGTGGAGACCACAATAAAACAATCTGACACCAGCTATGTTAATACAATCTTGGCCTTTTCAAACTTTGAAACGCAACAGATAAATTCCGGTCAGCCTAGTTTTAATTCCAAACATACTTGAAAACTTAAACTAGTATTGCTACACTAAGCTAATTTTTACTTGTGAATTAATACTACCACGGAAATTCGACTATGTCTTTTTGCCATACAAAATCTGTTGAAATTTTTCTAAGGCCTGCACCTAATTTAAAAGTCCTAGCTCAATACTAAATCTGTTGAAATTTTTCTAAGTCCTGCACCCCCTTTGCGACACAAGGTAGAAAAAAAAGAAAAAATTTTACAAGTCCCAGTTTCATACTAAACTACCACGGAAATTCGGCTGTCTTTTCGCCATACAAAATCTGTTGAAATTTTTCTAAGTCCTGCACCCCCTTTGAGACACCCTAACCCTGAGCTATGTTCTTTTTTGAAAAGTACACGCCTAATAATAATTTAACACAGGTAAGTCTAGTTCCATAAGTTTTAGAATTTTGATAATTAATAAACTTTTATGGCTTTACTTTGTGTGTGCGTGTGTGTGTTTTCAAAATAAAGCAATCTAACTATAACGTAATCAGAAAGCTAACAACGCTAAATAAAAACTTACAAAACTAAGCTTACAAAAAAAGAAACTACAAGCGACAGACAAACTAAACCCAGAGTATAGTCTACATGACTAACACCCTTATTCACAAACGATACTTATGTAAGTGAAGGAGCAATACTATGCGAAGTAAGGCATTTCTCAGTGTGTTCACTGTGTCAAGCCTTTCAATTCACAAACAATACTTAAACGAATCTGCGGACGCATAGCGTTGAATATAGCTCTGTGATTGGTTAATTAGTGTTACGTAGTTCACTTCATTGACTGACATTTCAATTTTATTGTTTATTTGCTTTTTATCGTAAACTCCGTAGTGATTACATTCACTTTGGTGAGCTCGACACTATGCGTTAATTAATATAGCTATCAGGCTCCCTTAGCTAAGTGTTCATTATGACAAACGCATAGTGCCGATTTTCACTCAAGTATTGTTTATGAATAGGAATTTGGCACCCTGTGCGTCCGCGGGCACTGTGAGACCTCATAGTGTCGTTTGTGAATACGGGCATAACTTCCTTACAAAATACTTAATTCGTCACTTAAGTACCTAAATTAAAAGGTCCACTAAGATTCTAGTGCTTAATAGACGTTTGCCCGTAAAAATTTAGACTTAGACAGTACTTAATATTGAAGCGGGCCTAAAATTTAGGAAAAATGTGAATATTCGGCTGTAAAAGTTAATAATTTTGGGAGAGAAAAACAGACAAACAAGAAAATTAACTACGTAAAGCTTAAACAATGGCAGCAGATTCGCGGCGGTGGCTTTTTGTTATTTGGTTCTGTTTGTTTTTCTTATTGTTGTTGATTGTTCATTTGATACTGACTCAAAATTATTTATTTAGATAAGTCTAAGAGGTTGTACATTGTTTAATCGTTGGCTTAATTTTTTGTTAAAATATTTTCATTTTTGACTACTAAAAATTTTGACGACTCTTAAAATACACTTATTTATCTATTTTACTTTAACTATTGACTATTAAATATAAATATTTTATATACTTAACAACAATATTTATATACCAACCTTGTAAAAACATCGATTTCTTCTTTTGATTCCTACGTGTGAAAGCGATATTGCTTTTGTGGGCGGTACAAAATAGCAATAAGCCATTTTGTGCCTTTTTTTGGTTAAATAAGCTCATTTTGGCAGGCAAAAGGAACTGAGCCCATGCAGCCAAACCATAGCAACTTAGATGCAAATAGCTATTCCGAACTCAAATTTTGAATACCCTTCCATATTATATCCGTTATCAATACTCTTTTGACAAACGACCTGCGCAAACACACCCTCTAGTCCCCGACACAATCAATTATCGAAAACAGAAACATCTTCACTGAAGAAATCTCGTTAACAATTTCACAAAGCCACGACTATTCTGCCAATTAAACCGGCCCGCTTTACAAGCGCAACGCTCACGCCCGCAGAACAGTGAAATATAAACGTTAAGCTGCGCTAGAGTCGATAGATCGCGGTATCGGTGCTTGCGATCGCGCAGTATCATTACAGAGCGGTTCACACAAGGGCGGTATCATAATTTACTGTTGTAAGTGAATATAGTATAACCATTAATGCCTACTTATTTTTTTCATTATAGGTGTTTATCATAATTCATAAATTATTAACAAAACAACTTGGGCTTTAAATATGACGATCTATTTGAGTAACGGCCGAATAACTCAAAGGCTTGTAAATTAGAGATGAGTACCTTTAAATGTTTTAAGTAATTTCAAAAACAAAAAAATGTAGTGGTAAATTAAAATATAAGCGGAACTGAAAATTTGAGTGACGTTTGAATATCCGGCCGTAAGTCAAACAAAATTGTATACAACAAGGTTTATAATTTTGAAATTTCCCATACATTTTGTTTAACTCGAATGTTTGCTAACACTATAGTATTTATAAGAATAGTCTTATAAATGTTAAACCCATGTTAACAATAGGTTAACATGGGTCCCCACGTGGACAAACAAGCGGCGGGTGCTTACCGCTGTAGTTGGAGACGACCTCTCCCTCTCGACCGTCATCTCAAAGATGGTCGAGAGCGACAGGTCGTGGCAGGCGGTCCTCGTTTTTTGCGAGGCTATTATGGACAGTAAGGAGGAGGCGGAACGTGCGCGGGAAGCAGCCGCCACTTCCGCTATCCGCCGCAGGCGCCCTGGGCGAAAGAGGGCGCAATATGGGCGCCATCATCCACCTTAAAATATCTTTGGGCTCCGGGTACGGTTGGGGGCCGTAGCCCGGCTTGCACAGCCCAGTCGGCGTGCCAATGCATCGGCGCGCCGACTTTAAAGAATAAAGTCCGTTTTATGGGGGGGGGCTCCTTTACAGCCTCCCCAAAAGATGGGACCGAAATCGGTCAACTGGCCTACCGACGACGGTGAGTGTCTTCGGGCCAACCAGTTGTGTCGGTAGGAAGCAGGAAAGAGGTGCATCGCTAAGGGGTTTAGTGGGTGAGAGCCCCACACTCCCTTCCCTCTTCCCCCCAGGCAGAGGGAAGATAGGCTGGTAGAGCTTCCCCTCAGCGTGAAAAAAAAGGATAACATGGGTAGGTGCCCACTTGTTATGGTGAGTACCAAACATCCTGTATATTTAAATCTACTGTTTTTCTTGTCTATAACGGTCACTTTCACCAAGAGAAGTAACAGCTTTATATTGTAGCAAGAAAAGATCCAAAATACCTCCAGTCCCTGTACATTGACACGACAAGCAAGCAAATAATTTGCTTAATCATTCATAATTCGATTTCAAGATAACAAATTTGATGTTAGGATAACAATAAAGGAACAATTCCGTAAGAAGCCATCATATACTTGTGAAGTTGTGACGAACGTAAATAGTTCATCTACCGCTTCTGTACCGCTCCGTCCAGTCGCCGGCTCTGTGTAAACCGCCTTCCGTCCCCGCCTCTGATCCTTCGCGATTGTTCTTGTCTTGTAACTGTACTCAGTTATAAAATAATTCACTTGTAGCCATCGTAAGATACTAACACTCAATATTTCAGCTTTGACCTTTCGAACCCCATCCACACTTTTATCGTTAAACACCAATGAGTTTGACGTGTATGAAGATCTAAAGCAAATAGGTGAAACAGGTTGGATAACGGTTTATAATACTAATATGCGGTTAGTAATATAAGTTGGCAATATTAATATGCATTTTATTATTAATTAACGCACACGCTAAAGTTGCGGAATTAGATAGAGTCTTCCTCGAACATGTAGGTACCTAAATAAAGGACGTGAAAAGGGTTTACAGGATCGAAAACGCGCAAGTAGGTACGTAAAACACGCCTTATTGCAAGTGCCCATAGTCTGAAGCAACTGCTTACCTTACATGCTACATGCTTGATTGTCTTGGTTACGTTAGTGGTATGAAAATCTGCACTGTGACGTCCTTTGTTAGGGGTTTCCTCTTTTGCGCAGAATCTGTAACAGTCACTTTGTAATGGAAACCCAGAGTCGGTTAGTCTATTTAGCTCGTACTGGCCCATGGGCGTTCATTTATTTATTTAATTTAACAATTTATGTACATACAAAAAAAAACAATAATGAAAACACAAACAAAGACAACAGAGTACAAAGAAACTGCTTATTCCTAAAATAAATCTCTTCCAGCAGCCCTACGACTGGGAGAATTATCGAATAATGGTAGAAGAAATAGCGCGTACTTATTAAAACATAATCAACATAATATATAAATAATATGTATATAAACAAAGCTTCCATAAATATAAACTTAAATCTCAAAATAATAATAATAAAGCAAGTAAAAAGAGGATAGGACTTGAAAGAATAATGTGCTTTAGCTCGCGATTTGAAAAGCGATACAGTTTAGTAGATCATGTTTTTCTGCAAAGCTTGATTAGCTACGCAGTGCATTTACGTGATTAGCTTTGTATAATAAATTATGTTTTTGAAATTTTTGAGAGATTCGGAGTTAACTCATAAGCTCAGTATGAAAGTAAACAAAAGACATTTCGACTAACAAAAAAAAAGATTCAGATTCATTTATCCAATTCCCAGAAAGTTCTCCTAAATAAAAATAATAACTACATTACCTAAGACACTAAAAAATAATACTATTATTTTTGGCTGCAAAATCAGAGCCCAATATAATTAACAGGGTGACCGTACGCACGGCAGATAAAGTCTCCAAAATGTAAATGAGACGTGAAGAAAAGAATAAGATTATCTCGCTATTAGGTATAAATTAAAGGTACGGATGAGGCATGCGGCACAATTATATTGTCACGAAGGTGCTGATCGGGCACCTGCGCGCCCAATCGGCACGATCGCTTGGCACGCTAAAGCCGAGCGAGCGTAGCGAGCGGCAGCGGCCGCGGAAAGCGGTAATCGTGGATTTAGCTACTAAATTTTGATGAAAAAAAAAGTCATTTTCATCTATTTATCAGATCATTCACTGAACTTGCCAAGCCACAAATTCCAGAACAATAGATTTGTAATAGTTTAGAGTATTTCTGCGACTTGTACCTAATATATCAAAATGATGGTGCATTGAGATTTTGCGTATTTAAAAGAATATTAGGTCTATACACAGCAGTACGGGGTTCATGTGGATTGAGAATGACGATGGTGATTTTTTGTTTATTATTAAAATTCACAAACTATAAACAATAAATCCATATAAAAATGAGAATAAATAATTCTAATTTTCACGAAGTTCCTGTTTATGTGTGTAAGTAAATATTTTATGGCCTTTAACACCACGGAGTAAGTTCATTACATTCTGTTTAAATTTCCACAATGAAAGATGTAAGATTGGCAAACTGACGATCGTGATTAATTAACCTACATCAAGTTAACTGCCAAAATAAGGTAGATAAGCCCGCTTGTACTTAAAGCTACTGTAGAATTACAAGTTTTTGACATCATTTTGATCACCACACTTCGTCGCGTCGTCGTCTGTGTCCCGGCCTTTACAGGGATTCAAACCTACATAAGTCTTCTTTGTGAGATGCACTAACTATTTTTACATAATATGTATAAGTTTTAAGTGTATTTTACTAAATATACTTTGTACAGTCACAATTATAAAAATAATATTTTAATTTTATTATAATACCCAGAATTAATATTAGTGTTGCTAATATATATTTTCTTTTTTTTGTATGTCGATCAAAGTTAAACCAAAAAAGGCAAATAACGCGTTTTTTTCTGTTTTCCACTTACAAGCCCGCCGCCGCCACCAGTAGTGTTCACTAAACATTCGAATATCTATTGTATCTTGTGTGGTTTTCTATTTTACATATTAATGTCTTGTTTTGGTCAAGTATGCGCATGAAAAGAAAATATCTTTAAATTGACTCTGTCAAGCACACATACCGGACTCATATGGGTTTAAAAATTCTCATTGTGGTTTCAAGAGTCTTGCCCGGCCTACAAATTACGTATAATACACAAGAAAAATGTTTTATAAAAGTCAACATTTGCGGGTAGTTGCCTTAAATACCGCAAAAAAATGATAAATAGTGATAGACACAGTTATGTCAGTATTATCCGGTGAATATCAAGAATGAAATTCGTCCATGTGACATTAAGTCGCACAATTATATTGTCACGAAGGAGTCATAGTGGCACCTGCGCGGGCGCAATCTTTCAAGCCATCGCACACGCCAGCCGCTGCCGGCTTTTAGCATTATATTATTACGGTGATAATTTAAGGAGCCAGTCACGCCATTTTCTGGCAATAATTATGAAAACTCTATCTACAATAGTATGAGAATTAAGTCATTATAAAAGATAAACGTATGCTGTTGACAGCAAGATGCGATGGTCCAGCGTGTTATAGAATATACACTTCGCAACATTTGCACCTGAAGTACCAAACTTTTAAAAACATATTTCGAAAGGAAAAATTTTGCATAATGTACATAATTTTATTAAATTACAAAGTCACTAAAAATAAAATATTTTAGCAGCTTAATCATTAAATTTATTTATTTATTGACACAACTAGATAAAACAGTAATCAATAAATTTGGTTGACAATGTGTTGCATTTTCAAATTATAATCTTAGAAATGCGATGCACAGCATTCATAGGACTTTTACTTGAATTTTTGTAACTGTGTATTACAATAACAAAGAAGTGGCAATAAACCAGACCGACAAGAAAAAGAAATTCTCAGTAGTGTTGAAATATTTAATAGTTTTATTAGCATAAAGTAGGTATGTCATTCTGTTATTTTAAATAATGTCTGTTCATAACTTACTAAGATAGTGAACTCTAAATATTTTTAATAATAAATAGAGAGAGAATGTACAAAATCATTCATGTTATCTATCATTATAAGACCTGCACAAAACAGGTGATCATCAAACGTTACATTATTATACAATGCGATAACAATTATAAAGTAAAGTATATAGGGCTCAAATATTAATTAATTAATAATACGCTAAACAGGAAATCCTTAGAAAACAAATCAAGTTGCGAATTAAGTCTATTTAAAAGTATGTATTTCATTGATTTTTATTATATGTTCGGTTATGTGATTTTTATTATATAGGTTATATGTTCCACTGTATGTATTTTCATAAATCTTTCTGCATCTCATTGGATGTTCTCGTTTAGCATTTGATAACAGATTTGACAGAAATAACCTTTTAGAGTTAATGAGTAATGAATTGCTAATTAGCTATTGAGTCAAATTATTGTAAAGTTAACATCATCATTATTCATAATCAATATTACATTATTTCTGGTGCGTGGTGACGCAGGATTTAGTGGATTGTTTTAACTAAGACTAATTACGCCACACGGCATTTCATACAAACTAAAATTTGTTATATTATTATTTATAGTAAACATAAAAAGTAAAATAATAAATATTTGCGTATGTAGAACCAGGGATGATAGAATATTTTACTCAAATTTTGTTGTATTAAATCGTATAGAAAAAATGGTGGTAATTTCGAACACTTACTAAAATAAATTAAATAATATGAAAACAATGCATTTTATTCATTTTAGACATCATGTTTCATAGTAACGTTTACTTCTTAAGACCTACACAATCGATATCTAAATAGAAATAGTTTTAGTTTTATTTTTCAAAACGTCCGGGTTCGATTCCCGAGCTAAGTCCACGTTTTTTTAAATGTATGAATGCAGTTTTTCTTATTAATAAAATCGATGACAGGATTCTTAAGATGAGATTTTCGTACGTCTTACAGTTTCAGACTTTCCCATACTGACCGATCTAATTGTGCCATACTGTATACTAATTCAATGCCTCTTTCATTACTTCCTATAAGAACAGGACGAGTGACAAGTTGACGTCTCCAAAATAACATTTTTATAGCCTTCTTCCAAAAACAAGCCAACTCCAACATAATCAAGTAGGTACTTATTTAAATAAATCAGTTAAATTTGAACCTGTTACTTTCTTATTCAAGTTAGTGAGGATAACGACATGATTTTATTTTAAACAATGGTAGTAGAATCAATGCTGCTGTTTTATGGCTATTATAATTGTAAGCGACATGAGCGTTTTTCACTCATGTACGAGTGACATAGAAAAGCACCTCTTGCAATATAGAGATTTTATGTTCCATGAAGCTAGTGCATTTTTATCGACAACTCATCTTGACTCTACCCATCCCTAGTTCCGTGCAATCGATACGAGCAACACGGACGGACGAACTCACATATATTTTATTGTGTGCCAATTAAAATTATTCCCTTCCTTGCCGATTGTGAGTGCGAGTTAGTTTTCAATTGCTGCAGTTCGATTCCGCTTCGCTCTGTAATGACGCGAAACGATTGTACCGTCAGACTATGACTTGTTTATTGAAGTAGAAGTGATGGGTATAATAAGTTGAAATTATTTATATATTTAATTTATTTATCTTTGCACATGAGTTAATTTAAAACAAAGTTATATTACGTACAATATACACAAACGATCTGCTTATTTAGTAACGAATTTTTTTTTAGCTGACCCGCAAAAGGAAAAATTACATTAGTTCATTTCCACCAAAAAGAGGTACTCAAAATTTTGCGTTCTCTGGACATAAACAAAGCAAGTAGTCCTGATGGCATTCCAGCTATTGTTTTGCGTAACTGTGCCCCTGAGCTGTCTCCTATACTAACACGCTTGTACCGCCTCTCGCTAAAAACTGGACAAGTTCCTAAGTGGTGGCAGCTTGCTAACGCGTGAGTGTGCATCCGAGCTGCATGATTTGATTCCACCTGACCCATTCCATCTTCGAGGGTCCAGGCGTCTATTGGCGTATCACCCTTACGTTGTTGATGTTCCACTTATCCGCACAAAACGCTTCGCCAACACTTTATAATGCGAACAGCAAAGGAATGGAATTCCCTGCCTCCTGATGCTTTCCCCGAGCAACTTAGAACTCTTCAAGGCTAGAGTGAATAGGAAATTTCTAGGTGAGCACGTAACACCGTCGACCACATCGTCACTTTACATCAAGTGAGATTGTGGTCATGTGCCTGCCTATACAAGTATTGAAAAAAAAATAGAAAAGTATGTGAGGTAGATTGTGTGTACGTCATGTCAGATTTTTTAAATTAACATGTTAGGCTACATAATCCAGACAAAACTGGTTTATATTGTCATCGGACCTCTGGAAGTCTTGCGCCGCTTGACAAATTAAAGTATAATAAGCCTACTTACCGATTTCCAATCATCCATCAAGTTAAGCCAGTGTTATGTTAATTGACTCCAATTTAACGCTCCCATGTACACAGCTAATGACTGAGGCCCGATAAGTCAGCGATAACGCGACGATAACGCGACGATAGTGCGCCGATAACTATGCGATAACGATGCTTAACGGTTTGTTGGAGGCTTCGGAACAATAACATTGGTATGCGTCGCTTGAACCCTTGAATTATAATTATTAATTTCTAAGATGATATGTTATTGGTGTTGGAATAATAGGAACCTCATATAGGTACATACTAATATTATAAATTTGAAAGTAACTCTGTCTGTATGTTACAATAGCCCCTAAACCAAAGTGGTCCATATCCCCTTGGGTTTTAAATCGGTTTCTCGGGGTTCGACATAAACGAAAACTGATTTTGGGGGCCGACGAGGACTAAAATCGACCCCTATTTATTAACACAAGTTCTTGTTTATAACTTTTAAGATACTGTTTAAGTAAGTTACGTGTACCAACTTGTGGTAATATGACTAATATTTTAGTAGGAAGAATCATTGTTGTAGTATTAAAAAACTCAACAAGAAATACACGTGCACAAGCAAACTAAATACACTGAAAAAAATATTTATTCGAACTACTTCGGTTACATTAGTTGTAACCAAAATTGAGCGAGATGTAATTACAGTTTTTTTGATTTACCTAAACATTCCACCTCTATGCAACTTTATTTCTGGCTAGGTATAACCCTAAGTTATGTAGTCACTATTCTGAGCTACCGATAGTCAAAATTTCAGTTGTAATTTTTTCAGCGTATAGGATTTTTAAAGTGATTTGTCTATAAGGGTCTGAACTGTCAGTTTATTTTAGAAAAAGGGTCTGTTGCTCAAAATAGTTTAGGAATCCCTGGCTTAGATGATATTTGGAATGGAATTATGAGTCTATTGGAGCGACAATTGACATTCCTGCGTGTGGCGGTCATTGGCCGATAGTATAATTATCCAGTTTTCCTTTACTTATCCTGTTGATAAAGTAATCATAACTTTGGCATATCCAAAACCAGAAGACTACAGGCTCTTTCTGCCTAAGGATATAGTAAGGCTAATGGCAACGTAACGACGAAGAGTACTTAAACGCAGGGGAGGCACAAAATATGTCGAAGGGTCGAAGTGCACTGTGACTTAGTCATGTCCCCATAGTAAGATAAGATAAGATAAGTGGCTACCGTCACCTTTAGACACCTGCAGTAACAAAGACACAAACACATTGCAGGTGCGTTGTCATCCTAAGGCGTGAGATGAAATGCCTTCCATGCCCAGTACTTACACTGGCTACCTTTCCCTTCAATCAGAAACACAGCGAACTGCTTTACAGTAGAAATAAAAAGGCGGTGTAACTACCTAGACGACCCTATACCGGTTGTTACAGAATTCCCAAAAAAATGGAATTCGGAGGATGCGGAGGGGGGGGAGTCGATATCGTTGTGTGTGCGCAGGGTGTATGTGTATGGTATCACTGTAGTGTGTCATACGATACGCAACAGTACGCATTTTTAGGGTTGTCACAAACAGGACAATGTATTTAAAAATTTAATCGAAATATAAAAGTGGTCTGAAAGGTATCAATCTGTATCAGAGGTAACTTTTTTAAAGGAACACAACCGCTTCCGTAATTATTTTTTTCATTTACTCCGGCTACCAACTAGTCATATAGTTACATATATAGCAGTTTTAGTGCTAATAATATTATACAAGAGACTTTTATAGTGCCAAATAACTTACATAGCATTTTATTTCGGACTTTCGAAACATATTGTATAACGGCCTAACACTTAGTTAACCACGGGTGCTTCAAAATTGGAAAGAAAAATACCACTTTTGTGTACCTATCTTATTACCAATTGATAATATTTCATACTAGTCCCATTTTTACGTTTACCAAAACTAATAAATATAAAGTTCTGACTGCGTGGATGTTAATGCATTTCTGATGCAACGACACGATATCCCTGCGACCACATATCGATTCCCGTCACGACAGTATGAATCAGTTTCCCTTAAAAATCGACTCACACGCAACGTGTTCCGTTAGCGATCTGATCAAACCGATCGTTGTTGCACAGTCGATGCACGTGTGCAATGCCTTTTGCGGGACTTTTCTTTGCATTTCCAATGCACCATAAAAGTCTGATAACATAACCAATTTCCAGCTCTAACCCTTTTAACTACAGTTCAAATTCCCTTAACAAGTTATTCCATTTGAATCCAACCAGGGAAACATTCGATTGTCTCTCGTATGTTCTGTGTAATACAACCTTTTTCTCTTTAAAACTCTATTAAACGATCTGTATTTAAAAAGCAGCCTTATTTCAAGTAGGCACAGTAGAAGTTTGTTTAGCATGCATGTTTTGTTATGTCTGCTAAGTTGTCGGTAAAAGCTAGTGCGAAAGCAGTCTGCGTATGCGCACGATAGCTTTCGTTGGGCGGCTAGACGATTCACAGACGGTGTCAACTGGCACAGGAATGTACGATGTATCTGTACAAGTTAGAAAAACAAGATCTTTGACAAATTGAGAAGACACGCTACGATTTCTAGTGAAACAAATGTAGGATCCTCGTTTTTGCTTAGCAAGGCTTGGTCAATATTTTGTGTCTCCATAGTGTCTCCATTGTTCTGTATTACACATGCACTTTAGTTTAGTTAACAGCTATATGTGTACAACTTTATTTAGCTTCTTATTACAATACGTTTCTATACCTTATCTGTTTATACCAGCTCTTGATTCGCCGAAAATAATGCAGTAAAATTTCACACTTTTCTCCAGTTTTCTGCACTTATTATTCATTTTTGTAACCTTATGGTTGTCTGGTAGAGATCAGTTCTAGTTTTAGCGGTCAGACCGCCTTTTTGGCATATTATGTTTGTTTAAATCTGTGATAATTATGTTAATGTGCAAAATTAAGAATAACAATTTCTTAAATGGTGCATTACATTGCGCCTTTTATATCACCTCGTTTAGTTAGTTTGAGTTCTAGCAGGAGTAAAGAGAGTAAATCGTTGAATAGGTACGTCAAAATAAGTTTTCTTATTATTAATAAGACAAATTACGACGTGGCCACAAATATGAAGATTCAGCAAAGTAAGTAGTTTGTTAAAATCACGCCTAGACACTACTTTGCTGAATCTTCATCGGCTAATGAAAGAATAGTTTGTTGTAATACTTTTCAGCCTCGTTCCGCCATCTCTTCTTCAAAAAAGAGCAAGCCCAGCAGGTTTCACCTTCACTCATCCATCCAAACTTTTTGTCAGCAAACGTTCAAGAACTCAATAAAGGTGTGAAAAGGCACCTTAACTTCTCACTTGACATATAGGGAGGAATTTTTCGTCACTATATCAATCAATAATTAAAACAATATTATAACCTACTATTTTATATAATTTACAGTATGAAGATCAGGTCGATAAAAATAAGAAAGATAAAAAGTAATGAATACCGTGTGAGTCAAGCCGTTGAATCATCGAGGTCTTCAAACAAACACAGTATCTATATTAGAATCTGTTGTATGAACAACTAATAAAGATTGTGCATGATGTAATACGCTGTAATTATTCACAGTGAATTAATTTTGTGCACAAAACGATTGCTTTCACAAATTTTATTGCAAATGTTCATCAAAGTAATTATGATAGTATGTGCGCGTAATTATAGTGTTACCATTCGAAGACCTTTAACTGGTATGGTACCGTCTTTGAGATTTTTACTATCTAATTTCAGAATCACTTTCTTCTACCTCGACATCACGCATAAAGACGTTTAAGGACTCGTATCTTTGCCGTATTTCCAAAACTTGGAATTTTTTGTCGGTACATATTTTTCCTTCCTCGTAAAACATGGGTTTCTTCAACACCTTTTGGACCGGCAAAGTGGAGGGGTCTAGAACAGTGAGCTCTTTCTTCACAAGTGGTGTAAACGTTTATTAAATATACAACTGGCATAGTGTGTACCTACCACATAATAATAAAATGTACTAAGTGTCTAATATAGGTTCAGTCCGAACATAAAGTGAACTGCTTGATGAGGTATAGACTATTGTTTGTGATTGTTTGAAGTTCACACATTCTCCTATTATCGAAGCGAAAAACCGCAAACCATATTTATTCATTAAATACTGAAAATTACAACACATATATTTATATACATATAGAAAGAATAGAAGTAATCATATCTACATTCAATCGTAATAGAAATGAAAATCTAAAAAATGACTTGTAAGCATAACAGTAGTCGCATATACTGCGTTAGAATTTATACGGCGCGTTACCCTGTTACGTGGTATACAAACAGGCCACAGTGACATGCCTTATCAGTATGGAAAATACATAATGAAATAACAGTTTTGGAATTAATGCAACAACTTTCGCGAAGATATAAGCGGCTCATCTTATAACAAATTTAGTCAATCATAGAAATAGTCAATCTTGTATTAATTCTGGAATGTACTTTTTTCATGCTGATTTCCTTTTCAATAATCATCATCATTACTAGCATATATACTTCTCACAGCTGGACAGAGATGCTGATTTCCTTTTCAATTATTATCATCAATACCAGCCTGTATATTTCCCACTGCTGGGCAGAGGCCCTCTGGGTGGGTAAAGCGGTTCCAGAACAACTGGTACTAACAGCTTAACGTGCCTTTTGAAGCACGAAGGAGCTCGAGATTACTAATTTTTACTCACCCAAGTTGCTCTGTTTTTATGATCAAAACCAGAGCGCTAAAACACTAAGCCACAGAGCTCCTCTTTTTAATAATACCAGTATTTATTTGTGTTTGTAAGCACCTTTCCATACTGTCTGCGCATATACTACGCCCCGGGTACGCTCGGGGTGAGGTCAGATATTTCAATTCTCAGTCGGATATTGGCGGAGTCCGTGACGTCGCATACATCTCGAAATCTGCCGCTTTTCCGTGTGCCTGTCCATAGCTTATCTTAATATTAAAATCTTGTGTGTGCTCCCTGAGTTATGATAGGTCGCCTTTATGGACGGACGGCGAGATTCGCAAAATACGGACCGTGTTTGGGTATCAACATTCTTTGCTCATATCATCTATAGTCATCTTTATTAAATATTAAAAAAAATATTTCACTTATAAAACAACATACCATAAAGAAATGCATATAAAAGTTACAATTAATACTGTCAGCAGCAAAAGTGACTCGAATACGCTTTGGGCTGTCAAAACTGAACTAAGGAAGGTATTCTAAAAATTCTTTTTAATAAAAAATAATATTTTTTATTTGTTACACAAAACGGAGTATGCTGGAACTCTACTATTTAAAAGATATTTGATAAGATTTCCCACCACGCAAATGAATTACCATATCTTCTCGTTTAACATCATTTTAATGATCCTTGAAGCTTAACCACAGAATAAATTGTCAAAAAACAATCATCTTATTGGAATCTGCCATATCCAATTTGTCACCTCATTATGTCTGAGCTCAAAAAAGGCTTGGCTTGTGTTCAACTTGTATTTTATTAGAATACATTGCAAATACATTCAAACTGTTCACCATGCCTAAACACCAATACAACTGATTCAGCATCAAAAATGGCTAAATGTTTACCATATAAAAAGAAAGAGAAAGTTATATATACTTAGGTGGAGTAAGATTTTATTTTACCGAATAAAAACTGTGGTTTGTGGTTTTATATTTTGTAATGACGACTGTAAGCCAACCCTAGTATATTAAAAATAAAATTAAAACGTAGAGAGGTATTTTACCTTGTCGTGCATGTCGACTGTCAAAATATATGTACAGTCCTCGTCAAAATTGTGTGAATATAAAAAATGCTTCCGATTGGACAATGCGCCGCTTCTGCGCCGCGGGCCCCAATTTCCTATCGCGTCCGTCACTGTGTCATGTCGTACTCTTATTTATATTTCTCGTTTGATCCCTATCGAGGAAATAGATGCCTTGCTTATATTACGGAGTGGTCGATCTATATGATGTTAATAATATAGATTTTCTCTCTTCGTTGTAGTATAAGACTCATGAGAATTGTGTGTCTCGGTGATAATGTGCAGAAGATATGCAGATAATACTGTAATTATTACTATCAAGGACACATATTTAAAAAAAAATATTATACAACTAGATGACAAACGAGCTGACGGCCCACCTGATGGTAAGCGGTTACCGCCGCCTATAGACACCTAATGAATATGGCCTATGGTCTTATTAATGATAATTTTGTGCTTAGCATAGAACACGATCCCCTATTCATCTCCCTTTACCACTCGTGAAAGTATCGTGAATAAACTGGAAAATCCCTAAAGATTTTTTTTTATATATATAACTGGATGACAAACAAGCTGACGGCCCACCTTTAGACACCTGCAATAACAAGCAAAAATCACTTGATATTGCAGGTGCGTTGTCATCCTGGGGCCTAAGATGAAATGCCGCCCATGCCCAGTAATTAATTATTGCATGTCCATGCCCAGTAACACATTGACGTTAGAATTAAAATATAAGAGAGTTAGGTAATTGTGAGTTGATGTAAATGCCGCGCCGCGCTGCACCACACACGCCTCTTAAGTAGCTTGTATGTTGTTGCTGCTTTTGTTGTTGTTGCTTGTATGTTGACTGCAAACATATAATAGTAGCCACAACCAATAGGCTAACAATTCATCCTAATCACGTTTATTTGGTTACCATTCGGGATTGACCGTAGCGATTGTTTTTTTACTGTTGCGATCGTACTTGAAGTCATTGGACACAGCTACATTTATATATGTTATAAATATGAACTAATAAATTCCCCATGAAACTATCTGACCCTACCCTCTATAAAATATTTTCTAATACACACACAAATCCTTTACAAATAAAATTAATACGGCCTCAACTATCGGTTCAATCGACGGCTTAGAAATTCCCTCTCAAAATAATTCGAAATTCGAACAGAACGAGAAACAAAGGCGCATCATTCAAACGAAAGGTTCAAATGAACGAGTGAACGGATAGATTGAGTAAACAATATCTTATTTTGCAATAATCCGGCGCGGGAAGCTCTGCTAATTTCCTGAAAGAGATGGGACAATGTTAAGCGTTCGCTATTTTAAACTGTCGTTTACACTATGCGATAAAATAGTGATGCGGAGATGAAAACATAAGATTTATGTATTTAACAAATGATTTTAATATTATCCCCGAAATCATATTAAAACTAGCTTACGTATTTTAAATAAGATCTCCTATTAATTTACCTTTCGTTTCTTACGAGCCCGTCGTCGATGGCGCGGCGGCCGCTCACACGCAAAATATTCTGTTTAATAAAAATATGTGGATATTTCTAATAAACACTGACTGAACTGAACCAAGTGAATTGATATCGTGTTAGTGGAACGCTCTCTTAAAAGAAGGCAAATGGTAGTGCTAGCGTTTTAAACAAGACTTGTTAAATAAAATATATTCTTAATTTTATTTTAACATTATTATAAATATGTGAAAAATATATTTACATAGAAAAATATCTAAACTAGAAAAATTTCACGTTCTGGGGCGGGGATCCAACTCGTGACGTTTCACAATCCGGGTGATTGCTCTTATCATCTGAGCTACGAAGGACTTGGGATAACCCTGTAAAATTCTTCTATAGCCTATCTGTATTTGCTAACATCTACTCTACATATCGAAATATTCTACTTCAACACCCGAACGAGTATTTTTACAAATACTTACGATTTGGATAAGATAGGCATTGCTTTTAAAAAAAAATCCATGTAAATAAATTTTAAAATCACGAAAACAAGTCAGTCAAGTCAAGTCACACAATCAGTGTTTTATGAAACAGCTGATGTTTTTTTCGTATTTTTTTTTCATCATGTCGTATTTTGGTCCACCAGCACTGCATTCTGCCTTAATTTTCGATGGCGTTCTCTTCACACCTTGACATAATAAGTGCGATGTTCACATTGTCTTACAAATTAGTTTTGCTGAGCGACTGCTTTCATTGAAATATGTACGTAGATATTTACTAAAAATATATGAACACGATCATATCACGACGACGATTGCCACGATTTTAATTAGGTACATAAAATCGTAAGAGTCGCCGCGTGATCGTCACCAAATTTGACAATGTAAACAGTGCTGCTGCTTACTCGCGCGAGCGACTCCACACTTAACACTTTAACTGTTTTATTCAATCCCAAGATGTTGGCACGCCTGATTTGTTTCATTTGTTTTATTTATCGGACGGATTTTAAGCAGGAAATGAAAGGCTGTGATCGATGCTCGGTGAAACGCAAATGTTTGTTAAACTTATAATATAAGATTCATTAGGAAATGAGTTACACCGAATATGAGATGATAGATAATTCGGTGTTGTTGTATTTTATAAAATAAACCAGCTTTTCTACACTTTAGACTTCATGAGATAAGTCACTCATTCATGGGGAAAAGTATGCTAGGCATTTATAATAAAGTCTAAAGTCTCCGCTTGTAGTTCAACTGACTTAACACAAAAACTGTGTGTTAACAAACTTTAATGGAAAAGCCTGTTAAGTTAAGTTAAGATAAGAATGCGTGGACAGTTTGAAATTTCAAAATTATTCATTGTTATTGTGTTTATTGACAAATTTTACTTTATGATAGATTAGATTACCGGTTTTTTAACATTCATAGTTGTTTAATTACTTCCTGGATATTAACATTTTAAAAACAATTACTATCTACATACTTATTGATTCATTTATAACTTTATTGTAGGTACATGCATCAACCACACATGGATAAAATATAATACACTTAGTTTAAGCCACGTACAATGGACAGCACATCAAGCGTAACAGTTTGATCGCCCTTATTCAGTTCTTAACAGTTCCACTACGAAAGCCACCTCTATGGCTTTCGTAGTGGAACTGTGACACTTGGTATGCTGTTGTCTGTACAAAGAGCGGCCTTATCGCTGAAAGCGATCTCATCCAGGCAACCTTAAGATGTAAACTTCAAATTATGGGGTATGTTGGAGATGTAATAATTACGTAGTACTTACTGACGTGTAAAGAAAGAAAGAAAGAAAGAAAATAAACTTGCTGAGTTTCTCCCCCTTCTCAGAACAAGAACCCACTAGATTTACGAACGGATGTCTTAGAGTTGGAGTTCAATAGATAAGTGGTAAAATGTTTACTATAACCTACTTTTAAAAATTGTCATTCTACTAATAAATGCGATAGTTTGGACGGATAAATTTTTGCTAAGCAATCATGCCAGAACGGTTGAATTAGGCACAGAGAGCGATTATATTAGTTCTTCTTCTCTCGGGATAAACTATTTTAGCTAGAAGACGAATAAGATAAGTATCTAATATTCTGTTATGTAAATAGTTTTGTATAACCTTGACGACGACCGGAATATCAAATTTTCTAAGGAGTTGGAACACATAAAAGTATGACACCTAAATCCCATTGAGCAATTTGTCCCACTAATTAAGTGTACAAAGCGACAAGACGTGGCAAGTTGTTTGTGCGCGGCTATCGGCGCTTCTGCGGGCGAGCTTCATTTCCTGCGCCTGCCTCTTGTCGAACTAGAGACGTGGCTCAAGACACAAGCTGGAAACGACGAATTATTCCCTCTGCGTCGACTCTCTTTACGTCGAGTCTAACTACGGTGACTCTCGATAAGTCGCTTTCCTATTACGTCGAATCTTACGACGTCGAGTACAGCTTGCAAAGCAAGATGCAGTTGAAAAGCTGAATTTTCAACTGCATCTTGCTTTGCAAGTTTGTCGATCATCAACAGACCGCCGGAGGAAACAAACAATAGGAAAATGAAATCAAATGTCTCTGGTAATACATTGTGAAACGTTTGAAATAAAACCAATCTGTCGGATTGAACTTGCGCTTAATTAGATGTTACATTATCATTTTATACCCGACGCTTCGATTACTTCACAGTGATCGTGGTAACGGGAAAACTAGAAGTGGTTTTCTAACTAGCTGTAACATTATCTACAGTGCACGTTAAGAGAAACCCGTTCGGTTTTATAAAACAAAAAAAAATAGCCAGGAACTTTTGCGGGCGTCGCCGAAATACCCTACCAAAGTTCCATCACAGTCTGATCAATGGTTTTGGAGCGCATAGGGGGCAAACATACAAATATTGTTTTTTATTCATATAGATATGAGTACTGTCAGTACCCCTAGCATGAACATTTTTAAATTTCGAATCGTAATCGTATCGTTCACGCACGCTTAAAATTTCAAACAACAAAATCCTGACAAAAGCTAATGTAACTATACAATACGATACGATGGCGATTCGAAATTTTAAAGTGTTCGTGCTCCCTAGCACGCCAAAATGTAAGACAATACCAATACAATATACAATAGTGACACGGCATGACATCGCCTATGGACACTAGCAATAATAAGAATATCCTTTGATATTGTTGATGTGTTTACATTCTGGATAAAAGATAATTTAAAATTGGTACCTCGCGAATATTCTGCATTTTAATAGGAATTTAATCTTATTTTTCTTACGACTGTTGTTTTTGTTTCCAACATGTTAGAATTGACTTATCAATAAATTATAATTGCTGTAACTCTGTTTTGTGTAACAAATTAAGCCAATTAACTAATCAATGTTCAACATAAACACTTTAATACATGCTTAAAGTGATATTACAGAACTAATCAAAGTTATCTCATCAAGTAAACAGCTCATGCCTTGCACCACACCCAACCGCTAGAACGCTACAGGATAATCACATTGTTTTGTTTTTGATTCATTGCACTTGGTATTCATAAAGTTTGTATTTATTATATTTCTTGCTGCGATCGGATATTTGCTCTGTAATATTTTATCTTCGGAACTTCGGGAGACGGTTTTCATGCGGCACAACTTACTTTAATATAGGAAATATGAATATTTAATGAATGTGAACTAGAGTTCCATGTTACAGCGATAGAGCTTTCGGGTGCTTTTTTTATTGATATTTCATTGCATTCTATTGATTGCACTACTTGCGGGCTTTAAGTGGGTTATTTTTCATTTAAGTACCTACCTTTAAATACCAAATTTTTAAACCAGAAAAATTGGTTTCAAACTGATCTATATTAATAAATTTACTCATTGCGATTCAAAGAGATGTTTCAAAAATGTATGGAGACCCGGCCCTATACTAAAAAATAGATAAAAATATGCACAGCAGTGTTCAATTGTCCATTTTCTTTTTATTTGCTTTGTTGCGTGGTACAAAACAAGATTTTTCATAAAAAAGAACTGCAACACAGCCAAATATTCATCATGGCGCGTATGTCACTTTGGTGACGTTTAGTTGACTACTATGTCGGCCGCCATATTGCCATAGTGAATAACGGTGAAATCGATGAAAAATTTCAACTTTTGTACAAACAAATAATGCACGAAAACGAATTATTAGTATTTTTCACGGGTTCAGGATATTTTTCCAGATTTATTGAGATCTGTACACCATTTATACCTGGCCGGATATGAAACGTCTCCTTTCGCGGCAGAAATATAGAATTCATAGGTTAACAAAATTTTATGAAATAACGGTTTTAATTAATTTCTTTCTAAACGACGACCATTTTCCTGGCCCATGAGTCATATATGATACATAACGATTGTTTTTGTTTTGTGACCTTGTGGTCAGGAAACTTGTTAAGCCTAATTTTTATAAAAAAAAAAACAAAAGATAGTTCTGATCTGAATAGGTTGTGTGTAATAAATAAGTGGTGTGAGTGTGAGATTAGCGATGATTGCAAGGCCTAAGTTGCGAACTGTAACAGTGGTGGGTAAATAAATATAAATAAATACTGAAAATAGAATAAAACATAGAAAAAAAGTCTTCAAATATTGCGTCATTCTTCTTGTATTGTGTACTTCTTGTTGCTCATATAAAATTATGTTTGATTTCAGGTAAGCTCCAGTTTTAAAAGAGTAACGATCGTCGTATGGTAAAATGCTTAATTTTAAGAAACAGTACCTGTCTAACTTTTAGGCTTAAAGCAGATTCCCTCTTAACAGTATACCTTATTAGCAATTGTATCGTATATGTGACGTTAATCACGATAGAGAGAAACGGTGAATCAAATACCTACGTGTATTATTATAAAATATCGCCCTGAAGTTGCTCGACTGAATAGTTGCCTAAATAGCGGTAAGTGTATTTCTCAGTCGTAATTTAAAATCAGATTTCTTATCATCGATTCAGAATCCCTTACCCGTTTCAAATAAAAACTTAGGTATGTTCGCATAGATAAATTTTAGATCAGATGTGAAACAAAGTAAACTTTACTTGCCACCGTAAAAAAATCTTATTCGGAAAGCTTAACGGAGAATAATGGTGTTAAAATAGTTTAAATATTAATAATCTGTTGACTAATTGACTCCTTCGGGACGTCTTTCTCCTTTACACTTTATACTAATTTTTTAAATGCAAAAATGACGCTCACCTGATTTTAATAAAATTTGTCTTGAAGATACTAGATTACGTCATAATAAAGGACAGTCTACCCTTTGGTGTGAAAACCGATCCACGCGGGCGGTGTTGCAGGCGGTAATAGTAGAATTTAGGACAAGTCTGTTTTGTCAGTAATTCGCAAATTGAAGAAGGTTAAACCTTTGCTTTTCCTTTAGTCAAAAGATGTCAAAAGACCCAATGATCTAATTTACAAAGTCTTTGATGCACTAAATACAAAACAATGAAAAATAAAATGGACTTGATCTACGATAAAGACCCTATTTAACAAATCATCATAAATTGACTTTATTTTTATTTATAAAGAATTAGCTCACATGCTTCGCTTTGCCCGTAAATAGAAAACTATAACTTCTATAAGATAAAAGGTTTTATAATCTAGAAACCTTCGCGAATGTCCCCAGATCACTCTACCAAAACTTCATCATAATCTGATCAGTGGTTTCGGAACACATAGTGGACAAACATACAAACATTAATTTTTATTCATATAACGCATATTACTTTTTCTATGACAAAAAAATACATATTCACATTCCTACTTCATGTAAATTCAATGCAAAAATTCCTTCCTTTGTACACTGCCACCCAGCTACGCTACGACGCTACTTGAAGGTACTGATAACGGGCAGAAAGGACCACAAAGGCGAGTACCATTCAGGCCCAACCTGATGATAGATTAGCCACTCACGGCTGCTCACTTATACGTGATGCCGTCACCTTCTGACAGGACATGAAAGAAAAAGATGACGATAGTGTTCTTGTCGAGTGTGAATATCTTTTTTGTTGGATTAAAAACCCTTTGAAGAAATATTACTATCTTAAGGAGAGTTACCATGAAATAATAGGTTTTTAAACATAAAATTGCATTTTTTTTCCAAATCAATTTTAATCTATGGCTACCTAAAATATAACAATTTATATTCAAAGTGCATGCAATACAAAAACCGCCATATTGCCATATTAAATAACAGTGAATTCGACGAAAAATTTCAACTTTTGTACAAACAAACTACTTATGCATGGAAACGAATTCTTAGTAATTTTCCCGGATTCAGGGGGTTTTTCCTGATTTTTTGAGATAGTGTACATATACTTGGCAAGATATGAAACATCTCCTTGATCACTTGAAAATGAGGGTCAACTAGAGTTTACCTATATTGAATATGAAGCCGATTTCAATCTTATTTTCTATTACTTTTATTAAGCTTGTTTACTTTTACTCAAATAAAATAGTTTCTTTTAAAAATAATTGGTTTCTTAAAAACAGTTTCTTACTGTATTTACCTAACAATGGATGTTTTAAATTGTCCATAAGTTTCCAAAAAATCGGTTCAGCCAATTTCAAATTGAATAGAAAAAATACAGTATGGTAATTGCAGTTTGCACAAAATAGTTCATACAAAACGGCAATTTCATACTTAAAGACCAATGTTATGTTTTCGTACTTGGGAGGTCGCGGCTAAATCATACTACTTGGTAGGGTTTTGTTCCTGCGGTGTCTAGGGTCGCCGGAGATCATCACCAAGTGTTATGGTAAGAGCAGGAAGGAGGACTTAGCTCCCATGCCAACAAACTGCTTTCTCTTGATTGTTACATGCGTTGCCTCATGAATAGTGTCCAATCTGCTACGAGCGTCTACAGGTTACCGCTTACCAACAGACGGACCGAACGCCTTATTGGCACAATTTCATTAAAAACTATTAGTATTGAGGAATTGAAGAATAATATTAGGATTAGCCTGCTAATTACGTAACTTTAATTGTATTTAAAATTTATTTTAATATTAATAATAATATTCTCTAGCTCGGTGGCGTTTTTGAGTTTTGAAATAAAACCTCTTTATCGGTTTCAACTCGCGTTTATTTAGATGTTACATTATCATTGCTATTTACAGATTTTAATTTATTATTTAGGCTTGTTTCCTCGCGTGACTTTAGATTAAATATTTGACATAAAATACACAGCTAGACATCAGGGATTCAGTAAATTAATATTTGATAAGGACCAGACTCACGTGAGAACGCCTTAACATTTACTCCGCCACATTGTAATCGATTGCGCAAATGCTCGATAAGTACTCGATGAATCTAATCGATTGTAGATGTTAATAAAGAGGAATTGTTTTGATAAATTGACACCCAGCAAATACCAGCGGAACTAGATATACCTAGTCTTGCCATAAATACTGAAACAAGGAAAAAAAATTCTATTGCAAATAACATTTATTACTTTATCACCCCACTCCATTTTAATATCGCAAAATATTGTACAATGTATTGGCGCCAAAATTATTTATTTTATTTATTTATTTATTTATTGCTTGTCACATGGTACATTATGGTGGTAAAAGATTCTTTCAAAACATTGAGCACGTGACACCCTGCAAGGGCACTGCAATTTTAAGAGAGCGACACTTATCTAATAGAGAGACACAAATTTAAGTATGTTACATTTCAATCATAAGTTTATTATTTATCTTTATCTGCAAAGAACTCATTTAATGTATAATAAGCCTTTTTAGAGAGATATGTTTTTAGATTTTTTGTAAATGGCTTTATTGTTTGAATGTCTTTTATTTTATTGGGAATATTATTATAAATATTTATAGACATACAGTATGGGCCTGATCTAATTAGTTGAAGAGTTTTACCTGTTGGGAGATTTAATTTATTTTTATATCTGTCATTACGTTTAATATTAGTATTAGCAGAGTATAGATGCATGTGTTTTTTTATAAATTTGCTAGATTCCAATATATATAGGCAAGTCACAGTAAGAATATTGTGTTTTACAAAATATGGTTTACATGATATCATTTGGTCAATGTTAAATATAATTCTAATACATTTTTTTTGCAGTATAAATAAGTCTTGTATGTCGGTACAATTAGAAAACTCAATGAACAAATATATTAGATTCCAATGAAATATTTTGTTTATTTTTAATTGTAACAGTATTTATGGCCAGACTGTGTACATAATATATATAATGGTAAACGTTTTTAGGCTAACAGAAAAATCATGTACCTACTGACTTTTTGTATTTTTTTGTATGACAAAGGTGGCAAACAGCGTACTATCACCAGTATATATCTCTAGTGTATAGTACTGTCCGTCTGATTGTAAGCGGTTGCAGTAGCTTAATAGACACTTTTTTATACAACTAAGTAGATGTCACATTATACAGTTAATCTAAAATCACATTAGAGCATATTGTAATACGGATCTATAATCTGGCGGCCTCACTACGGAATTCACATGGTCAGAATCGAGAGAATACAAAAAAGATTCTTATGGTATCTAACTTTTGCACAAGGCGAGGGAAAATAGCTTAAGTCGTATGAAGACAGACTAAAGCGTTTTAAAATTACTGCTCTTGATAGACGGCGAGATTTACTGGATGTTACATTTTTCTATTTTATTCTGAAGTATCAGAATAAAATAGACTGTCCTCAATTACTTAGTAAGTTCAATATTAAAATTCCCTGTCGTTATCCTCGAAATAAAATTAATAGACTATTTAATCCGCCTCAGCGCAACACAATAGGAGTTTGGGCCATAACACCACCACGCCGGCCCAATGCGGGTTGGTGGGTAAAAGCGGTTGCAGTAACAACCGGGACCAAAGGCTTAAAGTGCCTTCCGAAGCACGGGGCTCGAGATAATAAATTTGATTGACCCATCCCGGGACCGACCATGATGAAAGTTGCTTTGTCTTCGTAATCGAAACCAGAGCGCTCAAACCACTACGCCACCTCGCTTTTCGCGTAGCTTCAATAATAAGGTTTAGACTATATCTAACGTCACTTGTATTTGAACTTTCACATCGAAGCAAGAATCCCTCTAAATCATTGGCACTCCAGACCTCTTCCTAATAAAATTGTTCGTGGTTGAGAGGCGTCGATCGGCCCGCCGAGGCAGATTAGCCGCGCTCAGCCTCTCACCACGATGACTCCGCGATCATATCGCCGCTGCGCTTTTCACGCCGGGACCGCCGGCCGTGGGGTTATTGATACCCTAAGTGGAACAAATCTTCGCTTACATGCTGTTCTTTCAAGACTGAAGTGATAACGCGCGAATAACTTACTTAATGCAAAGCGTTCCTTGTCTGTGTTGTGGACTAACAAACAACGTTACCAAGTAAATCAAGCGTCACACCTCTTCAATTTTGATAGTACAAAGCTTTGTGATATCCAACCGAATGCAGCAGTGCATCGATCGCAAACAACCATCTCTCTTAGAGCCACAATCTCAGTATTATCTATGCTACTGCGAGGCTACAACCAGTTGACAAAGTGCACTACGTGATATTCCAGCCATTACTCCTAGTGATTCATATCGACTCACCCCACTGGCCCCCGCTACCCCCACGGCCCCGAGCTTTCTCACAGATAACAGCTCTGCACGTTGTCCAGATATACCTATTAAGGATGCAACAGCCGACGCCGAACGTAAATAACGCCAAACTTGTGCATTCACCGAAGTTCCCGCGCTTATTGTTGCCGAATTCAATCAGGCAGCACGGTTCGGAACGCCCACAAAAAAGACAAAACAGACAAATGTCAAGCAGACGGCGAAAAGCGCGCCAAAACTACCGCAACAAAGCGCCGGTGGGTCAAAACAATCAACAAATTCGCATCGCACAAACGGATCGGACATTTATTGTTCGCTATCGTAAAATTCCACCTCCGTTGTTTATAACAGAGATGCCCAATTTGCTCAGGGAGGCTTTTTATCTCATTTTTCCTAGCTTTTTTTCTATACGGCAAACAAAGAGTCGATATGACAGGTCTCAATGTACAATGCGAGCGGTATCGCCGCTCAGGCACGACGAAAAACGAGAATCGAGTAATCGAGCAATCGGTTAAAAACAAGGAGCAGGCGGCCCGCCGGCCCGTGACAATTGCATCTGCAGTCGAATTGCAGACGCCATGTTGGATTATTGCGCCTCTATTTCGATTAAGTGTCTCGACGGCCTTGTTTTAGTTTTCGTTTTCTCTTTTTATTTGGCAGCCGTTGAGCTGATACGTTTATCTTTTTGTCCGTGTTTACGATTTCAGCAGCAACACTAATTCGTATTGCATTTTAAATGACAATTTGAAACATCAGGTTACTAGTCAAAGTGATTTACTTTAAATATTTCTCAGTTTAAAATGCTTTAATGTCTGAAGTACATATGGGTAGTATCTGTAACCTTTAAGTTTTCGCAGTCCAAATAGTGTTGGGCACATTCTTATTGAAGCGTAGCAGGTGTATCGAATATCGGCGCGCTCGTGTGGAACGCGATAGTGACGGACGGTGGACGGCCGCCGATACCGCGTTGCGAGAAAAATCTATTCATATTTTCTCCATTTTTGCGAGAAGCTAAGCTTCCTGGTACGACAAGCTATAGATATCATAAATTTATGAACGACGTTTAAGTAAAAATGGTAGCATTTGACAATCAGAAATTATCTTTGTCTTTGTGTAACTCAAATCAAACTCGACGCAATGTTATAGAAAAATCAAAAGAAAATTGCCTTTCAAAATATATTTCCGACTACCCTCCGAAGTGAATCGAGTGGAAACAAGTAATGCGGCGAACGATACGAAGACCGAGTAGCTGTCTAAAGTTCAATTGGAATCAATCAATCCATAAATTCAGTTTCAGTAAAAACCTATTTGCGCGAAACCGCGCGATCACCGCACGTCAATCACCAGTTGGAAACTTTGACAGTTTAAAAAAAGTATTCGGGATTCTTCGCGGGCGGAGGAAGCAATCGAGATCTTGATTTGACGTTTGTAACAAAAGCCTGGGAGGCGGGCGTCAGGCGCGGGATGGATTCGAAAATTAAAATCTCGCGTTAGTTGGCACAGTGACGGCTGTCGCGCGTGCAACACGCCGCCGGTGTTGCCAGTTCGATTTCAGGCTTGTTCTAAATATGTCAACACTTCTTTGTTATCGAGCGTCATGCGCGCGGAAATGAAAGTCCATCGAGTAGACGACTCCATTATCGACGCATCGCATATTATATGCCATGGCGTGTTGCGCCACGGCAAATTAACAACCAATTTTATTTTGTATAAAAATACCACACAGAATTCGGACATAGTTTAATCATTATTCTTTGTCCTGCCACAACTAATCAACAACTGACATTTACTAGAATCTGTGGAAAACTCACTGGACCAAAAACCTCACAAGCCCATTCAGCATCGCGGTGATAATTCGCAAATGCGAAGAAAACTTGCATGAGTGACGTATCTAGAGGACACAGGCGGTGACGATGTACGTAGAGGGTTCACCTGTGGAGGCGTCGCTCACTCGTCACCCGCTAAGCCGCCTCTATTCTGTGCTGAAAAAGTTTTCGACTGGTGCGAGCGATAGCACTTGCCATTTGCACTCGAGTAAATGTCGTTGCTGTTGCGTGGTACACAACTTGCCTTGTTTAATTTTCTCGCTGCGTATAGATTACACGGGACTTTTGGGATGTTTTAGTATTCACAGGAACATTTCTTGCGGATAAACAATTATCTATTATAGTTTCGTGTTTATTATAATTGTATAATTTCTTAGATTTTAGCACCTGTGGCTTATTTAACCGTGTACACCTGCCATTTTTGTTATATTCTGGTTGTATTATCTCTGTGTTTTTTTTAAGTTGCAGAATTTCTATTTTTACTTCATTGTTAATTGTAAACTAATGAAAAGTGGTTACCGTAGCTTATATAATCTTGGAACAACAGAGTTAGCATTAGAACGGTAACAGATTTGTAAATAAGAAGTATGGACTGCACTGCTGGTACAAGACATTTTGTCAAGGACTCCTCACTAGGTGGTAGACCCGTATTCTTAGGGTCGTCTGGGTGGTACCACCGCCTTTCTTATTTCAGCCGTGGAACAGTTCGCTTTGTTTGGTATTGAAGGGAAAGGTAGCCAGTGTAATTACTGAGCAAGGACGGCATTTCATCTTAGGCCTCAGGATGACAACCTGCAATATCAATTATTTTTTCCTGGTTATTGCAGGTGTTTATGGGTGGCGTTAACCGCTTACCACCAGGTCGGCCGTCGGCTTGTTTGTCATAGCATTATAAAAGAAACACTCTTCGATCTATTGTAAAACAAAAGTGTTTTTGTCGCTCTATTTTAGGCTGCGAGTCTGCGAGGTGTCAAAGACCGCAAATTTTCTTGATTGATACATGAGCGGAAATTCTCCCCGTTTAAGGTATCTAGCACCAAGAAAAATGAGAAATAAATACTTTAATACTAAAATATACGTCCGCACAGTGTGTATCGACACGCGTCACCTGCCCAGAGATGCGGATCACGACATTATGTTTGCTCAATCGTCAAAACTTCTTTTGTCCTCGCCCGATAAGCCGCGAACCATCGGGGACCACTATGCGTGGAAAAATTACGGAATAATATTTCTATTTGGAAGCACTCTTTTATTTGATGAACTCTAGATAACGAAATGTGTTAGATGCCTGCTTGATATTTACCTACTGTTGTTTTACGTGATTATGTAAGGGTATTATTTTGAACCAAAAAGGCGTAAACAGCATGAAGCAATAAAATTTTATCCTAACACCAAGCCACCAAAACTAATGGCGGGGTATATAATATTTTTATTTAACTTTATATATCTACTAAGTGTAGATTTACATAGTACTTAACTACTGTCAATTAACATAATTAAGGAACACAATTAAGAAAGAAAACGATGAAAAAATTATATGCCCGCTTGGAAGCGGGAATCGAACCAGCATCTCCTGATGTCCGGCCAGACGCGATTACAACTACGCCACCGGAGACTTAGTGCTCAGTAGAGCTCAGTGAGCTTAGCCTAAGTAGACGCTTAAACGTATCAAAATCATTAAAATGTAACCAATAACGGTTTCATCCTTCACATTACAAATCGTGATATACAGCGTTAACGGAATGCAAAGTGAATGTGTTATATTGATTCAATTTTCACTGCCCAGTAGCTTTAGGTCCAATTTAAACTCTAAGCCATATGCTTTTTCTCAATCGGGTTGCTAGAACCAGATATACAGCTTAACCTCTTCTTATTACTAGCCTTCATGCAACGAGGATGTCATTTAAAATGGCTACACTGTCATAAAAACCATTTTCACGCGGACAAAGTCGCGGGAAAACGCTATTTGCTAAATAAAATACTGAATGAATGACTTTTAAGCTGCATATCAAAACTGCCACTTGATACAACTTATCTGACAGTAGCAAAACACATGAGTTGAATACCTACGATTATCTAAAGAACTCTATTAACTGTATTCGATGTATGTTTTCGATCTGTATCGAGTATGTAATCCTCCGTGTCCACTGATATCGGCAATCGTAAAAATCGAGGCTGATTAACCCCTTATCGTTGTTACTGATAACCGCCAGTTGGGATTTTGTCACGGTGTGGACGGACGCATGGTTGAGTGAGCCGTGCTTGTGTGGCCCCATGTTATAGTAAAACATATCCCATGTCAGTAACAGTGAATCCAGTTGGAGGTTACAAGAAGCATTACCGGTTGTATCACGGTATGTATTTTTTATTTAGAAATATTTTACTTTTGGAAAAACTCCATAACATTTTGTTCGCAACATTATTTTTTTCATATCAATTTATAGCTTACGATAAGTGTAATAAGACTGTTTTTGGCTTCCATTAAATCTTCATTAGTTCTGGTAATTTATTGATGTAAAATGAATAAATAAAAAGTATAAAATAAAAATTTATAATGCAAAAACCGTGTAGTGCTTGGTGTTTATTAAAAATATGATATTGTTTATTTTCATAATAACAACCGAAGCTTCTTGCGATCAATCTATACGCTATCAACTCGTATGTTTGTTTAAGTTAGTTATCTTTTATCAGATAGACCAATGTTTGTTTGTGCAGGCACGTTAACTGAGTAATTAAGTTTAAAATAATATTTGTATACTCTATTAGAGTATAAACAAACTTATTTCTGTTTTGTACATTGATATTATTTTAAAGCTAGTAGGTACTTAATATTTAAAAAAAAAACAATTTACCAGACCCAATAAGAACTCGTAAGGACTCTAAGTTAGTACATATAATGGTATAAAATACTACTCCAGCAACCTAAACCTTCACAGAGTCACCCCAAGGCACTTTTGAATACAGAGCTGCACAGTGAGAAATCACCACTCTATAAAAATACATCTGTCTTTGAATATATGTAATATTATAATCATGGTAGTCTGCATGACGTCAGTATGTTTACAAACGTGTTGAGTATTTAAAGCATTGTGGCTTTTTGTATCTATGGATCTACTTGTACTGTAAATTATAAAGCAGACTAGTCTAGATTTACTAAAACATACTTTACAATTGTCATATGGCTACAATGTAACTTAAAGGTTTTATTGAAATTCTGTTCTTGAAATGAAACCTATTTTAAGTAACCTTCTTATACTTCTCGACTGTTTAAACCTGCATGCAGTCCTCTATTAACTGCGTCATAGCCGAGCATAAATTGCACATAACATTGCCTTTCATTCGCCTCAACATTTGCATTTTTCCAATTTTCGCGTGTTGTACCGCGATAGCGGCGATCCGTTATCGGGCCACGCTTATCAGCTCGCGTTGCTAGTTACGGTTAGTTCGTTTTCAATCAATTGTTACTTATACCTAAGTCGTAAAACGGTAGCCTTCGGAACTTCTATCTGCTGAATCCGTAGCACGGGCCGTGGACAAAATCTGTCTCCGCCACTTATGTCCGCTTATGAGGAGTCAACATGTGTTTTATTTTTTTGTCCACTTTCCGGGGAGTTTGCCATGTAAGGTACAGACAGCATCAGAGTCATGGGAGCGCTCAGAGTGATCAGAATTATCTACACTGTTCTAGAAAATCAATTCTAACACCATAATCACAAAACCTCTAACAAGGAAAGGCGTTTGTAGCCCTGTGTCTCGAGTAGTGTTCAAACTTAAATTTTCTTTAAGTCATAGATAGTCGCTCAAAATATATCTATCATAAAATTTTATGAAAGTTAAGAGATAACAAAATAATACTTAAGGGCTTTAACTCTCAGATATTGAAGATAACGCAACAATAATTATCACTAATTGCATATAACATCTTGTAATCAGTCGGAGTTTATCTATTAGATTGTAATTTATGTAATTACAATTATTATCAATAAACATTGTGTTAATTGATAAATTATTACAGTGGGTGTTGATGGTGATAACATTTTCTCGATATTTAGCTTCGTAGTGTGCTTGCTGGCTTCCCAAAAAAATGCTTCGATTGCAAAAAGCTAATCTTTTTGCAAAATCACTATTAATACTTTTATCACATTAGAATCATTTGCTTGATGATTTAGACTATTTTGGAAACTTATAGTATAATAATTATGTATCCCGGTTTAAAAATTTTAACAGCCTTAAGGTTTATAATGCATGCACAAATCTGCGTCACAGGGTCGACGATTTGATTTAGTTGGACATAGGTCATATTAGATTTTTCAACACACGAAAATCGGCCGCAATAGTATGGTTATCTAGCTCAAAGAAAACCTTTTTTGTTAAAAAACTAGAAAATATTGTCTGTTAGAAACTAGGACATTTTATTTTTAAATGACGTATTAATTTTTAAATAAAGAAATTAGTTTGATCGTCTAAGTTCACCAACCCTCTTTGAGTGAATAGGTTGCTTCACAAATATTAAAAGTAATAAGTATCTAGACTAATGCTTGTTTTCACTAACTTTTGCTTAGCGTTATGAGTATCTTAGCGATTTTTATCTCGGTCTAGCTAAAGGAGATAGAAAGAGACAAATGGCGTTAAGAGTCACCTAAGCTTAGGGAACGGTTAGTGAAAATGGACATAAGTATTTTGGCTTTTACAGTACACAGTGTGACAGAGAATCTAATTAGAAAACTGATAAACATTTTAATACCGCGATCGTACTTAAGTATTGATGACCATAATGTAATAAAAACTTTCATAATATTTTTTATTAAATTACACTTTTAAATAACTAACAGTTATACCACCTAAGTCCCACACTTCGGCTCGCCGGAATATCAAAACGTGTAAAATTTTCTCTACATATATTTAGTTAAATCCCATTCAAACGACAAAATAACAGACTTTTAGACGTAAAAACTAATAAAATAAAATCGATAACAGTTTTAAAATGCATTTTAATTCCATTACACCAGTTGGAAGTGTACACTTGACACCTGGCTCACGTTCTCGATAGCATCTTTGGTGATAGTAAAACCTATCAGGTGTCGAAGATAACATCTTTACGAAATAGGATAAATTTACAAATGAACGCACGTAAATTACTGTAAGTTATTTTAGTTATGTTTTTAGTAGTAACGAAAGATACTTTGTTTAAAAAAAAGGTTTTATTTATAAATTTCTGCCAGCTAGACATATTAAATGAGTTCAATAGTAATCGATTCTTTTTTTTTCAAAATATCTCATAAACCACCTAATATTCGTCTTCGAAAATAATCATTAAAATCATCCGAATTATACACTCACAGAATTATATTATCACTCTACAATAATTACACTAATTTACTATAAATCTCCACCTTATTTTTGTTAGTTGAAAATATCATGGGAATTATAATTTTTTGTAAACTACATATAAGATATCCTATTCTTTTATACCTTTCACAATTAGGATCATCGCTCTTCTTATTACTTAATGACTGAGCTGCTAAATGAATATGAAATGGAAAATATAGCGATTCCTCGTCTTTTTAGACAACTTTCCAACTGTTTTAATAACAACGAAAAATTTTAACCAGTAGCATCTAATAATATTAGATTAAAACAAAAATAAAAAGCGCAAAGAATCAAAGTATTTCATTATTCTTCCATATCTCTATAATAATGCAATAAAACATGAGATATAGAATCTAAATCTTTGTATAAAGGCTATAGAATGCGAATGGTATCTCTAACAAACTTTCGAACGACCGATAATGTGTCGGCCATCTTGTTATTCTACTCCCGCCATTACAGGCCACCCAAATATTTTATTTCTAATCGATTACAAAAATCAATTTCTGAATAAGAAATTCAGAAAGTATTTTACGTCACTATCTTTAAATCTGATTCGATTTAACTCGGACATTATTAAGGCAGCCGCTGATTTAATGTTTATCGATAATGATTTTAAATTATTTTATTAGTTTTGTATTTTGTTCGTGTACCGTAAGTTTCAAGTTGAACTATTCGTAGATAAGTTAGGTTTGATTTGAACTTATTTTATTAAAGCTGCAACATTGAGGGGACGCTACTATCTATAAATTATTTGATAGTCAATCAAGATTAATAAATCCCATCAAAAACATTACATGTAAAAAGTTGCAAGTCTAGCAACGCAGTTCTTAAATTATAAAAAGGTTTTGAGGTGTAATGTTAAACCAAGTCGGTTATAGTCAGTAACGGTGGGTGCCCATAGAACTCGATTTCCACCGCCTTGTCTATTTCAAAATATACATATAGAATGAGTTGGCCATCAACAACTATTTAAAATTATCCTAAATGAACTTAGTGCTAACCCGTCACTTGCAGTTTGAGCATTACACACAAGAATACAAGTAAAGCGTTGAGTGTCGACTTGGCAGATATTTATATGATAAATTTTAAAAAAAGACTGATTCTGAAAATAAGACCGTGTTATTCTAGAATTATATATAAGCAATATTGATAGTCCGCCTATTGTACCTACTTACTTATTTTTTGAGAAATAAAAATTAAATAAATAAACAATCCCTTGATCATTAGATATTGAATAACCATTGACGTAAAGCGATGAATATTAGGATAATTTGTGAGTGTATGAGAATTAAAAAGAATGAAAAAGAATGATCTAATAATAAAATTAATTTTGTTGATATTTTATCGCTCATTTTATTAGACGCCATAATGATACTCCACAGTTTCAAGCAGGATATGGGCGAGTAGCAGCGCGTGCGCACCGATCGTATATATTGTCCCCCATATTTTAGTCTGAATAAATTTCCTGTACTCAAGTGCTTTTATAGGCGGCACGTGGACTTAAAAAAATATGTTCTTTTTTTTCAAATGAATTTAATTTGTTTTTTATGTAATTTTTCTTCAGACATTAGTTCCAGTTAGTGTCTAGGTTCTAATCAAAGTACCGAAATAGCTTTGTCTAAAATACTTGTTTTTTTATTTCCAGGTAAGTCTCCCGCTACCGTACATAAAGATGCTATAGAGAAACATCATTAAAATGTAAGTAGCATATTCGTTTTCAAACCAAATTTATGACAGGAAACCTTTCAACATACGTAACACACGGCAAGGGAAATTTATTTATCGCGTTATATTTTAATGCGTTCAAAAATGTCATTAGGAATCGCTAATGCTTGGAGTTTTGACAGTAATAAATTATACTGGAGGTTGTACTACACATATTTATTTTGCACTCAAAGATATTCCATGTTTGTATTGATGGTTTCTTAAGTACGGAATAGTCCACTGCTAATATACGTTGACTACTTAACTGACTGACTTAAATTCAGCTTACCTACTATTTTCGATGGGTCACTTACCTTTTGAAAATGGTAGAATAAATTTTATTGTTTATAGTTTTATTTGTGATGCCGATGGTCTATTTCCAGGGTGTGTATAGTCTCCATCCAACAAATCTTTAATGAGATTAGCAAGCTACATGTTTCTTAGTCAGTAGTAACTGTAGAGCACCCACAGCGAGGTAGCAGCCTACCTTTGCTACATATTTTCAAATAGCTGTATTCGTCAAACCTAATCCCCAGACTTGTCTCAAAATATTAGTGAACATAGTAAACTATAGATTATAACAATAAAAATATTATATTATTAAATGTGCACTGAAAAAAATATTTAAATAAACTACTTTGGTAACATTTATAGTAACCAAAATTGTGTAATTACAGTTTAATTGATATAACAAAGCGGTGCATCTTATGCAACTTTATTTGTGTCTAGGTGCTAGTTACCCTTAGTTATGTACTCACTTTTTAGAGCTACAGGTAGACTTCAGTTGTCATTTTTTTTAGTGTATTTTGATATAATTATGAAGAACCAGTAAGAAAAAGACATCATAGCCTCAGATGTGCAGACTCGACGTACTAGCCGAATTTTAAGCAAAATACGCTTATTAGCCCCCGACAAAAAAGAGGGGCTTTATAAGTTTGACTTTGACGTGTCTGTCTGTGTATCTGCCTTTGCATCGTAGCTCCTAAACGAATGGACCGACTTTAATTCGATTTTTTGTTTCAAACTAACATGACTAGGATGGTTCGTAGCTATAATTTATGAAGATCAGGCGTTAGTTGACTATCAGCTTATTTTCTACACGATGAAAGGGTTTTACTAACTTTCACAGATCCGATTGATTTGACATTTGGTGTTCTGTCACTTCGGTGACATTCCCATGACATACTAAACTTGAGCTGATTCTATACCATTAAAAGTCTGCGGGATGCTTAATTCTTCAGAAACTTACAGCAGATACAGCGTGTTTGGGCTCATAAGAATAGTCTCAATGAGATGGTGTTAGATAGATGATTAACGAGGCCGGGAGTTACTTAAAATTTTAAATTTTTGTTATTTACAGAATCATCCTACTAAAAAATAAGAATAGATTCATGCTCTGAAAAGTGTAACATGTTTTATAGACACAAATTGTCAGTTACTGTATGTTTCTTACTAGATTTATTGCACGAACTTTTATTTTACCTTAGTACAAGTCCGCCTTACATTTTATTGACCAGGAAGTTTTCTAAGTTTTATTGTCCATTCATAACAATCGTTATCCCGACATCCCTAACTAATGATTAATGATTAGCGTTCCTCCACAACACCGTTAAATATCAGCGTCGGCCGCTAATCCCCGATTTGCGCAGATAGCGGGCAGTGAAAACGTTGGGCGACATCGCATTGAACATTTGTATGGGATTAACACATTGAAACTGTGACTTTATATTGAAATCTATATATTACGTATTTGAAAACGCAGCGAACCAATAAGTTTCTGTGGTGAGTAAGACAAGATCTTATTGAAAAAGCATAGTAATGCTTGGAAAGGGATTCTTCTCTATACTGTCAACATAATGCTTCAAAAGGTGTTTATCTTATACCATTAGAACAACTTATGGTCTAAGGTGTATATCTTGTAATCTATAGGCTACGGCAGGGGTCTCCAAACTTTTCAGCCTTAGGGCCATACTGATTACTCCAGTAAGTTCCGAGGGCCAAAACCATATTATATAACTAACCTTCTCCAAAATGAAGTACACAAAAAATGTTTACAGATCTAAATTAACTGATGAGCATCTTAAAGGTCTATTCACACATATCAGTGAAGCCACAGTTCCGGCACAGTACCGGCACAGTTCCGTATCAGTGCTTCAGTGTTGCGTCAGTGATTCAATTCACACATGTCAGTGCCTGCTCAGTTCACGGAGCTTCAGTGAAAACGTGTCCGTCGTCAATCGTGATTGTATTTCGTATCCATATACTTTGAATAGAATAGAATAGAATAAAACTTTATTCAGCATCACAACTTAAAAGACTTAATTCTAATACAAAATAAATTATAAATTATCATTGAGTGATTAAGCTGAAATGGTATCCACTCAGCATTTGTCGCAGCTGCTACCAACCTCGACGCTGATTTTCAGTGGAGCCTTTTGTAGGATTTGATTGTGAAAGAGGTAGCCAAGCCAGGGTTAAATAAAAAACAAAACAAACTCGAAAGCAATCCAATTTGATTAAAAATAATAATAATTAAATAAACGGGGTACATACATGACTTATATATATATAAAACACACATATATATACATACAATACATATATTCATACATAAATACACACATACAACATATTTCAATATATTAGTAACGGTATATACTTTTATATGTTGATATCAATAATTTTATAGAAAATACTACATACTTATAAAAGAGTTATATAACTGATATGAGATACTGATAAGTTTAATATGCCTATTCTTTTTGCTGGTTAAGTAAAAAACTCCGAAGATTTTTCTTAAAAGACCTAACTTTGCATGAGATAAATCATATAAAACTCTATTTTCACGAACCAATTCTATTAATCGCTCGTCCTCCATTTTGTTTTTGTTGATGCCGGCGTCCGTGATCTGTCCGTCCGGCAAAAAATATCGTTGTCGACGATCCCTTCCGTACTTGCCGGTGCCGGCACGGACACTGAGAGCACTGTGCCGTCACTGACACGGACAAGTGGAGATACGTTCATGGATAATGTATGAAATAATATTTCGCACTGATACGGAACTGTGCCGGTATTGTGCCGGAACTGTGGCTTCACTGATATGTGTGAATAGACCTTACCGAATAGATCTCTTTTAATAATTGGTACAAGTAAAATTAGTCCACAACTACAAACTATTGTCAGTGGAAAATCTCAATTACATAAATCTCATTAGTATTTCATATGTCATTATGCTTGTTATAAGTTATGTTTTTATTTAAAATGTATTAAATGTTAGTTGGATTTATTTCAATAATTTGTTAGTTATACATACTGAATATATACTGAAGTTAAATTTTCTGCATGTTATACATGTCTTTACTCATTACAATTCTGTGTTTCTTTATCCAACTTATCACAAAAACAATATCAATAAGCCTACAACAATGTTATGAGTAGTTAGCATATGACCATATCAATGTAGATGTCATATTGATAATTATTCAACATAAAATTAGAATACTTCAGTAAACTAAATTTAATTTGCTATAAAAAATATGTTCTCTAAAAGGAGTTTTCAACTATGCTAGCTCTCCGCGGGCCGGACAAAATCTGTCCGCGGGCCGGATGTGGCCCTCGGGCCGTAGTTTGGAGACCCCTGGGCTACGGTAACCGCTTACGATCAGGCGAGCCGTACGCTGTTTGCCTTTCTGCCCTGTAGTATTAAAAAAATACGAATCTACTTATAGACCACGAGTCTTCGAATCAGTACATCGCCCCGCTGTTATATGATTATACTGATTATACCTATTATCAAGAATGTAACAAAGATATTTCATAGTTTTTCGTTTTAAAGAAAATTAAAATCTTCCATAATATGTTGACACATAATTGTACAGATTATTGCAGTAAAAACCATAACGTAAATGAGGATTTTAAAATATATGTTTTTTTTCGATCATAGTATTGTCTTAAATTATATTTTCGCGCACCACACATTTGAAATTAAGCCAGTAATCGAAACATTCGCCGGGAATAAAATAATAATGTAACACCTTATTAAACGCGAGTTAAATCGGTTTTATTTCAAACGGATGATAGTGTTATTATGCTGACAAAAGAAGTCAAGAAAAAATTTGAGTAGGTATCCCTAATTATTAAGATCGAAACTTTAAACTGACACCGTGAGCTCTGTATGCGTAATTCGGACCGCTCAAAATATAACACAAAGTGACGGTAGTTAACTTAAAACTTATCAAAGACAACTGACATCTTCAGTCTTCCCGTGACCACGATGGCTGTAAAGTAGGTAATCGAAACGTCGGGTGTGTAATAATAATGTGACATCTAATTAAACGCGAGTTAAATCCGGTAAATTGGTTTTATTTCGAAATCTTAATTTTAAGACAAGCTACTCACTCATTTGTTTTAAATATCGTTAACACTTTAATTTATCTTCGTGAAAAATGGTAGAAGTAGTGTATTTTGTCACGATCACATCCAGGAATAATTGCCCGCATATCTGGCCAAAAAAACTAGATAAAGCGGCACTCGCGCGCCGCCCCGAGACAAATCTGCTACAATTACTTTCGCGCTAATGACGCGCCGATACGGCGGCGATGCGACACGATTTATGGCCGCTCGACGGCCCGTCGCTGGCCGGCTTTACATACATTTTCATATTTTGAGATATCCACCGAAAGGATTTTCTGAGAGTTCTTTGCCTTATCAAAAAAACCTGGTGTCCTTTAATAATATAAAATTTTATTCTAAATTATAGAACGGATAATAATATTTAACTTATGATGACCGTTACTGTTTATTAAGTACCTGCAATAAAATTTTGTATTGTCTTATATTCACATTTTAATGTTTTTTAATGCGTTTAAACGCCTACTTTATTGTAACAATTACAAATAAAGAAAGAAAATGATGAAAAAAAACTTTATGCTCCAGGCGGGAATAGAACCCGCGTCTCCTTATGTCCGACCAGACGCGATTACCACTACGCCATCGGATTTATTCATCATTTTCTTTCTTTATTTGTAATTGTTGTCTTATGTTTTCTCGACCACTACATATTTTAATAAAAACAGCTAACCTTTAACCGTCGCATATCAAATAAAAATGTAACATAGCTGACGAGTTAAATTGTAAAACAAAGTGGTCATAAGAAAGTATTTCAAAAAAATATAAAGCATAATACTACCTACTTATTGCATATTATTATTTCATTCAATTTGAAAACATTGGCAAAAACGGCTTTATTCTTAAACTCTATTCAGTGACATCACTGTTATGAACTGTTTTGTCTTTTTCATTTTACATATGGGTGACAAAACCATAGCACTTCACAGGCCTCAAATATTTTTTATGACTAATGTGGTATATGTCATAAACTTAGATAAATAAATGTATAATGTATAATAATCTTACTATCAATAATAAAATCATATCATTTGTCATATGACAATAAAGGAGATGGTACAGTTTTGGCCCAGCTCATGGAGACCATTTCAGATTGTAGACAATAATATACTGAAAATCATGGTTTCTAATAAATAGCATTATACTCTTTTATTATATTGCAAAAAAAATAACGACATAAAATAAATATTGTATAAAATGGTAACATAGAAGTTCTGAAAGTGACCAAAAGTCTATATACAGGTTGGTGCCGTCAATACGACAATAAATTCCAACACGGGCTATATTACTTCATAGAAATGGTTTGCCACTGTCAAAAACATCGTATTCGTTTGATATTTTCATGACATTTGTATGAAATAATGTAACATTGGCAGCATTATTTCATAGAAATGTCATGAAATTATCAAACGAATATGATGTTTATGAACTAATATAGCCTATGTTTTAATTTATTGTCGTATTGACAGCACCACCCTGTATAAAAGTGCATAGTCACAATAACGCTGTAAAAAAGTTGACATAAATGTCATATTTCCAATTATTAAAATTGACATTCCGTATTTTCAACCGTGAACGTTTTGGGTGCGCTTAAAGTGTTTTTGTTGTTTTTCTGAATTGTTTAACCCTTATGAAGAAATAACACGAGAATATTCAATGTAAAGTCGTAAAAAACAGAACTCTATTATTATATTGACTTTTTTTTTCAAAATAGCAACGTCTGTGATGTTCAAATATTTTTTTAAACTATGGTGATTTAGTCCTTTCCTGTTGTTTGGTTTGTCTGTACATCACCAGCCGATTTATTTAGACGTCATTGCGCCTACCGAACTGAATTTTCACAAGGTGTGAGTATGCATCTACTCTTGTGTTACAACGAAAAGTAGGTACAAGATTCATTTTTAAAATGCCTTTAAGCAATTAAGCCTGTGTTGGAAGGTGTCAGCTCCACATTCAAACATAAATATTTCTCTAGGTTATTATCATAAATTAATATTTATTATGATAAATATATTATGTATGTGTAAAAAATCTAGAATTTGATAATAAGTAATTATTGTTATACAGTACAGTTTTTTCTATAGTCCAGTACAATCTATAGGCTAAATCAGACACGCGTCTCTATGTTTGGTTCCCAAAACGGTCTTAGCCAGTTTTTAATGTCAAATCTCCATCTGCCCCATTTTTCTTTTAAAAAAGTTTCTTAACAAGAGCTAACAATACACACAAGTTGTCCAACTCTCGTTTCTTTAGCTCATTACACTCCGTCCATCTAACCCTGGGGCGGAGTTAAAACTCCGCTAAACTCAGTTTAATGTATTAACCTCGTTTAGCGGACTTATCGCGCAGCAATTTATCCGCGTGTCTCTAAAAAAACCGGCTAAGAGCGAATCGGATACGTGTTGCGGGTTCGGTAGCCACTGGAAGAGTACGTTGACATTTGAGGTTCTAAAGTTTTTAGATCCTGCTTTGAAATAACATTTTTAGAGATCTTTCGCGTAAGACGATATTTTAACGAGTCTGTATATTAAGATCCACATTCTTGACTTTTATAAGAGTATTATATAATACCTTTCAAGCCATTCATCCCAGAAGCAATGGGTTTTTAAGTTCCAGGAAATTTAACAATTTGCTAAATTTACATTACCTGTACTGACTAAAAATAATCGTTTACGATGTTTGAGTTTCTCTATCTACATTTTAATATTTAAGCTCAATCCGCCATATCACAAAACGTGATTAAAAGTTAGACCGGGCTTGAGCACAACTATGGGCGTCCCGTTTTCGCCACTGTTTCTGCAGTACCCTAAAAAGGCGGCAAACGTAAAAAGTTTATTAAGCTCACCGGAGACGCGCACTGATATAGCGCGATTTGCTTGACTGATCACGCTGATTTGCAGCTGGGACTATTATGTATGACTAAAATAGGTTTGAGGTTATTCTAATTTGATTTGATCAGATTTCTGGTTTTTCAACTATCGGGTAATTGCTTAGTATTTCGTAATACATTTACTACAAATACGAGGATAACTTTGTATTAAAAAAATAATAGCACCATAAATTTCTTTATTTGAAACTGGACAGCTTGTGTGCTTGTGTTATTCCCCCCTCCATTGCTATAACATCATAATTATTTGTAACAGCTGTGTAGATGCTGTGCTGGGTCTGGGAATACATAGGATGAACACATAAGCGACCTAATTAATAGCAACTCCTAATAATAACTCCTTTGATCATCCTCGGATTAGCTTATTCCGTGTTTTGTCTTGTTATTACACATAAATAATGTCCAATGTATCTAAAATATGACAAAAAATTAGTGAGCTATTCCGAAGATCATCGTGATTTCATTTGGAAATAAACAGTAGTTACTTTTGTACAATTTTCCCACAAATGTCTTTTCTATTATTTTATTATAGTGTGCATTAATTAATTGTTAAATAAATAAATCATCTGTAAAGAGTAAAGAATTTATTAATAAGGCTGAAGGAGTTTAGAACATAACTCCGCGAGGCCCCAAAGCGGTTGGAGCAACAGCTTGGTAGCTTATCGTATCTTCCAAAACCAATGTTTAATCAAACAATTTCCATCGTTAAAAAGCACAAAAAACAAACATACACTACCTACTTTTATAAATGCGAAAGCTTGGATGGTTAAATCTTTGTTACTCGATCATGCCACAACAGCTGAACGGAGCTGAATCAAATTGGGTACAGATACTTTGCTCGGGAGTGCATGCCCACAGGATAAAGCAGACAAAGTCGCGGGCGGGAGCTAGTTAAATCATAATTTTATTCTGAACAACCCAGGTAAAAACTTCACATGACAAGCGACCCGCAAAGTGCGTAAACAAGCACCGCCCGGCGGGCATCGCCCAAGTTCCCGCTTGACAAATATCTGGCCTAACGAATATTCTGGCGCGATTTTTTCCCTTTATCTCCGCGCCGCAGGGCCCCGCGACCCTTGATACACAATTTTTCAGGCCGATATAACACAGAGTGAAGTCTTTAAAAGTTTATCGTCTAAAGTTTAGCGCACCTCGCCCCGCGAATGATATATCGCGCGGCATTAATCTTACGTTTAAACGTTAGTTAACCGCTGTTGGTGGCGCTCGCCTCTTTTAAATGTACTTAGCATATCTCCTTTGTGCGGATCGGATGCGTTGTTTGATTTGGTTCTAATATTTGTCAAATCTTTTGATATTTATGTAATTTATATCTGTTCATCTCTTGTGTGTTACAATAACGGAAGTTAGCAATATTTGTGTAATGGACACCTCTAGGAACAATGGCCGCCTTGTTTTAAAACTTTTGTATGTAAAGTCGTTTTTGAAGCGTCTTTTTTTCAATTGATATGATAGCCTTCACTATTGCGGTTTACGACCTTGGAAGTAATATCCCACTATTTCGCTATTACTATAATAAAAACGAAAACTTGTTTTATTACTGTCTAAACTAAGGTGAAAGGTATTATATTAAATCTGGAAAAGTCTTAGGCTTTTACAAATAATACTACTTTATAGTGTTTACTGAAGTCCGATATTCAAATTAATTCACTTAGGACGATGTGGACGAGTTTAATTTATTTTAAGTTACAAAATTTGCTATCCTTTTTCTATCCAGTCAAGGATATACAGGTGGTGCCGTCAATACAACATTAAATTAAAACATGGGCTATATTAGTTCCTAGAAATAATTTGCCACTTTCAAAAACATATTATTCATTTGCTAATTTCATGACATTTGTATGAAATAATATTACATTGGCTGCATTATGTCATAGATATGTCATGCATGTTTTTAAAAGTGGCAAATCATGTCTATGAACTAATATAGCCCATGTTTTAATTTATTGTCGTATTGACTACTTTACAGACTGCCGCACACCAAGCGTGACACGTCAATTGAAAAATGACTCTTACTACATCGGATTAAGGTACCAACGTCAAACTATTTAACACGATCTGTAATAAGAAAAATCGGTGAGTGTACTAGAATTGAGCCTTGTATATACCTACATATTTATTTAGTAGGTACCCACAAAATTTTAATTTTTTAATTTTAAATATATTGATAAAAAAAATTCTGTAGGAAATACTCAGTCCTCTTGTAAAGTATATAAGTAATATCTTTAACCCCTAAGTACCCATACGCAGTTGTGTAATTACCTATTTTTATTACCTAAATACTTTACTTTTTGTAATTACCTTTTTATGCACCTATCCAGTAATCCCTTAGCAGAAAAAAAAACTAAGCAAGCAATAAAAAACCTAATCGATTACAAATTAAGTAGACACAATGTGCAACATTAACACTTCCAGCAGTATTAATCGATAACAGCATACTGAATTACTGAGTATAGGTATCGAGCAAATGTATCAAATAATATGTCGAGTGATCAGTTAGTATGAGCGATGCTAGTGATATCCCCACAATATCCGTTCAGAAAGGACTCATCGCTTATCTCGTTCAAAATCTTAATTTATAATGCAGTTTTTAGTATCTTATAAGGGTCAGAACATACATATAAGCGCAGCGCATTGGTATAAGTGTTATTTGGAAATAATTTTGAACTTTAACCATAGTTAAACATTATCCAATGAATCTGTGTAGACGTGTTCTTCCCATTCAAACAGGCTCGCCTGTGCTTGATGGTGTTGAGATTTTCCAAACCCAAACTAACGACTTTATTTAAAACTCATCAAAATATAACTTCAATATAATATTCTAATTCATTAAAAAGAATTTTATGTCAAATAACGGATCGGACCGGATCGGTTCGTTGGGAGATCCTTGGGGGAGATTTGTGCCTCCCCCAAGGATCTCCAAAGCTCTCAGCTGATGTGATGATGATGATCATGATAATTGATATTATTTGAGATTACGTAAAAGGAGAAGCAATAGAAACAATACCTACTAATCATAGTATTACGAATAACTCCCTATGAGTTATATTCGTACTGTGCCACTATTGGTCACAATGCGTATTTCTAGCTCGAGATTGGTGTAATACTTCAATATCGCAACCAAACAAAACTATCTCGTAGTGTTGTGAGTGAAGTCGCCTCGCTACATTCTATTCACTTTTGCGATACAATATTTTGAAATTCAAAATAGCCCAACAGTCATAAGACACACTACAACCGTTAATATTAAATTTGAGTTATCTGTATGAAGGCATTTCATCTTAGGCCTCAGGATGATAATGCACCTGCAATAACAGGTGATTTTTCCTTGTTATTGCAGGTGTAACAATTACTACCAGGTGAGCCGTCAGCTTGTTTGTCATCTAGTAATTTTTTTAAATTGTGGGGAGTATGAGGGTTCGTCTCCTATGCTACGAGTATCAACGTAACTTTCTGTTGATTTTTGGTAACGCTGAGCTAGTGCTACGAGTGCTACGAGTGCTACTATTGCTACGAGCGTCTACTGGCTACGATAACCTCGAACTATTAGGCGGACCATATGCTTTTTAGCCAGCATTGTCGTATTAAAAGCCGCCGCGCTCTTCTTGGTTAGCCTCGAGCCTAATATAGTCCGATCGACAGATGCTTTACCTACGCACATGCTCTCTGTGACGTAACTAAAAACATCTTACCCCTCACAAACATATTAATGATAAAATCTTTAATTTCAAACAATAATTAAACTGAATAAAAATTTATAAAGTACATAACACAGACACCGTTTTTTAAAATGTTTGGTACGTACATTATAATATATTTGGATACGCTAAATTAGATATTATTTTGTTCTGCGTTGTTTATTTACGCACGTTCAATCCCTTAGTCGCTTACTCAAATGACAAGTAGAGATGAATAAAATCTTGCAAGAATAAATATTTTTGCTGGAGTTTACTCTCACTCGTTTATTGGGGTTTTATGATAAAGATTATCCTTTATTCCTCTAGTTATAAAACTCTGATCGATTTGGAATACCTTCGCCCCTTAGCCCTGAGTACTCTACGATAATTTAATTAATAACACGTACCTAATCGACGCGCAAAAAATATATTTTCGAGTCCTCGATTCGATATCACACGTTCTTACCATCGCATTCGAGAATCGTCACCATATTGACGCAATTAAAATACCGCTTTTAAAATAAAATGACGCAGCGGACGATCATTACATAGATACGTTCACGACAGGCTCCATTCTTGAATTCTCGAAGATCGACAAGAAAGTATCAAATATTAAACATCGAACACACCTGAAGCCAGACAGCATGGCATGCATATGAAAAGGACAGACGCAAGATGGCAACTTTAGTGCTGCGCCGGGAAGACATCGACGGTATCGCACGATCCTTACTTAACACAATTGCCGCGAGTCGCGAATTGACTGACCCGTGTCCGGCCGACGGCACGAATAAATTTGCAACCGTGCGAGATAGTATCAATTCGTACGTTAGCAAGAAACACATTTCAAAAGAAACATGGCCGATGTTGGGCCGAATCGAAACAAAGCGTTGTGACATCGAGATAAGAATCGATTGGCTCGCGAAACGTCGCGCCAAAACGACCCGAGCAAATTATCGATTCATAAAAACATCGATTTTAAAATATTGCAGCGCCTTATCGCGTTATTGTTCCGTTCGATAGGGTGGCCAGATTGGCGTTGGAATTTATCGCGTAGGTTTCTCATAAATATGTTAGGATATTCACAGTCAGCTCCATATATCGAGATAAATCTCTCTTCAATATCTTAGAAATAATTCTAGCGACCTAAAATACTTATGTATTTTTAATTGTAAGCTACAAACAACTTATTTTAAAAACACATTATTTTTTATTTATTACAGACAGTAGAGACACACATTTAATAGTGACCAAATACATTTGAAATCTCTAGTTTTTTTATTATTATTTCAGATCAATTTTCCTGCGTGTTCTTTTTTCTTTCATTGATTGAAGATCTATTTTCCTTAGCATTATTTTCTCTTTCATTTCGTCTATGATAGAATAAGTATTTGATATTTTAAATAGTCTAGCTATCAGATAAATAGATTGTTCTTGTATGTCTTCTAAAAAAATACAAGAAAAAATCCCGAAAAAATAACGCCTATTTTATCTAGATAATAATATTCAAGTACTTGTTACTTTATATTGTATTATGAGCATGTTGACGTTTTTCTTATTTGTCGAACACGGTAAATGTCCCTTAGTACGAAGCCCACGTGGCCACCCGCAGTCGCCCGCGCACCTATCGCGCCGTCCGTCAGCCGTATCGCGCGATCGTCGCAGTCACTCGCAACTTCCAACCTTCGTGTTGCTTTATTGACTAATTGTACAACAATGTAGAACGATACTATGAAGAGAAAGTGAAGAGGATAAAATATGAAAGGGCTGATATGAAGATAAATTTATCGCTCTTATTAACTGTGTTTTATCTTAAACAGCAAGGCAGTATTTACTTTTATAATCTGCTACTAAGCAACGAACAAATTAATTCATCCTTCATTTTATTTTTAAGTTGTGTTCAAATTTATTCATTGTCAGGATGACAGGTTCAATAATTTTGAGTTAAATAATTTTTACTACATTTTGCCATCATAAGTACTACTTACTCTGTCATCTGGAACCGTGGATTGTACGGAATTGTAGACTACCTATTATTAAATTTAGATCTTAAAAAAAAAAATACCGCGAATTTTCTCGGGAAATTTCAATCTTTATGCAAGTTACCTGTTCAAATTAACTTTATTTCTTCTGAATCTTAGCAGACAATATTTGTTCAATTATTGTCTAAGTAGAGAATATTCGATAGATATACACAGACATATGCTTTAGCATAGACCAAATATCATCATCCTTGATTAAATTGACGCACATTTTCTTTTAAACTGAAAACAGGTTTTCATTGAATTAATAATAGAATAAATCTTTATTTTACTTCATTTCAAGCTATTTCAATATTTAAGAAACAAGATTCTAAATAGAGAAATCATAACTTTTATATCAATAAAGGGCCCGCATAGTTAAAATTGGACTGATAGCTATATCATCCTATTTTATATTTAATTTTCCTGTTTGACATAGTAATAAAGTAGGCATATACATCAATTTTCAAACGATTTGTCTGAGGGTTATCATTGAAAATACGCATTTAATTCACACACATACCAAAAGTTAATTTATCTCTGCTGACCTCAAAGGAAACGTTTGAAATACCTCAGACTTAAAACTTTCGGAAACCTAAATTTCCACATAAATTTGTAATTCATATTTCATTCTGCTTCCTGCGCCTTATAATTTTACCGATGATACGAAGGTTCGTGCAGTGAGACCTCAATTCTAGGAAGACAGACAAATCTACACGTCGGGACTATGAGGGATGTGGGCAAAGTAACGCAAAATCACTCTTAGTAGAACATAATAAAGTATATCATGAGTGCAGGGGTGAAACGGTGCATATTTTTGACTTAGGTTACACCGTTGAGAATGCAACCATTCTGTGTTGATAAAATTATTGGATTTTTTAAATATTTTTTAAGGTTAATAAAAATTTAGTTGCAGTCTTAATAAGTTTGATTTAGAAATCTTGTTCATTGACTTAAAATAAAGCTGTTGAAAACTATACTAATGCTCGTTTTCACTAACGCTTAGCATTAAGAGTCTCTTAGCGATTTTCATCTCAGTCTATCTAAAGGAGACAGAAAGAGACAAATGTCGTTAAGAGTCACCTAAGCCTAGGGAATGGTTAGTGAAAACGAACATAACAGTTGTTTTGCACTTTAGTTAATTCTCTTTTTTACTGTCTTATAACACGTTTGAAAATTGATAAAGCTAAGAAGCTTACCCTATTCACAAAAAAAGTTTAACAAAATCATTAACTTTTCACGCTTTCAATCTATTCCCTAATCTCACTATTGTAAATTGCAATCAATCAAAAAGTGCCGCATTGGTATTGATTCTATTGTCAGTTCCATAAACCTAAATTTTATCACAACTCTTTCATTGCAATCCAATAAGAAGAGGACAGAATTATTTTTAGTAAACGCTCCATATAAAACAAAATGCTTTAAAATTTCAATGGCCACCTGTCATCTTTTTCTTCGTTTTCTTGTTGGATCGGAGTGAAGAGTAAAGCAGTGGCCTTAACTTAATTTAGTTTTAGGCAATAATTTTAACACTATTCCATGTTACAATGAATCATATAAGCTCAAAGTGTTCGGTTCACCACGGTGTGAGCATCAGCCACTATCGCCCAATCGCCGCTGGGTGGCCGGTGCCGCGCGATCGCCGCTCGCGATTAGACGCGGCCGCGCGCGATACCTCGCGAAATGACACGACCGTGTCGCGTCGTGGGCAGACGCCATTGTGCGACTGGGCATGTGCCATGAGCAATTTGTATAAGAATAATTCTCTAATAGTCTTCATGTGTGATAAAAAGACTTAATCTGTGAAGTATTTTTTTATGAATAGAGATCTTTATCAACGTTGCAGGTCATCTGATACGATTCCTTCTTCAAACTAATTTTACACAATTTCTGTCTCTTTGCTATCTTACTAATGAGAGTGACAGCAGCACTGTGAATTTAGTTTTAAATTTAGATAGGATCGATTTTAATTCGTAAGAAAATTGTATCATAATTCCTAATATTTCAATTTGTACAATTAAAATAGCATAAATTGAATTAAGCATCAGATTCAAGACACAATTGTTATAGTCATCCGTGGGATAACGCCGCTTGAGGAATTAATATCATTTTGTAACAGTCGCTTGCAATCTTAGATTCGGTGACCGACAGCAGGGCAGGTAGTACTCGTAATAAGTAGGTATCTCACCAAACACGGTAGTTGCTTCGTGAACGCCCTCACACGTCATCAGGCAGCCGACAATGCGGCGGGCGTTCGAGACAATTTGTGATAGCGCACTGGAGCTCGGCGATATTGTCCCATTACACCGCATTAGCTCACCAGGATATTGAGCTATTGTTGCTAACGGTACCTTAGGTAAACTTACTACGTAACTGATATCCAACGATTCCGCAAACAACGAGTTTAATATGATTTAGGATGCTCTCTACAAAGACATAGTAAACCTAATATAATTTTCTATCAAATCGAAACGTCAGAAACAGTTTTCCTATTGGTATAATTATTTTCCTCTATGCAGCTGGAAAATCTACATAAAAAAATAGTTTCCAATAAGAGTCGCTGCTGTCCTTTTCATACGTTTGACAGCTAAACGCTATAACTACAGTCACACGTTGTCTTTAAAGTATCGCTGTACATAGACTTAGGCGCAAACCTACGGTGATCTCAATGATTCAAGGCAATCGTTCCTTTAAAACAAATACAATTGGCGTGTGTGACTTATGATTACATAATTGAGATTGTTGTTTCAGTCAAATATAATGACATGAAATATTTTAATACCCTAAAATATTAGTAGTTTCATCATGGCATCAGTCCGATAGGCCGATTTTAATGGTGGTTTTTTACATCTAAAATGTCGATTTAGGTAGAATGACAAATCCACCGAATTTCATGTAAACTTATTGAAACGCGCGGTGAAATAAGTAGCTAATAATTTATTCCATTTAAGCCAGTTCACACTACAACGTACGCAATATTAGTAAAAAGTTTGCTGAACAAACAACTCGCATAAAGCAAGTATCCCGCACTCGGCGCTATCTTGAGATGCAGGCGAGCTGGAGCTGAAGCCTTGGCGTGCATCTAATTTACTTACGTCCTATTATTATATTATTTTTCATAAAAAAGAAAAACTACTTTTCTTTTTTTTTATTCATTCTCCCTGTAATGGGAAGGCAAAGGGAACTAATGCCCAAACAGCCATATCTCCAGTATTTCTTCTTTTGTTGCATTAAAATGCTGGTGTTACACATTTTAATGCATCTTAGGAGTATTTGACGCAAAATATATGATGACAGTTTTCATATGATGCTACTTGATGAGGTAGATAACCACAAAAAAGTTCTCATCGTATTTCACACCATAATCACTTTTATTCTAATAATCTTTTAGTTGTACGTCAACAAAAACACTTGGAAAACTACTTTTCTTTTCATTTCATTTCCATAGATGCTCTCTTTATTATAGAGAAGGCAAGAGGAAATAATGCCCATACAGCCATGCCTTAACTATTTTCTTAAATTCTGCAAATATTGCTTTTAAATGCTGGTGTAACCCATTTCAATGGATTTTGGGAGAGTATGGCGCGACGTCTTCTCAACGTCTTTTGACGTGCAAATTCACATAATATTATATTAGATTGATCCTTCAATTTCACGTCAACACCGATTTTATAACACAAAGTTCATGCAGCCACAATTTTGTAATTCATCATCATCACCAACCTATATACGTCCCACTGCTGGGCATAGGCCTTCCTACATGGGAGAAACACATGAGGAGATTGGGCCATAACACCACCACGCTGGCCCAATGCGGGTTGGTGGGTTAACGGTTAAATCGGTTGTAGGAACAACCGGGACCAACGGCCTTCCGAAGCATGGAAGAGCTGAGATAACAAAGTTTGATTGATCCCAGGATCGACCATGGCGAAAGTTGCTTTGTTTTTCGTATCGAAACCAGACCGCTCAAACCAATACGACACCTAGCTCCTATTAAGTATTGGATTTTGGATTTTGTAATTATTGTAATAAAAATCCTCACCGACCCCACCAAATCCCGCCAAAAACGCATTTTTATTTCATTTATGTTTTCCCTATGAAAGATGCGGAGAAGAGTCTAGCCCATGCAACGAGGTCTTAAGTAACTTCTTTATTTTGGCAGTTATTGCAATGAAATGCAAGTGTCACCAATCTCAATACATCTTGAGAGCGTTTGGCGCCAAATATATGATGCGAATCTTCATGATGGTATTTCGAAAAGGTAGATAGCCGCGACAAAATTCTCAACGTCTTTCACGCAAAGTTAACGTTTGTTTTCCATATTGCTAGTCAACACAAATACTTGTTTCACAAAACTACACGATTTATTAACCGACTTCAAAAACGAGGAGGTTCGCAATTCGGCCGGTATGTTTTTTTTTATTTAAATAAATATTTGAATAAATATCTTGACAGTGACCATTAAATGGAGGTAATTACTCCTTTGAATTTCTTTGTAAATGGAATCAAAAGGCATCCTATCCATGCAGCCAGTAGTTTACTTTTATTTAAATTGTAGCATGAGCATTTACGATCGATAAGTATAGCGAAAATCATGAAATTACTTATTTTGAACCCTGATTCGATGAATCCTTCAACTTTAAATATTCCATATTTTTTTTGTTGGCACAAGCGCTTTCTACATAAAGTTATACAAGCTGTAGAACACAAGTGTCTCAAATAAACACATACAATATATCTCTTTTTCTTCATATTTTTTCACTTTTCGAGTATCTGGAGCGCTGTAAAAGCGCGTTCGTGAAACGCGCGGCATCGGTGCCTATAATATATATATATATATATATATACAGGGTGATATGAAAACAATGCATTTTATTGATTTTAGACATCATGTTTCATAGTAACGTTTACTGCTTAGGACCTACACAGTCGATATCTATACAGAAATAGAATTAGTTTTATTTTTCAAAAACTCCGGGTTCGATTCCTGAGCTGGGTACACATTTTTTTTAAATGTATGAATGCAGTTTTTATTTTTACTAAAAGCGATGTCCTGGTTCCTAAGAACAGATTCTCGTATGTCTTATAGTTTCAGACTTTCCCATACTGACCGATCTAACTATGCGACCCTCTGTGTATGTGTGTATATATATATTTATTGTCCGTTTCAACTGCAAAACCTCCACTCGTGCAGCAGTGGTAAACAAACAAATACAAACAGCTGCTCGTACCGGGCTATCTATCCGGGCGGGCAGATAGAGGCGCCCGCGATAACCGCCGCGACATAACTCACGGCCATACTTGGCTAAGGTGTCGGCTGACAGGGGAAAATTATATTTATATGCTTAAAAATTAGATTCAAAACATAAAATTGAGATAATTATGTTTGTACATACCATATGAGCAGCAAAAAAGTTAATTTTCACCTCGTGGTACTATTGTGATGTACTCGAAAAGCGCGTTTAGTTCGTAAAATCTATGTCTTTGTAATTAAAATATAAAACTAGAAAAGAATCATTATTAAGTAATTTTACAAACATTTATAATAATGTTTTAATCTAAAATTAAGAATATCTATGTCTTTCTTTCGTAGTGATAAGAAAAAAATTTGATAATGGATATATAAATAAGTTGTTTAATGATAATACGATACGAGCTTTTGTCCTGAATTTAATAATAATAATACTAATTGATGAACTTAAATCAAATCCAATCAAATCAAATTGTTTATTGTCGTACTGTCGGGACAATCCTGTATAACTAGAAATCTGAAGATCGATTGCAAATGTCTCAACCTTTTGCCGGTTAGTTGCTCTCCCAACAGAACCAGCCATTCATTTCAAAGGGCTATTAATCCAATTTAAAAATAGTCGTTACACACGTCGGTTCCACATACCACAGCATCGTCCAATAAAACCACAAAACCTTCCATAACCCGAAACAGCAAAAAACAATCAGATCTGCACAAATATTTCCGTACGCCACTAGGCAAGTTTCCATGCCAACCGATTGGCTTTTTATTTCAAAAGCACCAAAACGAAAGTTAGTTTTGTAGATACCACACAAAGACAACGTGTGGGTGCGCGATAGACCTCGGTCGCTTATAAAACGTTGGGCGGGCGATATCGGGCCTGGCGCGTGCCGATAACGCCCGCCCTGCGCCGCGCTGCAGCTATGATTCAGTGCGATAAAATAAATGTCGTAAAATGGAATCGAGTTTGAAGGAAATTGATATGAAATGTTCTGCGTGTTTTGTGATGCCTAAAGAGTTAGGCTTGTTGCTTTTTGATGTGACGTCATTTAATGACCTAATTTTGCTTTTCTTATACAAGGTAATAGAAACTTAATTCGGTTCTTTATTTAAAAATATAATATATTTTGAAGCTGTTATCTTAAACTTTTGTCTTTTACGTCCGCCGGCGTCTTGTGTGGATATCATGAATATAAAAAAATACAATTAATCATGAAGTAATGTTTTCAACCAGGGTTTCTGTTATATTTTCAATAGGTATATTGTTTTATTAAATTATTTAGATTTATTTAATTTGTGATTCTATTGGTGTCCTTGCCATTGATAAATGAATCAAATTATTGTTGGTGCGATATAAAAACAAACAAACACAAAAGTATACTTATATTAAAACAGACAACAGGTGGCATTATTGCCAAGCGATCTCAACCAGGTAACTTCGAAAATAAAACATGAACTTAGCTGAATCATTGTACTTACCCTTTAAACAAATCCATTTACGGCTTTCAGCTGATATTCCGTCTTTATCAAACACCTAACTGAGCACAAAACCCGAGAGATACAAACGGGAGCCGATAGGAGGCTGTTCGGTGGCGATAACGCCGGCCCGCTGCGACGCAGTGTACCGTCCCAGTTGCCGCGATTGGCGGGGCGGGTAGCGGAGCGGGCAGCAAATAAAATAATAGGTTTGTCTTATGTTGAAACCCACTTTGTAGTAAGGTGATAAGTTTTTAATGCAGCAAGGTGATATAGGACTCCAGCATTTCAACCGATTACCTTCGGGTTTATCATTAAATGCAGACACTTTTATTGCGTTTATATCTTTGTTGGTGAAATAGGTTATATTAAATCGATTTATTCATAGCTCCTATTTGTTTTCAGAGCGCAATAAATACAATAGTTATAAGTTCCCATCCTTATCTGAGCCAACCACGGTTGGCATTGAATTCGATGAGTTCTTCACTGCTGTAAATGCTTAAAGCGCTGGTTGCCAATGATCATAAAAGTGGAACATTTTCTTCATCGGCTATTTACTCTACGAATGACATTCGGTTGGGGACAAAATTATAGGTCAACGGGAATACAGAGAATCACGTGCAAAAAAGTTGTTAACCTATTTGAATTACTGCACCGTAATCAACTCGCGCCTAATTATTATTTTAGGTTAACAAATATTGTTGGGATCTGTAACTAGCTTTATTGCTGTTGGTTTATTAGCTACTACGAACTTCCTTTACAAAAGGCCCACGTATCTTGTGAGGTGACTGACTGGCTCAGGCCTGAAATATGCGTTTTCCTAAAATGTATTTTTCCCAAAATGTCCGTTTTCCATAATATCAGCACGTCTTTTGTATAATGTCAGCTTCTTATAATGTCTGTCTCCAAGAATGTCAGTTTTCATATAATGTTCGCTTTTCAGAAAGTGCTTATTCTCAAAATGTCTGCAACCGCAAAATATCTGCCTTCTTACAATTTTTGCATTGGCTATCAGTCACTAAACGTCATTAATGTTATCTTGAGTGCCAGTAATTATAGATATTTATCAAAAAGGAAGTATGCCAAGAAATTAACCCTTTCCATTTAGAACATTGATTTGAAATAAAACAGACATTATAGGAATGTAAACATTATGAATAGACGACTTTCTGAGACTTTACACATTTTAAATACCAGTCATTTTGAGAAACCCGACAAAATAGAAGTGCTAACATTGTGAAAACGCAGACGTTTTGACAATTGTACATTTTAGGAAAACGCATATTTCAGGCCTGAGACGACTGACTTCAAACGCAAGAGATAATTAAGTGAGGCGTGTTTGACACGTGGTCTGGCCCGCGGCCTTCTATTACTCAGGGCAAGCACTAACAGATGCACTGTCTTGCGTCGCCGGGCGGGCGGCGTCGCTTATCACGCCCGCCCAGCGAGTGTATCGTTATCAATCCGCCCCAGACGTTTTAAGTTTTATAAGCCGTATGTGCTGTTTATGTTTTTGCGTTTACTTTGTGTCGACGACGTGGATAAGTGCTTTTAATATTACTATTACTGTGTCGAGGAGCTCGGCGGCGTATTGGTTTGAGCGCTTTGGTTTCGATACGAAAAACAAAGCAACTTTCGCCATGGTCGGACCCGGGATGGGTCAATCAAATTTATAATCTCGAGCTCCTTCGTGCTTCGGAAGGCACGTTAAGCCGTTGGTCTCGGTTGTTACTGCAACTGCTTTAACCCACCAACCCGCATTGGGCCAGCGTGGTGGTGTTATGGCCCAATCTCATGTGTTTCTCCCATGTAGGAAGGCCTGTAATGCCAAGGCCCAGCAATGGGACGTATATAGGCTGGTGATGATTACTGTTGGTGAGATTAGACGGAATCAACGCCTTCTCTACCAGTCAACCAAAAAATTGAGTCGGAAACATTAAATAGGTACGGTCGACCACAGAAGTAGCTGAACACTTTAGTATCATGTCACAATAACTATGGCATCAATATAGTATGGTAGCACTATTAAGTAAGAGCGTAATAGTCGGTGCGACATGGTACTAAAATGTTAAACTTCTGTGGTCGACTGTACAAAGTTTAAAAATAAAAAAATTACATGAATGTTTGATTTTATGCGTTTTAAACGCCTACTTTCTTGTAACAATTACAAATAAAGAAAGAAAGCGATGAAAAAATTACATGCTCCAGGCGGGTATCAAACTCGCGTCTCCTGGGGTCCGGCCAGACGCGATTATCTACCTCTACGGCATCGGAACACTAGGTGTAACCTACCAATTTCTTCACCGGTTTCTACCCTTCAGTTTTCTTTCTTTATTTGTGATTGTCACAATAAATAAACAAATAAAAAATTTTTTGAATATAATATTTTAACATTGTGAGTATAATATAAATTAGCTTATACAGCAACTACTAAGATACTAGAAGAAATTCATACATTTGTCCCAAGTCCCGATAGCTCTGTAGTAAGATTAGTAACCCGGATTGTAATAGGTTCAGTCCCCGCCCCCGGACACGATTTTTCCTAGTTTAGATATTTTTTCAAATTAGGTATACATATTTTTTAAACATTTATCATAATGTTGAAATTAAAATTAAGTATATAATTTTATACGTTAGCTGAGGACTTTCTGAAACAAAATATTAAAACAGCTGAGTCAGATTTGAACGGAAATACCGCCATTATTATTGTTAGAAAAGAAATAGATTTGGCTGTCTTCATAGCGCTGTAATAAAACCATTCGCGCAACCATATCGCACAGAGAACAACAAACTAGTACCTATAAGAAGAGGAAAGGCGAAACCGATCGACGATCAGACCGAGTCGTGAAATGCTTATTATAAACGCAACGGGAATCTTCCCTTACATCTCAATTGTAAAACAATGTTATCTATTGCAATGAAACTTACTCTCTTAAGGTACACACCGAAATAAAACCTTCTCCCACTTAATAAAGGCTAATCTCGAACGGCTGCAAACACTGAGATGTAGCACAATTTTCGAACCAAATAAGATTAAGCAAGACTTCAATTTGAAATGAAAGTTTACTCTGGAGTTATGTAAATAAGGTTGAGGTTCGTCTGAGGGTGGTGTTAAAGGTTATTTATTAGGTAAAGGGTGGAAGAACGCCCCCACAATGCTTGGAGAGTTTGAATGCATCGAGATGGTATCATTGGAACTAAATACGTGCTAAACATAATGTAGGGAAAGGCATTGTAGTGAGTAATACTTTCTCACGTGTTTTTTAAAGCCTTCGCTATTCTAAATATGACATTTCTGTCAAAAACGTAATAGAAAAAATATTTTTTTTTCTCTGTTGTAGTCGCTGCTCAACATTGCATAATTTTCACTTTATATTTAAGAACAAAATAAACTTGCTATGATTCTTTGTTTTTAAAATAAAATCTTATATGCTGTCGTAAAAGTTTTACTGCCAACAATAACCAAATGAAATTTAAAGAGGAAGAATCAGACCAAATATATTACCTGTTGTTTGATTTAAATGTTCATAGGAGTTAATCATATTTTAAAATTTACAATTGACGTTATTTAGCACTTAGTAATATTAAACGTTTAGAAATGAATTTATTTATTTTAATAATTTAAGTAAAATAATATTGAATTCTTACATTTAAAATATAAAATAGATTATGAGTTTCTATCAATATAATATTTATTTAGTGACAAGGCTTACTCTTATTAGCCTCAAATCAAATAAAACCTATTCAAAAAACTTCAACATACCAGTAATTAGTACGATTGTAAATGCTCCAAGTAAATACAATTTATTTTTTATACTGTCTGTATTAGATTTGAACCTCTGTGGGCAGAAATTTTCTGCTCTGCTTGGTTGGTGGTAGAACTTTTCTAAGTCCACCTGGCTAGCTACCACCATCTTACCTAAGTCTACTGCCATAGCGATAACGTTATTAGCGTTGTTGTGTTCCGGCAGTTGAAGGTAAGCCAGTTCCTCTATGGTTGAGGAGTCCGGGTGTAGATCGCTTCCATCTTCGACCTTATCATCATTAACCATCAGCTGCAATTCATGTCAAGAGCTATCCCGTTAAGAAAAAAAAATAAAAAAAAAATTGCTCTGTTCGTTTTTTGATAATAAAACTTTTTTAGAAGGCTTATACTTAGACAATCAGGAATCGTTAAAATTCTTCAACATTTTCAAAGCTGTTTTGGCAATGTTATTTTATCAGCGTCGTTTATTTTTCTACTAAACATTCGCTATCTGGCCGGCCAAACTACCAATATCATTAGGTCCCAGTGTACGCTATTACAAAAGTAGTTGTATTATAACTCAGTGATTACAACCACCTATGCAAACTTAGATAACGTAATTGCTTTAAAAATCTACTGTTATGATGCTATAAGAAATAAAAAAGAAGACAGAACGGAAAAGTTCGTTTTAAATAAAGACTATCAATTTTATTTTTTAAATTAATTTACAAATATTCATGAAGCATCACATGATTATAGTATTTAGAAAATCTTGTTATTTTTACTTCGGTTTCTTTTAAAAAAAAAAAGATTTTGTTTAGGAGCTTTGATCGATTTGTTCAATCATATCAGCTCCGTCTTACTACATAATGATTTTACGGACTATTCCCACTTAAGACTAGAAATTACAAAATTTATAATAATTTTAGCGGCCTCTGAAGATGGCTCAGCTAAAAAGTTGGTTAATAAACCAACATCGTGTTGATTTACACTAAGCAAATTATAGACTATGTCTCTTAAATGACGATTCCGCTCACATTCCATTAATAAATGATGTACATCATCTAATACTCCACACTGTACAGTTCGGGGATTTGGATAATTTCATCAGATATTTAAATTTATTTAATGGAATATGACCAGACCGCAATCTATAAGCTGTAATAGTCTGTAGTCTATTGAAACTTGTATTAATAAACCAGGGTATCCGAGGAGGTTCCGACTGTAGAGTTTTATACCAGATTCCTTTTTCATAAGATCTCCTGTCAAAATACTCTTTCCACATATTATAAATTTTACTTTTTTACTCCAGTTTCTTAATCAGTAAATAAACACTCGTCAAATTAGTAATAATATCATAAAGAGGTTTGTCAATTATTATTCGTCATATGCACACATCGTCGGGGATAGTGCAAATCCGCGTAACTAGCATTGGATAATTCCGCGTATCTGACAAATGTAGCCCATTTAAGTTGTCACAGGAAATTCACGCAAATTCTTGATTTGCTACTTTAAGGTATTTATATTTTCCTAACAAAAGATAGAACACATCAATAATTACTGTCTGTGTAAAAATGAGCTTAAAATTCGTTGAAATATAAAAGTTTTTAAGTTTTTTAACCTATCCCTACATCTCAATTCGTAATACTGACCTGTAATACCTGGATAGACTTTAAATTCTTAACAATCGAGACATTTAAAAATATAACCCAGATATTAGATATAGTAACAACGGTTCCTAGGTATATTGCTTTAAAGCAAATAAACAAGAATAAGTCTTCATATAATTTGATATTATATCCTTACAATACGAAAAACACTAATAATTCTGAGAGTTAGCTTGTTTGGGCAGGCGAGAGGTTTTTAGGCAAAACATCGATGTAGAGATTCGCTAAAAGTGGTGCAAGGAATCACTGCTTATGTCACATGGGTAGTAGAGGAAAAATAAAGCAAGATAATTTAAATTTATGACTAATTATTTGTGAAATATATTTTTTACACAAAATAAGGTTTTGAAAATGTTGGAAAACCAAAATTCTTACAAGAAATATTAATCATAATGCTCTGCAACTATGTATGAATAGCTGTGCATTATCTTCGGGTGAATAGGGGTTACATGGTAGTATTTTTCTAAAGAAAATTCCTAAAAGTTTATACTTAAAATTAAGTTAAAATATATTATGAACATAAATATAAAAAAAACAATATACAGCAATATCAAGTTTTTTTACCGTTGCCTTGGTTGAATTAAATCAATGGTCTTTTCTCATTCTTATTGTCAAGTAATCGTCAAGTTAATTGTCAAGTTATTTATGAAGAAAATAGTTTTAACTCATAGTTTATATGATATCTCTAACAGTATTTTAAGTGAAGCTAGAAAAGTCCACGAAAACTACTGCCAAAAACTATTTTGCAGTTTGACGGATTGTGAAAATCGTAACGGCAGTTTCTTAATTTGTCCTAATAATTTAAAAAAACTTCTTCGCTTTCTATTTGGTTTATATAGGTTTTTTGCTGACGATATGTAGTCTTAAGTTAAATTCCAACAGTATTAGAGGCGGCTATAATAGATTTTTCATGCAAAAGTCATCTTAGCATATGGACTCTTCGTACCTCTTCTCGTCACAAGATGTTGAGTGTTTTTTTTTTATACAACTAGATGACAAACAAGCTGACGGCCCACCTGATGGTAAGCGGTACCGCCGCCGATAGACCAGGTGTCTATATAATAACAAGGATAATCACTTGATATTGCAGGTGCGTTGTCATCCTGAGGCCTAAGATGAAATATGCAATGCCCAGTAATTACACTGGCTACCTTTCCCTTTAATCCGAAACACAGCGAATTGTTTCACGGCTGAAATAAGAAAGGCGGTGGTACCAACCCAGACGACCCTACATACGGGCCTACCACCTAGTGAATTTTTCCGTAATCCTTATAGAAAAGGAGATTTCTTCTCAATCTCATCGCTCAAATATGGTGCTACCTTAGGAGAAATGGCGCCTGTTTCGAGAACATCCTGGGTCTTCCAGTGAGCCGCTTTCAGTGGTCGGCGCGGGCGGCTACGTGCCGTATCTCGGCGCGCTCTCACGCGGCTCTAACGATTTATTTAGTGGCGCCATAACGACGTTTGTTCAGCTAACGCGCCACACGTCACCGTAGTGGCCCGTTTTTATCGTGCGATAACGGAATTAAACCCCGTCCGTACGCAGATTTGAGATGGATTCAAAATTAGTAAAGGAAAATTTTGTGTTAGTTATGCGTTTTTCTATATTACGAAAATAATAATAATTTATTTAATATTCCTTCACAAACATTACAAGTTTAATAACAAGACCTTAAAATAAGAGGTAAACTACATTGTGAAGGACTAGTGCCTGAAATGGGTTTGTTTAAACCACAGGTCACCAGGCCCCTCCTGTAAAAAAGGATAAAAACTAGTTTATTACAAGTACTAAGTAACCGGTCAACAGTCCGCGATGACGTCACTGAGGAGTAAGTAATAAATTGAAGCAATTATATTAAATTAAATACAAATGAATTGTGTCCAATTATCAGAATATAATCTTTCTCCAAGTCAAGTGTTTAGGAGAGAAACAGAGTTACCCTAGATTTATAATAATATATGATAGTTATGCTTATCGCAAATGGTGCCAATTTACGACACGATTGCCACATCTCTTCTTACTGTAGCAACCGTTTACCATAAACCAAACCTATGCTGTACCTACGCTTCATGTACTAGGGATGCATGTTTTTTAAATAAAGCCACTTTACCGGATTTAACTAAGTAGATAACATAATTATTTCATACCGATCATAGTCACAGCAAAAACCGAAACTTGTGTAGTGAAACAGTTCGGTGTGTTTCGGATTGAAGGGAAAGTTAACCAGTGTAATTACTGGGCATGGAATGCATTTCATCTTAGGCCTTAGCATGACAACGCACCCGCAATAACAAGTGATTTTTTCCTTGTTATTGCAGGTGCAATAACAACACCTGCAATAATAAGGAATAAATAAAGTATAAGAAAAAAATTGTCTTTGTTAATTTTATAATTTAACTACCGTCTCTACCTATGTGTTCCTATAGTTTTCTGATTCAGGCATACGGAGCTCACTGTAACACTTGAACCATCTTCTCTGTTCAAATTAGAATGTTTTTTGATAAATTAGTTTCATTTTAAATATGCTTCCGAAAATATAAGATAGTATATCATCATGATCACAAGCCTATATACGTCCCACTGCTGGGCACAAGCCTTCCTACGTGGGAGAAACACATGAGGAGCTGGGGTCATAACACCACCACGCTGGCCCAAGACAATAATATATAAAACTTCAACCTTTTTAGTTCGCTTGGTTGGTTAGATCACCTTCCTTATACTGTGACTTTTCTCTCAAAAACAAAACATATAACGTATTTTACAGGTATCTTTGCATTAAAGATGCAACAGCACTTTAGCTCTGTACAAATTGAGATCTCCAGTCGTGAACAGCCGTTGACACTTGTTTGGTTATGTCGATTTGCATATGATTATGCGGTATGCAAAGTTCATGATAAGTGTCGATGAAGCTAAAAGGCTGCGGTGATTTAAACAGACGTAGACTCGTACTTTACGAGATGTGTTGCTGGTGATTATATGTAGAAACATTTCACAAATCATCTTGAAAACGTAATTAGGTTTACGCAGTGATATTTAGTCACATGTTTGTGTTTTACGTAGCTGGTCATCCCGTATGTAGGTAGGTACCACCGCCTCTCTCATTTCGGCCATAAAACAGTTCGTTGTGTTCCGGATTGAAAGGAAAGGAAGCCAGTGTCATTAATGAGCTTATAAGACATTTTATCTTAGACTTCAGAATAACAATAATAATAACTTTATTCGACCAAACAAACAGGTACCAGCTATTTACATAGGGTTCTAAAACTAAGGTTGTATCATTGTATGCAACAAAGCACCTGCAATACTAAGTGATTGTAGCCACTGACAACCAGATGGACCATGAGCTTGTTTCTCATCTAGTTGTTTCAATAGTCTATGAGGCAATTGCTCAAGCAGAAAGCTTTATGGGCACTGGCGGAATCCAAAAAAAACAGCGCTAATAAGCCAAAGAAAGAAGAAAAATTATGATAACAATGTTTTTTTATCTCGAGCTAAATATTTAGGCAAAGTCTGGATGCTCCTGGAAATATTTTCAATTTTTAAGATCTGAAAACACCATCGAAACAGTAATATACTCTATCGAATAAAAAAAGAATTTTGTAAATCGGTTCACAATTGACAGAGAAATCGGTGAACATACATACAAAAAAATACATACAGTGGAACATAAAACCTCCTTCTTTTTGAAGTCGCTTAAAAAACAGAACTAAAATAAAAAAACGTTCATTTTTCAAAAGTTCAATTGAAAAGCTTACACCTGAGAAAAGTCACTGAGGATAATAAAATCAGTAATTATACTTTTCTTAAGCACTGAGGAATAATGTCATTTTAAATACTGGTAATGTTTAATTTTGATCAATATTCATTATAATTCGCCTTTTGCATAATGCATTCTTCACGGCATTTCGCGCACAAATTGATTATGTTCTCTAGTAACATGGGGCGGTGGGAGACCGTGCCTCAGTCACAAGCTCAACGATTAAGCGATCTCATTTATTTTAATACTTTATTTACACGATTTTTAAAACTTAACATTAAGTGAGTTTCGATTTGCGACTGTACAGTAAGCTGCCGAGGGGGATATGAAATGGAAGGTAATTCAAATTGCTTTTTTGAAATATTGTTAATATTAAAATATCAAATGTCGTTTTTAGTCAGTGTCATATAAATAATTACACTTTGACCAAACACTTTGACTTTCTTCTTTATTTTTAGAGTTTTACGTCTATATGCAAAGTAGAGGACGTAATTAATTTTTTGATTACATTTCCTAGTTAATAATAAAATATAAATTTGCATAAATATTGACCACCTACTATTAAAATTTAAGTATTGACATACAATCAACTAAAAGTTAATAATTTTATAACATAAATAATAAACCTAAATAAAAAGCTTTCAAATAAAAACTCACAATAGCATAATAGCAGTCTAAATTTAAAGAAATAATGAAGTTTTTCATTACATTAAAGACTATTTATATGTATTTTAAATTGAAAAATACACATAAATTGTCATTTTTATGAAAAAATAGTATTCAGTAAAAGTTTTTCATTACATTAAAGACTATTTATATGTATTTTAAATTGAAAAATACACATAAATTGTCATTTTTATGAAAAAATAGTATAAAAGTTACATCCGTGTATTTTTCTACAATATTAGCATACCAAACAATGCTTTAAGTTCAACAGCGGTGACAGCCAGCAACAGAGTTAAAAGCTCCGCCCGCCCGCCCGAGATTGTATCGGCCGCCCGCCTAATTGAATATATCGAGTCAACTACCCACCTTAATGACTTCTGATAGTGTTATGTCGCCCGCGCTGGGGTTGTCTAGCGGGAATTTTACAAACTATACAGTAACATAATAAAGTTAATAAGGTATTTTTTATTAATAATAATAAATGTTTAAATTGTTAGTTAGATTAAAAAAATCTAATTTGCAGACTTTCTCAATTGACTGTATGTGGAGACTTTCATCAACTTTCTGTATTTATTCGGATTTGTACATCTTTCTAAGTACGCATTAATAATATAAAAAGAAATACCTTAAAATGAATAGAGAAATAATATTTTCTGTTTAACAATCATGATTTAAATCATGATTTTAATGAAATTTTCTATAACTTTTTTACACAGGAAAGTGACTTCAATACGACAATAAATGGGCTATAATAGTTCATAGAAATGTTTCAAATACATAAAATTGGCTGCATTATTTCATATAAATTTTATACAATTATTAAATGCAAAAGGTACATTTGAAAGTTGCAAAACGTTTCTATGAACTAATATAGCCCATGTGTAATTTGTTGTCGCATTGGCCTCACCAACCTGTATAATATACAGGTAAGATTGTAAATAAGTTATATAATTTTTTTTATACCACTATATGACAAACAAGCTGACGGCCCACCTGATGGTAAGCGGTAACTGCCGCCTCTAATCACCTGCAATAACAAAGGAAAATCACTTGATATGGCAGGTGCGTTGACATCCCGGGACCTAAGGTAAAATGGCGTCCATGCCCAGTAATTACACTATAGAAATAATAGATATATAATTATAGAGACTCAGTGTATGATTTTATATGATTTTTGACAGAATTTTTAATTGCATCTTCGGAGACTTTCAATATCGTAGCAACGTTAGCTTCTCACTAAATATCATTATCTAAAATCTAAACTAGACCACTAGCTTAGCCGACGGAAAAATTTACGAGCGACGCCAGGCGCGTTTATAAAGCGTCGTATCACAATACGGGGGAAGCGGCCGGCGCTAACGCGGCCTTAACGGCCCAAACGGCCCTAACTCGGCCTTAACGGCCCTAACACCCGTTAGCGGTGCTATCTCTGATACAGGGTGCGCCGGAAGGCCACCTGCGGACGGCCTTAATGCATCCGCACTTATTTATTCGCGCCCCGCCGATACGTTTCCTGATTTTCAGATAACGTTGAAAATGGTCGAGTGAAATTTCTCTTGTATATTATAATATCAGAACTCTTCAGAGCAAGATGGGGTATCTTGCTGTACCTATATACGTTAGAAATGAAAGTCGATTTAACACATTCGAATGGACAAAACACTTTAGGGAAACGGATCAAGAAAGGTACGGCAAAGGGGTCAGGCCCTATAGAGTGTACAGTGTGTACGAAGTATAATTCGATTAGTGACGAGAAAAGGAGATTCGAAAAACATTCATGATTTCTAGTTGTAAAGGGGATCGAAGAATAAACTCGAATTCGAGATTTTTATCGTAGGGAGTGAGAATTGCGTCCCAGAGCATCGCAATGGCACAAGAGATGCATCATTGATTCCTAGCATTCACCACATGCTCAACAAGATTGTGTTGGTAAAAAGTAGCCAGGTCACTTTACCGGAAGACTTGTAAGCGACAGCGAGGGTTATCGTGAAAACTAGGATATAAAACAATAAAATTACGTCCATATTCATATACGCTCAGTAAACCTATTTTAGATAAAACGCTGCTAAAATATGTTTTATCAAGAAAGAGAAACAAAATACTTTATAAGCCTCATATAAGTTCACTTGTTTTTATGAATACGGGGGTTAGTGTTTGATTCAGTAAATGATTAAATACAGGTGACGTTAAGAAAAGAAACAAGAAGACAAGCTACTGACAACAATTATTAAAAAGTTTAATACAAAGTAATGAAGTCGGTTGATAATCTGACCTGCCAATCAAATAATCAAACTACGATTGGCCTTAAACATAGCTAAGTTACGAAGTAATATCGATAATTGTTATTAGGGACGCTAAAGAACAAATACGTAGACCAAATATTTTAATACTAAAACCTTATAATCGCTCTTTAGCGACCCATCAAAGGTATAACACCGATAATAAACATATATGGGACGTTAAGAGCCAGAAAATTCTGTTTCGCCGGACCTTCCGGAGGTACCCCGAAACACCTTTAATTTTCATCAATATAATGGTCGCTCTTTTACTTTTTGATATAGATAAAGGGATTGTAATCTTATCATATCGTTACACAGATATACTAGAAAAAAAATATAGTGTTATCCCAAGTCCTTGGTACACTGAAAAAAATGACAACTGAACTTTCGACTACTTGTAGCTCGAAAAAGTGACTACATATTATGGTAACACTAAGCCAAAAATAAAGTTGCATAAAGATGCACCATTTTGTTATTCAGCACATCTTATAAATGAAACATCTTATTTGTGAGACACGCTACTCCGAATCTTGTTATGATTAATATGTCAGTTTATAATAATATGTCACCATGATTTCGTCATATCTATCTGCATTATTCGAGGATTTAAATAAAACTCATTACTGTCCAGACTTGAAAAGCGAGTTACTTAAAAAGCTTTATCCGAATTAAACAGCGCGTGGAATTGCTTTACTAAAACAGATAAGACTAAGCAGTATGTACTTTAACTCAGCAACAATTCAGGAATATCTGAAAGTTCCGAAACTCACTATCGGTCTGAATACATCAGCCTGTATCTTAAAGCTGCGCAAAGTTGAACCGGCGGCGATATTAAACTGTTTTAAAAAGATTTTCACTGGCCGGTTAAGTAATTTCTCCAAGTACACGTTGTATGTAACAGCCGTCATGTTTTTTCCCATGAAAATATTGTGAATAGAACATAGTCATAATAATAATAGTCATACACTCACACCTATTATCTAGCCCAAACTAAGCATCAATAAGAGCTTGTGTTATGGATACTGGAAAACGGAGAAATATTGATAACAATATGTATATAAATATTAGAAAGATATTATTAATTAATCTATGAAGACTGCTCTCTAGACTCTAGAGCTTTTCGAGGTCATCTTCCTTCCCCCTGGTTCACCTTCCTACTCAGGAGCAAGCGTGTCAGTTTTCGTAGTCATCAATTCACTGTCTCTACCTCTACATCACACGCACAGAAAATTTGTAAATCGTTTCTTTACCGTACTTCTGAAACGTGGAATTCTTTGCCAGCACACGTGTTTGGTCCTTCCTATAAAGAGTTATCCTTCGAATTAGGCGTGAAAAGACAGCTTTTGACTCGGCGAGGCGGAGGCAGCTATAACAGTGTGTTTCAAGCTGCACTAGCTGCCTTCCTATATGGACTCTACGTACCGCTTCACGTCAGGTGGTGTTGATTCTTTGCCGTGCGTTCAGTATTGAAAAAAACTAGCGAAAACATTTTTTACGGCCGAATAATGAAAGGCAAAATATCTTTTTTGTCAGAAGATACATTGCATCCTGAGAAAGGACATAGTCTACATTTTTGGGCAGAGCCGCAGGCAGTATTATTATATTTCATTAATTTCTTACAACTTAAATGTTGTTCTAATTCTGAACGGGGTAGTTCTCAGCCTTTATCTCATCTGGTGGTAAGTAACGATAAGGCTGAAGATGGAAGCGAGTCATACCCGCATTCCTCAACCACACAGGAACTGGCTATCTTACCTCCAACTGCCGGAACACAACAATGCTGGTAATATTAATTTTATGGCGGTAGACATAAGTAAAATAGTGGTACTAGTCAGGCGGAATTAGAAAAGCCCTACCACCAACCAAACCGAGCCGAAAAATTCTGCCCCCACGGGAATCGAACAGCGGACCTCTAGATTTGAAATAGTAGGACCACAGAGGTGGTTAGTGTTATGTTATCAATATTATTCCTAACATTACCAGTTATTACATACATTAAGTGGGGTACTACATTAGTAACAAAACCATGTCCTATATTAGCATGGCGTGCAAGACATCGCCCGATACGCCCGCCGATACGACAAACTTCTCAGATCCAATACGAGCCACCAAAAGTTGGAACATATTGTGGCCTAAGCAATGACATTAGAGCGTTTCTTGTTAGTTTTTTTTTCTTTATAATTACTGACTATAAACCGAGAGAAAAAGTATGTCTGTTGTAATTTATTGAAGTTTTCTTTTTATCAAAATATTTTTTCATAGTACTGTCATACCTTTCTTCTGATGATGTTAAACTACTTTAACCATTTCTGACAAAAGTAAGCAATCAGCACCTGCCTGAACTGATTCATCAACATAAAAATACATTTTCTGTTTCGATATTCAGACCCCAAGTTACTCTAGTTAAGTACAATATGGTAGGGTAGCTCGTAATGTTGTCGCGTTGGATTGAGTAAGCTTACCAGAGTTCATCGAGGATGCGTTATGTTGAGAACTCTTTACCATCATGTAGGCCGTATGCGTCTTTTTGTATAAAACAACCTGTTATATTCTATTTGAAAATATAATAATATGATAAAATAAAAGGCTTTACGTCATTCCCTGCACATCTTGTTAAACACTCTTAGTTCTACATAAGTAAATTATGAACTCTTCTTTGGCTACTCATATTTTGCTACAAAGTGAACCCCATGACGTTGCGAATACAAGGAACTCTTCCTTGAATGGTAAGATTTTAAGTAAGCCATAAACTGAATGGAAATAGGAGTTTAATACAAAACAGTTCACAACCGAACATGTTCTAGACAACTTGTTCTTCTCGACGTTTCATAGCTGGTAAGGCCTGGATAAACTTTATTTGTTTAGTTTAAGAAATATTTTACATATCAAACATTTCAATAAAATTAAAAAGGTGTATAATAAGAAGATACCTAGACACTATTAATATCAACTTTTATTACTGTTGAGTTATCAAACGAAAACCCAAATCGGATATGGCACTTCTCGAATGTACTCAAGTTATTTATTATTATCTCATACTATGTCATAGTTTGCGCAACATAATTGAAGAGAGTATCAAAAAATTATACATATATATAGTTATCTAAGCATGCCAAGATATTAAAACAGTAGTAAAAACATTAATTTTCTTGCAACTAAGGTATGTTTTTCATTGTCAGATAGTGATCCTTATCTGTTTTGATATCGCTACGATAACTACCAGTCTAATAATAAATTATATTTATAATCTAACACGTGTTCTTATCTTTACAGTAGTAGAGTTCAAAATACAACGTATTATGTTATCATTGTAGACCAGATGGCTGATAACGATAACCTCTAGAAAGAATTGCTGATAAGATAATTCTGTTTGATCAGGCATGTCATTATCATACGTTATCCAACCTTCTACTGGCGGTAGGAACTTTTCTAATCCACAAATAACAATAAGTATTTTAAACTATATTATACATATATTTACGCAGACACCCGTTTTTGTAGACGGTTTTTAGTTTCATCATCATTACCAAAAATTCCAGCCGAAAGACTGCTGGACAAAGGCCTCCCCCAATGATTTTCACGGCGATCGTTTACTATAACATATCTTTTTTTACTTCTTCATTGTAATTAAGATGGAAAAAGCAATCAAATTAAAAAATATTCACACAAAAGGTGAATTGTAAAATTTAACAAATTCATCTAAATGAAAATCAAAACTCACACACACCCATGGCGGGTTGGCTGGAAGAGATCTCTTATAGATACAAGTCCTCCCTAGCATACTACTGTATAAAGGAGATGTTCGATATTAGTACTTGAAAGCCCCCCACGACGAAATGCTCATAGGATCTTGAATATAGGATCTTTTTTTGAGGGTAGGAAGTAAAACTGTGTACACTTGTTTTTTATACTGCTATCTTTTATATGTATTTAAATATAATTACAGTGACATTTATATCTTGCAATAAGCTCTAATAATATGTACTAATAATAATAAGTACCTGCAGTTATTATCTCCTTTCTACTCAGCTGATTTAGAGACACATAATATTTCACTGTTTTATCAACATATTACACTACACAATGGAAGATTTTAAGGGAACTCTGGAATCCCTGTCACAAGCATTTTCGGCAAGGATGACAGCTTTTGAGAACGAGCTAAAGAAGAAAGACACGCCTCATCAGCCAACACTTGCTTCACTTACTTCTGAGTACGAGATTTTCCGTACTTTTGTAATGACAACTTTTAAGAATCTCGAGATGCAAGTGGATATCTTAAGGCAGGAGTGTGACAGCATGGAGATGCGAAGTCGTCGTGGAATGTTGCTTGTTCATGGTGTTCCTGAGCAGAGTGATGAGGACCCAGCTGAGGCGTTCTTGAGTGTGGCCGTTAAGCACCTGTCAAGGGTTCATCTGTCAAGAGAAGATCTGGGCCGTGTAATGCGCTTGGGCCGTGCACGCCAGGACAAGCCTAGGCCATTGCTGGTAAGGTTTCACTCGGAAGCAATTCGTGATAATGTTTGGTATGCCAAGACTGGTCTCAAGAGCTCTGGTATAACCATGTCTGAGTTCCTCACAAAGATTCGGCACAGTATTTTTATGGTTGCTCGCGATCGGCTTGGTGTCTCCAAATGCTGGACCCAGGAGGGGCGTATTGTGGCTGTTGATAAGGAGGGTAAGCGTCATCGCATTGCTTGCTTAGCGGATATAGATAGATTTATGGCATGTACTCGTTCCGGAGAGCCGCCAGCAGTGGCCGCTACCAATGATGTCTCAAATCATCCTGTATCGTCTGTTTCGGCACCCAGAGGCAAACGGGCTGCATCTGCAAGGAGGAAGTAGTGGGTGTTAATTGTATTCATTCTACAGCAAGTTCGTAGTTATGTTTTTTTTCTGTCTTTCTAACAGCAAACAAGTGGTATAATATTGTCATTTTGGTTCTATATTAAGTAAATACTCACCGACAATGTTTGAATAATACATAAGTACTGGTTGGCTGAAGCTGTTGCTATTTTTGCGCTGCATAAAATGTTTTGTTCCTGTTATCATTTGTTAATATTATATTATTATTTTTTTGTTCTAATCAGTCACTTTATTGCTTAGTCTAAAGCTTGTTTTTTAAGTTTACTTTACTTTAGTTTTTTTTTGTGTTGTTTTTTAAGTGACCTATTGGCAGCGTTAGTACTTTATTTTATTTATTCTTTTGATATCACTCACAAAACAATAATTATGAATGTTTTCAATTAAATGAAATTGATTAGATTGTTTTCTATTCAGTTCTCGCCACAGATGATACATAATACATAATACTTTTGCTTTATAATAACAAGTATGCGTTCTGATACAATCATGTGATATATTTTTTTTTTACTGGCGATGAAGTATATGTGATAAGATCTGTGAGTTTGATATGTTGTTAATTTCTGTTTTCATTTTTATTATATGATTTGTTTTTGTTCGCTTAGTGCTTAGATCTCTTTTATTCTCCCTTTTTTTATATACTTTAACATTAATTTAATATTACGTTTAACTGTGTGTTATTCTGTCCATCAACCTGTGGGTATTTATATTTAAGCGAATTACATTTTATTGTAACGTTGATTGGCTGGTTGAGTGCTCAAAGATATTTTTTTACTATTGACTTTAATAATTAAATTAGCCATTATTTTGTTATTAATTTACAGTAATTATTATATTTATATTAGGTATATTATATTATGATTATGACGGATAATGAGGATAATGTTGGTTTTCATTCGTGCGAAAGTTCTGATCAATCGTTTCTTTCTCTAACTGGTACTGATGATGAGACTGACGCATTAGGCTCCCAACTTTCTTATACTTTTAGCCCCTCTGCTAAAAATTTTAACGTGTGTCACATTAATGCGCAAAGCATTCCAAGGCACTATTCGGAATTACTGGATACTTTCTCGGCGAACTCAATTCATGCTGTTTTGGTGTCTGAAAGCTGGCTTAAGCCAAGCCATATTTCTACCTCATATGCTTTACCTGGCTTTATTCTTACGCGTAATGATCGTATTTTGAAGAGAGGTGGTGGTGTTGCCATTTATATTCGTAGTGGCATACCTTTTAAGATTCTCTCCACTTCTGATCAACATGAGAATGGCATTGAATTCCTGTTCCTTGAAATCGTGATATCTGGGGTTAAAGCAGTTCTTGGAGTCGTATATTGCCCGCCTGCTGTCGAATATATCCCTTCTCTTGTTTCAGTTTTTGATTCTGTATCCACGGACTATGCACATTACATAATCATGGGTGATTTTAATACTGATCTTCTAAAAGATTCCTATGCTTCGCGTAAATTTCGGTCTGCCATTGATTCCTACACTTTCACCCTTCTGGAATTAGGCGCTACTCACCATAACATCGATTCTACCGATTCATGGATTGACCACATTCTTGTCTCCTCTCCCGATCATGTATCTCGCCATGGCCAATTTTCTGCTCCCGGCTTTTCCCGTCATGATCTTATTTTTCTCTCGTATAAAGTGAAACCTCCCAAACGTAGTCCTGAACTGGTTGAACTTAGGAACTTTGCTCGACTAGATCTGGAGAAACTATCTCGTGATGCTTCTTGTATTGATTTTCATAATGTACTGACTGCAACCTCAATCGATGCTAAGGTTGATTTATTTAACACCCACATTTTATCGCTATTTAACACTCATGCTCCGGCTCGCGTTGTTAAGTTAAAAAGACCACCTGCACCATGGATTACAGCTCTAGTCAGAGTGGCGATGAGGAGGCGCGATAGAGCTTTCCAAAAATTTAAGAAGTGCAGGACTGATGCAAATTGGACTTTATTTAAGTCGTATAGAAATCGCTGCAATCAGATGGTGCGAGCAGCTAAGCGCCGCTATTTTCACGACAACATTCTTCACTCATCACAGGCGGACACATGGAAATTCCTCAAGTCTCTGGGTCTGGTAAAACCGTCAAGTAATCCATCCGTTCCCTATCCGTTCTCCGTCAATGATGTTAACCAACATTTCTCTGCCAACTCAAATTCTAACCTGACGGATAGGTCAATGGCGTTCAAAGACATTGCAGCCATGTGCAGCCAACCTCCAGATTGTTTTACCTTTTCCTCAGCTACCGAGTCTGAAATTCACAAAATTGTTTCTTCTTTAAAATCTAAAGCAATTGGTTGTGACGATGTGAGCAGACATATGATAGTTTTGAGTTTAGAAAATACTCTTCCAGTAATTACCCATATTATTAATGCGTCTCTTTCCTCGGGTGAATTCCCATCTATATGGCGTAGGGCTCATGTTCTGCCTCTGCCCAAAATCAATAATCCTACCTCTCTTAGCCACTTTAGGCCAATTTCAATACTTCCATTTCTATCCAAAATTCTTGAAGCTGTAGTTCATCGCCAATTGTCAACTTTCCTCCATAAGAATCGTATCCTCAGTCAGTTTCAATCCGGATTCAGGCCAGGTCACAGTACAACGACTGCTCTATTAAAAATCACTGAGGATTTGAGAATTGGAATGGAGGCCTCGAAGTTAACGGTGTTAGTTCTCATTGACTTCTCCAATGCCTTTAATGCCGTTGACCATGATCTCCTTCTTGCGATTCTCTCTCATTTGAGAGTCTCGACCCTTGAATTAAATTGGTTCTCTTCATATCTTCGGGGACGGCGGCAGGCTGTTCGTACTAAAGACATCCTGTCCGACTGGTGTGATCTGGCTGCCGGCGTTCCTCAAGGTGGCATACTTTCCCCTCTTCTCTTCTCGGTGTTTATCAATTTGATCACTCCTATTCTCCGTAACTCTCATCATCTATATGCTGACGACTTGCAAATTTATGCTCAGGCTGAAATCTGCAATTTGGATGCTGCAATTCTCACTATCAATGAAGATCTCCAGCGTATCTCTGAATGGTCCAGTAGTTTTGGTATTCGCGTTAATCCAAGCAAGTGTCAGGGTCTTATTGTGGGCAGTTCACGCACCCTATCTAAACTAGACATGAGTATGGTTGCAGCACTGTCCTATAACAATGCATCTATTGAGTTTACTACTCATGTTAGGAATCTGGGTTTGGTCATAGATAACACGTTGAGTTGGATTCCTTATGTTGATTCTATCAGTCATAAAGTCATTGGCATATTAAGATCATTCTACCATTTTAAAAATTTCCTTCCCATTCCAACTAAGATTCTTCTTGTCCAAACAACAATTCTTCCAATGTTTGATTATGCTGATGTGTGTTGTGCTGATATTACTGAAGAACTTCTAAACAAATTGGATCGCTTACTTAACAATTGTATACGTTTCATCTTCAATCTTCGTAAGTACGACCACATTTCTTCGTTCCGTAAGGTATTAAATTGGCTGACGATTCGTCAAAGAAGGGATCTTAGAATCCTATCCACTCTATTTTCTATACTAAATGATCCATATGCTCCTGAATATCTGAAATGTAAATTTCAGTATCTGGGTGCTTCTCATAATCGTGCCCTTCGTTCAAGCGGCAAACTTACTCTAACTTTTCCTTCTCACCGCACTGGCTTCATGTCTAATTCCTTTCAATGTCAAGCAATACGGCTCTGGAATGCACTACCTCCCCATATTCAAGAGGCCAAAAACAAACTGGCTTTCAAGCGGTCAGTTCGCAGTCTTTTTCTGGAGTCTCCTCCTTTATCCAATTGATATAATTATCCTCATTATTTCTGTATTTATTTAATATGTATTTATTAAATATGTATTTGTTATTTATGTATTTATTATATATGTATATATTAATTGCGTATTTATCCATAATTATTTATCTTACAAATTTTAATTTTAATAGTTATGCAGTGTATTCGCTGTTATTGTATATTTTAATTTTTAAAACAGTTGTTTGTGCACTACCTACGTAATCATTTCGGACTCAACTTTCCGGTTGACTGGTAGAGAATGCCTAATGGCATTAAGTCCGCCAAATTGTAACTCATTTTGTGCAATTAAAGTTTAAATAAATAAATAAATAAATATACCCTTTTTTTATTTAGTTAGCCCGACATTATTGAATAATTTTGAAAAGTGTATGCAAGAAATCTAACCTTTGTTTCCGAGTCTATCTGATAAACTATAGTAAAATATAAATTAAAATTCTTATTATTAGGTAAAAACAAGAGCAGAAACTAGCGTGCAGTTATGTTCTAGCATTTATTATATAAAAAAATAGCAAAATAGTCATAGGCTAAACAAAATCAACCCCATGCCTAATAATAAAAAAAATATTTTTGACAAGACAATGGACGACATTGACGTTTAATACTTTGTATGACATGTGTAATTTTTTTAAAACCGAATTTTACATCTCTGGATGACGATTGTTTAACCACACTGAAACGTTATTTTTAATTTACATGCAGGCTTTTAAAATTATACTTTTTGTCTTACTATTTCTTCTCATATAACTTTTGTCTTAGGGGGTAACTGAGTACCAGCCCCCATACATTTTCAGAACATATCTTTTAAATTTGTATTGTATTTGTCGTAATAAAGATTTATTTTTAATTACAACAGATTCCAACAGTTTCGTCGCTACCGCTCATGCCATGTATTGTTTCTCCCCAAAGACAGTCATTGCAACTAATACGCTTTAGATGCACTTCTAATTAAACTGTTATGTTAGTTTGTGTGTCTAATGTCGCGGGAATGTCGCGCGAATGTTGCCGTACGTGCGATAAGATTGTTGCGCGTCTTGAAGGGGGTCGCGAGACACGACCACTTGTAGTTACATTCACTCTGAAGTGTTATTAGTTGTGAAGTCGCTACTCGATTTTGTTACATTATGTTTATGGTTATGTATATAGCAACAATAATACGGGCTGACTGATAGTCTGAAGTCATTAGTAATTGATTTAACCATTGTCATAGACCTCCGGTGGTTAACGCCGCTCATGGGGTTAAAACAGATTCTTCATCATAGCATTCACTGTAGGGTCGTATTAAGTTGGGTCATCTCGTAGTCATCTACGAAAGTTGGAATACAATAAAATAGAATAGAATGTTTATTTTTCAAGAACATGGTTGAATAAGATTTTATTAATTAATAAATTTTATAATCTTAATTATTGATAAGCTGCATAAAACTCCCGAAACTTGGGAGTCTTGTCAAAATTAAAAACCAATCATGTCTTGAATATTTGTCAATCACTAGGTAGTGGCCCCGTATAGAGGGTCGTCTCGGCGCACCCAGACGATCCTATATACGGGCCTACTACCACTAACTTTCTTATTTCAGCCGTGAAACAGGTCGCTGTGTTTCGGATTGAATGGAAAGGTAGCCAGTGTAATTACTGGGCATAGACGACATTTCATCTTGGGCCTCAGGATGGCAACGCACCTGCAATATCAAGTGATTATTGTAACGAGGTAGAAGAGCTGATGGTTTTTAGTGAGGATGCCAGTCGGAGAGTCTCACATAACCCAACTGTGGCCCCTTGTCACAGCTGGGTAGCTTTTCCATCACAAAAAAGGAGTATATGGGCGGCGGTACGCCTTACCGTCGTGTGAATTGTTTATCATCTAGTTGTATAAAAAAAGTACTAAGTAGGAGTACAGAAGTCGCTAAGAGATATACCCGTAATGAAGAATTAGGTTACACCAGCTTACGTCCACAAAAAACTAAAGAGTATCTACGTCATTACGCTGCGCCGCCTAGTTAATTACTGCATACCCAAAACCGCTAATAGCAACTATGCTTTATCTTTCCTATACGGTTAACACCGTAGCATTAATCCCGTGCCCTCACAAGTTATCTTCGGATAAGCTAAAAACATTCGGATAGCCGGCAGACGGATAAATCACTTTGCCATTATGGTACCGGCACACGTCTGATGACAGCTCGCGGCGATAACACGGCCCGATTGAAATTACACCATTATTGAAATAACCGATATGTTGGGCGAGTCTTTTTGTAATTACCCACTTTATATTAGTGGGCGAGTCACCTTGTGGAATAAATGAGATTCATATCTTGGATACTTTACATTGCCCAAACTGTTTGAAGAATTAACTTTTATCCAGCTATTTCACAAGTAAAGTTTTTTTATGTAATTTACAAAATTAAATGCCCGGAAGAAAATCTTTAATTGCGGAGACTTGCATTATAATATTATAAGCATTATGTATGACTTATTATTATTAGTATTATTCGTTTTGAATTGATTTTCCTAAAATCGAATTATTTTATTGTATTAATATCTTTTTTGAAATGTGTACTTACAAAAGCGCTGACTCGCATAAGATACAAGCTTTTAACCTAGTTTAGACAATTAAGTTTTCGTTGTATTTTTTAAAAGATATTTACTTAATTTTTTTTTGGCCTGTTTTTATGAATTTATATTTATTATTAATACTCTTTGTTATGAAGGTATCTATGTTATTTATCCATTATTCTGTGTCTCATCCAAGGTTTTTACCTATATAGATGACAGTAATAAAAAGCCTGCATGGATATAATTATTACTGCGGTAATACAGTAATTATTGTATTGCATACGATCCTTTTGGTTTTATGATACCCACTCTATGGATGTTTATGTATGACTATGGAGTTCCGCGAACGGGACCTTGTCAAAATAAATAACGTTCGAAATTAAAATACTTTACTAGGTGGATGGCCCGTATGTAGAGTCGTCTGGGTAGGTTGTCTTATTTCAGCCGGGAAACAGTTCGCTGTGTCTCGGATTGAAGAGCCTTTTAAAGTACCTGTACAATTTTGCATTTCACAATTCCAAATTCTTTTAATCAATGTTCTGTCATAGTGTACAGATAGTAAGTATTCCGAATTTACGTTATTATTAGTCTAATAATAATAAATCCACATATTTACCGGATGATTTCCAACAAACCGATCACAAAGATAGAACAGAAGTGACTGAACTAATCCCTTCGAGACACCTCAAACAGATACAAATCGAACATGATTCTAGGGTAGTTAAAACGATATGTTTGGCCGTGTGGGACCACCTTTATTATACACTATAGTATATGTGATTGCGTCTGCGCTGATAACCGAGAGTGCTTTTACTGATAACGCGTCGTGTGCGGACGAAATCGGCGTATGATTTAAATTGCGAGATCTGACGTTGTTTATCTTGAGACGTCGAGGGTCCATTTGAGAAAAAAGATTGGAAGATTAGAACAACCGGTTTTTTAATTTGATTTTGCCTAAGTGTGAAACTAGGAATGTTTTAATCATGATGTAGATAGAATACGCATACGTAACATACCACACGTATATATTATACAGGATGGTGCCGTCAACGCGTCAATATATTTAAACATGGGCTATATTAGTCCATAGAAATGGTTTGCCACTTTTAAAAATATCGTATTCATTTGATAATTTCATGACATTTGTATGAAATAGTGTAACGTTGGCAGCATTATTTCAAACCATTTCTATGGACTAATATAGCCCATGTTTAAATTTATTCTCGCATTGACGGCACCACCCTGTATAATATAAACATAGCGTACGCGTAGAATAAGTGTGAATTTCTATAGACGACCCGTGTCATCTAGTTGTAGAAAAGCATTTAGCTTTGTTTGGTTGTAATCTACTACCACGTATACAGGGTGGTGCCGTCAATACGACAATAAATTAAAGCATGGGCTATATTAGTGCATAGAAATGGCTTGCCACTTTCAGAAACATCTTATTCATTTAATAATTTCATGACATTTCTATGAAATAATGCAGCCAATGTTTATTTCATACAAACATCATGAAATTATTAAATGAATATAATGTTTTTGAAAGTCGCAAACCATTTCTATGAAGTAATACAGCCCATGTTTTAATTTATTGTCGTATTGACGGCACCATCCAGGATGGAAGATGTTTTTCCATCATATACAGGTTGGTGCCGTTAAGTAAAGCGATAGGTATTTACTTTACGAAAAATGTATATTATAACAAAAGAACCAAACGAATAAAATTGATAAGTAATCAGCAATGAGCTGAATTCTGAATAAAATATACTTAAGGCGTGTAGGGAATGTTTCCTAAAGTCACTAACCCTAAAAAAATCTTACTTTCATAAGGGTCCCAAACTAAACATACCTTAGTGTCTAAATAATATGAAGGTCCTTTTTAAATTCATACTGAGAGAAGGAAATGGTCTGCAAGGAAATTTACATTAACTTGTCCAGCTATAGGTTCCAGACACAATTGGTTTTTGATTGTCGAAGGCCACCGGAGGTTGAAAGGGGTTGAAAGATTGAAGGGATTAGTAGCAAGTCGTCATAAAGTCGTCACGCTAAAAACCACGACAATCGCTGTGCTGTCTGGAGCTTACAAGCTCTATCCAATATAATAAAGGTAAGTTTTGAAATATGAGAAATGGACTGTGTTTTAGGTTCGTATAACGAATTGCTCGTATAACGAATGAGACGACCGTCTGATCGAGCGGTCTGTACCCCTTGCTATGCAAGCTACTCGGTCAAGAGGTCCCGGGTTCGAATCCCGGTAGGAGCAAATATTTGTATGATGAGTACGAGCATTTGTTTACGAGTCATGGATGTTTATATGTTTATTTAGTATATTTCTAATATTTATATACATATTATTATCAATATTTATCCGTTATCTAGTATCCATAACACAAGCTCTTAATGATGCTTACTTTGGGCTAGATAATAGGTGTGAGTGTATGAATATTATTATTATTATTACGAAAATGACGAGTTGCGAGAAAGACGAGTTGCGAAAATGACGATATGCGAAAGTGACGAGTTGCGAAAATGACTAGTCGCGTTTATGCCGAGTTGAGCAAGCGTGACAACTTTGCGTTTATGACGACTTGCTACTAATCCGATGAAGCTGTATAGTAAAAAGAATTAGGCTCAATATTGATTACATTACTGCACGATGTATTCTCAAATCTGCGCAGCAATCAAGTCAGAATATACCAACCACCGGTAGGTAGTCCTTACTGGATGGAATTCTGAGCAAAATCTATTTTTAAAAAGTTACAACCAATTTTATTGTGGCAACCTTGTTTGCAGCTGGAGCCAATCGTTCTAGTTGTGTGCTTTCGCCGCCCACCCAGTCGTCTAACGTGTTTATTTCTGGCAGACACTACAAAACATCACAACAATTCAATTCTTGACTTTATAATTGAAACGGTGCCACTAAAGAAAATTAAGTATTAGACAAATTTCGGTTTTATAGGCCGGCGAGGTGGAGGCGGCTAGAACAGTTTGTTACAAGCTGTACTAACTAGGTGTCTTCGCATATGGACTTTTCTTACCGCTTCACATCAGGTTCAAGACCAGTTTAAAATGATGGTTTATTTGATATTAGTGTTTATGATTAACGCTGCTGGTTTATTCAGATTACTTAATGGTGCTGGTTAAATATTCAAAAAGTATATAGTTTTAATAAAGCTTCTTTAAAATACATATATATTGTGTGTTATCGTATCTTGGGGGCACAACCAGTGCACTTCGACCCATTATAATCTATTGTGCTCCCCTGTTCTTACCCTTCCTGAGTCCAGAATAAGAGGTGTCCTATCTAATAATAATAATAGAACGCCCACATCTGTCCCAAATTAAGCATCATTCAGAGATATTTAGAGTGAAGACCTTGTGCTAGGATATAAGATAACGGCCAAATATTAATATTAAAAAATTTATACACAAATTAAAACAGACTTCAAAAAACTGAAAAGGATAAAATAATTAAAATTAAGTAGGTAGGTAATCATCACCTAGAAACATATTTTTTGGAGTCGGTGCTTCACATTCTATTATTTCTGGAAACAACTTAGCACCAACTCCAAAATATTTGTTTCTAGGTGATGAGTACCTACCTACTTAATTTTAATTATTTTATCCTTTTCAGTTTTTTTAAGCCGGTTTGAATTTTTGTTTAATATTTTTTTTACTATTTTTAGTGATAACTTTCTAAGGTCAAAGCTAGATGGGTGACCGTCAGCTTACATTGTTTCTTACTACCGTATCGTTTCACTAAAAAGTCATAGAAAAGCAAAATCCGCAATTTCGCATACGTAGATGACTTTCTCATTTTAGTTTTTTTTATTTAAAAACCAAAGTACCCAACAGATTTTGAAAAAAATTTTATGGGACCAAATGGCAACTATTCCGCATCGAACAAAAAAAGAATCACGTAAATCAGATCAGAAATCTCGTCGTAATCTGTGTACAAACATAGAAAAAAAACACACCAACCGAATTGAGAACGTCCTCGTTTTTGAAGTCTTAAGTAACTAATAAACAAAAGATAATTTATTTCCAGTAACCCAAATGAAATAGAATAACGCCCATATTCATAAACGCTCAATAAACCTATTTTAGATAAAACACTGCTAAAATATGTTTTATCTTTTTCCTTTCTCATACGAGTGAGAGAAACAAAACACTTTATAAGCCTCATATAAGTTCACTTGTTTTTATGAATACGGGGGTAAATCTATGCTTTCTGTGCGTTTAATCAAAACTTAGTGTGGCAAACAGGTAATCATAATTTTCAGCTCCGAAAGAGCACTATCGGTCTATACATCACTGACGCGTGGTATCTCGCCAACCCAGCCGCCGAGGCACGATTATTTTTCATCACATATTTGGGCGGGCGGTAAAAATCTGAAAGTGAAAAGTTTAAACATTTATTCATCAATAAGTTGATATTTATTGCAAAGGTTTATCACATAGACATACGTATATTTTATACGCTTTATAGAACGTTGCTTATAAAGCTCGCTGTACTCATAAAGTGCAATATTTATTCATTTAGTTTAAAGATAGTGTGGTCCTCTGTGGCCAGAGAACATTTAGGTACTGAGATCCCTAATTCCGAGATAAAAGCTTCATGAACGCTTTCCCAGGAATATAGGTATCAATATTTAAATTACCTAAAAAAAACGAAATATTTAACAATTTATGTAATGCGGCCGCAAAGCTGTGCTCTCCGGCCGCGCCACTTTTAATTCAAAATAGTGTGATAGGTACTGCATAAAAAAGGAAATCCAAAATAAAAAAATCTGAAGAATTCAGCATCACGCTTACTATTTGATGGAATAGGATCAGCTCAAGGTTAGCAAGAAATACCACCGAAGTAACAGTACACCAAAATCAATTGGATCTGTAAAAGTTAGTAAAACCCTTTTGTCAAGTAGGAAATGAGTTGGTAGTCATCAAATGCCTGAACAGATCTTCATAAATTATAGCTAAGATCCGTCTGGGTTACTTCAGCTTTCAAAAACCGAATCAAAATCGGTACATTCGTTTAGGAGTTACGATGCCACAAACATATACACAGTAGACACGTTAAACTATAGCACCCCTCTTTTTGCATCGGGGACCAAAAAAGGGTAGGCACTATCTATACGGTATTTTTTTTAACATTTCTTTTTAAGAATGACACCTTAATTAAAATCAATACAATTCAAAGAAATCTACCTTATTGCGCACGAGTAAAAACATATGACAGCAACCGAGCAAGAAAACATTCCGGGTGCTAGGTAAGGAGAACTCTTTAGAAAACAAAGACAGATGGCAGTGCAGGTGACCCTAAGCATGACCTGTTGAGAAACAATTTGAAATCGCGAAAAGAAAAACAGGTATGGAACACCTTATTTTTCTTTCGCGATTCCAAATTATTTTTAAGGCGATCTGTTTGAAGCCCGTCACAGACGTAGCTATAATATATATTCATATGAATCATAGCAAGGCATATTACAACATATTTTTAATATAAATTCTTGAGTGACCGCACACGCAGCTATAATATATATTTCTATGGCGTCATCAAAATATGTCGACAAATATATCTCGGTATATTTTGGCATATTAGACCGCAGACCGAGTGAGGGCAAAATATATATTATAGTATAGCTCCCGTCTGTGGTAGTTTGCTATAATATAATATATATCTCGATATATTAATATATATTAAACGTTGTTTCAACTGAGACAGATCCCTATGAATAGAGACGTGACTGACTCAGCGATAGGATAAAAGACTTAGTAGCGATCGCGCGTGGAAAATAAATACGAAAATACACAAATTATTTAACAAAAAAATAACTACAAGAATTACAAAATACGCTTCAAAACTGTTGTTCCTATTGATTACAAGTTGCAATTTTTATTTTTAAGTGGTGTTTTCGGGAATAAAAAGTATCGAGGCAAAATCCTTTAATCGTGTTTTGGTTCTACACGTTTCTAGATCAAAATACGAAGAAATGTACATCTGATTTTCAGATCCGTAAGATCCTTTATGTATGACATTTCTATAATTTTTACGTGTGTTCTAAACAAGTCGTCCCTAGGAAAATCAGCGCTGCCGATAACTTTAGATGAAAGTAATAAATTCTAACAGAATGGGTGCAAGAATACGGATAAATAGAAAAGTGCATATAATATAAAGTAATAATATACACTAAAAAATAATACTTTATGGACGCGTAGGTACAAAACTCAAAAACAATTTTAATGTAACTACAGTTGTATGAAATAACACCGTATTAAAACGTAGTATGGTCCATCAAATTGTATTGTCTGAGGCAGGTGATCTGCTTGGCGGTTAGAGGCTATCGCTCTATACATCACTGGGCGGTGTTATCGCCGCCCGCCCAGCTGCAGGCACTCGTTTATTTTGCGCCGCATATGAGTCGACCTGTGAGGGCGAGATATGTATGTGGCTTGTGACACGTAGAATACTTAATTGTCATATTTATGGAAGTTTATTTATGGGTTTAGACACTTAGAAAAGTTTTTTTTATTTATTCAGAAATTATTATTCTAACACAAAATTCTGATCATTCTTAATGTTGCTTATTTAGAATGGGTAACAGGTAACGGTTTAAAATTTAAAGTACCAGTACCAATTACCGGTACTGGTACTTTAAATTTTAATTGTTAAATAAATGGTCGGTTTTACCATTTACTTTTACATTTTTACCACACTAAACGTCTCGGATTTTAAATCCTGAAGCAGATGTTTGTACAATGAAATTATGGAAAAGTTTCTCACGAGCTAATGTCATACTATAATATTTCTAATATTATTATAATAGTTATTTATGATACTAGGGGGTAAGTTGGTTTTTACAAACGAGTGTTATGTTAGCCCGAGACAAAGCCGAGGGCATACCATAGTCACGAGTTTATAAATATCAATTTCCGCACGTGTATAGAAAACAGTACAATAGTTCTGTTATTAATCTGTGACAATAGTAAAATTATTTTGTTTTTAAATATCAGTCGGAAGGTCGCAAGTCGCAGCAATCTTTACGTTCCTTAGAAAAATGGCAAAAAACTATTTTGATTTTGATTTTGAATGGCGCCACGTTTTAACTATTAACTAATCTGTGGCCACGTGCGCGTGTTGAAAATTAGAAATACATCTTTCATCTCTTTTTCTCTTCAGTATTAAAATGAGAAAATTGTATGCAGCTAAAGCGCTTCCAAAGAGTTTCGATTATTCAGCCTATTTATTCTCATAATGTGAAACTCCTTGGTGGAATTCTTATATATTTTTATGTAACTTATTTTATGGAAATTAAAAAAAAACGTGAAGATACGCACAGCGCCATACAATGGAGCTTCCGGTAAAAGAGGTATGAAAACTTCGTATATTAATTTTTTGAGCAAATGTACTGAAAAATATAAATATTTATTATTCATTTCTTTCATCTGGGAACTATATAGTTGTTGTGTGTGTAACAAAATGTTAAAACATTTATTTGAAAGAAATCCACATTATTTTTTCGTTATTGAAACCAAAGTGCTCACACTCCTTCCAAAGTCGAATCTAAGTGTTATCTTTAATTAAAGGTCTATTTAAAATCCCGTGTCATATTTCACACTTTTTGCTATTTACATCTTTGCGCTATGTTTTGGGACATCTGACCTTCATCTTTTAATTACCCTGAGGGTTGTTTGCGTCCGCTATCGGCGGCCGGCATCCATCACGCGTTCTTATCAGCGGCGCGCACCCGCCTCGACCTACCCGCTTTTTATATTCCGTAGGTGTTTAGTCAAGTTTTCACTATGTGTTTATTACGGTTTTGAGGGATTTTTAAGGCGCTGGCAACGAAAATTAAAAACCCTGTTTTCTCTGTTGCCCGAGTCTACATACGTAACTACATGTAATTGATTGTAACTAAGTAGTTATAAAGTCCGTATGGTATGAAGGCCGATAACGTGTGATGAGTATAGGTAGGTACTTAAATAAAAGGTAAAAATAATATTATCTAGACACTAAATTGCTTGTTATTGTCTGAAATCTGTCTGACTTTATTAAATTTCTTATACGTGTATATTTTGTAAGAGGGATAAATCTTGTACTTTATGGGTAGACTTTCTGTTTCGTAAGATTTACGTGGTGTTTATTTTAGTTAGTTTATATACATGATGGTGCTGTCAATGCGACAATAAATTAAAACATGGGCTATATTAGTCCATAGGAATGGTTTGCCACTTTAAAAAATATCGTATTCATTTGATAATTTCATGACATTTGTATGAAATAATGCAGCCAATGTTGTATTATTTCATCAAATGTCATGAAATGTGGAAACACAGTTCTAATAGGGTAGTTGACAACTTTTTTTTATTTCCTAAATAAGAACTTTTTAACTCATAAAGAAATAATGCAAAAGAAATAGTATGTCTAAGATCAATAGTTTCACAGATATAGTAATATGTTTGATGTGTTGCGGCGCATCGTCCAAAAACGCTCCATAGAAAATCTACGGAACAGGTGACGTTACATGTTCCCATATTACTAAGAAATGTATGGGCGTACTGACAAAATTAATAATAACTATGTATTAAGTACGTTTTTATTAATAGTTGGCATAATAATAGTTGTTTTAATTGATTTCAGCAATCTAATACCTATAACATTTTGTTAAATTTTGAAATAAAAATATAACCATGTTTTTAATTTTCAAAACAGTACAACATCAACAATACTCCATATCTTTTAAGTTTGAATTGTTTTTATAGGTAACAGTAGCGTATATTTTTCCAATTTGTGAAAAATAGAGCTATATTCAAACTTAGGCAACATCCCAATTATGTAAGTATACTATTTGAAAAATAAAGATTATTGTTAATGGTTCCACTATGTCCAGTGGTCTGTAGCGCACTATTTGGACTGATTATAATATAACCTTAATTAATCCTTTACCAATCACCAATCATCACCAAATAGTTCTAATAATCTAATACAATTATTCATGTGTTCGAACATACACATGTTACACATGTGTTTTCTCCCATGTAGGAGGGCCTGTGCCCAGCGGTGGGTCGTGTGTAGGCGAGGTGTGTGGTGATGATGATGATGATGATGAATATAATTATTTACGTAACGTATCAATTTACTTCATATTACCCTTAATAGAATTACACTACCTAATTTTAATTTTTACATTTTATTTGCTTGTTTAACACGAACACTATTATATCAGCCGGGAGCAGGATGATGTTTTTGTTAATATTGCTGATCCACCCGCTTGTAAAACCTTAATGTCAATTATTGAAGAAAGAATAGCACTACATTCGCCATTCACATTTGCCTCATACACACACACACACACACACACACACACACACACACACACACACACACACACACACACACACACACACACACACACACACACACACACACACACACACACACACACACACACGCAGGCACGCATGCACACACACACACACACATTGTAATGAGCATTTGACATGTCTTTGCCTTTTATTCAAAATTAATTTGCCTTTTATTTTACTTTATTTCAAAATTAATTTGTCTTTTATTTTACTTTATTTCAAAATTAATTTGTCTTTTATTGCAAAATTAATTTGTCTTTTATTTCAAAATTAATTTATTCATATTTTTACTATTATTGTTTTTGTCCATGTGAAGAGAAGAAGATGTATAATTTCGCTAAACAGATTATCAATAGACATCAATTTGGAATGCAACTAAAATTTTAATGGTTTAAATAGCTAATAATAAATAGTACCTACTTCTTTTACCTTAATAATGTATAATTCTAAAAAGCAAAGTGAAAACCCTTCATTGGCTAAAGTTTTATGTATCACAGAAAAAGTGTAATCTGTTTTAGACTAAGCTGTGGGTTTTTGTAAAATAAATAAATAAAACTCGATAAAAAAAAAACTCAATCGTAAAACAGCACTCGAAGTTAACCAAACCGAAAAAAGTTCCTCACCCCTGCACGCGTGATAACTTTATTTACTGACAACATTTTTCGCAGGCACGTAACATTTATACGATATTAAAGATTTCACTAAGCTCGTTGGTGTTCAAAGGTACACAGATCAAGCGGAGTTTGTTATCTGTGGAAGCCAGGGCTGCGCACTAATAGCTTTATAGCGGGCTTCACCTAGACAATGAACTTGGTTACCCCTGCCCTGTAAACTGGAGCACAATGTTGGAGATTTGTGTGCAGATTAATATGTTTCCATTAGAAGACAAATTTATGCCTTTACTAAACAAAAAATAGGGCATGTATTTAACTAAACTTATACTAGCGTAAACAACAAAAACAATAAATGTGAAACGCAACGGTGTGATAGAGATTGGATGAGAAGGAATAAGACACGTAATAAAGTAAAAAATAGTAACATACAGTCGACAGCACATCAAGCATAACAGTTGAATAATTACCTACGGTTATTAGGTAATTATTGCATGTAATACCTAGCTTTTTATTACTAAAATTAAACGGCTCAACAAAATATTTTAATGATAAAATGTGTAAAAGCAATTAAAGATGACCCAACCAATATAGTTACATATTAAAGTAATAAACTAAAAAGGGTTCATAACGGTAGTATCTGTAATGCACGATCTACTTTATGTGTTAAAATAATAATTAAAAAATAAATAATCATCTCCTATTGGCCATTATAAATTATAGCTATCAATTTGATTGCTAGCGGAAATTACTCCTTAAAGACATTCGTTAAAAGTTTAATATTGCAGATCCAGATCATAAAAGACGCTTTAAAAGTGTGCACGGACCCTTATCCTGTTTATGCATCCATTAGCATTACGATCTTAAGCTTATCTGAGCTATAAAAGACCGGTATTCATGATAAATAATAAATAAAAACAATAATGAATTTAGGCAATAAATACTTTGATATGCGCGAGATATTTAAAACGTTGGGAAGATTAGCTGATCGTTCAATGCCAATAAAGGCAGCGTGTCCATTGCTATCCGTCAAAAAACAATAAATACACAGCCCAATAGAGAATCGTACTTAGATAAAAAAAAGTTAACGCATTAATACTACCAGTCTCCGGCCAAGTAAAGAAAGGGATATAGAAATGCGAAATTATTCTTTTAGGATATATTGGTTCCCAATTAATATCATTTATTTAGGCATTTCATCTTAGGTCTCAGAATGAAAATGCACTTGCAATACCAAGTGATTTTTTCTTGTTATTGCAGGTGTCTATAGGCGACAGTAACCACTTACTACCAGCCCCCTTAATCACTGAAAATGACAACTTTCGGTGTCCACCACCTTTTATATGCTGCAATGCTGTTTCACGCTCCGATAAAACGAAACCTCTCGTTGTGTAACGTCAATGAACGTAAAAGCACTGAACATTTTATTCACTAACACTTGTCAATTGAGTTAGCGATTAAGGTTTAAAATATAGTATCGAAGTCAAACGTAAATATTTTTATAAGTTTTATCTTACAAAGGGCTCTCCTTGACACAAGAATCTATTTTGACATTTTAATAAATATTCAACTTTGTAAGTTTTTTAATTTTCATTGATTTATTTCAAAATAAATGTAGTGAAATGGTTTATTTCGGGATTTACTTGATGTAAAACCATATTGTGGTTTTGACAACAGAATCTAATTGAACTAGGCCAGTTTTTCCACTCGATGACCTTAACAGACACTCGTAAGCTCGTCCTAGAGCATTGCGAATACCACTTGAAGCTCCTGTAATAAATTGTCCAAATCATTTGAAAACATTACATAAAACAATAAGTAACTACGCGTTAAGCTGAAAACTTTTCCAGTATCAATACGATTTTTTACCGTTTCTCGCGAAGCTATATCGTGCTACAACGGACTCGAACATTAAACTTTACGATAAAATCGCATTCAGTTTACATTTACCCGCGATAAGAGCGACTGCAGATCGATTAGCCGCGAGGATCCAGCTCTGATACGGTATATCTGTTTATCTATGCTAGAATGTGTCTGCTCGCCATCATAGTATCGTAAGGGCGTGGAGCGATTAAGCAGGCGTTGACCCTAAGTATAAAATGTATTATAAAACGATGGTAAAAAAAGAATAGAATCAAAATGCCGTGGCTTTGACCTTGAGAATGTTTTAGTAAATTTTTCAATATAAACACTAATAATAATAAAGAAATATTAATCCACTAGTCTCCACCCTCGACTTAGTCTGTGTTATCGTATGGAAACACACTCCGGCGATAAACAGCTAACAAAACACATTTTAAAAAATGTTTTACAATAAAAAAAAATTAACGTTGTTATCACATGAGACATCTTTCAAAATATACTTACTGGAAACTTTTCAAATAGCAGTGTATTTTCTTAGTATCATCATCATCAGCCTATATACGTCCTACTGCTGGGCACAGGCCTTCCTACATGGCAGAAACATGTGAGTATATTATACTCAAACGTATTTCTTACATTTAAATCCAATCTACAGGTTACTGCGTTCGTATATACCAAAACAATGAAATGCCGTAGTTGAATTCCTGCGTTGCTTGCCCACCCACGCCACCGTGATAAGGGCCTAGGGAGATACCCTGGCTCCCCGCAGGCACTATGTGGTTTTGCTTTACGAATACAGACAGAAGACAGAAATTCAACTTCGTCCTCAGTGTTAGTGCTGAGATGAGATTTTAGCTTCATTTGGCGGTTGGAGTTTGAAATTGATTTTCTTTTCTCTTTTATTCATGTAAAATATCAATATCAGGATCGACTCACTACCATATTGTGACGTCATATATTTGAAACTAACTTCACTCTAGTTACTTTGGTATAGTATGCAAAAAAAAGACACGATAAAATTATATTTTGTATTAAAAATGTAATGTAATGTTTTGTTTTGTATTGATAAACGAATACGTAGTGCCTAAGTTAAGCGAAAATTTCTAACGTGAAATCGTAAAGAGTTTTATTATAATTATACGCTTATTAATTTAATAAATTTCAATATTTAGTGTTTTTATTTATAGGTGATGTCGTTTTAAAAGGGTCAACTACTTTGCGAAACCAGTCAGTCACCAACATTGTATATTGTAATAGTACTATAATATTTTGCCATTAATGAATTACAAGCAGTTCAACTAGCTTATGAAATAACCCCAACAATCCTCATCCCAACAATATCGTAAGAAACATTGAAAAACAAAACAGAATCCAGTATCACGCATCGACATCTGAATATGACAATGCAGCAAATTTCCACACCTCAATCTGCGTAGGCGCAATCTCGATCGGCCGCGCGTATCGGCGCGCACAGCGATCGCGTGGGTGGTCGCAGTCGCGCTGAGAGGCTTTTGGAAAACCTTCCGATACTTGGAATAGCATTGCGATGAGTGATGTGTGTATTTTATAGTTGCAACGAATACGAATACGTGAGCCAACTTCGATAAGGAATTTAGTTTAACAAAGCAATTGTCATATGGTATATGTTCATCCTTTTCACTCGCTACCTTTCTCACTCATCATCACTAAAAGAAAAATGACAGTGGTTTGCTTATATATTTGATGTAGTTCGCTGAAGTATAGTAGTATTACGAGACACATTTTCTTGTTCGATCGTATTGAAAAATTTGGAATCGGAATTATTAATTTATTATAAATAAAATGGTAGTGCTACATTTTATTTCTTTGAAATAAAATGTAGCACTAATTTAGAAACCGCTTTATCATCTTATTACGGTTATGCTTATGCCTGGCTTAGATATGGGATAATGCTATGGGGTAACAGTGTCAACTGGCATGATTTATTTGTGATGCAAAAAAAGTGTATTAGAATCCTAGCCCAAATCGATAACACTCTAAGTTGTAGGCCATATTTCAAACAATATAAAGTGCTTACTCTTCCAAGCATATATATTCAAGATATATGTACATTTGTGTTTCAAAACTTGAATAAGTTTACTATGGTGAATGATACCCATAGTTTAAATACCCGTAGTAAAAATAGACTTTATAGGCCCCCATCTAGAATAAAAATGTTGAATAATAGGCCATACTACATGGCAATAAAAATATTTAATAAATTACCATCTCAAATAAAAAATGAATCAAAATTACCAACATTTAATACAAAACTTAAGAAATATCTAGCTGAAAACAGCTTTTACTCAATAAATGAATACTTTAAAAAAAAATGATATTTTAAAATACTCCACTATAAATAATTAATTCATAAGTATACATAATAATTTTCCGTTAATAAAAATGATATTATATTGAATGAATAATATTACTAATTATAATAACAAATAATAATATAAATTAAATAAATATCTACCTACACATTATTAGAATATAATAAATAACAAATGCACTAATATTAATATCATAATTTAATTTAATACAATATTACATTACTTATATATCTATATTTTATTTTTTTATTTTTTTAGTGCATATGAAATTAAAATAAGAAAAATCAATTAATACCTCATATATAATTTCGTTTAAGTACCTTTTAAATCTAAATATATTGTTAATAATGTTGTAATTTCATATAGTTTTAGGAAATTTATTGTCTTTTTGTTGCTATACTCGAAAAGGGTAATTAAGTTGTAAGTGCTGTAATAACAATAATATCTTAAGATCTTGTAACACTTAATTTGCAATAAATATTTGAGTTTGAGTTTGAGTTTGAGTTATATACTAGTGACAGCCACCGCTCCACCTGCGTGGATGTCGGCTATCGCGCTAAATGGTAGCGTGTGTCCTTTCGCAGGATGCTACCTGTTTCTACGCAAAATTTCATCAAAAATCGGTAGAGCGTTACTTGGTATGGATGTTTATGCTTCTAAAAATCACTCAGAAATTGTAAGCCACACAAAATCATATATAGATAGAAATACTATATTGCACAAGAAGGAAAAGTAGCTAGTGCACTAAGAGTCAAAGAAGAGATTTATAGTGATATTATTTTAATTTTTGCATAACAAATAAATGTGTGATAAAAATAAAGCAAAAGAATTGATATTATATATTATGATTATATACTTGCATAATTACATTATATCCCTATGGATATTATATATAATGTACTATTAGATGGTATATAAATTTAGACATGACAGACAGACATTATGACGTTGTTAATAAACACATTTTTTTTGTGATAGACATTATTTGACGATCTAAAAATTCTCCTTAGAGAGTATAATTGAATAAATATATTTTCATTTCGTTTCTAGGAAAATAAAGAAAATAGACAAGGTTTTTATTTTGTCGCTTGAAGGAGTCCAGCGATTGGGTCAATTTCATTTAAGTACAAATAACTGAGTTTCATTATACTTGGATCTTTATGCATAGACCGCTGTACGTTATAGCCGCGATAGTGGCGCCCCCATGCGCGCGCGCTTATCTCTAACACGTGTCGGCTCTCGGAACAGATGCCTCAGATACAGCTCTTAGCTCCTAACGGGAGATAAAGCCCTTTTGGTGCAGCCATATTTGTTCTATAGCTTGAGTACACGGCCGTGATCACGCTAACGCTTAGCTTGAAAGATAAATAACTAACTGTGTACAGTAGACAGCACATCAGGGGTGACCGCTTGACCTTGAGACCGCCCTAATTACGTTTGCGTTAACATTACTTGAAACAGCCATTAAAGAGCTTGTCAAAAACAGACATAAAAATCCGAGTGGAATAAAATACCGGGATTAAAACACTCCGAATTCTTCCTAGGGGAGGAGATAGGAGGATGGAGTAAATACATCTATGCAAACGGTAGAACAAAAGCTCGCTTCTTGATTGGGGCGCTCACAGGGCATCTTGCTACTAACCACATGTTATATAAAATGCAACTCTCCCCAACGCAACTTTGTCGAGCATGTGGTGAATGCCAGGAATCAATGATGCATCTCTTATGTCATTGTGATGCCCTGGCTAGAACCAGAATGAGTCTTCTGGAAGTGGCATATCCAAAGCCAGAAGACTACAGGCTCTTTCTGCCTAAAGATATAATGGCATCTATATTCTGAACACAGGAAGAGTAAACGCAGGGGAGGCACAAAAGATCCCAATGGGTCGAAGTGCACAGTGACTTAGTCATGGCCCCACAGTAAGATAAAATAAGATACTGCGTTTGTAATAGAGACGGCTTGCGTATTGCAACTGTTACATTTAATGTGCTGTCGTGTGTCCGTCGCAAGGAAATTTCAAAGTAATATCATAAATGCAGGTAACTCTGCCTGCCTGTCTGTCAAGTTTTCACTCCAAAACGGCTGAATTGATTTAGAGGAAATTTGGCATGGACATAGATTACATGCTGAGATGGGATATACGGTAGCGTAGGAGTTTTTGTCGAGATAACGACATCCATGCGATCCGGACTGCAAGCAGCCACTAGTAAATTATATGAATTCTGTCTCTTATATCAATGCAATAGGAATCAAAATCGTTTATATCTTTTGATACTGACTGTACTACGCTAAAATTTAAATTAGGGTGTGTACATAATGCACATTACAAAAACAATAGATTTCTTATGAAAACCGCGGTGTTTCAGTCCCTAAAGGTCCTTGTGGAATGCTAACCCAATATTCCGAAGATGCAAACAAACTTGAGCGCTGCACCCTGTGGGGGTGGAGGAGTGGGGGTACGATTCCGATCGCCTATTGGCCGATACAACAGATTTATGGTTCGGTATCACAGAGAACTTAATTTAGCACCGACATTGCAGCGACTTTGTTGTACAAGGTAGGATAAGGCTTTTTAAAAGTTAACTAGTTTTGAGGCTTCAAATAAATTAACCGACTACGCCATTGTACGAATTATAGGTATGAATATTTATATAGGTATATAGGTATTTATATAGGTATGAATAGCTTGAAGCTTGCACATCAATCGCACATAGCATTAGCACATGAAGTCGCCATATGTATCAGTGCCCGCTAGACCGACGTGGGCGTCGATACGATCTAGGCATTGTGTAAAGTGCCTAGCCTAGACCCAGCAGTGGCTCTGTCATGTAGATCGATCAGATTTCCCTTGTTCGTAGCTTAAAGTCCGTTTATCTTACGTAAGTTGTGAAGTACACACAAATAAGACGCAGTAAGTTTTATACTGTTGAAGGAAAATAGAAAAATACATGTTCTTCGGGAACCGAACCCACGACCTTTCAGAATCTTGAAACCCCTGACCACTGAAATTTCGAGAACTTGTACTAAGTATAATATCTTTTTCAATATCTTTCCAACACATAATATAATGTAAAAATGTAAACAAAATTCAAAGAAGTATACAAAATAAGATATAGGGCATCTGAAAATTTGATTTTTATGCAGTTTTACAATGGAATGGATACTGGCTGGTGCCGTCGTCAATACGACAATAAATTCATGGGCTATCTTCGTTCGACTAGCGTGGTAGTGCTATAGGTAGCCCAAACTTCCATGTATGAAGACCTGTGCCTAGCAATGGGACGTTTATAAATAGTGCTGTTGATGGTGAGCGATAATAATTAAAGGGAAAGGTGGCCAGTTAATTACTGGGCATAGATGGCATTTCATCTTTGGGCAGGATGACAACGCACATGCAATATCAAGTGATTTTTCCTTGTTATTGCTGGTTTGTAAAGGCGGCGGCGGTAACTGCTAACCGTCAGGCAGGCCGTCAGCTTGTTTGTTAGCTTGTTGACAAAAAAAAATAAAAAAATCTTAGTTTAGTAAATGGGGTATTGAACGGTTGACCAACCAAATATCTACCTTTTATGAAGTCAGTTTGAAAATAAGAAATGAAAGCTCACTTTATCTTATTTCCAAACTGATTTCGTAAGCTATGGTTAATCTAAGCTATAACTTTCTTACAGCAAAACAGTAAGTAGTAAATTGATTCCCACACATTGAGATAGAGGGTTCTGCATAAAGCTGTTTTATTTGCACCATACACAAACCCGCTGCCTTCTGTCCATTACACCTCGCAGACAAGATCTTTATTATTTGAACCGTTACGGTTATGGTATACACTCAGTATCAAAAAGATATACCTTGACGATTTTGATCCCTATCGCTTGGACTTAAGTGCCACGATGTACATTATTTTATCGCTGACTTCTAACACTGCGACATAAATATGAGATTTTAAATTTTATTTTAACTTTCTAAAATCATAAATGTTTAAAGGGTATTTAGTGAGAGTGTGTTACTTATAAGGTGTGACGTAGTGCGGGGAATTTCCCTGAGGTTGCACTACAATTCCGAAGCTGATATTATGCTCAAAATAAAATGTTTTTATATAATTGTCTGTAATCTGTCAAGCCGCAGAATACCTCCCAGAAAGAAGCCCCGAAGGGCTTATGATTATTTGACAGTTGAAGACTAATTATCTTTGGAATCTGTGGCATGAAATATAGATAATTGAAACGTTCGTACTGTATGTTGAAAATACGACAGTAAATTTAAAGTCAGTCACTATACAGGCTGAATTTTTCAAGAGGGCGTGAATGGCTAAATCCAAAACTATGAGGAACAGCGAAAAGTACTCAAAGGAGTCTCGGGTCCAATTTTGATAAAAACTGAAACTGCATCATTCGATTTTTGAATAGTCAAAATTCTTAGCCAATTTTGAAAAAAATAAACAGCAAATGTCCGGTTTTAAATCTCACGAGAGCATTTTGTTAATTATCCAAGCTAACTTAAAAAAGGAATAAGCTTTCGATCACCATAATTAACTTATCAAAATGTCATAAAATTCCAGATTCTATCAAGTTGAGCTACCCACGCGTAATCTCTATATTTCATTGCCTCTACCCTATCGCCTCATATGAGTCCCTGTTATTTATTAATTCAAATAAACAATAACTAAAACAAAAGTGCGTCGACACATGCCATAGCCGTCACGCACGCGTATATACGGCGTGATGCGCGATCATAGAGATAACACTATCGTCACGCCGTCACGCGATCCTAAATATTATACAGAAGTAGGGAGACATAATAATATTTTAAAAAATGAAGAGTTATTCGTACAGTCGGCCTAATAGGAAGCGGTTATCGTAGCTTATAGACGCTCGTAGCCTAGACCTTGCTCCAGATTCGCGTTAGAAAACTGAACACACAGACAGAATTACTTTAGAATTTACAATATTAGTATGGATTTCGAAGCACATCGAACAGGAAGTGGAATTCTAATAAATAATGTAAATTCGGTGGCATCGCTCCGCACACGCAACTGTTTCGGTGATGGCGGCAAAAGCTACATTTCACGCTTTTCATTGCTTCATTTGTTACTTAATGTTTAGTTTTTGTTTATGAGTTATTTATTCTTAAGAAATGAAAGAGAAAATTAAATTAATATATTTCCTTTCTTTGTCTGCAATCGGCTTTTTAGCCTAATTGAGCCATATCGAGCTAGGCTAAGTAAGTAACCACATACCATCAGACGGATAGTCCCTTATCGTATGAAAAAAATCTGATGAGATCTGGAATATAATGTCGGGGTAACTTCCTTAAGTAGCAACATCTACTTAAAAGAAATTAAACTCTCAGTTTCCTAGTTCGTGTAGTGCTAGGAGTTTGACCACGTTTTAGGTATAATAAGGTAGATTTTTAGGTATAATAAGGCTGCAGCAACCTTCAAGGGAACTTCAAGGTTTAATAAAAAGCTAGTGAAACAGCAACAGAAAATCGAAAACGAAATATATGTTTTCAGTCCTAATAATTAAACTCCTAAGCTTGAATACGTAAAATTAAAATAACGGCTGATAATATGTAGGTAAGACCATAAAACACGTTTCAAAAATGTCTTTTTTTAGTGCTAACAAAAAGAAAATCTATTCATCAATGGCCTTCTAGTGGCCATTCTTTATTACAACTCTATTTAATTAAAAAGAGACCAAAAATTTTAAGGTCTATTAATTAGCGATCATTCAATGAATCGTTATAACTATTAAACTTTGAAAGAGTTAAGCAAAAGAAACATACCCGAATTCCGAGCAATACTGAAAACGAATTCTCACAAAATAATTTCTCAATTTCACCGTGACACAAAGTTTTAACTAAACTAGCGGAATGAGTTGAAAAATGGGTTAGGTTATAATATATTCAAGGGTGGGTTGACAGAAGGCGTATTGACACGGGGTGCGGTGCGTGCGATACCGATCTAGGGCGCGTGATGATACCGTTCTTGAACTATGACGAAACGCGTGCTATTCCAACAATTTTCCAGTGGCTTATTGGCATGTCACGCAATTTGTTGTGGCAAATTGTTATGAGATAAAAAATCACTTGGTTGGGTTGGGAGTATTTGAAATAATATTTTAAAGTGAAAAAATATATCTTGTTATTTAAGTATATTTTTAACCGACTTCAAAAAAGGAGGAGGTTATCAATTCGCCTGTATGTTTTTTTTTATTATTTTTTATTTTTTTATGTTTGTTACCTCAGAGCTTTTGACTGGGTGGACCCATATTGATTATTCTTTTTTTTATTCGATGCGGAATAGTTTCCATGCGGTCCCATAAAAAATTTTTGATAATCCATTGGGTAGTTTGGTTTATAAATCAAAAAAACTGGAAAAATTAAGTCGTCTACATATGCGAAAAGGCGGATTTTTGCTTTCCTATGAATTTTTAGTGAAATGATACGATGGTAGAAATCAATATAAGCTCACGGTCACCCATCTAGCTTTGACCTTCAAAAGTTATCACTAAAAATTGTGAAAAAAATAATATTTACTTAAACAAAAATTAAAACCGACTCCAAAAAACTGAAAAGGATAAAATAATAAAATTTTAGTATGTACTCATCCCCTAGGAACATATTTTTGGAGTTGGTGCTAAGTTGTTTCCAGAAACCATAGATAGTGAAGCACCGACTCCAAAAATATGTTCCTAGGGGATGAGTACCTACTAAAATTTAATTATTTTATCCTCTTCAGTTTTTTGGAGTCGGTTTTAATTTTTGTTTAAATATTTTTTTTCGTATACGAGGATGGCAAACATTAAGTGTACGGCCCGCTTGATGGTAAAACTGGTAATGGTAGCCTATTGCCGCTTGGCTCGTAGCACCTTAAGTGCTACAAATAAGTATCTATTTGTAAGGATAGGCGCCACCATTGTATCTTTCTAAAAATTCTGACTTTACCTTATCGCAGATACTCTTTACATTTTCAAAGTTCTACAAAAGGGACACCCATAGTCTAACATACCTACTTTTCAAGGAACTTATTGTCCATAAAACATACCCCTCACTATACGCTGGATAGGTTTAATTTATGAATGAGGTTCTTCTCCAGTCTTCTTCAGACGGCAGCTAATGCTTTAGAATAAAAAGATAATACTGATCACTATATTTTATGTCTTTTAAATATAAGCATTAATAAACCACTGTAAATATCTACTTTAAAATAACTATAAAATTCTGAACTTTCTTCCAAGGACCATTATGGTCAGATCTATAGGTAAATGTATTTACATTAAACTATTTCTAACAAGATTCTGTTTGTTCACAGGTAAGTAGCCATAATCGCGCGTCTTCAATGGGAAAACAGTGAGGTACAAGCAGCTCCGGCGCACATTATGCACACTACTCGGTAAACGTCGCTAACGACCGCTAAATCGACCGAAGAATACCCCATTAATCCAGCGGCATTCAATTTTAACGTAAAACATAAAATGCGCATAAAAACACCGATACAAGACAACCGAAATAAATATCGATTCATAACACAATGCAATCTATAATCGAGCAAAAAGTAAGGGTGGCCACACATCGGATATCGCGGCGCGCATCGGGCCTGTCTGGGTATTGTCATTCGCGCGTATCGCCGCGCCGATCGCGCCCATCCGCCGATCCGACGCGCTGGGACGCGTTCTGATCATAGCATCTGTCAAAATCTTCAGCTTCTACATTTTTGTGGTGACAATATCTGTAAGCGATGCCAAAAAGATTAGGCTGAACCGCTTTAGAATCGAGCATCTGTTTATAATAGTAGTTGAGTAGATATTTTAGTTTGTTGCTTTATTTATTTGCCATCTTTTCAGATTGTAAGTCGTGTTGACTATCTCTATATATTTGACAACCGTCTGGTCGTGTGTTAAGTCTACTAAACCAACAATGCCGGGTTCGAATCCCGGTTGGGGCAGATGTTTGTATGATGACTAGTATTTGAAACTAGTAATTCTTCCTGACAAAATTATAGGAAAAATCTAAAACTAGCACCAGAACCGTCATGGTTATTGACGTTTCATTACGTGTCTAATCTTAAATACATCAATAATTTCTTCTATCAGAAATTCGGGAACACCTTTAATTTCATATGACAGCTCATAATTACACATTACTGGTCCTCGAACGACGCGTGAGGTGCGTATCAATTCGCGAACAATGGCAACCACGCGTCGATATATTCGCATTCGATATCTCTTACCTATTAATTCAACATGGACGCGCTCCTAATTGCCCCCGCGAAATATCGTTGACATTTCTACACCAATACAGCAACTATCAACAGCAGGTGAAACTAGCTTAAAATGTGAACTTTATTCCCATGTAGGTAAGCGCTAAACGCCCGCAGGAATAACTCTGCAAGACTATATTTACGCGGCGTTTGTGCAGATTTATAAGCCGGCCCGTTGTATGGACGCGTGCTAAGATATTTATGTGAGGAATGTACGCTTTTGTAGAGAATTTGTAGTCGATTTGCGGACATGTGCTTCGGCTGAATACTGGCGCTCGCATATTTATTTCAAAGAGCATTAGCGTACCGAAGCTTACCGAGCATTTTTCCTATAGCGAATGGACGAATCGTTCAACGCAGTTCGTTTGAATATGCATTTCTTTTTATTATTTATACATTTTATATCTTCTCTTAAATTCATTCATTTCATAACTTTTAAGTTCAAATATTTAAGTTTACTTATAAGAATTTTAATCTGATCACAAAATCTTGATTTAGATGCACAGTCATTATCTTGGTTTCCACGCAGCGCGGAGACGAGGCACATCGTGCGATCGATCGATTACAAATCACCCGGATCGATTCATTCGATTCCCGCGGAATTGCACAATTTCCCGAGTCGCGAGCGCGTATCTCGACAAGGCTAGCTAATGAGAGCGTGGATACCCGTACCATTGTTTACAGATGCGATCAGCGGTTATCTCCCGTATTTTTGCCCGGTAGCCATGTTTTTACTTATCTTTGTGCATTCGAATACGTTTGTCGATTGTTTCCTTTGTGCCCAGTTTTCGTCATCGCCAACTTGTTATTGTTTTTGAACGTTGTGATGTTTTGATACGGATCACGGAGTGATCGACTCGATAAAGGCGGTTCAATTGTTTTAAAACACACACAATCATTAGAGCAACACATGTAACAATATTCGTGCCTCTACTTTATAATTAAAATAGTTACTATTTGCATATTAAAGGTACATCATTGATGATACTAATAGATATGGCGAATGGAAAGATGTACTTATCGCTTGACTATGAATAAACCAACACACTAGTAGGTATCTCTAACATGTGATTTAAGTTTAGATAAGTACTTTGTTGCAGGAATTCAATTTGCCTGTCGGAAATGAGCTCCAAAATGATGTTGCAGACTTCCAATCAAAATTTTTGAATGTAAAAAAGCCGCTGTAAAGTTCTCCCAAATTGTTTCACGGTTAATACAACTTTCGTAACTTGTATACCGAAATTGCCAAATCATAAAAGACGCAACAAGCAAACAGGTGTTGAATAAAGCGCGGAGCAAATTAGGGCGGTTAAGATCGAGCGATAGCGCGACAGTCGCGCGTCACCGCAACGCAAATCGCGCGTCGATCGCGCGTCAATCTTGTCGCGTAACGAACCTCGTATTGTATGCAAAGTGATGTCGATACTGCAAGTTATAACCCGAACTAGTGTTATTTATTTGTACTAACTTGATGTGATAAAGGAATCTTCTTAAATTAAACCGCATTACAACCTTTATAGGAAAGGCTAACAAAGAAAAAGCTTCAAACACATAAAAAAACAAATACAATAAATAATAATGCACCTGTGAAAACGTTTGTCTATTTTTCCGCAATCAGCCGTAGTATAAGTTCCATTGTGCGGCCGCGATAGCCCGGAGCTTTAGCTCAAACTGATCCTTTCCAAAACAGTCCCCGAAGCTCTAGAGTTCCAAATAAACAACACAAAATCAACTCTACAACATATATTTCTGCGCTTATAATCGCTCGCCGCTCTTTAACTTATATGACGTTCTGTCATTACATTTCGAAGGCTTGTCTTGTGTAAACGCCAATACGATATTGACAAAGATAAGTCTTATGTTCTTTTTTCTAAAGTCGAATTTTGAATGGGAAGCGAAAGGGATATACGCCGTTTATACGGCGCCCAGACTGGCGCTATCGGCATCACCTTAATGATGTCTCGATGGTGGATAGCCATTGTGTTGGATGTAAATTTGTAGCCGTCGGCGCGGGTAATGATGTGAGAACAAACTGAGATCCCGATAGCCAGATCTGGATCGCTTTCGGCCCACTGTGCGGGGATTGTATTCAGCTTTCGGCTTCAGCTCGTGCGATCTTATTGTTGTACTTTTATTTTGAATATCGAGCGCGCATTGTTTTCTGTCTTGTAAATCATAAACAGATGAGCTATCAGCGGCCGCGGCCGGTCACATTTTATACAGAAAGGTCCCAGCTCGATGGAACATTACGTTTACTACTCATTAGTTTGTGGTCCTTTTACAAACAAAAACTGACATATCAGGCTAGCCCACAAAACCCCAAAACCTTTTCACGTTATTTCCCACAACAAACAAAACGTTTTACTTTCAAAATGGCCGCTTTCAAATGGCGTTCATGATGGCGTCATTAACCAGTTATCACACTATTTTGTCGAATAGACAAAATTTCCAGTCTTTCAGCGTGCGTCGGCGTAATGAAAGCGATGTAAATGATGTTTAGACGAAAGCACGATAAATAATAAGCCACTATAATGATGAAAAACGGGGTAGGATGCGGGATCTACTTATATTTTGGAGGGAAATTAGTGCGCCATTTTGTTGGTTACGGAGATAGGGAAGCGGTCAAGTGTTAACTTAGTCAATTTATAAGACCTTTTCAAACTTTCACGTAAATTATATTTAAGGTTCCAATGTACAAAATGTATAATGATCCTAGAAATTAAACGTAGGTAATTGATTTTTTTTTTATGAAATATTTTATAACTCAATTTAAGAACCACAATCTCGAGCACTCAATGTAATTTATTGCTTTACATAAGCACCTACATAACATTGGAATCCACAATTAAGTCGCTTAACTACGACAACAAGCCATAACATCTTTATCTCGGGGAATCGATTCTTTTTCTTTTAAATCGAGTGACTACAATCTGAATCGGGAATGGCGCCGGCCGATCTGTTTTATCGTTGTATTATCGAAGACTAATGCACTGTGCGAGATAACGCGGACATAAGAGCAGGGGCAGATAAACCCAGTGTGGCCATGTTAAAAATAGTTTACACGCATAGTTGTCTGCTGTGGTCCGACGAAAACGAGCCTGCTTACGTTTGAGTGGAAATTTTAGCTTAAACTTTTATTAAATATGTAGTTTTCACGTCTCTATAGGAAATTCTGAGAAAACGTTACCCTTGAACTAAAACACCAGTTTGAAACATATTTTCAACCAATTATTTGCCCTAAAATAATAAAATGATCTTTCAATTATGTAAGTAATCGTTCTATTTCTACGAAACACCAATCAAAATTACTTATTGCTTTATTCGGCTGCTATTTTCTTTATCCCTTCTTACTTATTTTGATTAGTAACATAGCTAAATAATATTATTGTCCAATTTACTTAATTACAATTCGATCTTGACGCCATCGGTTTCATTATCAGAGACATAATCGATAGAATTTTCGCAAGCCCCAACCCTAAAATTTTTAAAACCAAATTCCTTCCAAATTCAAATTCAAACTTATCGACCGACGAAACGAATACATCTTCCTTATTTAAATTGTCATTACGAACTCTTTCGTCGGTTATCGGCTGCGGCCGGCACCGAAGAGATGGCAATAATAAAAATTATCTATACAAATGGGCCCGGATTACTCGGCGACATAAATTCGGCTCTGGCCCAATGAGCGCGAGCTGGGAGACAAGATAAAGGGTCAACGGTTTTTAGAACGCTTTCGATTTTTGCTAGTTAGTTGACGATTGTCAAATTTTCAAGGTGTTACGGCCTAAATTACTTATTCAAGTGTAAATCAAATTATGCATAATCAACACTCTTTTGTAAAGTCATTATGTTGAATCAAATTTAATGTGAGTTTGAAAAATACTTAGTTTAATATCTAAAGGTGTTAAAGCGGAACTATTACCGGAACTACCTATTCGATGCTTCTATAATAGAAATTACATCAGCGTATAATATTACCAACACTATAAATTAGGATCATCCTTTACACTAGCATCGGGACAAATCATACTTCTGCTTCTGACACAGACTTCTTCACTCAATATTTAGAATATGATCTCTAAGGTCAAAATGCTTCATCGTTTATTTGACCGAATAATATCCACCATGAACCGTAATAATGTTTTTGAAAAAAAAGAAAACTTCGTGAATGTTTTTTTTATGAAATTAGTTATATTGTGTAAAACGTAAAAATCTCGGTTGGACCACTGCCGCCAGTATCACCGCTCAGCGAGACACCGCAGAGTTATACGACAAAAATGCTAATTTTCAAATCTCGAACTCCGCCCGCTCGCAATCGGAACTACCCTCTTTTATTTACAACAATCCTTCTTTTATCCCGCTCGTCTTTTCTCGATTTACTCCGTGTCCCGTATAAATATGACGTACTCGACCGATCACGTACCCGATACCGATCGACAGCAGTTTTCTTTAATTACATGACTTAAATTGTAGAGAAACACGGGTATCAGCGCCATCTGCCGACGAACACTAATAATTTTCAAGATATCGTACACCGATTGGCGGTTAAACGTGAATTTATTAAAAAACTACACTCGCCTTCGAGTGAGCTTTCTCGCAATAACACACTTGAAACCAATGCAAAAAAATGTTATGTCGCGTTGATAACGGCGGCCGACAAGTTTATGCGATTTATTCATAAATTCAATTGATTTCTTTTGGTTTATCAGCATGATCTGTTATTGTCCGGTTGGAATGACCATTTCGTATATTACGGGGGTGTCGGGTAATAAAGGCCAATAAAAACAATTTGTGCTTCATGAAAATTGTAACAGTTGCGAGTTGATCATATTAGATGGTCGCCCGATCCATCAAAGGCTCGTTAACACGTTAACATGCTGGCGGGTGCTGTTTTTTACTTTTTAAAACCAGTCTCGCAGTGTTGCCGGCCGTTTTTGTGGCCTCAGTCTATCGATAGTCGGTAGTAATTGTTATGGGAGTAGCCGATGTTAAACATGATGTTTGACGGTGAACAGAGTTAATTATTTTCTTGTCGTAGGCGTACTGCGACTGTTTAGGAAGATGTTATCTGCCATCGAGATTGTTCCGTAACACAAAAAGGGAATGGATCATACCGTCATGATTGTTTGATTGTAACAATGTAATGATAGTTCGTTTTTATGACGTTGTAAGTAACAATCGAGATTTCGGAAAAAATATCATGAATACACTTCTAGATTAAATCAAGGCGGACTAAAGAAAGAAGAAGCAAGCATACGTTGAATGCAAATAAACCTTCGAATCAAGATCATTTTCGCTGCTCTACGATGTTACCAGTATAATAAATCTTTATTTTTCTTAGCAGAAACAAATAAATATCTACGATCTTTTGCGGAAGACCGTTATCGTGGCATCAGTTTCGCGGAATGTCGCGGGTTCCGCAAATCAAATTACGCATTCGAAATTCGAACGGCGGACAAATCAAAGAGCTAGTGTCGCTATCGCCGCGTTCGCAATCGACGTATTAATATTCGATCTAGAGGCGTCTCGATGTTCTCGATTCGTATAATTAAAATCGAGATCGATCCGATTGGACGCCGGATTCCGTCACGTTATTCATCATAAGTACCGCCTACTTTTGACGCCTCCAGCGGTGCGTGTACGCAACTTTTAAAGCTGTTTATTTATTATAAGAGATTTTATCGCTTAATCGCGCCATCGTTAATTTTGTGCCGTATCCGCCATTTTGACGAGACCATTATAGCAATTAAAAAGTCGTAAGTGTATTCAAATTATATTTTAATCGCGTCCTTCGCAATCCTGGGCGATTAATCAAAAGTGGCACACATGAGGAGAGTTATGGGGGTGGAGGTATTATGAAATCGCATGTGTTTTTACTAAAGGTGCGGCGGTGGGGGCGCCTCGTGAGCCCGTGCAACGTATCGTCGCGTTTTGCATAGATTTAAAAACTCGATAGTTATGCAAATGTCCGAGTGCCGTGTTTACTTGTTCTGAGTTACGGCGTGGCCCGGTAATAGACCCCGCGCCTATCAGAATTAGACTTTTTAGAGTACTCGCCCTTTTTCCGACTGCAGCGTTCGTATGATTGCGGATTGCATGTCCGGAGGACATATGAATCAAATACCAGGAAATTAAAACGGTTTAAACACGAACACTTGGCAAAGTATTTTATTATTTGCCTCTTTCTTTATATACAACTAATACTTACAAGTCTTACGTTGGGCAGCTTTGATCCATATCTGAATGTCTAATAAAAGTTATGGTCTTAAAAATTTCCTGCAAGTCGCTGTAAGGCCACTTGTTATGAGGTAGCAGGCTTTTGTGATATAAAAATTAATACGTCACATGTGGTTAATTCAAGGAAAGGGTGTGGCTAGATTAGCATAGCGACGTCTAATTACTCCGCACAAATCATGGCGCCCTGGTACGAGTATTTTTTTCCTTCTTACGTTCCATTGACGTCATTCTTTTGTAAAATTCTCAATCAAGTAGTTGGTAATTTATTATAACTAAACATTTTTAGTCATTCTAACATTGACATAGTTTGGTTGGTTAATGAAAACAGGTAGGTAGACACACTACTTATTGCCCATAGCATTCCCAGCAGTGCTTAAGATTACCAGAGCTTTTAAGAAGATCTTCTGTTAGTAAATTTTCTGAGATATAGTAAAACCTTTCTCTATAAGGAGATGACATGATGCCTACGGCCTCTTTCTAACATCGCACCGTTGGCCATCGGCAGGAAATTCATCCTCACACGTTGGAACCAAAATGGTCTCGTACTGCGCGGTTTCAGAGAAACTTTCTTCCGCGTGCGCTCAGGTTGTGGAAGAAGCTCCCTGCAGAGTGATACCCCTGGTGTTGCAAGCATCCATAGGCTACGGTAACCACTTACTGAGCCTAATTCTGGGAACACACTTTAATTCTAAATTTAAGTACAATATATCTCTTTCTCGCAATAAGTCATAGAAAAAGATAGCAAGAATTTGTTTAGAGCTGTCACTTAAATTTAGATAGATTTCAAAGAAACCATAGACAATTTTAGACGACGTGTACGGAAGTGCCTCCTAAACGCTGCATATTAGCACGTTCAATAAGGTAGAAAATTGAACGCACGTTTCTTAATGACAAATTATAAGACAGCCATCCTTTTCGTTTTCATTTTGAGAGAAAGAAATGCACTGAACTTAAATTTAGACTCAGCATGTGTTCTCCAGAATTAGAGCCATTATCAGGTAGGCCGTATGGTTGATTCCCACCTTAGTGGTAAAAATAAAAAGAAGTAAAAAAAGCAGCAACTGGATAAAGCTAGCCATGGATCGAGCCAAGCGGCGCTCATATGGCCTACGTTCAGCAATGGACTATTGTGGGCTGATGATGATGATGATGATGATGATAATGAGCATTTTGTAGAAATTAACAAATATTTAATATTAAAAACCCCAAGTTGTACAGTCCTTAGAAACTATTGAAAGTTAATAATTTAACACTAATTTTATATTCAGGATGAATGAATGTCAAATTTTTAGAACTGCTTTTTTGTTCAATTAGGGTGAGTTTGCACTATATATTATTATATAAGTTATGTTTTAAGTCCACTATGCATGCCGTGACAATCTATAATTAAGACAGCACTTAGCTCATGTACTCTTTAGCTTTAAACTCCATACCATGTTTTAGTGTTTGTTTTGTTGATTGTCCTAAATAAAATAAAAATAAAAAAAATAAAAAAAAATTAGAAAGCATGTGCACATTACGGCGTTCCAGAATTTGAAGACATTTAAGCTGAGCGCTAAAACAAGATGATGTAAATGAAGAAAAGTTTTATTGTATAATGTGCAACGAAAAGTATGAATCTGTGACGACAGAGGATTGGATCTTGTGCGCCATCTGTAAACTCCGCAATGAAAAATGTACTGCCGACAAGACAAGTAAAGGTTACGTGAGCGATATGTGCCAACTAAGTAATAATAATAATATGTTGGAACATTCAGACACACATACATACACATTGTTTATTATGATCCAAAACATGTTTGACCAAAAGTCCGCATTTTTTGGCAAAACACCTCTTTCAAGAGAGATATTTTAAAAAATAAACATTTAGAATAATAATAATAATATTCATACACCCACCTATTATCTAGCCCAAAGTAAGCATCATTAAGAGCTTGTGTTATGGATACTAGATAACGGATAAATATTCATATCCATGACTCGAAAACAAATGCTCGTACTCCATTTGCTCCTACCGGGATTCGAACCCGGGACCTCTTGACCGAGTAGCCTGCATAGCAAGGGGTACAGACCGCTCGACCAGCTGGTTGTCAAAAAAAGGCAGTGTATGGTATAGATTTAAAATTGGGTTGGTCCTAATTACCCCATACCGTTCCCCATTCCCCCGCGGGATGATCTCAATTACCCCATAGGGTATCAGGTAAAAAGGAACGACAGTGTTTTTGTTTTCGGTCCAGTTTTTTAATAAAACGTTCAATTTTTTCAAATTTTTTATCACTCATAAGTAGATAGATAAGCAAAGAATATGTTGCAATAAAACTTGAAAATGTCTGTGACTTTTTTCTAATATTTTTGAGCGTTGGGAGTTAAGTGTTCCCAATTCCCCCACTTTCCCCTACATGATCGAATTTCCGCAATCCAAATAAAAACCGAATGGCCAGATTGTGGAGCCGCTCGAGCTTATTGAGAAGTTCTTCGGTCACATCTAACTACCAGACATCAGCGTAGTCCAAAATGGGTAAAAGAAGAGATTGCCGCAAGCATAATTTTGGTTCAGAAAGAGAATAAGTATTGAAGGCGCTTGAGGGAGTGAAATGAGTAATCGCTTGCTGACCTCATTGACTTGAGATTTCCAGGACATATTATACAATCCATGACATACATTAGTATCATTATTTAGATACTCATTTCCCAACATTAAATTTATTTAAGAATAGAATGATCATGTCCAATATATATTATTTGAGTTTAAATATAAATAATTAATTCCATTATACAGACATAGGTAGCTAACTAGAATGTCATCATCCATCACCAGACTCAGATTAGGTAATAGTACCTACTTACTATTTATTTATTTTCGAGTAACATCTATTCGAAGTACCTGCCTATAGTACCTAGGTACTCGAAAATGGCATTGAAAAAAAAATTCGCACAGACCTGCATTAGCAAGCCTCCCGCAAAATCTATGTACAGTCGGCAGCACATCAAGCGTAACAGTATATATAACCCTAGTAAACGCTATGTATAGCTATTAGAAAGAAAGCACACCCTCTTCGCTATTGGTTCAACTCTGTTCAACTTCAATCATCTTTTAGAATTTGACCAATAGCAGAGCTTGTCAGAATGCTTCGAGCGTTTATTGGTTAAAATTGGTCGAATTGTTTGAGCTAACGCTATTTGTACGCAGAGTTTAGTCTAATTTCTATGACATCGCATTTTTTAAGTATGAAGTTGGGGCTCAAGTTTAGAAGTTTTTTTTTTGTATCTGTGGTATTTAAAAGTTGAGTATAGAAAAATCCCGTCCATTTTGTATTGAGACCTAAATTGTATGGGGCGACCTAATATTAAGGGTTCAAACTATTGAATACGAAATCACAAAATCAACTTTGATTGCTTGTTTACTTTATTTGTAGATAAATGTTAGTTTCTTTGAAAAAAATATCCAAGTAAAGTAATATACGAAATGGCCACGCACTTGAATGGAATAAAAATAAAATAGTAGCACTACACAAATAGGTAGATAATATGAAAATCCGACCGAATATCGGTAAGTTAAAACGCCTACTTTTGTTCTACTGTTTTTAAGAGAACAGGGACATACCAACCTATATTTTAAATAACCTGCGCTTTTCTTCGTGTTTTTGAATGTAAACATTCAAATGAACGCCATATAAGTGTATGAAAGTATTTTGCGTCATTTATTTTTTACCTCTAGGTATACGAAACAGGTTTTGGTCAATGTCATTTGATTTTCTTCAACTTCTAAGTTTCTAACAAAATGAAAAGTATTTGGTTAGGTTAGGAGACTTCCTTGCTAAACAAATTAACCTAGCAAGGTTACTTAGGTTACTTAGTTTGATTATTTGGTATACATAAACCAACTAATCATATTTGTAAAATGATTCCAGCTACTATTGTTTTGTAATTAAAAACATCTTTATATTAAGTAGCTGAAAGACTCAATCCAGTTCATTTATGAACAGGTTAATAAAACAAATATTACTTTGCAGGTGGCGGGCAGACTATATATTTTTGGTTTTTAAATATGAGATGAAGATCCAGGCTGTATAAGAGGCTACAAGATAGTGTGTTGATGTGTGGTGTATTTGTTCACATAATTCTTGTTATTAGTGAATTCTATACCTATGTCTGTGAAATAACTAAGTAGGTAACCACAAACCAGACAAGAGATATTCTATTGTTGAGTGGATGCCAGTGTCAATATTTATGGAATTTTATTAGATATTAACCCGTCAAGCATGAGATTCCAGACACAATTGATTCTTCCATTGTCATCGCCCCCGGTGGTATATCGCCGCTTGACAGATATTAAAAGCTACAGACATAAATATTTTTTTTACAAAAAGTATATAAATGACCACCACATATTTATTTATTTATTTATTTATTAAGGTACACCAACAACATAACATGTACTTACTTCCTATTATTAAATTATTGTCTAATGCATAGTTCTTACATGAATGCCTATAATAGGTATACACAACATTTGTAATATCTTGGATATATAGCACATAGAGGTTAGGGTAAGTTTCAGTTTATAATTTTATGACTGACTTGGAAAAAAATGTAAGGTTATTGAAGATATTTTTTTTTAGATACTTAGTTCAACATTTTGGCTTAGCAATAGTGAGCACTTTAAATCAATACATAAGCAACCAGAGGCATAATTACATTAGTTTTTGTTTCCTGGGGTGATAAGATCAACAGGGCCTGGTAAAAATACTAATAACACCACCACATTACAAAGTAGGTTAGGAAGAGTTGTCCCTATAGGTTCCTTTACCTAGCTCTGCCTGGACAACTGTAATATTCACACGTGCATAATTGTTCAGCAACAGCAGTTTTCCAAGTTCCTACATGATATTAGTGTAACTGTCATGACCTGTAAATTCAAATGCTTACCAGTAACAGTAATAGTAATAGTAATAATTGGATAGCCATCCAATTATCTATGTGATTTTTATGATACGAAATTGATATAATTTCAAAGAGCAATGGTGTTAATTCACCCAAATCATTATTTTCTTAGCCCAAATTATAATAAAATATAGATTCTAAACATAACAGTCTTCTAACATATTTTCTCCTATTACTATTGTTTATTATTATTTAAATTCAAGATGAAAAACCTTACTTCTCATTGTAATGGTTATTTGATTTAGAATAGTGTTCAAAATTTAATAATACATCTTAGGCAATTTTATAGGTTAGGTAGTAATATTTCTCACATCATAGGAATGGTTTTTCTATACCTGTCAAGTATCAGATTCCAGACACAACTGATTTTTCAATTGTTGTAGCCATCCAGAGGGATAATGCCGTTTGACAGATTAATAAATTACTAGCATAAAACAAAAAAATGTTTAACTCTACTAGTAAAAGAGAGATTTCTAAAAGTTATTTTGGATTTCATTAAATAATTATAGAAAAGAATAAGGGAGGAAAAATGGTGCTAAAAATACTAATATCTACCTACCTACCTACTTAACTGCATATTGTTATAATTAATTCCATTTAAATATTAGGCACCTAAGTTATTCATAAAATTACCCTAGGCCTACAGATTAGTTTTTATTTTTTATAGCCCCGACCCTAAAAGAGGGGTGTTTTATGTGTCTGTCTTTGTATCTGTAAGTTTGTCTGTGCCATCGTCAGCAGCGTTGCCAATCTGTGGGGAATTCCCCAAACTGCGGGGATTTTCAGTTCGATTGGGTAATTTGAGGGGAGAGCGTTTATGTGGGGAAAATGCGGGGAATTAAGACATTTACGCTAGAACTGAACTTAGAAGGAATAAAAGTAATATAAGAAGTAAGTACAATTTATAAATTATGTAAGAATATTTAATTACCTTGATTATTTAAGCACCTTTTGGGCCGGCAAGGTGGAGGCGGATAGTGCAATGGGTAAATTGCCGTGCTTTGTATAAAAAAATCAAGTTTAAAGCAATTTCACCGGCAGGAAGGTTTTACAGTTTATTTTATGGCAACATTTATGTCCATCAAACTTAGAGTACCGCAGAGAACTTTCTCAAACGCATCTGTCGTAAGAAAATTTTGCGTTTTCAAATTCAAAAAATTCAAATTTTTTTATTTGTCATAAAACACAATCGCCTGCACAATGAAGAAAGGAGAAAGAAGAAAGGATTAAAATTTGATCCTTCGAATGATATGTTGACAAAACAAAGGCATAATAAAGAGCTGCAATAAATACCTTGATGAAAATCATTAAATACTTAATAAGTATATGTAATAAATATATTTGATTTATAGAAACAGTACTTTTATTTCTTTCCTGAAAATTTGTGGGGAAAATGTGGGGAATATTGATTTTTTTTCCCCCAAATTTGGGGATTTTCAGTTAGGTTTTTGGGTAATCGAGACCGTGGAAGTTGGCAACGCTGATCGTCAGCCATGCAATTTTTTAAGTTTTTTTAATTTTTTTTAATAAAGGTAATGTGGTTGAGATGGTTCTTGACTTTGAATTATGAAGATATGTTCAGGCGTTTGATGATAATCTTTCAGAGATTCGATTATTTTGAAATTTGGTGTACTCTTACTTTAGTGATATTTCAAAGACAAGGCTGAGGGTTAATTAAAATTATAATTTAATATTGTTAAATTTTATATAAACATGTTAAATCAATTTTGACTCTTTCTTATTTCTTACACATTCCCAATTAGACCTGATTGCTCTCAAATAAAGAATTTCTTTTATCTGTCAAATCATGGATTGCAAAAACAATTGGTTTTTAGTTTTGTCCAAAAAAAAATGTATTTTTAAGTAATTTTATTGTCATGATTCAACCCTCACTTGTACTGAGGTTAAAAGAGTTCACCTCAGAGAAGTAGACCGAAGTAGCAGTTTCAGAATGTTAATGGAGTGTTTGGCTGAATAATGATGCAATTTGAATTGCAATAATACACTTATGGCTTATAAAATTACTAATCCAAATGTTTTTACATTCAAGAGACAGCACTTCCCCATTTCACCTGTAATTTCAGTTTTGTTATTACTACTTTTAGTTATTTATCTTAACACAATAATTTGACACCAGTGGCACAGATGAACTAGTAGCGACCAGTGTCTAGGAATTGTCAACAAAGCTGTTAGCTTCTTAAACTAGTCATATTAACAACCTCGCCAGAGCCTCGCCTCGTGAGGTCGCCAGAGCTCTTGGAGATATACTTATGGTAGCCTGGTACTTCAGACTGGAAATATACATTTATTAGGTGTCAATAGATGAAATGAATTAACGGACTGAAAAACTTTCTCCAGTGCTCATGGGGTGTAGCATCAGTCCGATTAGTCTACCTGTCTGTCTGTGTGTGTCGACTTAATATCTTGTTTGCACTCTTAGCTTAAAAAACTTGTATTAAAATTTGAATCCAACTTCTATTAATTCCCTACTATTATTTTATTTCAATTAATTTTAAAATCCCTACACATAATCATCATGTCAGATAAGAGATACCCACCGCTGAGCTTAAGCAATTGGGCAAGGACCTCCAAACCGATCGGTCTTGCACTGCCTACACATGAGAATAATTTTGAATCTTAAAATTACAAATCGATCCTAAGTAGGTAAGTATGATGATCTTGAAAAAGACTGAACATTTTTTGTTAGAAAAGTACCTAGGTATAATGGTGTGAAAAATGTTTCAACTAGAAAAGTTCGTTGTATGTTTCAACTAGAGGAGTTCGCCATGCTATGAGCGCTGAGAACATTTCTCAGCGCTCATAGCATGGCGAACTCCCGGGAGGAGTGAATAAAAGATCTCTCTTCGTCAGAGAGAATTATATAAATAAAACACATTCATTTGTCTCATAATATGTGGACAGGTGGTGGTGGAGAGAGATTTTGTCCACGGTCCGTTCTACCTTCTACGAGTGCTCGTGGGTCCGAACCCGCGACCTTACCACTGAGCTATAGAGGATTTAACTGAATCCTATAAAGTTATTAAAGATATTCCTTAGATTTATAAACAATTAATCTAAGTGATAATCTTTTGAGTTTTTTAGAAGCGTTTACTTAGATGGCCATAACTTAGACTAGTATATAACTATAAATTTTGAAATGTATTTAAACTATAATCCCCGACTTTACACAATCCTTTCACAAATCCTAACCTAACCTGAGACCATCCATAAACTCTATTATCACAAATCAAAAAGTAATGGCGAATTTGATGCCTACCTATTGATAAAAATATCATGAGCCATACCTTGGTAATTAATAATCGACCTAAAGAATCAGATATAAAGTCGAAATTCCATTGAAAACGTAACCGCATTGCATCATATAATATTATGTCGTATGGTAATTTACCTAGATAGAAAAGGGTAGCTCAAATTAAAATTGGTCTTTTTACTGTATTTAGAATCTACCCAAGTAAGTATATTAGTAAAAAACAAAGCACAAAGACCTATCTACCACATTGATCTACCATACCTATGATACCTACTTCACATAATTGAAAATTATTCAATTAAGTAAGTATTAGTTTTTTGATAGTTAGTGATTTACACCAACAAATCATTACAATTTTATACATTTACTAGTATACACAGCCATCATAGCTCGCAGCCGAAATATAAAATGAAGCTACAATCATTATAATTTCAACTTTAAAGTGATGTAATAAGCTTGAAAATTGCTTGCGTCACACATCACTGGGTCTAGTAAAATACAATGAATAAATTCGAAAAGAAATTATCAACACCCGTGGTCGATAGCGTTACATGCTCCTCTTCACTCTTGGTGAACCTGGTTCAAATCTCAGAAATTACATTTTTATGTCAATTTATTTTAACACTAAAATTCACGAAGATTTTGTGTGAGGTCTATTTTCTTCAAAATTGTTATTTCGTATTCTATTCACATTTGTAGAGTAGAATGTTAGGTCTTTAAAATATTGTGAATGAGTAGTAGTTACAGGTATGATAGGAGGTGGTGAACTTTATAAATGTTTAGTAATTAGAAAAATTTCAGGTCCTGAGGCAGGAGTCGAACCGGCGACCTTTCGCAATCCGGGCGACTGCTCTGCTGACCACTGAGCCACCCAGGACTTGGGATATCCCTGTGAAATTCTTCTAGTCCATCTGTATTTGCGTTCATGAGCTAACGTCCACCCTACAATGTCGAAATATTCTATTTTTATTTTCTATTCTGTTTTTAATTACTTGCTAAGTAATTTTTCAAACATTTATAATAATGTCAAAATCAAAAATTAAGGTTATAGATGTTTTTATTTGTTTTATTAACATTAAATAAATGTAGAAAAACAAACCTAAGTGTTTACTTAGGTTTATTTTAATTTCTCTCCATAACAATGGACCATAATAATGACCTGACAATAGAAATATATTTTTAAGTTAATAACAATGAATAAATAAGGAAGCCTGTATTTTAATAGGTATAATAATAGTTGATTGAAATAATTAAGTACGCTGAGCATTATTGATAAATAGGTAGCGTAAATAAAATACCATAACTAGCCATTATAATATGTAGAAAACTTTTTGTTTTAATTAATGCAATGGTCTTAGCCGTACTTTAATTTTAAATCAAGTTGAAACAACGAAGCGAAGAGAGTAGGCCTCGTACGTAGCTAGCTGTAGCTATAGCTACCTATAAACCTACACATATTTAGTCGGAGGCTATGACGAAGAAATACTTTTAATAGTCGTCGCGATCACGTTCAAGGCCATCTGCGAGTATTGTAGGTACAGAGTACTTGAGAGAGAGACGTTAGATAGAGGCGCTGAGAGACATATGTTTATCCTTTGCGCACAAATTTTCCGTGCGTTGCGCTCTAGGTTCAAGGACAAACTGTTACGCTTGACGTGCTGCCGACTGTACCTATGTGGAAGAGACACAAACTTGACATAAATCTCCTAGAACAGTTAATATAACATGTATTGTATACTATTACAACGGTCTTAGGGTCTACAAGCGTATAAAAAATATTTTCACGTAGCTTATTCACGTTTTGATAATAAACTGATAAACAAACACTCAAGGTAGAGTAGTTCAGTAGAGTCCTAACTCTACTTACTCAAAACTAAGTAATGTAATAAAAATGTGTGTTTTAATTTCCTTACCATTACTTTTGGGTCGAACACACATGTTTTTTCTTTCTTTTCCTTATATCGTAACTACTTACGCACTGTTGACGTTGATACATGAAAGCTTTTGGATGCGGCACTCATTTTTTATACATAATACGTAGTGTACAATCGCGGTCTTAAAATGTTTATCTGTTTTCAAATTAGATTCTTCGTGTCACACGTTGTGCAATATAGGCTAAAGAATAGTCTATCTAGATACTTATTACTTGTAACAATTACAAATAAAAAAGAAAACGCGGAGGAGTCAGGAGACGCGGGTTCCAGTCCCGCCGGGAGCATATATTTATTTTATTTTAATATGTAGGTATTAAGCAAAATAAAACGATACATAACATTAATGTAAATGGAAATTGATACCTAGACAAAGTCACTATGGAATCTTGGCCATGTCTTTTATGATAAAAATACTATGATCCAGATATGGATCACTTGTATAAAAACACAGACTGACACACACACACCTACTTTTATATACCCCAAATTAAGTTTTTTTTAGATTCGGTTATTTAGCATATTTCTGTGTCATGGATACTAGGTAACGAAGAAAAATATTAGTACGTCCACGTATCAATATTAAAAATATACATACAAACATCCATGACTCATGAACAAATGCTCGTATATTAAATTAGGCATAAGTATTGAATGACATTTTTTAAATAGTACAGATACATGACGTTTGGCACACACGTTGAAACAAATTGATCTCCGACCACGACTAGTGATCACTTTAATTTTGTGTTACAAATATAATAGCTTTACCAATTCGCCACCTCCACCCAAATGTCACACATCCGCGTATTTCACAGTACATGTGGTAATACCTCATGAATATTAACTGACGTTTTACATCAATCATAGTCCGGCCGAGATTCCTGGGCGATACACCACTCGTTTGTTAAAGGGGTGCTTGCGATATTCCGAGTGCCCTAATGAACCGATTAATGAATAACGCCTACTGGGACCGTTTGACTAAGTACTGGACTTGTAAAGTTGACAGGACGTAATTTTTATACGTAAATGGCGGTGAACAAGCTAAAGTCCCGACTGATGATAAACAGTTGATGAAGTCTTTAAAAGGTTCTCACTAGAACTCTTAGCACGAGCTGCGGACAAAATCTCCCTTTTTGTTCACTTATTAAGAGAAAATGCGTTTTATCTTTCTATTTTTTTTATCGGACAAACAAAGGGACAAACTCCTGTCCACTCCCCAGGGGCATTGCCATGCTACGGAGTCAGGGACGTCTTCGACTTTGCATGCACATAAAGTGGGTTGTGTTGGGACGGTTAGGAGTATACTTATCACTTATGAAAGCCACGGTAACCGCTTACTACAGACGAGCCTATGCTTTTACCGCCCTAAAGTTAGTTGTATAAAAACCTGCTTTTACCGCTCTAGTTATATAAAAACCTGTCATCATCACCATTATCATTATCATCAACCTATATACATAAATCAATTTAAAAAATCTATTAAGAAATCTCTATTCAACACTAGCAACACCTAGACATAACTTCAAATCTGCATAGGCGGCATTATCACGAATGTCTCATACCATCGCACAGCTCTACATTACTGTTATCGTAAGCGCGAAGACATCAAGATTTATTCGTCATGGCCCAGGACGTGGACACTATAAGGAAATGTTTATCTAGTACTTAGTTCACCGGCGTTTTTGCTGTGGATCTCCATATTTAGAAATGGCTCTATGCTTTTTGTTGGCATAGATTCTTAAGACCTATAAACATATAATTCCTAAGATGCGTATTACTTTTAAAACATTGTGTCATGTGTTGTTTTTGACTGTGAAGCCGCTTTGAAATTAATGTCAGACTGATAGCATAGGTACTCTAAACCTTTCGTGATAGTCTGTCTTTTTCATCATTACCACTATCACCAGCCTCAATACGTCCCACCGGTGGGCACAGGCCTTTCTACATGGGAGAAACACATGAGAAGTTTAGGCAATAACACCACCACGCTGGCCCAATGCGGGTTGGTGAGTTAAAGCGGTTGCGGGAACAACCGGAACCAACGGCTTAACGTACCTTCCGAAGCAAGGAGGAGCTCGAGATAACAAACTTGGATTGACCTATCCCAGGACAGGATCGACCAAACCGAAAGTTGCTTTGTTTTTCGTATTGAAACCCGAGCAATACGTCACTAAGCTCTCCTCTGAGACTGCCTTTTTAAATGCAAGAAATCACGACCTATCATCAGAAACCCAGTCCAAATGGCCCTCTCGATAGTCTACGACGGAGGGCGTAACTTGATAGCGGAATCGAATTGCGATATGTTAATGCGCGTCCGATCGTGACGCACGACGCTCGTCGCGCGGACACTTGCCGCAGATGCCACTGATAGGTGCTTCGCCGTATTTTTATGCTATATTCACTTAGCTAAGCTCAGTACAAACATTAACTACAAATTGAATACGAAATGCAAGAAGAGGAATTACCTAGAATTAAATGATTTACTATCTACTTTTCTTATTTCAGCCGTGAATCAGTTTGCTGTGTTTCGGATTGAAGGGGAAGGTAGCCTAGGAAAGTGTAATTACTGGGCACGGACGGTATTTCAGCTTAGGCCTCAGGATGACAACGCACCTGCAATATCAAGTGATTTTCCCTTGTTATTGCAACCGCTTACCATCAGGTGGGCCGTCAGCTTGTTTGTCATCTAGTAGTTTAAAAGAAAAGAAAGAAAAGATCTACCTTACAAGTTATTGTTGACACGAAACAACTCAGCCATAGAGCTTTTTTGGTTAAGCCTCAATAAGACTCCCAGAAGTCTACAATAATTTTAGAAATCAATTGTGTCTTGAATGTGTGATTATTACTAAGATAGGTACATGTATCTTTATTTTATATTTTCTGTCCTTCATTCATTCATATTCATTTATTCGCCATATAAATTTACAACAATGTGTACATGACAAAGTTGGTTTACAGGTCTTGAAGTGTTACAAATTAACCTTGCCTTGTTCTCCTTCTTCGTATCATTTATTTCACTTAGGTTGCCAGAAAAAAATTGTTTTTTACTGATAAGTCCGCCCAATTAAACTGTTTTTGCATTTATAACGCATAGATATTATGAATGTTTATGATTATATTCAGTAAAATTATGATCATATCAGCCTATTATGTCCCCTGCTGAATAAACACCTCTCCCATCGATTTCCAAGTGGATCGGTTCTGCGCAACCTGCATCCAACGGCTCCCACTCTGACCAGGTCGTCTGTCCATCTAGTATTCTAGTGGGAGGCCGTCCTACTTTTCGTTTTCCGGTACGTGATCCCTATGCTAGAACTTGAACGCCACATCGGCCGTCAGTTATGCGTGCTATGTGCCCTGCCCACTGCCACTTCCAATTGCTAATCCTATGAGCTATGTCTATGTTTTTTGTTCTCTTACGGATACCCTCATTTCAGATTCTATCTCGTAGAGAAACACCTAACATAGCTCCATAGCTCGTTGGGCGACTGTGAAGTTGCACAGATGGCCTTTAGTAAGCAAACACGTTTCACAGCCTTAAATCATCACTGGTAACACACACTGGTCGAAATCTTTCAGCTTGAGGCACTGAGGGATTTGGACGAGAAGACCTTACGCAATTTGCCGAACGCTGCCCATCCGGGTTGGTTTGCATTTCTCGAAATTGGACTTAGTTAGCTAAACCATTTGTCCGAGATAGGCGTACTCGTCAATAACTTCAAAAACATAACTTTCAACTGTAACTGGTTAATGTTCGACATGGAAATTCCTCCAGCGAGTAAGTTTATACAATTGAAAAATTGTCAACTATCATCAATTAAAATATTTTTTATCCAAAGAATCATCATTCAAATTCAAATCTGAATACACATCTACTTTATGCTACTCTTATTAAACACCTTCATGATGTTGTCACGGATATAACTGTCTCAACACACAACCTACAATACTTTCAAGATAAAACAATCCTTTTGAACAAGTAGCATAAGGTCCACATTTGTATGTATATGGGTGAAAAATGCATGGTCCAGTGTCGAATTATATGATAGATGGACAAAACTATACGAACAAACTAAAATAAATCAAGATGTTAAGCGTCGATAATATTGCCGTCATCTTTGTCATTAGACTCTTTATGCCGTATATTTATTGGTTGGGTAGTTTTTTTTTAACTGGTAACACATCGCTAATGGCGCCCATAGACATGACGTTAAGTCGACAGTAAAGATATCTTTGTAAATATACGTATCTACTTAGTTAAGTAATGTAAGATTTTTTATTTTAATAACAAGACAAATCTAATGGATATTCTATTCTCCCTCCTAATTACTCATATTGTAAACGGAATAAGAATCACGACTAGCAAGAAGTAAATGTTATTGTTCGTGGCTGTGGTGGTTGAATTCAACAGTTCCTAGGTAGATTGTCGAACGAGTAGGTACTTATCTCATAATTATAAAATGGGCATTGTTCAAAAAAATATACTAATGGATTTTAATTTTTTTTTAGTTTAAATAGTGTATTTTAAGAAACTAATTTCAATATTTTTGCATTTCAATCGTTAGTTTAATTTATATTTAATTTTAAAATTTTGAGTGTGATGACGTCACTATCGGCATGAAACAGAGTAGTTCTTTTGCCGACTAAAAAAAAAACATCTGTCAATAGTGTCAATGGTGCCATGCAGCTAATGTTTACTTACAAATACTAACCTTACTTTGCTTACTATCTTCTTTGTTAAATAATTACAAACACGTTACTCTTTGTTTCTTTCATTTCAATTATTACAAAAAAGAAATTGATTATGGCGAGCTCTTCTGATATCTTTGTCAAGGCTGATTCCCGCAACTTGCCTAAAATCGAAAACGTTATGATATTAGAGTATATCGCGACCAGTAACAAACATAATGTTGGTGAAATAAGAGGAGCTAAAATCCTAATGTAAGTAGTTATAACTTCCTTTGAATAAAGTTTTCGCCACGAGTTTCTTAGCTCCATAATCTTACTACTGTAAATTTTTACACAGAAAATCTACAAACTTGTGTTTTTTAGGTCTTCCCGAGATTCATATTTAAACACCGCTGTTGGATATGTTCAAGTCAGCAGAACTGGAAATTACTGCAAAGTTAAAGCCAAGATTGTGCCTGAGCATAAAATAGGTGATAGAATGTATACAGTAACTGCTAAAATAGATGAAGTGAATGACCTGATAATAGATTCAGTTTGTGGTGACTGTGCAGCATCTGCAGGTATATTAATGATATAAGTAACATAAACCATTCATATTATAAAAAATATGTTTCAATAATAATAGATTATGCAAATGTCTTGTTTGTAGGTGGCTGCAAGCATTCTCTTCTACTTCTTTTCTGGCTTGAGAAGAAAACTTCAGAGCCATCACCTACTGAAACTAAATGCTACTGGAATAAGCCCTCTCTGTCAAGCGGTCGCACACAACACATTTCTAGTAAAGATATTTTTATTAAGGCAAAGAAACCAAAATTGGCTTCAAAAGATCATTCTATCTTAAAGGAATTTCAGGAGGAATGTGCAAAAAGAAATGTGAAGAAATCATTAGTAGTCAATTTCAGTGATACATATGTATTGGACTCACAAAATATATTTGACATGATGATAGCATTTGTTGAAGAAAATACTGTGCATACATATCCAAACTTTCAACTATATTTAAAAAAAAACTTAAGCAAGGAAGTAGTTGAAAGGATTAACCAAAAGACACTCGGCCAAGCGGACAATAAGTATTGGCACAATATCTGTCAAGGGAGACTGACAGCATCTAGATTATATGAAGCTGCACAGTGCAGAACAGATGGATCATTAGTCCAACAAATACTAGGGGGCTATAAGGTACCTGAAACCAAAGCCATTCAGCGGGGAAGAAAGTTGGAACAAAGAGTTCTAAAAGTATTAGAACAAAAATTGAATATTAAAATTGAAAAATCTGGATTTGTTCTTATTAATGGTATATTAGGAGCATCTCCAGATGGCATAACTAATGATTTTGTAGTAGAAGTAAAATGTCCAGCTTCAGAAAAATCTGTACAAAAATACATAAAAAATAGTATTATTCAGGATAAATTTAAGACTCGGCTACATTGCCAAATGCTTGCATGCAAGAAAAGTAAGGGGATATTCTGTGTTGCTGATCCATCATTTGAGATAACGAAAAATGTCCATATTATAGAGGAAGACTTTGATCTCTTATACATCAAGAATATTATTGATAAAGCTGAAGAGTTTTGGAAGGATTATATATTTCCGAAATTATTAGCAAGTGCTAAATAAATAAAACATAGTTTACTGTTAATAACTTTTTATTATTTCATCCTGCAAATTAATTAATCCACAAGCTATAATAACTATTTCGTCTAAGTATGATACATATTTGTAGTTTACTAGAGAATGTGGTTTGAGCATATCAAATTCTCTAACACGTCTGATTACACGTTCAACATGAACCCTTAAGCTGGCTACAACTTTTTAATGTAGAGTTTCAGCTACAGATTGTTTGACCCCTGTAAAAACACTTGGTGGCCGAAGAAGTTTGACTCCATGTGAATTTAATATTGGTTCAATTTCTTTAAAACCCCTGTCAGCCAGAACAAAAGCATTAGGTTGAAGTACATCTAATAAATTACTTTTCTCCACAAGAGTTTTATCAGATATTCTCCCTCCATAACCTTGAGAAATAAAATTTATCAATCCATTTGGAGTGCAACCTATTAGGTATTTCACTGTGTTACAATTTTTATACTGCGACCAAGTTTGAGCTTGTTTAAGTAGGTCTGATGGTTTCGATATTTGTATTTCAAAACAATCTATAATCATTTGTACATCTGAGTATCTTATTTTGAAAACCAGAGGTAAATTCTTTTTTATTTGTTTCTGGTTAGGACAAATAATTAGATTTTGAAAAAAGTTTGCCAATACTTCAGTCCCATTTAAAATCATCATTGACAATTTTGTTCTTGAGAGACAAAGTTGATCACTTATTCTTTCAACAGAATCATTTTGCTTTATTTTGAATAAAGTTGCAATAAGAGTCAGAGAATCTACTTGTGATGAACTTTTTGCTGCTATGTAATCTATGAGCCATAAGAATTGTTTTGGTAACCCTAAATACATTTTAGGTTTCTTGAACATTATGTCTAACATATTATTTCGAATCTGTATTTTACTTTTAGATATTTTCTCTGATGTTGTATCTTCAGTTTCCGATGTACAGCCAAACAAAGACGGAGTTGTTGCTGAAGAGATTTCCTGTGAGGAATGCACTTCAAATACTTCAGTTGCTGTTGTTCGTTTTCTTGTTTTGAATTGTACACTCTTGTCCACCATTTTTAATTCACATTGTGTGCCAACATGTACCTATTAGAAATAAAAAACCATAAATAAAAAGAGATATACACTGAACATAACAAATTTATACCTGCACAGGTAATGTAGAAGTTGACGAGGTATTTATACCTTTACAGGTAATGTAGAAGTTGAAGAGGTACTTGACATGTCAACATTTTCAAGTTTTCTTTTTTTTGGAGCTGCTGGGTCTTTTTGAGTTGGCAACAATATATTTCTTAATTCAAAGTTTTGAGAAGTACTTGGAATCTAAAAAAAAAATTATGAGTTAGATAATTTATTAATAAAATAAACCCGACTTATAGTAATCAAAACTACATACATCTCCTAGAGGTTTTATAGCTATGTTCTTCAATGTGGCAGTAGGCTTTAATATTGGCTCCTCATTCATTAATTTATGTTTATAATAGTTCTTCAAATCTTTCTGTGGCTGTAATCAATAAAGACTATATAACAAAACATCAAAAGTAAAGTCGACGAAAAGAAAAATCAAAATATAATATTTATAGAGAATGTTTCAATGTAATAAAGACCACGCATTTGAAATAGAATATGGAGGTTATAGTGACACTTTGAATCTAAGTAAATAATTGTTTTATTTTCTTCAATACTTACGCTTATATGATCCTCACAACAATATATTGTATAAACTTTATAATATTCTGCATTAACTTCTCTGCACCAACTTTCCCGCAAGTCTTCTCTTACACGAACAAATATTTTGTCTGGGCTATTTTTAGAGTCATTTTCACAAGTAGGAATAAAGCACTTTCTATAACTCATATCTGCTTAACTAAAGAGATAACTAACTTAAATTTATAGAACCAGGAATTTATTTTCAGGGAAAAAGATATATTTTGCAAAAAATAAACAGAGATAAGATGTCATCTGTCAATGTCAACAACTGATACTTTTTTTTTCATTACGAACGCAAATGTAGCCCTGCTACACAATGCCAACAGTGACGTCATCAAAGGTCAAACAAAGGACAAATATATTTTCTCCAAAATATATGTATCCATTAAGAATTTTAGTTTTCTAAGAGCATTTAAATATTAAGCAATGCTATTCCTCGAAATGGTTTTTCAATTAGAGTGTTTTCTAAAAAATAAACAATGCCCATTGAAAATTTTAGGTAACACTTTAGCACATTAATCATCTATCTAACACCATCTCATTCATAGTTCGTTCGTTCAGTCGTCAGTATTAGACGACTGCCTATAATAAGTAACTAACGAACTACAACTATCGGTCTATCTATACGTACCTACCTTTAATATTTTAAGAATTGTCTTCCAACTCCTAACCGTTAAGGAGTTACACCTTCCATCATGAGCTCATTAACATGACATGATGACTAACAGGAGCAAATACTTGAATAGCTTTAGGAAAAAAAATAAAACTTGTAATACGTGCTGCGAAACTTGGATGACCAGCTCGCCACAGGTAGAAGCTAGGGTTCGGAATGAAACGACTTAGAACCGTCAATCGTTTATTCTGCCTAAAATTCTGTGGCCGCCTCACGTCTAGATGAGAGGTAGGTAGGGAAAGACACTGGCCTGAACTATAGTTGGCTTCAGCAGCTCCTCTTTACTCCTTTAGTTTAACACACAACACAGTCGCTCAGTCTGCTGTCAACCCTCGGTCGATCTCCAGGGTAGTTAGTTAGGGAATTCTTCTTATTAACATCATATGAATCCTCGTAGTATAAAAATATTCGTAGTATGAAATCCTGGAAGCCCAGAGAAAAGAGGAAGCTTAAGAGGTGATCCTTAGCCACGTCGCGTCGTACGGTTCAAAGGTCACAGTGTCAAAAAATAGGAAATAAGGCAGTGCTAGCGTTAAAGAGTTTGTGAAAACTATTAGAAACACCTTACAATGGAATACTTCTAATAAATACGTGAAAACTTACCCCAGCGGGATTTCACTGAATTTACGTAAAATTAATTTTATAAATTCTTGGAGCGAGTGACACAGGCGTCACGTCCAATGATTTAAAATGGTATGAAGCAGAGATTTCCGAAGCCAACCGAATGCCCGCTCGGAGATCGTCGCGTCCCGTCGGTTCAATCTATGACATCAAGCCTTTTAGGAATGCGCGAGCGCAATAGACACGAGAACCTTAATTACTTTGATAATAAATAATACTTGAGGTTCTGTATAAATCTAGATTTTAATTATTATTGTTTTTGTTGAAGTTTAAATGTAGGTATAAGCAATATTTATTTATTTAGTTTAAGATTAGTTTAATTACCTTTTTTATTTCAATTTTTAAATATAATTTTATTTATTTTCATGTTTTTCTTTATTTAATATTTATTTTATAGGTTGCTTTTAAGTACAACGTTACAGTACCCCGTCACAAAGCGAAGGATTTTGCGTGCTTAAATGCAAAATCCGCTGAAACTACTGAAACAACTTACTATTATTACATTCATACTACTCACTTTCATTCTTCACACTTACATTAATCTAGTATATAACGTCATTAAATCTTATATTAATCAAGATTCAAGGCCCTTACATACAGAGTAACAATCTTGTTGATTATAATTGTTCTCAAATAGCAAAGTTTATCGTATTAAATTTATAAGAAACAATTATTTAATACGCAAATAGTAGGTGTTGATTACTTTCAATTAGGTACTGACTATGATAAATACACTAAGTTCTATTTTATTTAAATTTTATAGTTATTTAGTTTAAGATTAGTTTAATTACCTTTTTTATTTCAATTTTTAAATATAATTTTATTTATTTTCATGTTTTTCTTTATTTAATATTTATTTTATAGGTTGCTTTTAAGTACAACGTTACAGTGCCTATAAAATTTGAGGTTTGCCCTCGCTTTCCCTAGGAACCCATCATCAGACCCTGATTTGGTGACAATGGGACCATCTCAAGAGTATATCTCTATCGAATAAAAAACGAATTTTGAAATCGGTTCACAATTGACAGAGAAATTGGTGAATATACATACAAAGACAATACATAGTGTGGTTTATAAAACCTTCGCCATTTTTTAAATCGTTTAAAAAATCGCATATAAGCAACTTCACCTCAACTCCTAAACTTGTCCTTATCATACCTACGACATCTCCTAGCTCAAACAATAAAATTTATAAAACATCTGAAACAACAAAGCAGGGTATCTTCGTGGAGTTAGCAATGGAAATAGACTAAATTTACGTCAACTCCGAAGAAAGTTAATGGGGTCTTTGAATCTGTATTTATTTTGACATAGTAGCGACCTTTTATGCAGGCATGCGAATAATTATGTTTGATTTTTTAATATCAAACAATATTGCACACAATTCACTGTCAAATATAAAACGAATGTTCAACATAGGAAAACGGAACTTACTTTGCACTGTTTGAATTTGGACCAAACAGTTCTTCGTGGAATAAAGATTATAGCAAATGTTGGAATTGGAAAAATATTTAGCAATATATCTAGACTAGAAAAAACCCTTTACTTACTTAGCGACCTTTGACCACTTAAATGTATCGAGGATTGGGATAACCTCTCGAAGGTCTTTTGTTTTTGCTTTAAAAGCTATATTGTCTGCCTTCAGAATGACGGAATTATTATATTTCAACACCCAAAACTAGTATTTTTATAAATTTGCTTTTCAGCCGAAACAACGTGAGCAAAAGTTGTATTCAAATAACCATAAATGGAAATGCCCATGACTGATTAAATATAACATATGGCAACAAGGCCAATTAGACATGTTTTTTCAATGATTGAATTCATTTCCTATCAACCAAGTGTATCAGACAATCAGTTCTGCTCAAGGTGTACCTACTCTTGGCATTTGGAAAGCCACTACCATTGGTATCTTCTTACCGTAACTCGAAAGATTGTATCGAATGTCTAAGTTTGAGTAGTTCAATATAATTTATCCTGGCAATAATAGTAAACGTTGAAGGTTTTTAAGCAAATAAAACTTAATTTCAAACAAGAATCCAGCTCAAATTTTTAAAGATTGAATGTTGCCAACCAAATGCTAAACTTACCAGACTTGTTCACACAATGTTATATGATATTAATCTGTAGCAAATAAATATAAAAAGTAAAATAAATGACACAAATCCAATAAAACTCACAACAAAACCGAGTGCAAACGACCAAAACCTAATTCATCGAATCTCGATCTCGAATCGTCGAATGCGGATGAAACAAATAGTATCGACAGCCAGGTCCCATGTGATCGCTCACGGGCGTCACACCACGAGATCAGTATCTCCGATTGTGACGCGCCCGATGCACGACTATTTTAATTGGCCCCCGATCTTCCATCTGATACGCCGACAAGATGCCAGCATTGTTTTTTGTCAGTACTTGTAGGCACGTGTTTGAGACACAAACTCCGTGTTATTCCGTGTTATTGATTCCCCTGAATGGTATTTTGATTATTTCAATTGACAGCCACGATAAAGCTTCAGTACCGATAAAAGTACCCTTTTCATTCGTATATTGAACATAAGAATGAAAAGGGCCAATACAGACTATCTTACTATGATGCTCGTTAAAAGAATAATGAACTATACAGACCAGACATGGGTGGGGTGTCACTGCAATATGTACTACGACTAATGTGAATGTCATGTTAATTTAAATACAAAACCAAGCTTTACTCCAATGGTATTCTCTTTATACTCAAAGGTGAAATATAAACTAGCTTCTTCATACACAACTCTCATTATGCGGGCTCAAACTAAAATTAAACAAAACATGTATGTGAAGTGCATGTAACTTCTCTTGTGTACAACCACAATTATTTGACATGTTTATAAAGACAAAAGGGTACAGATGAATATCATTTAACGAATCGTCGTTGAGTTTCGAGAGCGTCGCATAAACGACACCCAGTCACGCCATCTATCTGATTGCGCGTTCAACCTTTTCGCCAACCAACAATCACAAGCTTATAACTTATTTAGCGAAAAACAGAAGCTGCAACGACTAACGAAGGACGATAAGCGCGCCTGCGGTATGACGCTAACATTAAGCTGCCAGATAAAAGAGTATTAGCCTGACCAATCGCGCGTCACCGAGGAATCGTAATGACCAATCGAAACGCGCGAACGCTAGGATAGCGTGACCCGAACGCAATCCGATTCAAGTGGTATTCGTTACCGCGAGATGGCGGTCGGCGCGCGCGCACCAATCGTCGCGTCCATCTCGCTGTCGTGCCCATATAATGATCTTCACAGGGGCAGGAGAATGAAGTTGAGCCTCTCATTAATTGGCGTTTTGAGTCGAGATCGTTGCTCGAAAGATAGGTTAATTCCTTGCTCGGCAGAGATCGTTGTCGCTCAAAAAGGAAGGTGAATGAACATTTTCTGGAAATCAGATCCAATTACATGAGGCCCCGTTAAGTTTTTGTTCTGTTTGCCCGCAGGCTGACTCACGTTTGCGATATTGATGGACGAGTATTGTTACGACCGGTTCGTATTGACGGATCGGCTAGCCGAATTCCAAAAAATTGCAAAGTACGCAAAAGCGCCCAAGCTCCATTTCTTGCATTTCGTTAAAACGAACACCGAGCCCCACCCACGCGGAGACATTTACATAGCGCGAGCACGTCTCAATTAGGAGCGCTAATGTATGCCTCGACTTGCGAAGGCTCGATCTGACTGACGTCGACAGATAGCGGGCAAAACGTGACGAGTAACGACTATCGCGAGAAAACCCTGCCAACTTAGCATCGGTCGGCTATTAACAACACTAATAGGAATGATATCGAGTTTGATACTTTTTGTTCAACCAACTATATTCCATTTGTGGAGTTGATTTCTAAGTCGATGAATTAATTGGATATTTTTAATATTTCAGGTGAAGACGAGGAATGGGGAAACGAGAGCGAGGCGATGCCTGGAGAACCGCGCACGCCTAGCTCGGGGGGTGAGCGGGCGGCTTCTAGTGGAGATGCGTCGCCTACTTCAGGGGAGTCCCCTGAAGCCTCTCCACCACGCCTGCGCCTCAACACAAGCCTCGCTACGGACCCAGCGCTGGCGCCACAGGCGACGTCTTTGAAGCACGAACCTCCTTCACCGTCGCCGCCACCACCACCCGTGCCACAAGCACGGGACTACCTTGCACTTTCGGCTACATTCCCTTTATTTCCGGCAGCAACCGCACCTGGATATGTTTGTAAGCCATGCGGTATACGCTATTCTTCGTTGAGCACACTACAGGCACATCAGGAACATTACTGTTCCAACAGAAGACCGAAAACAGCTGAAGGGTCTGATACGCCGGCAGACCCCGCTGCAGATGAATCCAGTAGTGATGCTAAGACTCCGCGACCACCAGGCAAACAATATGCCTGTACCTATTGCTCGTACAGTGCGGATAAAAAAGTCAGTTTAAATCGCCACATGCGTATGCACGCATCATCTCCTGTAAGCAGTGGAACGCCAGCACCCACACCGACATCAAACGGTGAAATAAGCGATGGGCCACTGGTACAAGATCGTTACTGCGCTGATTGTGACATACGTTTTAGCTCAATCAAAACATACAGGGCACATAAAGCGCACTATTGTAGTACTAGACAAGTAGTAAAACAAGCACTTGCAGCGGCAAGAGCGGGATCAGCTACATCAGGGTCTGCTCCACCATCACCGGGAGCTACGCCCCCGGCTCAAGCCCAATATGCACTAGCTCTACCAACAAACCCAATTCTAATAGTACCATACTCATTATTACGAAGCGCAAGTACGCTTCCTGGAACAACATTACCAGATCCTGATACGCCTTGTTTTTTGTTACCAAACGGAACATTCCAGCCCCTCAGTCGCGCTTTACCAAATATGAATACCGATGGGAAGGAAACAGAAGTTCTCAAATCTGCAAACAGGCCTCGGGAGCAATCAAGGGACGGTGCCACACCGCTTGATTTAAGCGTTCGTCGATCTCCAGAATCAGTTACTACAGATGAACACGAAAAAGAAAATAGAATACGATCAACGACTCCCGAGCAAATCGTGTGTGCTCCCTCTCTTCCGGGATCTCCTGGCACGCCATCTCCTTCTCGAAGATCTTCATCTCCCAGTGGCGAGAGTTCTCCAAAAAGGCGACGACGTAATTCTAGAGGCCCGACTCCAAAACCGCCAAGTGTACCTTCGCCACCGGAAGAAAAATTTACTCCAGGGGTTGTGCCAGCAATCATACCGCCAGCTTTAGCGTTACGACTGGCGTCTGAACTTCCAGTCACTGTCACATCACCCCAAGTGTTAGTCAAACAAGGAGTGTCAAAATGCAAAGAATGCAACATTGTTTTCTGCAAATATGAAAATTACCGCATCCATAAACGACACTATTGCTCATCTGGAGGGGGAGACGAGAGGGCAAGTCCTGCTCCGCCGGAGCCTGGACCACCGCCACAGTATCGCCAGCTGATTTGTTTGGCTTGCGGAATCCACTTCAGTTCACTTGATAACCTGACGACTCACCAGTCGTACTATTGCACCAAAAGGGAGACTAGGTCTCCTCGCACGGTGCCCGAGGTGCCGAGACCGGTGTCCGCGTCAGAGGGTGGGTGGAAGTGCCCTTGTTGCGACGTAGTGTCGCCGACGGCAGCGGCGGCGCAGAGGCATATGGAGGCCCATGCTGGAGTGAAAGCGTTCCGCTGCACAATTTGCCGATACAGAGGCAACACTCTCCGGGGAATGCGCACGCACATAAGGATGCACTTCAACAACAAGAAGCCTGCTGACCTGCAGGTGAGGTTGTTTTCTTTTTCAATAATTCTATTAAATATAATTTACGTACAGCCGAAAGCACATCAAGCATAACAGTTCGACCATGTCCCTGTCCTTACTCTGTTCGTAACAGAGGCGGCTTACGTAGTAGAAATGTTACACTTAATGTGCTGTCGTCTCTACCTTTCTTATTTGCCTAAGGAAACAAGGGCAAAGACTACTTTAGTTCTATTTAACAACATAAAATTGAAAGTGGTTCTTATGATATAACAAGATATGAGAAATAAAGATTGATAATGGGTCCGTAAATGCTGATTAAATTATGTGAAAAGTGTATTGATCAGCCAAGTGTCATAATGGTAATTAACTTGATGTTCAGAATATCATTATATCCTTTCTAACTGAAGTAGAATAGAATAAGAGGCGAACATTTTAATTTTAGTTTTCGAAACGTACGAGAGAAATGACAACTAAAATCTTTATTTCATCTGTAAAGCGGCAATATACCACCGGTGGGCGATGACAATAGAAAAATCAATTGTGTCTGGAATCTCATACTTGACGGGTTAAGAACAAACAACAACACTCTTAACTGCCCTTTCGAGACGCAACAGACAGAAAGGTAGAAAGAGATGAATGTATTTGTACAAATAATTTTAGTAGGTGGTAGAATTAATTTACTAGGTGGTAGACCCATATGTAGGGTCGCCTGGGTAGGTACCACCGCCTTTCTTATTTCAGCCGTGAAGCAGTTCGCTGTGTTTCGGATTGAAGGGAAAGGTAGCCAGTGTAATTACTGGGCATGGATGGCATTTCACCTTAGGCCTCAGGATGACAACGCACCTGCAATATCAAGTGCTTTTCCTTGTTATTGCAGGTGTCTATAGGCGGCGGTAACCGCTTACCACCAGGTGGGCCGTCAGCTTGTTTGTCATCTAGTTGTATAAAAAAAAAAAAAAAAAAAAACTCTTTCTGCCTTTCTGTCTGTTACATGCTGTAACTCAAAACTGGTACTTAGCTTTCAAACATATCAAACCAAATCTTTCTTTTCATTTCAGGAAGAGAGCTACATAGCGTGTGTCCTTGAAGAAGACAGCCGGGAGGTGACTTCCCCGAGCCCAGCGGTGGGCGGCGAGCGCGTCCATCGGTGCGGCAGCTGCGCCTACACATCCACGTATCGAGGCAATGTCGCCCGGCACGCTCGCCTCGTTCACCCTACAGAAGACGCGGAGCCAGAGGAACAAACCTCTCCTGTTCCTCTAGTGGACATCAAGAAGGAACCAGAAACTGAGGCAGAAGAGACGCCGAACTACTGCAAGTCCTGTGACATATCGTTCAAGTACGTGAACACGTACAAAGCTCATAAGCAATTCTACTGCACGGCTAACAACCAAGACGCGGCGGCGAACAACAACGTGCCACCTCCTACTACAGTCAGGGTGACAGACACTCCCGTACTATGAAAGTTGAAGTGACTAAGTTGAGTCTTAACTTGTAAACGACTTGCAATGTTGGAGATCCAATCGTTGAAAACCAGTCAGTCTTGTTCAAGACGGAATATAAGTAAATTCAGACTTGAGTATTTAAAATCAAGATCACTAAAATCTTTACCATTGTTGATTTGAGTTGTCTAGTCTTGCTTTTCTAATGTGGTATTAATCTTTTTATTCCTGGAATATAAAAGAGGTTTTATAGGAAGACATCATCGATTGACTGTCAGTTCTTTAATTGACTGGCAAACGATTGGATTTCTGATAGTGGTTTGTATTGCTCCAATGATGTCTCATGTGGGGCAAGTCCATAGGACAGCTGGTAAGGCAAAGGAATCAGAAGCGCAGTTCTCTAATCCACATGTACCTTTATTTTGCTTGGCATAGTTAGAGAATTGCACACCTGATTTATAATCGTTATATAAAATATCGCTGGCGAATTATCTTAAGCTTCGGTTTGCTTGAAAGGTTCCCTTTTTAATACGATACGATATTATAGAATAGTAAAAAGTGTGTATCCTCTCGATTTTGGATTTATTCAAATTGTGTGCAATAATATTGGATGGATATATAATTGGATACTTGTACCGCATATCAAAGCCAAAATTACATAGTATGATTGAGTGAGTGAATAGTGAAAGTCATATCTTGAGAGTGCATGCGAGCCCGCTATTATAATAGATTTTTGTTACAAAACTTGTTATGTAAATTTAAATAGTTAGAAAAGTTTACCTCCTTCGTCTTTGTATTAGTATACGTTAAAAATTACCAAATTGTAAATATTTGTAAAGATATTATTAACTTGTAACTAAATTTTATTACCACTTGTTCTAAGTAATTGTTCTTTCTTTGTTGTTAGTTTGTTTATTATTAATTATTGCTCTTAGATGAATTAATGTATTGTACGTCATACATTAAAAGCCTAATGCTCATCCTAAAACTGTCTTGACTATACGAACCAGTGGTTCTCTAGGCTCATCTCCCTGTTAAAAGCTTATATCTTATAAAAAGTTTAAACCAATAAATTTTGATATTCCGGTATAACTACATCATTTTCAATGAAATCCAGTCATTGTCAAAGTTAACAAAAAAGTTTATTTAATGAAATAAGGTGATAAGACTACCGGAAACCGAAGTAGCTTCAATTCATACTAATATCTAATACAAACTGTTCCAATATAAGTATATACTATTATGTGTAATATACATGCCTACTTGCAAACTATCTACCTAAAACCATGGTAAAAGAACTCAATTTATAATGTATTTCCTGTATTATCATATCACGGATGATATTTTTCGATGTAAGTCATTAGATGGTCGACAAATAAACATTGCTAGTGCTGATACTGGTACTCGGTTTTTGACGAGAATTTGCCATGTCCTTTTCTTTCCTCAATGGAAAAGGGTGATAAAAAGAGACGCCAGTATTCGCCTCGGAGGCTTCAGAGAGACGGATTGTTTAACTGTTCAACTGCTTTTTATAAAGTCAGATCTATTGCAATCTATAGGAATTTAAATACATCTAACAAGACGTAATTGTAGAGCCATTGTACAGACGACAGCACATCAAGTGTAATAGTTGCACTACGAATGCCGCCTCTATTAACAACGTAGTAAGGACGGTCTCAAGTTCGTACTGTTACTCTTGATGTGGCGTCGATTGTACCTAAACTACAATGCTCTCCGTGAGCAGACTTTCTCACTGAGTAGAACTTCTACGACAGTCCGTCTCTCCAAAGCCATGTAGTGACCCATATTAGAAAACACATAACAGGCAGAATTTTTTAAATTATATTTAAGAAAATCGTTTAAAATTTAAAACAGTAAGTGAATACCATGTTTTGTCTATGCCAAAGCATTGCTAGAATAATCGTAATTTGCATTTATAAGTATCTCACTAATTATAGTTGGTAGGTTTAAGTGGACACAAGACTTATTTCGTAGAAGTACCTACGTGCAGCCTGGTTGAATAATGGGATTAGAAAAACGATATTCTGTTTGTATCCTGTGACGCTATATAATGTGCGAACAAGATGCCAATAGGCAGATTAAAGGGGCAAATCATAAAAGCAACATTATGAGCTCGTAATAATTGTCATTTCTCAATAACAATTATTTAACCAGATTGTAAAATAAATTTTGTGTATTCATTTGTGTTTGTAGAATACTTTGAAATGAGTCTCGATTACTTTACGATACAGCAATTAGAAACGATCTTCCATAAGCTGTGACGTAAAATGTATGTACAGCTCACGCTTGGCAGTAAAAAAGTTAACTGTCAATGACTGTACAGACGACAGTACATCAAGTCAACGGTTGCACTACGAAAACCGCCTCTATTACGAAAGGCATACGGGCGGTCACTAGGTCAAACTGTTACGCTTGATATGCTGTCGACTGTACAAGCACACAAGTAAATCTTCATGACATTGTGTTTTAAAATATAGTGCAGTCAAACCTTTTTGCAATCGGATTAGCAGTTACAAACTCTATTACGGGTTCATTTAAAAACAACCGTCAGATTTCACAATGGCACAGAACTGAGAATGAAAATATATTATTAATCTGAATTTTCAACCATGAGCGTAAAGTTATCAAGTTAAAACCGTATGCAAAAAGGACTCCACACAAAACAATATTGTCTGTGAAACAGATTTTTTTTTATACTTTGACTCGATCTGGCTGGAAGGACCACCATAATATGTTTGCTTAGTAACATGTTAGGCACCACTGGATGACAGAGTTTTTAGTCAAATGTCATGAGTACACAAACTACAGATGTTTTCGTGTCTAGGATGTTTCTGGCTTATATTTAATATATATTTGTATATTTTAATGCTATTTCTAATATCTTTAAGTTCATAACACAAGCTCAGTTTAGTTAGGGCTAAAGATAAAATTCTTTGATTGTAGTTGTATACATTTACACGAACCTTAAGAAGTACACACTTTTGATATTGCGTGAACCTTATACTCTTTGCAATAAGAGTCACTGACTGTCAAAACTGTAGGTACCTATAAATCTTAGTGCTCGTGACGTACCTATATTATATTTATTTATATTAAATTAGTGTCAAATACCAACCATGTAAAGAAATATTATTAATTTATTATTCTACTTTATTTTATCTCTACTCTACTTTAAAAGTACAGTTGAAAGCACCAGTAACTGCTCACTTCTGTCATTTCGGAACGGTTTTCGTTGCGGCTTTCTTTATAATTAAGATCCATGTAATGTCCTAAGTGAACATTTACTTTTGCAATTCACTGTACCACTAAAATTGTTTACTTATTACATATAATTGTTTCACAGATAATTTGTGTTACGCATCTGATGCATGTGCCATAAGTTCTCAAAGTTGTATATTAAATTTAGGAGTACCCTCTCGAATAAAGCCGAATAAGTGATGTTAAAACAAATCAGACTGGGAGGACTGAAGCTAGTTGTATCAAATATTGTTTTAACTATAACGTGATTACTAGAGAATGCAATCTTAGTAAATGCTGACGAGAAATATAATAAAACGCGCCATATTGCGGAGTTCAGAAGGACTATTTTTCCGATATCAAGTGACATGTCAGCGTTAGTGGCGCCACCGTAGCAGGTTTTTTTTCAATATTTCTTCAGGTCACGATTCTTAAATGAGAAATAAGTCTCAAAGATTTTTTATCGTTATGAGTTTAGGTTTATATACAGGTTGGTGCCGTCAATTAGTCAGTAATTCAAAACATGGGCTATATTAGTTCATACAAATGTTTAGCCACTTCCAAAAACATCTTATTCATTATGATAATTTCATGACATTTGTATGAAACAATATAACATTGGCTGCATTATTTCATAGAAATGTCATGAAATTATCAAATGAATAAGATGTTTTTGAAAATGGCAAACCATTTCAATGAACTTATATAACCCATGTTTTAATTTACTGTCGTATTGACGGCACCACCCTGTATATAAAAATACATAAATACTCTATACTACATTTTCATACCAAGATCGTTTTCTCACTGATCATTGTAGAATGGAGTTGGTAATAGCAACGCTTTTGGATAGGAATGGGCGAGGAAGACCAAAGGCCCATTTACACGGTCCAAGTTTCTTGTTTTGAATACAATTAAATTGAAGGAAATAATTCCTTCCATAGTATAATGTGTTGTTAAGACTATTCAAGTCATTTTTTGCTTTAATTTAATTGTATTCTAGAGGCAAGAAACTTGTTTTATGTAAATGGGCCTTAAATTGAGTATTGATTTTTTCTTCAATAGAGTCAAGTCAACTATTAAATTCTCAATAATGTCAAAAGTACGATACTATTTTCAATCTCATTACTAGCTAGATTATAATTTATTAAACTGTGTTACCCACAGTAATTTCGACTTTTCGGCACTTCCAAGTCATATTTAGATATTAAACATACCTTAAACGTTTTTGTAGTTTTGTAGGTATCTACTTAGGTATGATACTTATTATTTTATGTATAATAAAGCTTTTTTGTCAAGCTTGGTACAAAATTAAATTAAAATAATCCATTTTGAAAAAGTCTGTAGAACTAAAATTCAGCCTAAAATAAAACCGTACAGCACTTGTATCTTTCTTAGCAAGTTCTCAATTAATTAGAAAGAGACAAGATATTTCTGTGAATCATCCAGAAGCATGCTGTAAGTGTCACTTTGTCACACAAACCAGTCAATCTATTTGTAAATTATTATTTTATTGTCCAAAAACGTTTAAGGTAAATTCGGCTGATAATATTGTGTATGTTAAAATTCAAAAGTTAAATGTAATCATAGAATGTTAATAAAGTGATAATACGTGTAAAAGTTAAATCATTAACTGATGTAGGCATACGATGATATTGTAAAAAAATACGCCAGACAATAAATTATTTATCACATATTAATATTTTGTTTTTCTTTTGAACACTTTATAATTAGAAGTAGGTACTATGCCTTCAAGACCCTTACATACCCATAGCAATATAACCGCAACAAGAATAAATCAAATGACTGACAGTGAACCCTCTGATTGTATTAAGCTTCGTGATTCGCCCTTCGATAGTACAATTATTATTTACTTGTAATAGGTAAGTAACACGTGTTGTGCTGCCATTGTACACAATTTTAGAGCAATTAAAAAAAACAAATAAAAGTACAGTGAAATACATCTATTTTCATGATTAGATTTGATGAGCCCGATGGTTCCACTAATATCAACGTCAGGTTAGAGAGATCTTGTCTGAAGAGGTCAACGCTCCGACCAACACCCGTTGAAGTCCGAAACCCCGAAAGCTTTCAACTTAACCTCCGAAATCTTTTCGAATGCCTGGAGAGCTGCAGATTGGTAGAAACTCTCCAAGCAGTGGGTTCTAAGTTCTGCAAGACCCAACGCAGAAAGGGACCTCAAAAACTATCCGACCATACCCTTTCCCTCATGGTCAGTATCGAAATCCATACGACACGACATTCGCTCCTTTCATACTGACTGTATTATAAGACGATATAACGAAATAAAGATTCCAGTATTCGCAAGTGAAGTATGTGTTGGACAAACCCAATTGACATGCCTGAAGACCGGATCAAATCAAATCAAATTATTTATTAATCCTTCACATAAAGGCACTTCATAAATATTGCTTAGTCTGCTTAATAATAGTTGTAATCCAATATTGTGAGGGACTGGTGCCTGAAATAGGTTTCATATGAGAACCCCGTGCTTCAGGTCGCCAGGCCCCACCACAGACACAAACAGTGACAGACATTTCTTCACGAGCTGTTTTGGGAACAGTGTGTATGTAGTATGTGAGTAAGTATTTGAAATTGTGTATGTGCGTGTCATGTGTGCGTTTTTATCTGTGCGCGAGTGTGCATTTGAGTTTGTGAGTGAATGGATTTTTATTTAGGGTGACCTATAGTGTTTTGGAAGTTTAATTTTAGTAGTTATAAGGAACTACTTTAAGGGAAGGATTAGTTTTTCTAATGCTTTATAGTCTAGGGTCTTTAAATATTTAGAGACCACCAGTTTACAGCTAGCTTTATTTTGAGAGAAAATATGCAGAATGGCGTTTATTTTATTATATAAGTATGGGCCCAAAAAGCAGAAGTTTTGTGCTAAGGTGGTTTTTAGCATTGCATTATAATGGCGTCTAAGCTCAAAGTGACAAGGGAATCATATGCAATAGCGTAACAATTATTACGCTACACATATTCCACAGCGTACCAATTAGGTATTACGCTACACCTATTTCACAGCGTAACAATTATTACGCTATACATATGCCACAGCGTAACAATTATTACGCTATACCTATGCCTGTGTTAACGAACAGTATGAGGGAAGGGTCCTAAGGTTGTATGGGAGAAATGGCTCTAGGCGATAAGGTCGCCCTTAGTACAATTTACTTTAACGTTAGATGTAGACCTGAGTCGATCGTGATTGATCGGATCACTTTGATTTGATCACTATTCATTCAGGAGTGATCTGGTCGCGAGCCACAAAAATATTCGATCACTGAGATCGATGTTTACGCGCTTAACTCGATCACTCACTTTGTTTCGAAAGACTAAATCTTCTATTTACACAGTGATAAAATCTAATCATCGTGATTAAGAATTTGAATTAATAACACAAAACGAACAAATTTTATTTTTTATAAAATACTTGATAAAAAATATTGATATTATTTTTAAAATACTTAAATATACTATTATTTATAACCTCAAAACATAATTACGTGTTTATTATATAACGCTATAACAACGCGCGCGCGTCACGAATCGTACACAGTACCCAAAAGACCCGAGACCCACGTTGCGACCCGTGACGTGCGTGATCCACGACCCGTGAGCATAGAGAACCGAATCATGTGTTGTGCGATTGGATCATTTGATCGGATCATTGTGAGTCGATCACCAACCTAATAGGTCGTATCGACCCGGGTCGCGGGAAATGATCGATCGACACAGGTCTAGTTAGATGTTTCTGTATTTAGTTGATGTAGATTTATGAATAAATAATATGACAAATCTAAAGAATAACGGTATACTCCTTTTGAAAACCGCGTCATACCAGTCAAGAACAGTATAATCATAAAAATAAAACTCGAATGATGCTACATAAAAGGTAAACAGGAATGACCTGACCTAAACAAAATTTAAAACCATTACTAGAGATAAAACTGTATATTTCCTTAAAAAATTAGTACAACATTTTTCTTATAACTAAAACTGATCTTATAAGCTAGGATAGTATGGGAACACTGATTTAATCTGGACTATACTCATCTGATGAAATATTACCATCAGCATACTGCTCTTTGAATTGTTGCGTATCCTCATCTTCGCCATAATAGAAACCATCATTGCTATCATCTTTATATCCTTCTATTGATTCCTCATCAAGATCTCTGACTTTTGAACAATAAATCAGATTTCTTGACGAGTTGTTAGGCTCTTCTGCCATCACTCTGACTTTATACTTCGCGTAGTCTGTCCCATAACGCTTTACATCATCATTGAAAAGATCTGGTGGATAATCATAAATCTTATCTTCACCTGTGTCACTCGATAAACCATCATCTGCAACAATCATTTATAAAAGTTGTAAAAGACAGTACTGATAACAATTTCTGTTAATGAAGCTACATTTTTTTTATACAACTAGGTATATGAGAGGCAAGCTGACAGCCCACCTGGTGTTAAGCGCTACCGTCGCCTATAGACACCTGCAATAACAAGGAAAAAAGACGTGGTATCTTGGGGTATAAGATGAAATGCCTTCCATGTTCAGTTAGTACACTGGCTATCTTTCCCTTCAATTTGAAATACTGCTTTTTTGGTAATAATAAGAAAGACGGTGGTACATAAGCAGACGATCCTACAACCTTCCACAATCCGGATGACTGGTCTAGCCTACTAAGCTACCAAGGACTAGGGATAACCCTCTAAAATTCTTAATTTCTAGTCTATCACTGCAATATACTAAAATAACAAATTAATTATATCTCCAAAATAAAACTAACCAATTTCACACTTATTCATAGCTCTTATCATATCTTCTTCATCTATACTGCTGTCTTCAGTATCTGGATAATCATTACGCCAGTTATTCTCATCATTTGAATCATCATCTTCATTTGCTTCATCATCTGAAGAATTTAAGCCATTGTCTCGATAAGAACCAAATATCAAACTGGATTCATAGTCTTCAATACTAGAAATAAAGAAGGTTGCATTGTATTTTTTTTAAATGATGATTTAGCTTGAGTAATCATGATATAATTTTTTTATAAAATGCTAAATGTTAGAGTTGGATTAATGATTAACTGTTAACCATTCACTGATCTACTAGTTCAATTAGCAGATGGCTAACTGGACAATCGAAGCGATGACAGTGAGACGGATTGTAAGCATAGTTGGATGGCGATTGACAATGAACCAACTAATTAGGACATTTATTATTTATTAGAGAGTGGATTAATAAATAAATAAATAATAAATCTAAAAATTTTATAATTGTAAAACTACAAGAACTTCCTTTAGCACTTTTTTAGATCAAATTATTGAATTAACAATCAGGCATTATATTGTGAATGTAAATTCTGATGACTACATAGAATTAAATTAGTATTACTATTGTAAAATGAAAAGGATATTAAAGATCCCTCTTTAATATAAAACATATTCAACTATGGTAAAATATAAGTACCTGTAGTAATTATGAAGAATGCACATTGCACATAATTAACTTTAACTATAATCACAATAGTATATTTAAAGTTTATTTAAAGCTATGTTGAAGTTACTTTGTCTTGATTTACTTTACCTAGTCTACCGTTTACTTGTTTACTGTGCTACTGTCCTATCATTTACAGTCGAAAGTCTGTCGAATCACAAATGAACTAGTTGAGGAATTTAACTAATTATTCAACTAGTTGATCAATGAAAATCAAATATTTCATTTCATTAGCATGAAATACGTCTATGAGCCACATCTAGTAAATATTATAAATGCATGAGTCCAAAGCCACCATTCCTCTTATTATCTAACTAAACTAACCTATTGTCTAACTAAACTAACCTATTGTCTAACTAAACTGACCTCACCAGATTGTCCAACATTGAGACATCAAAGTCTTCCCGTTTAGCAGCTACATACAAGTCATACGCGTACTGAACATCTTTCTCTTCGTCACTTGTCTTTTGTAAGTCTACTAAATCAAATACTTTGTTGCTGTTATCGCTTACATCCTTTAGACCTCGACTACAATTCACGACCTCGTAACGACTATCTAGAGCCGCTTTTTTCCTTTCCTTCCTGATTTTCTCAATGAAATCAGTCACACTGTGTTTTGATTTCAATTTAAAGTCATTCTTCGGGACAACACTTGTCACGCCAGCGGTTTCCTGATAAGCGGCAAATATGTATTAATCTATTTGTCAATAGGAAACAAAGCAGGTACTAAAAGTTAATTAATATGAAAGTACCCATTGTTAAATTATTACCTCATTATCAACCGTTCCGCGGAAAACGAACAGAGATGGAGAAATCTCTTCTGAGTCTGTTTTAATACGTTTACACAGCAATACTAAAGCATCCTGAGGATTATCCTCTATCTTGCGTTTGACACGCAAAATAATTGAAGTGGTACTCATAGTAGCAACAAGAAATTAGGAAGCGAACACAATTCAATTATAAAAAAGAAGATTTTCAAAACAAAATGTTGATCACAAACAAATTGCACAAAAACAAAAATCAGTCAGATTCCGATTGACATATTTTTCTTTAGTTTTTTTTTTGTTAATTCTCCCTATAAAGGGAAGGCAAAGGAAACTAATGCCCATGCAGCCATGTCTTCAGTATTTCTTTATTTCTTCTTTTATTGCATTAAAATGCTGGCGTAACACATTTCAATGCTTTTTGGGAGTATTTGACACGAAATATATGATGACAGTCACTTTATGTGCTACTTGATGAGGTAAATAACCACAAAGAAGTTCTCGTCATATTTCACAACATAGGCCCTAATTCTGAAAAACACATGCTAAGTTTAAATTTAAGTTCAGTCTATTTCTTTCTTTCAAAACGAATACGAAAGGGATTGCCATCATATAAATTGACATTTAGAAAGGTGCGTTAAATTTTCGATCTTATTGAACGTGCTAAAATCGGCGAACGTAGAGAGCCTAGAAGCATAGCTTCATACAAAACTCGTCGCAAAATGGGTACCCTCGGCGGCTAGAAGAGCACGTCGGATAAAATCGGCTAATATTGAAATTGTATAGCGCCCTCTCGGTCTTCTGATTTACACGCGCCGGACGGGTCATATATGCAGGATGTAACCATGCAAATTTTTATAGCGTCTTTAATAATTATATATCGTCATTTTTAATAAATATAGTAACGTTGTAAATCGGTAAACTTATTCAATTTTACAGTTGAGATCAGAAATGAGAAATGAAATAGGTTCGCTTCATTCATTTAAATAAAAAAATAATAATATCTGTCATGATAATATTTATTTGTATTAAGGACATAAGAAAAAAATTAAATTGTTATCAAGTTGTTATCACTTTACCGGATTTAACTTGCGTTAAATTAGATGTCACATTATGATTTTTTATACCCAATGTTTCGATTACTTTATAGCGATCAAGGTTACGAGAAGACTGAAGTAAAGATGTTAGTTGTCTTTGATAAGTTTAATAATAATTACCGTCATATTTTTTATAGTTATATTTTGAGTGTTCCGATTCACGCCATGGAGCTTACAGTGTCCGAAGGTCGGGAAGAGTAAATATGGGCTTGAGACTTTGTAATTCTCATGATAAGATCCCAAGCTGGTGTGGTCCAACTATCTTCTCTATTAAAATTATGATGTTGTGTTATTTCAATAACCTCACGAAACTATCTTGCAGTTTACAACTTTACTTGCTACGACTTATACTTAACAGTTTAAAACAGATACCTATACTATTTCCAGATTATTTTGTAAATAAGTAAATTATTAAAGTAATAATTAAATATACACATGTTAAAATAATTATGCTTAAATTTATTGAGAAATGTGTTAAAAGTGGCATCGTATTGTAAGAAACTGGGGCAAAATATCCATAAATTAGAGGTTTGTTTATCATTCTTACAAAAATCATATAAGGCAACGCTGTATGAAGCCATAATTGCTTATTAGAAGATAAATTAACTATTAAACATACACAATAACAATAAGTCGTAATAAAAGTTTGCAGAGTTAAAAGTTGAGTTGAAAATAAATAAATACTGTCACACACAAATGACTGCATAACATCATCCACTCGTGTATTTGTTCAAATTGTCCACAAATATTGGGCCAACATGGCGGCCAATATTATTGTTTATATTTTACTCGATTATAAAGGTTTAGGAGAGACTTACATGTAAAATTTGATTTCAGTGCTCTTATTATGTTCACCTACGCGGCTGACACACCATTTTACTTCACTTTTGGACATATTTACTGAAATTTTATTGTTTTTTTACGAGAACATCACCGTGACGCAGTCAATGACAAACTAAATCATGGCGCGGAGTCCGATTTAAGCCCCGCCCCCTTTGGAGTCTCTTTCGGGGTGTCATTTGGGTGGGCTAGTTACTCGTCTATGTTATTATCGGTCGCCGGCTAAAATGCAGTGTTTAGGAGGCACCTCCGTACCATGCCGTCTAAAATTTTCTATGGTTTCTATGAAATCTATCTAAATTTAATTGACAGCTCTAAACAGATTCTTGCTATCTTTGTCCTATGACTTATTGCGAGAAAGAGATATACTGTACTTAAATTTAGAATTAAAGTGTGTTCCCAGAATTAGGCCCATAGTCACTTTTCTTCTAATAATCTTTTAGTTGCACGTCAACACAAACACTTGAATAATAAAACTACGCCGCTTTTATAACTCAATGTTCACTCCGACACAAATTTTAATTATTGTAATAAAAATTTTCACTGACGCTACAAAAACCCGCCAAACACCTTGTTTTTTTTTTATGGTCGGTACGGGTTGTTCAGCGCATATGGCTTCCAGAGGGCCTAGACAAAATGCCATTCGACAATCGCTATCGCTATCGCTAAATGGAAAATGTATGGGATTTGACATTTTAGATCGAAACTCAATCGAGGGCTTATGTCAAATTCCATACATTTTCCTCTTAGCGATGGCGATAGCGATTATCGAAAGGCATCTTGTCTAAGCCCTCTGTTCAACATCCATAGCTTGTCCACTATTATCTGTTATAGGCGTAAACACAGTTTTCATTATTATTATTATTTTTATACCTCGTGAATTTTGTTTTGGTCGAGACCTTTAGAACAATATGACATTGTTCTGAGAGTTTGAGTCTCGACTCGAGTCTCCTCTCTCTATTCTATGAGTCTCTCTTCAATCTGTGCTTAGCGTACAGAGTAAGTCCAAGGAGAAAAAAATTATGCGAGTGTTTGGCGCGTTTTAATGGCGTCGGTCAAGATTTTTATTTTAAGAATTAAAAATTGTGTCGGAGCGAACTTTGTGTTATAAAAGTGGTGTTTTTTTTATACATACAAAGTGTTTATGTTGACGTGCAACTAAAAGATTATTAGAATAATAGTGATTATGTTGTGAAATATGATGAGAACTTTTTTCTGGTTATCCATATCATCAAGTAGCGCATAAATAAAGTGACTGTCATTGTCATCATATATTTCGTGTCAAATACTCCCAAGAAGCATTGAAATGTCTTACATCAGCATTTCAATGCAATAAATGAAGAAATAAATCACTGTTTAAGCTAATGGCCCTAGCAGCCAAAGCTTCGATAAATGAAAAAAAAAGTATGCTGATATGCTATGCTCATATGCTGTAATCTGTGCCAGGGGGGGTCAACTGTGCTTCTATTGGTTGGTTCATTCGGTGGGTTTAGTATAGAGATGTCAGTAGAAAAAATAAAATCTATTTATTCAACCATAAGGTGGCCATACTGAGCATTAAAAAAAATCTTTTCTGTCAATTGGCGTCCATTTTTATTTTGAGTTGTCAATAATGTCGCGCTTTAGTGAGTTGGGATTGAATTTTTTTAAAAAGGCAATATCAATAATAAATATGAAAATAGATGTTGAAATGCAACATATCGACGACAGAACATTCAACTTTAGTATTGTACCAATTCCCAAGATCGGAATCACAGAGTACCTACTTTTATGATTGGAATCTTCCAACATTCATCGGTGAGTAATATTTGTATTAAGTAGCCGTTTACCTAGTATCAAGTTTTATTCAAGGAATCTTTCTTTTGCAAAAATTATATCAAAGAAGACAGACATAAAAAACAAATTATAATATTGTTACCTTTCTTCAAAATTTCATAACAGTTATGTGCATTTAGAACAACTCCAAATATAATTTATGTTTAGCTGGCCGAGAGCACGATAAAGAGTAACACAGTCAAAATAATAAATAAAAACAAAATTATTATGTAATATTTCTTGAAATTTTAAATGATTTTTCTGATATACATAAAACTATCCAAAGTCAAAGCAGTAGATTGCGAAACTCTTCCTTTTTAAGTCAGTTAAATAAAAATACGTGAGATTTTTTGTGCCACTTTACTAATTTTTCATTGCTACTTTATTTATTATGAGATTGTAGAAGCATCATATTTGGCCCAAATTTTCTTTGCATAGTAATAATGTTGTGGTGTTTTCAGTTTTACAGAGTGGGCAAAGTTCTGTTATCCAAATGGAAATTGTGGAATTCAATTGAGTTGATAAAACTCATTTAAACACAGCTAACAAAATATTTTGCTCCAAACATAATTATTCCTGAAAGTACATTTCTGAAAGTATGTACCTACAGTTCTCGAGGATGAAATGAAAAAGAAAAGGCTTATTTGATATGCAATTCCTTCCGAAGACAATGCTTTATTGATGAAACACAAAACTAACACTTCACTTCCTGCAAAGTTTTCTGACGTAAGTACTAAATAAAATGCAGCTTTGCTTTCCTAGCTCCTTTATCAATGTATGCTTTTATTAAAATATGCACGGAACACAGGCTTTAAAAATATATTTATTATTTATCTTATTATTTCAGGTCCAGGTGTACTTGTTGCCACTATTTGCAATTTCAATAGTGGAATTAAAAGAGTACTGTCTAGTGTGGTACTCCATCACAAAATTACATAATCACGAATTTAAGGCCACGAAAAATTGGGTAGCGAGGAGCGTAGAGAGTTAGCTGGTATAACTATGATTACAAAGCGAAGTGAGTGCCATGGCTGTAGTCGACGAGCATCAGAATCGATATAGGTTTGTTATAATTGAAACTATATTAGTAAATTCAACTAATTCTTTTAAAATCTTCAATAATTTAATGCTTATTAAATAAAATTATAATGCTTCTTTTGAATTTATCTCATACTCCATTATTATTTTTTCAGACATAACAAAGTGGAATCGTATCCAACAATACCTGGACAACAGGTACCCGTTCCCTAATAAAGAGTCAAATATATTCAGATAATAAGCAGACGATAAAATTTTAGAAAGCAGCGCTAATTTTTATTCACACTGCTTCAGCTGGAATGTATTCCAAAGTTACACAAGGTATAAATATTTTTTTTTATAAGACAAACGTGGCAAATAAATGTAAAGCCTGCCTGATGGTAAGCTGCTACCATAGCCCTTTTATAAGAGAAGTTTTCAGTAGCTTGGGCAAAGCTTTTAGTAGCTTGGCCACTGCTTACACGTCTTTTACTCTTTTTGTCATATACTTGTCCTATACTCTTTTCTTTCAGTCTTTACATACTTCAGTGTAATAATTATCAAGCGTAAATTATTGCTGTAAATAAACATTTAATTTTCTAATGCCCTACATAAATTGCAGTTCCACATCAATCCTAGCTAGAAACAATTTATCTTTTTCTTCAGGTGAGCTGCACTTGATGCCCTGGACACAGTTAATCTCATAAAGAAATCCAAACTAACTGTTTGACAGTCTGAGTGCCGATTCAGAAAAGGGGGAAAAAGTTCAGAAGAAAAATATTTCATAATAGTTTCATGAAAATATTCCAAATGAGGGTTCATTTGGAATATTTTCATGAAAGAATAACCCTTTTCTAGTCCTATCACTTCAGCGATGCAAAAAAGAGCACCTTTGTATTAATGGCTTTAAACTATAATATAAGTACAAAGATTGCAGCTGGCATAATTAAAAAGAAAGCATCCTGAAATTGGCAACTTGTCCACAAGACGGCCACAATAAGATGTTTAGGATAATTGTTTTGGATGTGTGAGGAGTAATTGTAGATCTAATTGCAATCCAACAGTTTCACGGTTTTTTGTAGCCCTAAAGACAAGTAGTAGTTATGTTCAATTTATCTTCACCTAGCTTGTGAACAAATTGTGATACTTATTAAGATTTAACTTTGTATAAATTAAAAACATTTTGAATCCACAACTCTGAACTCACACTTCCAAAACCAACACAAAGTAATGAGTTAGGCTATTAAGGTATTATGGATGACATATCTAAAGAAGAAATTTTCTTGCATTGGGGCAAAATTTTCTTACGTTATCTACGTTACGTTATAAAAGCTTACGTTTATCCATATAACATCTATACATTTGATCGTGTATCCACAAACTTTTAGTTGTGTTGTAAAATGAGTGTTTAGTAATTGACGTCACCTACTAAAAGTATTATTGTTTTTGTCTAGTACCATTTTTTAAAATAATCACGCTCTGTGTAGGTTTAGTCTAAAAAAATACTAATTGTTCTATGTACTAAATTCGAATAATTTTAAAATTAGACAAGCTTCAAAAACACAAGGAAAAATAATTAACTATCGTAACGAATTCTATATATTTATATAGGGTGGTGCTGTAAATAGGACAATAAATTTAAGCATGGGCTATTTACAGTCAATAGAAATTGTTTGCCACAAAAATATCGTATTCATTTGATAATTTCATGACAGTTCTATGAAATAATGCGGCCAATGTTGTATTATTTCATACAAATGTCATGAAATTATCAAATGATTAACATGTTTTTGAAAATGACAAACCATTTCTATGAACTATTATAGCCCATGTTTTAATTTATTGTCGTATTGACGGCACCACCCTGTATGTTTACTTACGCATCAGATACTGTAGTAACAAAAATAGTTTTAATTAATAATATTTTAATTTTGTAAATTGTATTATTATTATTTTTTTCAAAAATTGAACAGTATTAACTGTATAAGTACACGAGATCCTAATCAATTTGACTACAAAAATTATCCAAATTTTGGCTAGTAGGTATTTTCGATAGTGTATCGCATAGGTACTATGTGCGTGAAAATTTTCAACTTGAGATTTAATATTAACAAATGGAATATGAAAAATTTCACGAAGTGGCTTCGGGAATAATCCTAATGAACTGTAAAGGAGTTATTAGAATAAAATAATAAATTTTGATTTCATTTCTAAGACACTAAATGTGTATCAACTTATTTTATAATTTGTATCCTAACTCTAGTAACATGTGAAGAATCCTAATGTTTAATATTACCTGTAAGACCCACTGTAACCATATTTGAAGCGAATAATTTGTAATTATTATAAATATCTACAGCATTGCAACTTGAAAACCTTATTTATGTATGCAAAAACATTACAGACGTCATAGAGAAACGTAGATAATAAAAATAATGTTTTTTTTTGTACAGCCGGGGAATTTTATTATTTAGCAAGTTAAAGATTTTTTGTTTTTTTTTCATATTATAACGGCAAATGAGAGAACAGTTATTTTCAATCCATCAAATTTCTACGTAATAGTTCGTGTATCGATATTATTCGACTAAATGCAAATATTCGTTAACGTCCTAAACAATTAATTCCCTGACTGCACATGGTACTAGCCTGTATAGAAAGAAACTAGGTTAAGGGGTACCTATTATATTTTACAATAATTATCATCATGATTTAAGAGACTGGAAATCAATTAACATAATTAAAATTGATAACATTACATAAAACAATAATTTTGTTACAATATGCCTATAAATATGAAATTGCCGTTTTTTTTAAATCAACTAAATGTAATGTGTTAGTTGAAAATGAAATTATAATGTTCAATTAAAGTCTCAAACTATTTCCATACCAAATTTCATTTGAATCGGTTCAGTGGTTGAGGCTTAAAAAGCATAACAAACAAACAAACTCACTTTTGCATTGCTATTATTAGTTAGGATTTGTAGAATAGAATATCTTTATTTGCGTCAAACATGTATGTGTATTTAAAATAAAATAATAATTTTATAATTAAGTTGGTTTTATTTAAATATTTTATAAAATCTCTTTTTAAAAATTGGGGAAAGGAACGATCTGTCACTTTCAAATTTCGCGCCAATCCGCGCTACTGAAAAGTTTCCGGTGGGTCCCACAAGCGGCGCTGGTGTCGTATTTTGTAACCGCCTTTTTTGTATGAAGTTGGCATTCTTCTCCTTGGAGTAAAAGTGTTCTGTGATCTGTGCTGTGGACTACAAAAACTGTGTTTGCTACAAAATAAATAAATTTTATTTACCTGGTTTTTGAGTCAATTCTTCAAAGTTTGTGGTCGAGTCTTATAAATATAAACCAATTCTTCCACAGCGTCAACAAGATTATGGATAACTTGAAACAATTCAATACGATGGCTTCTGATGATAATTGGCGGACTCCAGCATTTCGTCAATCTGTTGTCGCAAAAATGTAAGTCTTCTAATTACTTTTCGTCTAACTTCGTCTATTTAGAATAGTGAATTACTTTATAAAAATAATTACACAACCCTCAACCATCTTTTAGCACTAACATTACAATCACATAAGTAAATAACATTGAAATTATAAGTATTCGCCGCTGAATTATGCTTGTTCCTTGGATTTTAATGCAAGTTTAGACTAACAAGTTCTTGTGGCAATTTCTTTAACAAGTACTTGGCGTTTAGTTTACACTGCATGAAATATTTAAATCTCAAGTCAAGTTTGCAAGTTACCAGCAAGAATTCGCCTGCAAGTTCTTGCTAGACTGTGGATTAACTAGTACTATATGCTATTTCTTAACCTAATACTTCCTGGCTTGCTTAGACTACAAGCAATATTTCTTGCAAAACTTACTTGCTGCAAGAACCATTTACACTATGAGGACAATGATTATTCCTGGAGTGTTTGTGTGATTATTCCTAGTTGCAGTAAAATTACTGGTCATGGAAGGCTTTTCATCTCAGGATGACAATGCACCTGCAATACCAAGTATTTTTTCCAGGCCTTATGGTCCATAAAATTCGTATATTACTACTGTTTGTGTATAATAACTTTGGACCACTCTTTCGCACATTCATGTGTACTCCTGTCAATGTACATAACAAAAATGTTCTAAGATCTTATGTTTTTAACAAAGAGAAATTATTTGTAGCAAATAAAGTGTGATAACAAGTTTTTATCAATTCTAAAATAAACATACACAAACATAGCATCAAATCTCTAGATCATAGCATCAAATTTGACATTTGCACACACACTGCATTACCTCATTTTCGTGAGCATCCCTGGTACGGCTTCATGATGTCACATTACTCTCCCTAGCACTTAATAATTGCATGCAGTTTCAAGGATGTACCTGGTTGCTACTCAAACCAATCATCATAAGTACTCCATGCTTGCTCAGCGATTGATTTGAAATTTGGTGTACCTACTGTTACTTTCGTGGTATTTTCAAGACATGGTAACCTGCTGATGCTGTGGCATCAATTAGTGTGCAGGATGCTCAATTATTCAGAAACTTACAGCAGATATAGTGTGTTTGGGCTTTCAAAAATGGTTTCAACTCTCTCTAGTTTCTCTCTAGACCTGAGGTAGGTCCCAACCACTAGACAACGAAGGCAATAAAATGAATTGACACAAATATGGATTCTTGTCAATCTGGTAAAATCTGGCCAGATTGAAAATTATACTGGATTGCAGTCCTTATATACTATGTTATCTTATGTCTTGGTTCACTCATTTTGTATATTTCAGAGAACAAGTTATCCAAACATCAGGCATGCAGGTGGCACGTAACAGTAGCGAAATGGAGAACCATGTTTTTTCAAAAGCCAAGACCAGGGAGGAATATATGAATATGGTGGCTAAACTTATATTACATGTCAGGGAGATGTGTAAGTTAAACACAACTAAATAATACTAGTTACTTAAAAAATAAATGTGAACAAACCACAGTCATTTTTGTATGAGTGATGAGCAGAGGTCGGAATTAGGTAGAGTTATTTATGTACTTGCATCGAAATGATGATATTAATATGGATCTTCCTGGTATTTCTAATGGACCTCCTATGCCGTTGATGCAAATTTGGCAATGTCGTGCATGCAATGGTTTAAATTGTGTAAAAGTGAATAACTTTTTTATTTAATAAATCATGGGATTGGTCTGCTGTTTCAAATTTTAATCTCGGGATTTGAGGCATATCCACTTTATTCTTTTGCTATATGAAATCCTGTAATATGTGTATGTGTAAGTACATAAATAACTCTACCTAATTCCAACCTCTGGTGATGAGCCTGAAAGGTAGCTAGTGAAAGGGACAAACCTATACAAAATGACATGTGGTTTGCTTACATTTTTTCTAAGTTGGCTCAAGTATAGTGAATGATGATGATTTATTAATTTTTCATTATAAAGATTTTACATACAGTTTACAGTATATCTTTATAATAAATATTTGTAGGGATGTGACATTGTACATAAAAAATCGATTTTTAATTAATCGACTTTTATTGCAGGATGTAAAATCGATTAATAAAAAATCGATTTTTCTGAAGAAAATAATCGATTTTTTTATAATAATCGATTTTTTTCTAATTTGTCCATTAATTTCAAAATATACACCGTAAATATATTTATTAATTAAAATGTATATCAATAGATATTTTAATTAAAAATAAACAGGAGAAATAGTAAGTTTTATACAAAATAATCAACACAAATTAAAGTTTTAGAACAATCAAATTATAAAAGGTTCAGATAAGTTCGGTATAATGTTTTTTTTTTATATATATTGTATGGCAACAGCTTTTTACTTTCTGCCAATGTTAGTGTTGAAGGTAGGGAAACTATATTTATATGGAATGGATGACGGAATGACTATAACAGTACAGAAGAGTTCCAGGTTTGGAATAATAGATATTTGCTAAGGACTACATATAATGTTTATAACGGAATATAATTAATAGATACTAATAATATAATGTTAAGATATGTTACATAAAATATTAAATTTTAATATTATTTAGACATATAAAGGAATACAAAATATTAAACAAAGGAGATAGTATTCTTTGACAGTCAGTTCGCGTTCCGGGCTTCGGGCCAAAAGACCAAACTTTGTCGGGGGGCTACAGATGAAAAATCAGTAATAATATTGATTGAATGATTATAAAAAAATCGATTATTAATCGATTATTTATCAAAATAAAATCATGTATATAAATCGATTTTTACTTTAAAAAAATCGATTATTAATCGATTTTTTTCATAATCGATTATTTTTTCACATCCCTAAATATTTGTTGTCCTGATGATAAAAATGTTCATTGGATATGATCCACCAAGTTTATTTAATTACTTGGCCATTCTTTATGTGATGATACTGATGCTAAAGTGATGTTATATTTTACACAAAGAAATTTGAAAGCACTTTTACTATAAATACTAATTGTTTCAAATTATAGCTCAGCCAAAACAAAATCAAGGAGCTCCAAATATGCAAGGACCAAATCAAAACCAAGGTCCAAGCTCACAAGTTCAAAACCAGCAAGGTCAGGCTCCTCAGGCACCTAATCAACAATCAGGGATGGCACCAGATCCTATAAACGCTTTACAAAATTTAGCCTCCCAGGGCTCCAGGAACCAGATGATGAATATGGGACCACAAGGACAGATGCAACAGCAAGGAGTTCTTGGACCCAACCCTGGAATGGGGGGCATGCAGCAACAAATGGGACAGCAGGGCCCTATTGTGTCCCAAGCACAAACAGCCACTAACTTGTTGCAGACATTGACTCAGAGGCCGCAAATGAACATGCAGCTGCAAAATAAACTTGGTGGAATGGGGATGGTGCCTAATCAGGGGCAGATGGGGAATAACATGGTTGGGGGCATGGGTGGTATGGGGAACCCTATGGGAAGTCAGCTACAAAACCAATTAGCTGGCCCGGGCATGCAGGGTCAGATAATGCCAAACATGTCTATGCAAAACAGCATGTCTGTTCCAATGAGTGCTGCTAATTCTATGGGTGGGCAGATGGGAGGGCCCTGCAATCAAGTGGTCGGTGGAATGGGTGGACAGATGGCTCCCAATTCCATGCAAGGCCAGATGCCAGGACAAATGGGTAAGCCACTTTAGTATTAAATATAATAAAAACTAGAAGTGTTATTCAAAATTACAAGGGAATTAGAAAATACTGCTGGTGGTTATGCAGTTAAACAAATTGAAAAGTAATTATATTACTCTACTGCAAAATTTATTTATTTTTCTTACATTCATAGTGTAATGTGATAAGGATTTTTTTTGTGGGACTCTGCAGCTGATAAACGAATTTTATTCATTTGGAGATCCAATATGTTATATTTATTTATAGTGTAAATTAAAACCGTGTGAACTGCTTCAAGTGAAGTTTGGAAACATTAACATAATTCCATTTTTGCAAATATTTTGTACTCATAAAAACCTTCATGTGTTTCCAAAAAACAATGAAAAAAATATTTCGAATATCTACTAGAAATAAAAACAAACTGAATAGTCCTAGATTTAAAGTGAGAGAGAGCAATTAACCATACTTAGGAAATTGTCTCGTTTTATGACTACTTATTTAATTACATTGGCAGTGCAAGTGACCTGGTTTTGCTTCTCGGCTGATGTTTCCTTTACACTTCTCTATTTTCAGTTAGTGGAATGGGCAGCAATCAAATAGTAAGTCTGAACATGCTGCACATGCAAGGGCGTGTTCAGAACAAGCAGGAGGTGGTGGGTGGCATGATGAGTGCCGGGTACGCCCAGGCTAGGGCTCCAGCCCCAAACCAGTTCTTGAGACAGAGCCCCTCACCGTCAGCTCCATCGCCAAACATGGGTGGACCGAGCCCAGTATCTATGGGTAATATTTCACTTTCACATAGTATTAATTCTTCATTGTTCCTTTCTGCAGCAGCAAAAATACTGCTACAATAAACGCCACTGAGCGCCAAAGGCAATGCCCACTTTTCATTGTACAAAGAAGTAAAATGTATCAGAAAATTAAGCTAATTTTATTGGAAAAACTTTTTTTTTTTTTTAACATTTGATGTGCTTTTATCTGTACCTACTTAACGGTAGAACAAAAGCTCGCTTCTTGATTGGGGCACACAAATTGTTAGTTAGTTAATGTTATTTTTATGTGGTCGACATAAGGGTTTTTTGTTGACGATTCGAAAGTCCTTCTTGGGGGGCCTAATTGAATAAAGATATTTACATTTGTAATTTTTTTCATTATCATGTGACGTCACCTGTTCTGTAGATTTTCTATGGAGCGTTTTTGGACGTTGCGCCGCAACATATTAAACATATCACTGTATCTGTAAAACTATTGATCATAGACATACTATTTCTTTTGCAATATTTCTTTATGAGTTACATACTTCTTATTTATGGAATAAAAAAAAAGTTGTCAACTACCCTATTTAGTTTTTGTTTAAATGTTATATCCTTGTCTATATCGGTGACCAGGTGTGATGGGAGGTGCCGGCGTAGGCGGAGGTCCGATGCCGTCGCCTCTGTCCGGTCTTGGAGGGCTTGGCAGTAGCCCTTCCCCTTCCGCCCCTCCACAGCATCTAGCGCACCATGTTCAGCAACAACAGAGGTAACCATAGATAGAGCTGCAGAAGTTTCACTTGCCAGCATTTTGATAAGAAATACTGGGGTCTGAAACCGCATACGATGGTCGCGTGGCGTATGCATAAATACATTCGATCGAAAATCGGTGGCATGCGGGCTGACGCTTCCTATATGAAGCCATCGCAGCGATATGATATCGCGTCGGATGATAAATCAACTTTATACCAAGTGTTATAGAATTCCGAAAGAAAATTTGGAATTCTGGAGTTGCGGGGGGTTGACTTTATGACATGATATTGTTATTTCTAACTACAGCTTGTTCATTGAATAAAAAATTGGCTTCGTTCTTAAACTACCGATTGTAAGTGCGAAAGCTATATTGCATTCGTAGACGGTACGAAATGACAGTATAACCATACCAAAGGACATGTTTCATATCCGGCCATGTATATGTACAGTATCACAAAAAAACATGAAAAATCTCTTGAATCCGCGAAAAATACTTATAATTAGTTTTCATGCATAGTTTGTTTGTACAAAAGTTGAAATTTTTCGTCGATTTCTCCGTTATTCACTATGGCAATATGGCGGGCGATATAGAAGTCAGCTAAACGTCACCAAAGTGACATACGCGCCATGATGAATATTTGGCTGGGTTGCAGTTTTTTCTGTAAAAATTCTTGTTTTGTACCACGTAACAAAGCGAATAAAATAAAATGGACAATTGATCACTGTTCTGTATATTTTTACCTATTTTTTAGTATAGTGTACTTAGACCTGTCCGGGTCTGGTACATTTTTGAAACATCTATTTTAAAAGCGACGCGGCGGTAAGGCCGTAGGACACAATTTCCTCTGGCATAGGTCATTGTCATGTTTCTACGAATCCTAAATAAAGTCTGACGTTTAGAATTCACTACGTGAGACGTCATTTTATATGGAAATAAGATATAATGTCATGTACATGTTTGCCCAGCAGGGGGGTAAGCATGGGCATGGTGGCTTCTCCCTCTTCATCCCTGAATACACCCGTGGGAGCTGGAGTAGCCTCGCCTAGTGGGGAGGAAGCTGCCTACAGGGAGAAGGTTCGCCAGTTGTCCAAGTACATAGAACCACTGAGGAGAATGGTGCACCGGATGGTCAGCGAGGGTGAAAGTATGTGGAATGTGTACCTTATTAGTTTTACGTTAAGTTGAAAATGGTTTAACACCCTTACAGATTGTTTAGTACCTACATCATTTTTAAAAATTTAACCATAATTCTGTAGAACACACTCAAAATGTAAATTAAATGTAAATTTAAGTTCAGCGCATCTCTTTCTCTTAATATGAATACAAAAAGGAACGGCTGTCATATAATTTGACATTTAGAAATGTGTGTTAAATATTTGACCTTATTGTGAAGAACGTGACAAAATGCAGTGTTTAGGAAGCACCTCGATACACGCTCTCTCAAATTGTCTATGGTTTCTTTGAAATCTATCTAAAGGAGATGTTTCAGGTTTATATGGAGACCCGGCTATGAGTATATGAGTATGTACAGTGGTTTTTAAGTTACAGAAATGGAAATAAAACATTATTTTTCAATAAATTTTTTATTTTTTTCTTGTTGTTTTCTCGAACGTTTTTCCGAACATTCTAAAAATTAGGCCACAGATTAAAGATATTATGTCTTAATATGGCCTCCTATATTGCCATATTTGTTTTTTATGGATGCTTTAAAATATTTTTGTACGTGGTGTAACGGCCGGAAATATCTCGCAAAATAATTTGTAGTGGTTTTAATCATTTTTTTGTATTTTTTTAATGTACTGTACATATTTGTAGCCGAAAATAAAACATCTATTTTAGCTGACAGGTCTAAACGAATTCTTGCTATCTTTTTCCTATTGCAGATTGCGTGAAAGAGATCTACTGTACTTAAATTGAGATATAGTGTGTCTCCAGAATTAGGCCCATTCTTAATTTTGATTTTAACATTATTGGTGTTTGAAAAAATACTCGTTTCGGATGTTGAAATAGAACATTTCGACATTGTAGGGTGGACATTAGCTCATAACGCAAAAAAAGATATACTAGAAGAATTTCACAAGGATATCCCAAGTCCTGGGTAGCTCAGATCAGTTAGAGCAGTCGCCCGGATTGCGAAAGGTCGCGGCTTCGATCCCCGCCTCAGGCCGTAAAATTTTTCTAGTTTAGATATATTTTAATTAGGCACATTGTATAAAATTTAAATGACAACTACGCAATTGTTATTTTATGTGAGCATTTACCGCTGATTTGATTGTTGTAATAATATTTTATATATGTAATACTTAATAATATATAAAAATTTACGTCCATTGAAAACCATTTCAATTATTCATTAATTTTAAATGTATGTAACATATAAAATTAATGAATAATTGAAATGGTTTTAAATATACCCGTATTTACTAAATTATTGGACCCAACAGGGTACAAAATCTTATTACCACCTATGTAATTTGGAAACAATAAATACTGAGCCTCGGTCTACACCATTCACTGTCAACTGCTTCAGATGTTGAAAAGCTGACCAAAATGAAGAACCTTCTGGACATATTGTCGAATCCAAACAAGCGCATGCCGCTGGAGACCCTGATCAAGTGTGAAGTGGTGCTGGAGAAGCTTGACTTCAAACGCAGTGAGGGCGTCGTCGTGGGACTGCCTCCGGGAAAGGTAAAATTCATGGTCATACTCAGGGTTTATGTGTGGAAGAACCGTCTGGTTCCATAAAACTTTTATTGTCACTAGGTGGTAGACCCGTATGTAGGTTCGTCTGGGTAGGTACCACCGCCTTTCTTATTTCAGCTGTGAAACAGTTCGCTGTGCTTCGAATTGAAGGGAAAGGTTTCGAGTCGACGGCATTTCATCTTAGGCCTTAGGATGATAACGCACCTGCAATATCAAGTAATTTTTCGGTAACCGCTTACCATCAGGTGGGCCGTCAGCTTGTTTGTCATCTTAGGCCTTAGGATGATAACGCACCTGCAATATCAAGTAATTTTTCGGTAACCGCTTACCATCAGGTGGGCCGTCAGCTTGTTTGTCATCTAGTTGTAAAAAAAAATGTGTCAAATAGAAATCTATTTGACTAAAATTTTGATACTATATAGTGACACTTTTTCCGAATAAATCCATAAATATCCATATATATAATATAGTAAGTATAGTTTCTCTTTTTACCCTTCTCACATATTTATAAAACTTATTCATGCTAATCTTTAGAATGATAAGATCTCACCATAAGTTACACCTATTTCTTCTGTCATACATAATGGATGGTTGCAAAGGGATCATGTTCATATAGTATGCAAAAGGTATATATTTTTCTAGTATTAAGACTGTTTCGAAAGATCTTTTTTAGGGTTCCGTACCCAAAAGGTAAAACGGGACCCTATTACTAAGACTCCGCTGTCCGTCCGTCTGTGACCAGGCTGTATCTCATGAACCGTTATAGTTATACAGTTGAAATTTTCACAGATGATGTATATCTGTTGCCGCTATAACAACAAATACTAATAACTGAATAAAATAAATATTTAAGGAGTCTCCTATACAACAAACGTAATTTTTTTGCTTGTTTTTGCTCAATATTGATAACGGCAACAAGTAGACGCTTGTTTATAGATAATGGTACGGAACACTTCGTGCTCGAGTTCGACTCGCACTTGGCGGGTTTTTTATTGTTATAGTAATTTCACAAGACTTTTTTTATTCACTCACTTGATCTTTTGGATGGGTTTTGTCGACAATAATAACAAACATCATACATAGAAGTATACCTGCGCTAATACCAAGTACTCAGTTACCCGAATTGTGCAAGGTCTCGGATTCGATTCCCTCCCCCTGGTCCTGATTTTTTTTAGTTTACATATTTTTCTGAGTGTAGACCACTTGAAAGCAACTTTTGGTTGCAGGAGCAAATCTTCAACCCGTTGCTCGAGGTGGTGAACAACTGCCTACAGTCTCCGCTCGCCAACCACACCCTCAAGCGGACCTTCGGGCCCACGCTTGACGCGCTCAATGGGCCTGAGATCAAGTTAGTTTTAGCCTATGTTATTTATCGATTTAGTTTTAACCTCCGACGCAAAAACAGGGGTGGTATAAGTTTGACTTGTCGGTATGGGTATATCTATGTGTCTGTCTATGACATCGTAGCTCCTAATTGTACCGATTTCGAAGCGGTTTTTTTTGTTTGACAGCTTATTATTTGATCCTGAGCTATAATTCTGAATTTTGAACAACTCGCTTGCTCAGTGTAAATAAATGCTTAAACGATTATTTTTGTCATAAATTCGTATTTAATATTAAACTGTAATTCCCATATTTTTCAATCAATGGACAAGCAACCAGCAGTAAGAAGTGGCCCAAATTGACTTAAGTCGTTTAAGCGGGAATTGAAATTCAAGTGTCGTTATGATATTTCGTTTGGATCAAGTCGCCTTTTCAATCTCTTTGAAATGACCTTCATATTTAATCAATTCAGTTTCTTCAGTCATTCATAACAGATAAAGAACAATATTTAAATTAAGGTTCGGATTTTATTTACTTTGTACGAAGGCGGTCTTATCGCTAAATAGACTCTCTTCCATACAACCTGTTTATTGAGAATGAAGTGAGTGCCTTTTCTTATTTAGTTTTTTTTCTCTTGCATTTTCAGGAACTTACCACCGCCACAGAAACTGCAGAGAATAGAAGAGCCCTTAGTGGACATACCCGATGTCTTACAAGGTGAAATAGCCAGATTGGATTCCAGGTTCAAGGTGCGTTGCAATTGAAGTAGAAATAGTCAAATCAAAGTATTTTATTCAACTTTGGTACATTTTCACGCTCAAAAAAGATGTTTCAAAATGTATGTAGTCCCGGCCAGGTCTATGTACAGTATGCTGAAAAATAGGTAAAAATATGCTGAACAGTGTTCAACTATCCATTTTCTTTTTATTTGCTTTGTTACGTGGTACAAAATAGGAATTTGTATAGAAAAAACTGCAACACAGTCAAATATTCATCATGGCGGCTGTGTCACTTTGGTGACGTTCAGTTAACTTCTATGTCCCCCGCCATATTGCCGTACTAGATAACTTTAAAATCGACGAAAAATCACAACTTTTGTACAAACAAACTATGCATGTTAGTATTTCTCCCGGATTCAGGAGATTTTTCCTGATTTTTTGAGATAGTGTACATATAGTTGGCCGGTTATGAAATATCTCCTTTTAATGGTTGCTTTCCCGCGGCAGAAAGACCTATGTACAGTCGACAGCCACATCAAGTATCAAGTCACATCAAGTTCGACTTTGAGACCGCCCTTACTCCGTTCGTATTAGAGGTGGCTTTCGTAGCTCAACTGTTACGCTTGTCACTATGAATAATGACCGGATTGTACGCAAAGCACGTATCAAGAGCTTCATTTTTTTTAAATATTTAGTTTCAGGAGCTTTGAGCAGCTCGTTGACGTAGTGGTTCGTGCGCCCTGGTTTTGATTACGAAAACAAAGCAACTTTCGCCATGGTCGGTCCCGGATGGGTCAATAATTTGTTATCTCGAGCTCCTCCGTGCTTCGGAAGGCACGTTAAGCCGTTGGTCCCGGTTGTTACTGCAACCACTTTAGTCCAGCGTGGTGGTGAAGTGGCCCAAACTCCTCATGTGTTTCTCCCATGTAGGAAGGCCTGTACCCAGCAGTGGGACGTATATAGGCTGTGGAGATGATAATGATGATGATTTACTTCTATTTTAACACTGTAAGGGGGACGCTCTCGAAAAACTAAGGTCGACCGATGTCAGTACTGGTTAAAAAATAAATTTAAAATCGGGATATAAATCAGGTGTTCCATAGAAATATGTAGTACAGGTATTACAATTTGTATGAAACAGCGCATTTCTTTTTTTGCGATTTCCTGGCCGGGACTCCATAAATTTTTGGCACATGTCTTATTTCTAAACTTGACTTTTGTGTGAGAATAAACTTTCTGTTAGACTATTAGATATTCTATGGATCTTCTTGCGTTTTCGAGAGCGTTCCCTTTACACCCAGTATAAAGGTGGTTTTCCACCAGAGGGGCGAGACGAGAATCGAAATCGCATTGACCCTTTTCCATTAAAAATTTCCCGCGCGAGGTGATTTTCCACCAGAGTGGCGAGGAGAGAATTGAAATCACACAACAATGAACCTATCGCGAGAAGCGTGTTTCTGTTGCTGAGTTAATTTATACTCTATAGGGTGGTGCCGTCAACTTTCACTTTCAAAAATTTCGTATTCAATTGATAATTTCATGACCTTTGTATGAAATAATGCTGCCAACGTTACACTATTCTATACAAATGTCATGAAATTATCAAATGAATACGATATTTTTGAAAGTGGCATACCATTTCTATGGACTAATATAGCCCATGTTTAAATTTATTGTCGCATTGACGGCACCAACCTGTATATCGGAAGCAATAAGGTTTATTTTTAAACAAACAAATATTTCAATTCACGCTTCGCACATCCTCGTCACTCCTGACTATTTCCACCAAAGATGCGCGAGGTGAGGATTGAAAATTTGCCATACAAATTTTAAATCTCATCTCGCCTCGTCTCGTCTCGCCCCTCTGGAGGAAAACCAGCTTAAGCCGAGTAATGGAAAAAAATTACGAAAAGAGCTCCGTTCTCGCTTTGTATGAGACCGGTATTATTCATAGTAACAGACTTCTCAAGTAGTCTCTAACATAAGAATGCAATAAATGATGTATGTGATGTACACGGCCAGGTGTCGCTGGAGACGATGCAGCTGTCTGGCGGCAACGGCGCCATCTCGCTGATCGCGCAGCTGGACGACGCGCGGCTGCCGTGCGTGCCGCCCATGCACGTGTCCGTGCCGCGCGACTACCCCGCCGCCGCCCCGGCCCGCCTGCGGCCGCGCGCGCGACCCGACGCGCCCGACGCCTTCCTCGCGCGCCTCGAGCGGGCCATGGACGCGCGCTGTGCCAGGTGACTACCCCGCCCCCACGCGCCCGACGCCTTCCTCGCGCGCCTCGAGCGGGCCATGGACGCCCGCTGTGCCAGGTGACTACCCCGCCCCCGCCCCCGCCCCCACCCCCACGCGCCCGACGCCTTCCTCGCGCGCCTCGAGCGGGCCATGGACGCGCGCTGTGCCAGGTGACTACCCCGCCCCCGCCCCCGCCCCCGCCCCCACGCGCCCGACGCCTTCCTCGCGCGCCTCGAGCGGGCCATGGACGCGCGCTGTGCCAGGTGACTACCCCGCCCCCGCCCCCGCCCCCGCCCCCACGCGCCCGACGCCTTCCTCGCGCGCCTCGAGCGGGCCATGGACGCGCGCTGTGCCAGGTGACTACCCCGCCCCCACGCGCCCGACGCCTTCCTCGCGCGCCTCGAGCGGGCCATGGACGCCCGCTGTGCCAGGTGACTACCCCGCCCCCGCCCCCGCCCCCACCCCCACGCGCCCGACGCCTTCCTCGCGCGCCTCGAGCGGGCCATGGACGCGCGCTGTGCCAGGTGACTACCCCGCCCCCGCCCCCGCCCCCGCCCCCACGCGCCCGACGCCTTCCTCGCGCGCCTCGAGCGGGCCATGGACGCGCGCTGTGCCAGGTGACTACCCCGCCCCCGCCCCCGCCCCCGCCCCCACGCGCCCGACGCCTTCCTCGCGCGCCTCGAGCGGGCCATGGACGCGCGCTGTGCCAGGTGACTACCCCGCCCCCGCCCCCGCCCCCGCCCCCACGCGCCCGACGCCTTCCTCGCGCGCCTCGAGCGGGCCATGGACGCGCGCTGTGCCAGGTGACTACCCCGCCCCCGCCCCCGCCCCCGCCCCCACGCGCCCGACGCCTTCCTCGCGCGCCTCGAGCGGGCCATGGACGCGCGCTGTGCCAGGTGACTACCCCGCCCCCGCCCCCGCCCCCGCCCCCACGCGCCCGACGCCTTCCTCGCGCGCCTCGAGCGGGCCATGGACGCGCGCTGTGCCAGGTGACTACCCCGCCCCCGCCCCCGCCCCCGCCCCCACGCGCCCGACGCCTTCCTCGCGCGCCTCGAGCGGGCCATGGACGCGCGCTGTGCCAGGTGACTACCCCGCCCCCGCCCCCGCCCCCGCCCCCACGCGCCCGACGCCTTCCTCGCGCGCCTCGAGCGGGCCATGGACGCGCGCTGTGCCAGGTGACTACCCCGCCCCCGCCCCCGCCCCCGCCCCCACGCGCCCGACGCCTTCCTCGCGCGCCTCGAGCGGGCCATGGACGCGCGCTGTGCCAGGTGACTACCCCGCCCCCGCCCCCGCCCCCGCCCTCGCCCGCGCCCCCACGCGCCCGACGCCTTCCTCGCGCACCTCGAGCGGGACATGGGTCACTGCCCTTTTACTGTATGATGTCACTATTTCGTCCCCTTACTAGTGCGCCTCGAGCGGGACAGGGGTCATTGCCCTCTTACTGCCTGACGACACTACTCCGTCGCCTTACTATGCGCCTCGAGCGGGACGGGTGTCACTGCCCTCTTACTGTGTGACGTCACTACTCCGTCCCCTTACTAGTGCGCCTCGAGCGGGACATGGGTCACTGTCCTCTTACTGCGTGACGTCACTACCCCGCCGCGTTCCTGGCGCGGCTCGAGCGGGAACTTTATAATTTTGTTACTTCTTATTGTGTTATGAGAACTGCAATATTGCTAAGGAGCTATGAATATCTTTGTCCAACTTTCTTGTAACCGCTTAGCACTTAGCGGACTGTACGCTTGTTTGCCATCATTTTTATTGTCGTATAAAAATAATATTGTTCATGCAAAAAAAAAATTCTTTTTATTTTTGTTCACAGGCTACCAAAAAGCTATTCAGTGGGCCAGCTGTTAGACGCTTGGGAGATGAGTGTGCGACAAGCGTGTGCGATAGGACTTTAAAAGAACTACCCACCACTAGGAAATTGGTCAGGAAACCCCTATTATGTAAGTACGTTTATTATCATTAATAATTAATGTAAATAATAAATCGGTCGCCATCGACCTCACTCGTTACTTTCTACATGATATTAAAATTTAATTTAAAATGGTTGTCTTAAAAACCATTATTTTACCAATTAATATGATTTACTACACGATATTACTGCTGTTTAAAGTTACAAAACTTTTTTCATAAATCGTCTCTGGTCTAGTCTCTTCTCTCAATGGACTATTTTAAAATTATGTACTTTATCTCTCTGTATCTTTTTATGAAAACGAGGTCGTAATTGCATAGTAGCTATTTATTTTATATGTATAGTGAATTTTATATTTACCAGCATGATATATAAGTAAATCACTTGAGGCTAGTTGAAGTGACTTCTGTCACATGGAATAGGTAAATTGGTTTACCAATTACATAAGTTATAGTGTATCGTGATTGATGAAAATCTCACAATTTCCTGTACAAAGTTGTAATATTGTTTTAAGGATAGATAAATGAAGTTTATAATTAGTGTTTGATAATGAAATAAACCTACTATATCTATAAAATTTTGATGACAATGAGTTGAAGCGTGAAACATTATATTCGACGCAGTTCGGTCATGAAATACTTTTATAGAGAACGAAAAAGTTATACAACAAAAACAACTGTAGGTAATGAATATTTTTTAATGGTAATTTTAACAAAGTAATGATTTATGTTATTATTTCCTTTAAACAATCTGGAATATAAATATGTCTTGAAACTTGGTGCAATGAAAGCATATCATGAGTAACAGTTCGATGTGGACTCCACCCTTATTGAGTTCATTATAGAGGCAACTGCTACGCTTGATGTGCTGTCGTCTATACGTTAAAGTTAAGTTTATCAGACTGAGCACTTGTAATTGTATTTACACATGAATAAAACATGTCAAAAATTTTAAGTTGTCATTTTTAGTGTTATGAAAATAATTTAGTTTATGGTTCATGTTTTTTTTACTTTATAACCTATAAACACACAGTAAATGAAAGTATGTATTGGCCATAATGTGTAATCGTGTGAAAATGGGAACTGTGATTCTTATGAATTATTGCAAACTATTTTTTTTTAAATGGTTGTTCTATGGCCCGCGTGGTAAATACATTTGACGCATGACTCACGCTGAGGCGGTCTTGTGTGCCGACTAAACTAAATTTAAGTTGTGTGCTACTCTAATTTTTCAACGCAAAGAGAAATGTCACATGTCATTATGTCACATTATTTGACTTTTCTAAAATGTCATTCCTTAAGGAAACACATCAACTAAATTATACATACTGTATCTCTTTCTTATTGAAGTGAAATAAGAGGGAGGGGGATAACTTAAATTTAGTTTTAGGTAAAGTTGACAACAGTTTAGGTTAAGGCAACACGATTTAAAAGACAAATGTAGTTTTTATTTTTCAATGGAATAATTTATTTATTGTTAACTATTATTTCTTTTAAGTGCATGTTTTCAATAATTTCGAAGGGATCCTCTTATATGAAAATTTAATTTTACGGCGTACAGTTGACAGTATATAAAACCATCCCCGTGCTACTGTACACACGGCAGCACATCAAGTGTAACAGTTGCAGTACGAAAGCCGTCTCTATTACGAACGCAGTAAGGGCGGTCCCAAGGTTAAACTGTTACGGTTGATTTGGCTATCAACTGTACATAAATGGTTGTTCCAGTGTATTGTCGATTGTACTAAATATATATTTAGCAGATGTGATATTTGTCTGTGATAATTTTGAAATCCATTCTTTAACTCAAAGTGGTTTTTCTTAGGATTCATTAAAAACTATTAAGTGTTGAGCTCAATTATTATTTTAAAGTTACTACTGTCTTAAAAATTCGTATTTCATGGTACAATCATGTGAAATAAAAAAAATAACGTCAACTTGGGATCAATTTTTATACAATAAAATAATACCAATACTATAAACATGAAAGTGTATCAGAGGTCCCTTTTATAGGATTTTTATTAATGTCGATTATTATAAATGTGAAGCAATAAATATAAATTTGATAAAATATATTATGATAATACAGTGTTTTAGTTCAAACGAACCCTTATAAGTTATTTACTTTTGCTAAAAATAATAAACTTTATCTATGAATTGCCGCCGTCAGTCATTGCAAGAAGGACTGACGGCCGTTGGGGCGGTAAGGTCCTCGAGTGGCGGCCGCGTACCGGAAGACGCAGCGTTGGTAGGCCCCCCACAAGGTGGACCGACGATCTGGTGAGGGTCGCGGGAAGCCGATGGATGCGGACAGCGCAGAACCGATCGGTATGGAGATCTTTGGGGGAGGCCTATGCCCAGCAGTGGGCGTCTCTCGGCTGAAATGATGATCTATGAATGCTCCTTAGGAGCATTTACGTCGTCGCATAGCTTTTCCTACGAAACTGTCAAGTCGAAATGATTAGAAACGAACAAAGACTACATACATAAGAAAGTCCGGCTAAATTAAAAAGTTATCAGAGGATTTTCCAAAAAAATTGAAAAGGCATCTGATAACTTTTTAGACTATTCAATGCGGAGACAAAAAATGCTCGTATTAGCTAAGTGCAGACTGTTTTACAGACGGAACGCCGATCGGCGTGAGCAGCACCTCGTTTGGATATAAAATAAAAGCCTCGTGTTTCCCGCACACCTATCTTTTATCTATCTTCTGGTGTTATTACACCAGAAGTACGCAATTTGATTAGAGTTAATGATATTTTAGGTGAAAAAATATTAATTTAGTTGGTTTTCTGGAAGTTTGCACAAAATGTAAGTTTTTATTGATTCCTGGCCTCAAATTGCGATCATTCATCGCATATTTTCAGAAATTTATATCTCTGCGATTGCTTTTGGTACATGTGCTTGGGGCATAGAGAACACCCCTCCTCTCCGTCTCCACCTCAAAATCGTGGGTCCGTTATGTAGTTTTTTACCGAATTCATCATATTTCTATAATTTTGGCTTTTTTCAGAACTGCGATCATAGTGGTAGGTACCTACTATCAAATGACAGACATATTAAAAGCATTATTTTTTATGATTTTCTTAGACAAAGTTATGAGCATATTACGTTTCACGCCGATCGGCGTTTGCCGCAGCGAATGGGCTAGCTTGACTTGCATGGAAAGTCTTATTAAAATCGGTGCGTTGGTTTCTAATATTTTCGACTTGACAGTTTGTAAAGCCGTTCAAAGTTAATGCTCTTGAAATAAAACTCCTAGTTATTCACTCCCATCGTTTATTAACAAGTTCACAGCGAGAATTGGTACAAGTGTGTGGTAGGTCTGCTGGGCTTAGTGCAGGCGCCGTGCCGCTGCGTGCTGCCGCAGCACGACCAGTGTCGCCCGCCCGGCCAGCCGGTGTGCCCGTGACCGCACCCTGTACGCCAATATATATATATATATATATATATATATATATATATATATATATATATATATATACTCTTTATTGCACTATAAAAATTACAAAAACATGATTCATAAAATAAGTTAGCAAAGGTGGACTTATCTCTATAAGAGATCTCTTCCAGCCAACCCATAAATGTGTGAGACATACTGGTGAAATGTAGGTAACACGAAGTGCATTTAAGACAACAATAGAGGGAACTTAAATCTCAACTAAAAATAAAACTTAACTTAAATCTCTTAAAATATACACCTTATTGTAAATACTATAGAGACCTATTTCAAATACAAAACTATGGGCCTACTTCTGAGGAAAACAAATAAAAATAAGGATATAAAAATCAAAACTACTTTTTTATTATTGCATAAAGTTGTCTTTCTTTCTGTTTGTCATGTCTAAATTTACTCCTGTTCCAAAAGTTGAAGTACCGAGAACATTTCGGCAACAAACTCGTGTAGTCACTCTTTCTAAATAAGTTGACCGTCGGCTGAGTTTACCGTCTCCAACTAAACATCTCGCACAAAGAAATTGATTACCTCGTTTCTTTTTCGTACTTCCAGAACTTGGAATTCTTTGCCAGCATATGTGTTCCCTCCTTCCTATAACATGGGTTCCTTCAAAAAGGCGTGAAATGCATCTTTTGGGCCGGCAAGGTGGAGGCGGCTAGAGCAGTGTCTAAACTGCACTAGCCGTCTTCGCTTAAGGACTCTTCTTACCGCTCACATCAGGTGGTATTGAGTCATTTGTCGTGCTTTGTATGTAAAAAAAAAGGTTGAAGTTACCGGCAAAGGCTCGTACCTTTGTACCCTCCGGGCATGGTCCCCCCACAGCCGCAGGCCACGTCCCGGCGGCCGCCCGACGAGCAGAACGCGCAGCAGTGGAACACGCCCGAGTGCGCGCGACCCACGCGAGCCGCGCACGAGAACGGACTGCCCTGGGAGGTGGGTATACGGAGAATGTGTACAGTTCTAGTTTTTAGTCTGATTTACTACCGAATCGACCGGCTGGTCAGCGGTCTGTACCCCTTGCTATGCAGGCTACGCGATCAAGAGGTCCCGGGCTCGAATCCCGGTAGAGCAAATGTTTGTATGATGAGTACGAGCATTGGTTTACGAGTCATGGATGTTTATATGTTTATTTAGTATATTTCTAATATTTATATACATATTATTATCAATATTATCTTATCTTAGATTATACGCTGAAGCATGTTCTACAAACTATAGGAAGAATTCATACTTCAACCGAGTATTTAGAATTTTCAACCGAAATTACAGTAAAGATGTTGATCTGTTTACAGCGAGACCAAATTATTTTAAAATGAAAGTTATTGCAGATTTTTTTAGGTGATTTTCCAATGTTGTGATATTTGATAAATGATAATGCGTTGTTTTTGTGTTTTTTTACTGGCGCATGTACAGTTTTGGATTATATAGAATTTCTATTTGCGAAAACTAATTAAGGCATATGTGTTCTATAATATCTCATCTACAATTGTTATTCAAATGCTGTTTGTTTTCCATGAGTAAATAAATAAAATAAATAATATTAATCCGTTATCTAGTATCCATAACACAAGCTCTTAATGATGCTTACTTTGGGCTAGATAATAGGTGTGAGTGTATGAATATTATTATTATTTTTATTTTAATCATAGGTAGAATCATTGATATAAACGAATACCACGCACAATTCTTGGTCTTTTTACAACCGCATTATACGGAGAATGACATTCACAATTCGTAGCCTGATTTACTACCGCATTATACGTATAATACCACGCACAGTTCTTGGTCTGATTTATTACACGGAGAATTTCATGTACCTACGGTTCATCTACTACCGCAGCATGCGTAGAATACAATGCGCAATCCTTTGTATGAAAAATTGAAATTAATTTATTAAAAGTAATACAACTCATAGCACTTGTAATTAGCGCGAAAATTAATCGACTTATGTAAGTAATATTTCATTGTAGGTAGCAATAGCTAAATTTGAAATCATCATAATAATTCATACTTTATCACTAGAAGCGAACAGTAGGAAATGTGACATTAGGCCACTGAAAAAAAATAATTGCCTGTGAAATTTCACATGTGAAATCATAAGAAAATCATTTCATTCAATTAAAATTAATGGAAAGTAGCAATCATTTCCATGCCTAACTTGGAGGTTGTGGACGCTTGCCGCGGCAATCGTGTAAACGTATCACTTCAAAACTACAAAGCTCTTCCTTCAAGTGTAGATATAAATAATAATAATAATAATATTCATACACAACACCTATTATCTAGCCCAAAGTAAGCATCATTACGAGCTTGTGCTATGAATACTAGATAACGGAGAAATCATGATAATAATATGTATATAAATATTAGATATAAACATCCATGACTCGTGAACAAATGCTCATACTCATCATAAAAACATTTGCCCCTACCGGGATTCGAACCTGGGACCTCTTGATCAAGTAGCCTGTATAATAAGGGTACCTACAGACCACTCAGCCAGCCGGTCGTCGATTTTTTTTTACCTTAACGGGGTTACTCTAAAGCCCAACCAAACCCAGCAGAAAATTTCTGCCCCCACGACCCCACGGGAATCGAAGCCCGGGCCTCTTGATCTAAGGTAGGTGACCTTCTAGACCATAGAGGCGGTTAGAAACGCATCCAATATGTTTGTAAATACCTTGATAGGCTTGTTGTCTAGCGTGACGGCGAGCAGGTAGCTGCCGGCGGCGGGCGGCGTGACGCGCAGCGCATAGCTGCCGTCGCCGCGGTCGCGCGCCGCCGCCGCCGCCGGCGCATCGCGCGAGTCGCGCCGACGGAAGTACCCCGCCACCTACCACCAACCACCACCAATGTTATTACACGTTACTTCAAAGGCGTGAATAGTAGATTGCTTTATAAGGGTGGAAAGGAATCAATCCCTACAAGGTTGTTAGACGTGCGTCTAACAACAGAGTGAGGGCGGCTATAGTCCGAGTAGGGCTTGATTCATTTTACCCGTGTGTAGCACTCTACTTTTCATTTCAAATGCAATATAAAAAATATGCAAAATAGAAAATAAAAAATAGTTTTCCTAATAAAATTTATTGATAAAAATACTCCTAACATGAGTAGAACCTATTTCAAGAGTATTTTTAAATTTGGAACACATAGCGTTACCGCCTACGGGCCATTCAGCCGAATACTTTTTTTTCCTTTATTGTACCACTGATTGTGATCTGTTTTTAAATTTTTTATTCCCGCCCTAGGAAAAGAAACAATTACTTATTATGAGTTTTTCCCGCCCGGTGGTGGGAACTAGCGTTTTCCTCCTAATACTCAGATCAAGAAAACGCTACTTTCCGAGCATGAGGAATGAAAAAGGTTTGTACAGGGTCGGCAACGCGCAAGTGATACCCCTGGTGTTGCAAGCGTCCATAGGCTACGGTAACCGCTTACCATCAGGTGGGCCGTATGCTTGATTGCCACCTTAGTGGTATAAAAAAGTCAATCGATGGCTTATGTTTTGACATCCCATGAATTTCCATGCAACCATTTTTCGCTTAGCGATAGCTTTTATCGAAAAGCATCTTGTCTAGGACCACTGACTTGCATATATTATGTATGTAGGTAAAGTGGTTTTATTAGAATCGGTTTGTTCGTCTCGTCTCCAATATTTGCGACTTGAAAGTTTTTGTGAAAAACCGTACAGCGTAAACGCTCTTACTTAACTCAAGATAAAATATAAAAAAGCTTTTAAATCGTCATAAATCCCATATGTGTAGGTAGGTACCTATAAGTAGGTATTTATATCACAAAAAATATCCTCTATTCCCACTAGTTCAGTTAATGTAGTTCAGTGACTGAACTAGTTACCTAACAATGTCATAATGCCTGTTTGTCATGTCTGAATACACCAGTTCCAGAAGTTACCGCTGAGCCTCACCTCTCTTAGTTCCTCTCTTACCTGTTCTCCACCGCTCCATATACGCTCTCCGCTACTATCACGTAGCTCTAGTATCGCTTCATGTGGACAATCTACTCGCAGATCTTGTAACCCTGAAACAATAAATTGATTTCATTTAGTATCGTATTGTTATAAAAAATAAAGTAATTTAACCAAATTTTCGTATTATTCATCACCAGCCTATAAAAGTCCCACTGCTGGGCCTACATGGGAGAAACACGTGAGGAGTTTGGGGCATACATAATACCACCACACTGGCCCAATACGGGTTGCTGGGCTAATGCGGTTGCAACAACAACCGGGATCAACGCTTAACGTGCCGTCCGAAGCCCCGCCGTGGTTCATTCTGCGATCGACCGTGACGAAAGTTGCTTTGTTTTCGCAGTCGAAACCAGAACGCTCAAACCTTAACCTCAAAATTAGTAGTACCTAAGTATCAAGTCTATCATCATCCTCGTCATTTCAGCCGAAAGACGCCCACTGCTGGACAAGGACAAGGCCTCCCTTAAAGATTTCCACGACGATCTACCAGCGACCCTCACTAGATCGTCGGTGTACCTTGTTGGAGGCGTGCGCACACAGAACCTGTCCACCCAAACGGCCATCAGTTCTGCGAGCAATGTGTCCTGCCCACTTGGGTTTAGCAACTCTTTCATCTGTCGGTGACCTTTATTCTCCTACGGATCTCTTCATTTCACATATAGAATCCCTAAAAGAACATTGCCCTCTGAGTGACTTTGAGCCTCTACAAGTGTTACAAAAAGGTGTAGTCATATTTTATGGGCTGATTCTACACATCAATACAATCAACGTTGACTATGAGGACAACTACGAAATCGGGAAAAAGTAATCAGCTCTTCCATAAATTGTGTCGAGTAGGTATCGAACCTTAATATGGAACAGTTAATTTCTTTGTCGCGACTTCTTAGTTGTCCTCGCAGTAAAAGTTGTTTTTATTTATGATGGGTAGAACAAGCCCTTAAAATGACAACACCTTTTGTAACACCTTGTATAAAGTTCTTATATTTATGATATGGTACCTATAGTCAGAACCACAGAACATAAGAGAGAGGTCTATGTTCTGTGGTCAGAACCATAATATGGTACTGACTATAGGTACTACCATATCATAAATATACTAAGTATATTAAGTATATTATACTACTATGAAATGAAATAAAAATATCGCCATAGTCCGATGAAGTGATTGGAGCCTTTGATACGCGATCAAGTTACAGAGTTTGATTTTTCTTTGCTGCTGTATAGTTATACAGTCACCATCAAAGATAAAGTATAAGCGATTTTGATTCCTATCGCTTGGTCATAAGAAATAACGTATACATAATTTTGCTGCTGCTGTACTACAGATAGAAAATTAGATGTGTTTCTTCTAGATTATACTTTATTCCTGATCTTTATTCAATTAGGCATAAATATTATTATTAACTAACAATGTCATGTATGTTTACATAATGTCATAATGTTTGTCTCTGTCTTGTCCGGATCTTGATGCCGTTTGCTGTACCCTAGACGGCCTTGTACCTTCTGTGTGGAGCAGACAGTGGTCGGCGTCCGGCGCGCGCGTCAGCAGGCGGCCTACGAGCGCCGGTTCGGTGCCGGCGCCGGGGGCCGGCGCTCGCGGCGCGAAGCGAAGCTCGCATCCGGCGCTCGTCGCCGGCGCCGGCACCTCCGTGAGCCGCTCCAACCGCCGCGATACCGCGCCCGACAGCGACAGCAGCTCGTCCTCCTTGGCTTCGGCGAGGACCTGCCGTTGGAGTTTTTTTTTTACAAATGGATGACAAACAAGCTGACGGCCCACCTGATGGAAAGCGGTAACCGCCGCCTATAGACATCATAACAAGGAAAATCACTTAATATTGCAGGTGCGTTGTCATCCTGGGGCCTTAGATGAAATGTCGTCTATGCCCAGTAATTACACTGGCTACCTTTCCCTTTAATCCGAAACACAGCGAACTGTTTCACGCCTGAAATAAGAAAGGCGGTGGTACCTACCCAGACGACCCTACATACGGCCCTACCACCTAGTAAATTTAGAATTATGGCGCACGTCACATCAAATGGCACTAATTATCAATCAATTATTCCCTGGCGAACCCTATAGGAGAGGCTCCGCCGATCGAGGCAACGCTACACGCACGCGCTGCAGCAGCTTCCACCGCCCTAGCCAGGGGTGTGGAATGGTGGAAGGGGGCTCCACCACTCATCCAAATACACCCCGTAGTCGGTAGAAATTTTTTGATATCAATTACAAGGAAAAAATCACTTGCTATGTAGGTGCGTTGTCATCTTGATGTCTATTAAGATCGAATGTCTTCTATGCCCAGCAATATCAGCAATTATCTATGTACACTGACTGGCTAGTACTGGATACCTATTATTTATCATTATTATTACCTTTCCCTTCAAATCGAAACAGCGAGCCGAAATAGGAAAGACCCAGATGACCTACGTAGTAAATTGTGCAGGTAACGTGCTTGCTTGTATTTGAAATCCGTTGCAGTAACAACCGTGTAACCAAGGTCTTCAGAAGAACGGCAACTTTTTTTTATATACAACTACATGAAAGACAAGCTGACGGCCCACCTGGTGGTGAGCGGTTACCGCCGACTATAGACACCTACAGTAACAAGAAAAAATCACGTCATATTGCAGGTGCGTTGTCATCATGAGGCCTAAGATGGAATGCTGTCCATAGCCTGTAATTATACATGGAAGAAAACACCCGATCTGTCACGTTACCTCCTCAGCGAACTTGACGGCGTCGACCGCGTGGCGCGCGCGGTGGTGTAGCTCGCGCATGCTTCGGTCCACGTGCTGCCGGTGCCGCTCGCGCGCCTTGGCCGCCGCCGCGCTCAGCGACCGCCCGTGAGCCTCTACGGCTCGCTTGTACTGCTCCGCCCATATTTGGATTTCGTTTTCCACGCGGGCGGCTTGCGACTAAAATTATAATACCTGCCTACTTACTTAACTTGAAAGGAAAGCCTAATTGTTTTGGTAAAGTGTTGGGTACAAATGTTTTGAATTACGGTTTAAAAAATGTTACAATTACAATATAAACGAAAGCATACAGCATTACTGTCCCCTTATTCTCAACTGTCGGATCACGGATTCGATACAAAATGTCACATCCCGTCTCGCTTTGACGCACCGTGATAAAAAGTAACAGGTAGGTATAGAGTTTCCGATAGTCGAATCTTTTTCGACAGCTGAGAATAAGGGGGCTGGTCACCCTCCTGGTCAAGCACGACTTGCACGATAAACTATTTTTTCAATCGCGAAAAAAAACAGCCGTTTCATACAAATTGTGATACGAGTATCTTCACGACCTGGTATGGAAGGGCTGGTACTCACGTCCGCCTCAAAAGCCTGTGAACTGATGATTCTGATCGCCCGCTCGACGTTCTCCGGCACGAGGCGCGCGCGCTCGCATGCGTCACGCAACAACCTCGCCCGCTCGGCCGCCGCGCGCGCCGCGTTGGCCAGCGCGTGCCCCGAGTGGGACACCACGCAGCAGTCGCGACATACTACCTGCGCAAGTATTTTTTTCCTTAATTTTATTTTTAACTTCAAATATATTATTTAAATAGAAGAATATGTAAACTAGAAAAAAATCACTGGGTGTGGGAACCGAACCGAGCGATTTTTTCTCTTTATTATGCTTGGGAGCTGTGATCGTTTAGTTCGATCATCAGCTATGTTTTACTTTAATCTCTTAAACTACTAAATAAGATTCTTGTGAATGCTAGCGCAATCTTGGCGGAGAATGACTCAGAAAGAGTAGGTGCTCTACACAGAGATTTTGAGAAAAGTGCATTTGTATCAGGCGACACAAACTTGGAAAAAATCTACGTTAAGTACGAATTTTCCATTTGATTAGAATCGCTATACTCTGAAAAGCATTATGTTTTGATACCACTCTTCATTCGAATGTTTTTTTAGTAGTTACGTGAACCGATCCGTGAGATCGGGTAAATGACATAAGTAGGTATCTGTAGGTATTGTTTTTATGCAACTAGATGACAAACAAGCTGACGGCCCACCTGATGGTAAGCGGTTACTGCCAGGCGGCAGTAACCGCTTACCATCAGGTGGGCCGTCAGCTCTATAGGGTTCTATAGGCATAGACACCTGCAATAACAAGGAAAAATCACTTGATATTGCAGGTGCGTTGTCATCCTGGGGCCTAAGATGAGATGCCGTTCATGCCCAGTAATTACACAGCGAACTGTTTCACGGCTGAAAGAAAGGCGGTGTTACCTACCCAGATGACCCTACATACGGGTCTACCACCCAATTTGACGACCGGCTAGTCGAGCGGTCTATACCCCTTGCTATACAGGCTACTCGATCAAAAGGTCCCGGGTTCGAATCCCGGTAGGAGCAAATGTTTGTATGATGAGTACGAGCATTTGTTTACGAGTCATGGATGTTTATATGTTTATTTGGTATATTTCTAATATTTATATACATATTATCATAATTTCTCCGTTATCCAGTATCCTTAACACAAGCTCTTAATGATGCTTACTTTGGGCTAGATAATAGGTGTGAGTGTATGAATATTATTACAGATCAGATTGATCGACAGTACGGGTTTCGGCCGAACCGGTCAACGAGTGATCTTCTAGCGTACTTAATGCATGTCTGGGGTGAAGCTATTGACAAACGTGGTGAGTCACTGGCAGTTAGCCTTGACATTGCCAAAGCGTTCGATCGGGTCTGGCACAGGGCTCTTCTCTCCAAGCTCCCGGCATACGGTCTGCCCGCTCAGCTCTGTAACTGAATTGCCGGCTTCCTGCATGAGCGAAGAATCCGTGTCCTCGCAGATGGATGCGCTTCGCGGTTCATGTCAGTGAATGCTGGTGTACCACAAGGCTCTGTTCTATCCCCCACACTCTTTCTTCTTCATATCAATGACATGATTCCGTTAGGAAACATTCATTGCTATGCAGATGACAGTACAGTGCATGGGGGATATTACGGTCGCCCAGGGGCTGAGCGCGCTGAAACCGAGAGGGAGAGAGAGAATCTTACCATTGAGCTCGACAGGGTATTAAACCTCGTATCTGAATGGGGATCTAACAATCTTGTTGAGTTCAATGCTAAGAAAACACAGGTGTGCGCGTTTACAGCCAAAATGTCGCCGTTCCTTCCCCTTCCGTCTCTTCAGGGCACGACTCTTTCGGCACAGGGCTCCCTCAACTTGCTAGGTATGGAGATATGTTGCGATCTGAATTCCAGGAACTACATCGAAACCGTGATAAAAACATCGTCACGGAAGCTCGGTGTCCTGAACAAGGTGCGTCGATTTTTCACGCCTGACCAATTATGCCTGCTGTATAAAACTCAGGTCCGGTCTTGCGTGGAATATTGCTCGCACTTGTGGGATGGCTCCGCCAAGTACCTACTCGATGCCCTGGACAGATTGCAGCGTCGTGCTGTCCGTATCGTTGGCGATGTAGAGGTCACCAACAACCTTGAGCCTCTGCAATTGCGTCGAGACATTGCGTCGCTTAGCGCCTTCTATCGGCTATATCACGGAGAGTGTTCTGAAGAGCTATTTGACCTTATCCCACCTTCCCCCTTCCTACTCAGGAGCACGCGTGCCGGTCTTCGGAGTCATCAATTCACTGTCTCCACCTCAACATCACGTACAAAGAAATTTAGTAGCTCTTTTCTTTGTCGAACTTCCAGAACTTGGAATTCTTTGCCAGCATATGTATTCCCTCCTTCCTATAACATGGGTTCCTTCAAAAGAGGCGTGAAAAAGCACCTTTCGGGCCGGCAAGGTGGAGGCAGCTAGAGCAGTGTCTGAACTGCACTAGCTGTCTTCGCATATGGACTCTTCTTTCTGCTTCACATCAGGTGGTGTTGAGTCATTTGTCGTGCTTAGTATAAAAAAAAAAAAAAAAAAGACAATACAGATACCTAATGGCACAATGTTGGCAAATTGTTAGCACAATAATAATTTTTCTAACGAGTTTCATAAAATGACCAATAAAAGATAGATAAGTATGAATCATACCAATAAGGCTTAACTGAATCTGTAAATTTACACAAACCAAATCATTTTATTTCACAGAAACATTTCGCTTCATCAAGATACCAAGAATTATACTAATTTTAGTTGATAGGTAGCTAGGTTTACCACAGTGAATATTTTTTATCCTTACAATGGTCCTTCGTAATCTACAAATTCTAACTATTCATCAGTTATCATACCTGCTGACATGTAGCGCAGTACACGCTAAGCTCTGCTCTTGTATGCTGGCTGCAGTACTTTGCCGGTAGAGGGTCCAGGGGGTGCAGGGAGTGCCTGGCGGTTGCTTTTTGTCTTCCATGGGATTCGCTACAAGAGGAACAAACGCTGACCAGGCATTGGTGGCAGCGGCTCTCTGCCTGTAAGTAACGGTGGAAGTAAACTATGAGTTGAGAAAAGTTGATAATTGAACTGGGACTGTATTATGAGCTTATATTATCCTTTTGCTCGATCACGAACTCTGACACTGATAATAGCGTTCATCATAATTAACATCACCTCAGCCCAAAAGAAGTTAACTGCTGAATAAGAAGCTATCGACAGATTTTCATGATGATCTGTCCTTCCTAAATGAAGTTAATAATTGGTATTGAGTTAGCGTTAGTTTTCCTTTTAAGTCAGTGCATATGTTGTGTCCAAAAGAAAATACTTACGCTCATCATCAGCAGTAGAACTTATAGGTTCGAGTCATCCGCAAAATTGATTTAATTTACCTACAATAAACAATATGGGAAACTTACAGAATTTACATAGTCCGTGGTATAACTATTCAAGTCCTAAACCATGTTTGTTAGTATTGTTCCCCTATTGTTTATCGCTAAGTAAATTAAATTGATTTTGTGGACGACCAAATCGATTTAATTGAACATATGTACCTACATATAAGTCCAACATCTATATCTTAAGTTCATTCTTTAGATACATCTCTGCTATTCTCTTTCATCTATTTAAAATTATTCCCTTAAAAAAATCTATTTCCAATTCCATTACCGGTCTTAAATTTAATCAACATTCATGAGCCGCTAATGAACGGAAATATGAAGGGGCGAGAAAAAAGATCACCATGAAAATATTTCAGAGACACGTAAACATAGAAATATAAAATTCAAATACAAAAGTAAAGCAGCAAATGTACCGTGGCAAGACAGATGGGAATTTTGTGAAATCGATTGCGTTCAAGTGTTGCTGCGTGCGAGTTGACGCGCACGTGTCGAGTATTCTTAAAATATACGATCATTTGTACCTAAACCGCATCTGTTACGAGCGGCATCAATCTTCGATGCTTAATTAGGGAGTATTGTTTTCAACAGAATACTATAAAGATGGAATCTTGGACCAAAGTGACTAAAGGTACAGCCAGCAAAATAATGTACCTATACCTACATTCGGTCTCTCATATTCTCAGTTTATATAATCTGAGCTTATATTAATGCAATAAGGACCAAAGTCGTATATATATTTTTGATAACTAATGTGAAATGTAATGGGCTAGATTGTAAAACTAGCAGCCCAGTTCATTTGTATTATCTCTGACCAGTGACAATGTAACTGTCATGTTCTCCCACCTCCTTTCGTCGGCTGCTAGCTCTTTGCAAGCAGTGATCACGTCACACGCCACCGTATTTAATATTAAAGTTGAAGACAGACAATTATTTTGAAATTTTGTTAATCTTTTAGTTCCAGAGAGCTTGAAACATACATTTGCTATGATACTACGGAAATAACGGCCTTGCTGCAAATATATTTGATGTGGATCTCTTCTATACAAAATTAAATTTCAAACTAGCCTTATTGTCACTATTACATAAGTCACAGAGTACGCTGGCACTCTCCTCTCTCCCTGCTGCAACCATCTTTCTCAGCAGTATATAGTTCAATGGTAGTGCTGCTATACCTCCAAGTGGGAGTGGAGTTTCGTAACCACATGTTGGACAAAGGAGAAATTGGACGCTTTTTCCTGATACCTGGAAATAAGTTTATCATCAGGAAAATAATTTACGCTTTCTGAAATAAAACATGACATAATATTGCTCCTTGTGGGACCCTTCCAATATAAATTACCTACTTATATTAAAAGTGCGATTTCCTAATATTCTAAAGGTAATAGGTACATTAATTGAATATCCACAATATAAATATACTTATCGTCATTGTTAATCGTTATAAAGTCCATTCTAACTACAGAATTTAACTGTGAGCCTTAGTCAAAAGCCTTGCTACGAACCCTTCTTGTGAATATGCCGTACTTGTGCGGCTTCTGGTCCCAACTGCCGTCCGACCCTGAATGGCGAAGGTCGCTCTCGTAGCCCGATCCCGCTGACCCACCACCCGAGGCCGACCTTAATTCACCACCCTCAAGCTGGATTGACCCTGAAGTAGAATAAATAATAATAATAAACTTTTATTTCTGGCATCAGGGCCCAGTGTGTTAGTTACAAGAAAACTTATACAGGATGGTGACGGCAATACAATAATAAATTAAAACATGGGCTATGTTAGGTCATAAAAATGTTTTTCAACTTTTAAGTAGGTACATCTTAGTCGTTTGATAATTTCTTAATATTTAACATTGGCTGAAATGCTATGAAATAATCTAACATTAGCTGCATTATTTCATAGAAATGTCATGAAATTATCAAACGAATGACCCCGCATGCTAATAATAAATAATTTTAATATTTCAATATTTTAAACTGTAAGTTATAGTTATACTTACAGTTTCAACGCAAAAATAGAAAGATCAGAAGAAATACGTAGAAATATCCAAGTCCTCGATAGCTCAGTGGTCAGAACAGTCCCCCGGATTAGTGAACGGATATTTTCTAGATTTTTTAAAGTTTTGTTCTTAATAAGTCAATGAGTGTCCTGGGGGTATCTAACTTGTACGATTATGGAGCTAAAGCTGACATAGTTTACGATGTGTCAATTCGGAGACACTTGGCGAGTGCTATTTGCAGCCCACAGATATTTTCACAAGCGGAAGAAACAGCCAGATTAGTCATTGTATCGGATGTTGTAAATACTCTGGATACAAGTCGACCTTGCCACTTGAATCACGTTTCTATTTTCATCGTCTTTGGTAGATAGTTATGACTCTTCTATCAACATTATGATCGAACTTCTAAAGCTTCATTTCTGAACATTAAATTTGTTGACACATTAACTCTAAGTAAGAAAAGACCCCCGTCTTCCCTTACCCTTGTGTATGTTTCAATCGAATCGAAACGAAACTTCTCGATTGCTTTCAGCTATGAAATTCATACCTATTAAAAAGGAGCAGATTAAGATGAAATATACTAAAACCTTAAGTTATTACAAAAAAATAAAATTATATAAATGGCCTTTTTTGGAACTACCCCACTCGCCCATGTTAAAAATGTAGATGCGCTACAATTTTAATTAATAGGTACCTACTACTGGCTGGCTCTTATGAAAACTCTATTTGCCCCTCTAGGTATCTTATCCATACGTAATATTTTTTTAATTTTAGTCTTAAATTGTGAAGGGACTTTTAAGCCTGACCGTTATACAATATCTTAAAACTGAAGAGTTTGTTTGTTTGTTTGGTTGTACGCGCTAATCTCAGGAACTATTGATTCAAATTAAAAAAATATTTTTGCGTTGAATATTCCATTTATCGAGGTATATAACTTCACACTACGACCAATAGGAGCTGAGAATCAATGAAATATGTTGTAAAAACGGGGGAAAAATATTCCTTTTTAGGAGCTTTCGTTGCGAGCTCTGTGTAAACGGTTAAAGTTACGCAAAAATCATATATATATCATCAAAATCATATATATATATAATCTTTAAAACTTTTAAAAATGTCCGCGACAGCATGTGTATATCTTTGCAGATTGACTACTATATCTGCAAAGGTGTTTTGGTTAACATGCTAATATAATTCCTTATCAAAATTATTCATAACAAGTACCTACCTACCTATTGAATTTTAATCAAAATTGTTAATGTTTATCATTTAAATCCATGGACTAACTTAAAAGATATCATAGTTTTTAAATAACGCCGCAACAATAAAATGATTAAGTAGGTAGCACCACGCACGCATTTCGGATATCCAAGGCGGGCGGGCGGTTGTGAAGGTGTTTTTATAAACATGATTTAATTCCTTATCCAAATAAAACAAGTAAAATCATGTAACCTACCCTACCTAAGTACGGCATGATCGGTATTATTCTAAGGGCATGATGTTATTTTCCGACATCCACGCGAACAAATCGCGGGCACAGCAAGACTAACTATGAGATTGAAGACAGAATGAAAGTTTTCAAACGGACAAGATTTCGTAAGTATATCGTAATGGATGAAGTTTTATAAATCTGTTCTCTCAATCTTGGTACGAATCCGTTATAGTTTATTTGTATTTCATGATCTGCTCTGTTCAATATCATTTAAAAGATATCCATTGCTACATTATAAATTGCAACTAACACAAATACAAATGAAACATGAAAGCAATTCCATGAATGAAAAAATAAATAACGACCGTTATAACCTGCCGGGGCCATGGCGCCTGTTTCTTGTTATTATGAATGACGAGATGAATCATGCGGAGCAGAACATTGATCATACACTACGGCCAGTGATTGCAATCGGATCTTTGACTTCAATAAACAAAATGTGTATTGAGCAACTCACAGCAAATTTAAAAGTTAACTGACAGAAAAAATATAAACAGTAAAATATATAAAAAATATAAATTTTTAGTTACCCCCGACCTCATTTATAATCATCTAACACCATCTCATTGAGACTATTATGTAAGTTTCTAAAATATTAAGCATCCTGCAGACTTTTTGATAGTATAGCATCAGCTCAAAGTTAGTACCTATGTCATGGGAATGTCACCGAAGTGACAGTACCTACACCAAATTTCAAATCAATCGGACCTGTGTAAGTTAGTAAAACCCTCTTATCATGTAGAAAATGAGCCGATAGTTATCCTTCGCCTTAGCTGATCTTCATAAATTATGGCTACGAACCATCCTAATCATTTCAGCCTTCAAACAAAAGAAACCAAATCAAAATCGGTCCATTCGCTTAGGATTTACGATGCCACAGACAGACACACAGATAGATACAGACACGTCAAACTTATAACACCCCTTTTTTCCGTCGAGGGCTAAAAACATTTATCCGCGTATTTTTAAAGACTGCGATAATGGATTACGCAGTCACAACAAAAGACGTGTAATAAGGAAACCCGGTGTGTTTACATAAACAATAATAATTTAACTATAGCCGCGAGTCGGTTTGTTTGTCCGCGTGTCATCGGCGAGCAGGGTGGCTGGACTATTATTAGACACATTAGCTAGGATCCGGCCCAGGGCTGACTAAATAAAATTTATACTTTTATAAAATAATGTGCATAAACTTTTATTAGGTACATAAAATAATTACACATAATTAGTAGGTATAAAGTATTTTGTATGTTTTTTGTATTTAATGTGAAATTAGCCGAAAACCCGTATTTTTTTGTAATTCTGTGGATTACTTTAGACTTTAATTTATAAGTAAATGCAGTAAAAAAAATTTTAAACAAAAATTTAAACCGACTTCAAAAAACTGAAAATGTTAAAATAATTAAATTTAAGTAGGTACTCATCCCCTAGAAACATATTTTTTGGAGTCGGTGCTTCACTTTCTATTGTTTTTGGAAACAACTTAGCACCAACTCCAATAAATATGTTTCTAGGGGATGAGTACCTACTTAAATTTAATTATTTTAACCTTTTCATTTTTTTGAAGTCGGTTTAAATTTTTGATTAATTTTTTTTCACAATTTTTAGTGATAACTTTCTTAGGTCGAAGCTAGATGGGTGCCTGTCAACTTATATTGTTTCCTACTATCGTATCGTTTCACTAAAAAGTCATAAGAAAGCAAAAATCCGCCAAATTCGCTTACGTAGACGACTTAATAATTTCAGTTTTTTTTATATAAAAACCAAACTACCAACTGATTTGAAAAAAATATTATGGGACCCAACAGCAGTTATTCCGCATCGAACAAAAAAAGAATCACGTAAACCGGTTCAGTAGTCTCGGCGTAATCGGTGTACATACAAAGAAAAAAAAAACATACCGGCCGAATTGAGAACCTCCTCGTTTTTGAAGTCAGTTAAAAACAATTTTTAAATACAAGAAAATAATTACAACAAATGTAAACATTTATCGGTAGCCGATTCTACAAGCTCTAAATGGAAGCGAGCTACACACGGATTCCTCAACCTCAGAGGATTTCAATTCTGCCAGATTTGATTCCAGTACGATAAACTGGGAAAAAATAAAAAATAAATTGACCATAGGAATACCAGCTAAAACTCCTGGATACGTCCCCTGCCTTTCTCGGAGGTGATCTGGGGTCTGCCGAACCAAATTCACCAGACCACCCCCAGGCAAAGGCAGTGACAGCCCTACAGTCCGGTATTACACTATGAATCAATAAGCACACAGTAATGCATAGCTACATATAATTGTATAATTTTAGGAATTCTACATGTGATTGATGTTTTTGCCAAGATATTTTTGATTTTTTAAAGTTAACTTTCCCTACCTTGATACCCTACCGGCGCGCTCACACGCAATAGAAAATCTATTGTTCTAATATAGGTATGAGTGCTTCACACTATTCTCAGAATAAATAAAAGAATAAAAACTTGGTTTAATAATTTCAAAACAATAGATAGATAATAGTACTATTTCTGAATCTACATTTTGGAAAAATCCGTAAAGCAAAATACTTAAATTAAGTAGCTACTTTTTTTTCGATATACTCAACAATAACTTTACCTACTTAAACTTTACTTTATTTGATTCAAATTAAGCATGTAAATGTAAGAAAATGTAAATGTAGTAACGAGTTCCCAAAACCGAAATTTTGTCTAATTAATGGCATTAACCCTTTCCCATTCTTATATGAGAAAAAGAGATACACTGCATTTTAATCGCTCCAACATCTGCGGTTTGCACCTAATATGTGCTGGCGACAGGGGAACGACTCATTATTAGTAGCCCACAGACGCTCGTAGCACTTTGGTCACTACTCACACGTTGTTATCGTAGCCTATAGACGCTAGTAGCACCTAATGCACAGTCACACGTTGTCACCGTAGCCTATAGACGCTCGTAGCACATTGGGCACTACTCACGCGATGTTATCGTAGCCTATAGACGCTTGTAGCACCTAAGACACTACTCACGCGTTGTCACCGTAGCCTATAGACGCTCATAGCACCTTGGTCACTACTCACACGTTGTTATCGTAGCCTATAGACGCTCGTAGCACCTTGGTCACTACTCACGCGTTGTTATCGTAGCCTATAGACGCTCGTAGCACATTGGTCACTACTCACGCGTTGTTATCGTAGCCTATAGACGCTCGTAGCACCTTGGTCACTACTCACACGTTGTTATCGTAGCCTAAAGACGCTCGTAGCACCTTAGTCACTACTCACGCGTTGTTATCGTAGCCTAGAGACGCTTCTAGCCCCTAAGGCACGTCTCGCGTCTCGCGTTGTCACCGTAGCCTATAGACGCTCGTAGCACCTTGGTCACAACTCACACTTTGTTATCGTAGCCTATAGACGCTCCTAGCACCTTGTTCATTACTCACACGTTATCGTAGATCGACGCTCGTAGCACCTTAGTCACTACTCACGCGTTGTTATCGTAGCCTACAGACGCTTCTAGCCCCTAAGGCACGTCTCGCGTCTCGCGTTGTCACCGTAGCCTATAGACGCTTGTAGCACCTTGGTCACAACTCACACTTTGTTATCGTAGCCTATAGACGCTCGTAGCACCTTGTTCATTACTCACACGTTATCGTACATCGACGCTCGTAGCACCTTAGTCACTACTCACGCGTTGTTATCGTAGCCTATAGACGCTTGTAGCACCGAACGGCCTGGCGACGAACTCACCGCACGCGCGTCCTGCGACTCGCGAATCGGCAACCACTGCGCGCTGTCTCGATGTCGGCCTCGCAGCGCGTCGTCGTGACCGCGCAGTGGTTGCTGAGTCGCTGCCGCCGCCGTCGCCCGTTCCCATGGCCAGGCCGTAAGGCACTAGTCACGCGTTGTCACCGTAGCCCATAGATGTTCGTAGCGCCTTGGTCACTACTCACACGTTGTTATCGTAGCCTATAGACGCTTGTAGCACACTACTCAACAGGTGCTGCTACTACCCCAGTACTAAGTAGTATTATTTAGCTGCTATCTTCTGTAAGGTGCTGCTACTCAAGTACAAATGAGTATTATTTAGCTGCAATCTTCTGTAAGACAGGGACGCCACTAAAATCGGACGCTCAAGACGCGACTGGTAATTAGCACTATAGCCTTTCTTTCTTCAAACTGTTACTGGAATAACAATAATGGTCGATTTTCCATCATTCGATTACAGTTAGAAGTTACTACGACAAAGTAAGGCTTCGTCACCTGACGCGGGCTAATAAGATTAGCGGTTAGGTTAGGTTAGGATAATGTTGTTCACAGGTACACTTAATAGAATTAGCTACGTAATAGGTAGGTGCAAAATAATTTTTTTTTCTTGCTCTGCACGTAGAGGTGTATTCAGAGTACAGTCACAAGAAATATTATCATAATAAGTACCTACTTATTCATTTTCGACAGTTTTTTATTATGTAAATTTGAAATCATGAAATCAATTGAAAAATCATTTATGTCTGGAATAAACTCTATTTTTATGTTTATTTTCTGAGGAATTTTGTGTTATTTTATTATTGATTTCAGTATTGCTTTCATTGGATATAAAAAGTTTATCGTAATAATCGGTATCTGCGTTGATTATGTATCTACCTATATGATATATAACATTATGCGTGAATCAATAAATCGTAGCAATAAATAGGCATTTAAAACCCTAACGACTTTTTAATGCCTCCGCCAGATGCATTGCAATCATTCGCCAGTGCATTATAGAACAAACATATTAAAGTATTTTATTAACAACTCTTAACCAACTTACGCTGAACTGCTTTACCGATATAGTATACCGATTGATTTTATCGTCAAAAGGTCTTTTTAAAATGGATGCTGATCAAATTGGTCTATTCACCATTTTTTTTACAGACAGATTAAAGTGGATCGTTAAATTAAAAGTTGGCGGTTTCGTAATTAAACGGTTGATAGCAAGTGAATCGTTATTCAAGCAGAATTTCAGATAGAAAATAATATACCTACCTCTCCTAGGTTTTTTATAGACTCAATAAGAAACCATGTTGGCTATTCAACACTTTCAGCTGTGCTCATATTCATTCAATAGAGATGAGGTCAAGACAAGATATATATGGCAAAGGGGGCGCAGAACATTTTTTATCATTAAAAAACAAGTTAGGTTAGTGACCGGAAGTGAAAAATCGTTAATAATAATTTTGGAAGTACAAGACCAATAGATATAAGAATTAATTAAATGATGAAATTAAATGTTTCTTAATTTAATTTCATCGTTTTAAATGCTTGAATATTATTAAATCAAGGAAAAGTTTGGGACCTGAACCCGCGTCCTTTTACTATACTTTTTTGAGCACTGAACTACCGAAGACTTGGGACAACTTTATGAATTACTTACAGGCTTTCTGTTTCTGGTGTCAGGGGTTCGAACCCCTGACACCTGAAACAGAAAGGTTTCGGGTTCAATAGGGTGGAGTTCAAACTCCACCCTATGATTTTTTATAGTTTAAATGTTTTTTTTTAATTCCATTAAGCTTACCTGCATCAATTTCACTCCATGCTTCTGTCTCCCCTTCCTGATGTAGACCTTGAAGGCAACCAGTGCAGAAGCTGTGCAGGCACGCCAGAAGTCTCGGCTCCACGAGAACCTTCCGACACAGGTCGCATTCCCACTCCTTCACTACCTTAGCGCTTTCGTACGCCGACGTCCGTGGCGCTACATTCAAGTTTTGACTTACAGGCCTCTGGACCCTCGCCCCTCGCAACGGACTGTTCCCAGCACTTATCGAGGACTGCTCCAAAGATTTCCTCTTATTCTGCTTCTTACGCGTGAAGCTTCCGAAAATGTAAAGAATACGGTCCACTTCCATTATTTTTAAAATCGCGACATTCTAACGAACCTAATTTTGCGCAAGCATTCCCCCGTTCGAAATTTAAACATTTTAACAATTTATTTTTGTTTTACTAACTAGTTTCTTTTTTTTTTAAATTACACCATTGTTCCCCAAAAAGTTTTTAATACCTAAGCAAAGTAAAAATAACGTGCTACCATATGGGCGCGCGGCGACTGACTGAATAAAAGTCTGCCATGTAAACACGTCATTGTTATATCAGGAGATGCACCCTTAGTTGAGGACCGATTTAAAAACATGAAAAGCTAAATGTGCAGTTGTGCACACATGTGCCGATGTATGTACGAATACCTAATTCGCTGAGAGCTTTATCATCCATCAAAATATAAACAAAAACCGGCCAAGTGCGTGTCGCGCCACGCGCAGAGTTCCATAATTTTGCGATTCATAATATGTGGATTTAGAAAGGGGCTTCTTGTGTGATATTTATTCATTATTGATTTATTATTTGATTCTAAGCTAACTGAAACAAATAGCATAATAACGGCTAATAGTAAATTAGCACTTTCAGGTTTAATAATTTGCAAACGGATTTGTGAATTGTCAAACGGTTTTCACACATCTACAATATTTACTAACGACAATCCACCCCATGTGCTAGACGATAGAAATACAAATCATCTCCACTTTCCGTGTGCTTTCATTATTAACTGCTTTACCCATGTCGCATTACAGCTATCTAGACTACTAACAGACAGACAGAAGGACATACTATTTATATGGCTCCAAGTTGAATATGGAAGCATAAAAACGATATGAAAAAGCCAGTCAGATAATTTAAGTTTTTTTAGAATTAGAATACTTTTTCAATCATCATTCAATCGCATTAGATTCATAGCGAAAGGTTTCCTTGAAGTTGAAAATGAAAAAAAAGCTCCAATTGAAGCTTGTAGAATATGTAGGTAGTCGATTTTAATGTTTAGATTTGTTGTAGGTAATTATTTTCTATAATTTAAAGTGGATTTTTTTTCACTGCGTTTGCTTAACAATGAATGGTCTTGAAATTATCCACAAAATCCCAAAAAACGGTCAAGCCAATTTCAAATGAAATGCAAAAAATATAGTATGGTAATTCCAGTTTGCACAAAATACTTGACACAAAACGGCAATTACACCTGATATACTTTAACCGTATTACCGTATCTGTGGTGCCAGAGTTGTCTGCTCGATTTAGTTGATGTAATGTAAGTGTTACAGAATCGGTGCTATGAGGTATATACGACTGTATAATCTAAGAAAGTTATTATTATTATACAAGCTTGTCCCTTGCAACTATCGCACATTAATTTGCACGTGTGAAACTATGAACCGACAGCGGCCGGAAGTGGTGCAATGGATGCTGCGTTGCGTTGCATCTCGCTTTTGTTTAGATTATTAATAAGTAGGCCAGTTACACGAATGCCGTCCTGATTGCGAGAATGAGTGGAAGATGGTTAGTGCTCACACTTGGCGACAGGCACTGTCATCAGTTTCATTTCATACCTACCTTTTCAATTTGTAAGTCTTGGAATAGTTATTATTCTATGTTGTAAGTTCATTTCATATTTGATACTTTTATTCCTTTTCAATTATTGAAAATTGTGTAGAGAGTCTGCGCCACCAAAGAAGTCCCGCGTCGAAAAGATGAACTACAGCTGTTTGACACATAGATTACAGTTAAAGTTGCCATTATAATGGCCCTAATTCTGGCGAACACATGCTAAGTTTAAATTTAAGTTCAGTCTATTTCTTTCTCTCAAAATGAAAAAAGAAAAGGATAGCTGTCATATAAATTGACATTTAGAAAGGTGCGTTCAATTTTCAACCTTATTGAACGTGCTAAAATGCAGAGTTTAGGAGGCACCTCCGTACATGTCGTCTAAAATTGTCTATGGTTTCTTTGAAATCTATCTAAATTTAAGTGACAGCTCTAAACAGATTCTTGCTATCTTTTTCCTATTACTTATTGCGAGAAAGAGATATACTGTACTTAAATTTAGAATTAAAGTGTGTTCCCAGAATTAGGCCCATTGATAGCTGCCCGCATTGTTTTAATTCATTATTATTGTGTATAAATAATACATGTCACTCACTTTATAGTAGTGTGTGGCTTCGTTCTTAGAATTGAGCCACCTCATCATTTCCTTGATTGTAGTAAGAGAGTGACTAAGGGCATGGACCAAATAATCTTGCTAAGGGGTAATAGGGCACAAAAGACCCAATTTTTACATACACCAACAGGCACTACGTCGGCGCAGTGGATTTTGTGGTTTCTTACCTTTAAAATCGCAAACTAGTTACGAGTGGGTAAATTAAGGACATTATGTTGGCATCATTTTTGCATTTGCTATAAAGCGCCGCGCCTAGAGGACTTCTTATGTTGCGCGAACTCCAAGTTCTTTTCTATTAGCTGGTGTACTTCACAAAGTACCTATATATTTGACATTATGATAAAATAATAATAATAATATTCATATACTCACACCTATTATCTAGCTAGCCCAAAGTTTAGCATCATTAAGAGCTTGTGTTATGGATACTAGATAACGGAGAAATAATGATAAAATATGTATATAAATATTAGAAATATACAAAATAAACTTAAAAACATCCATGACTCGGAAACAAATGCTCGTACTCATCATACAAACATTTGCTCTTACCGGGATTCGAACCCGGACCCTCTTGACCAAGTAGCCTGTCTAGTAAGGCATCCTCCTCTACTATGATATGGTTCACTATGATTATTATTATTATTAGTATTATTGTATGGTCGGTTGGTATGGGAACCCGGACCCTCTTGACCAAGTAGCCTGTCTAGTAAGGCATCCTCCTCTACTATGATATGGTTCACTATGATTATTATTATTATTAGTATTATTGTATGGTCGGTTGGTATGGTCGGATCCTCTTTCACTAGGATATTCTTTGAATAGGTAGTATACTTATTTGAATGGCTCTGTAAAGTACTAACTAATTAGGCATACTAAACTTGTGGAAGCTTGTTATAAGTTTATAACCGCTAAAGTTATGTAGGTATGCCTAATACGCTAAAATACGAAGTTAACGAAACATTAATGAAAACATTCAATTTTAATGTTTGTGTTAGTTTACAAATTAGATTTGTGTTACCATTGCGATATTTTTGTCAATTCTGACATTCTTCATTTTGGTGGCTTTGTATAGGTATTCTTTTAGGTAATGTTTTGATAGCATAACAATCTTAATTATTACAAACTTTCATTTAATATCCACCAATAAGTTTTTAACTATTGTTGCTAGGTTTCTATATATTTATTGAATAAATAATTTATTATTTAGGCTGGCGCGTAATGTTACCTACAATAGAATTCTTTGGAGCAGTCATACGACCATTTATGTTGTTTAAAGTTTTTATGGGTGGCACGCAAGCATACCGCATCTTCATGGTGAGCGGTTACCGATAATGTTATTGCTGAACAATATTAGGTATAATAAATAAACAGTCAGGGTCAATTAAACATATTATACCAAATAAAAGACATTACCAGCACGTGCCTTCCATGACATTATATTACTAATCACTTTAAATTTCATAACTTTTTAAAATTGCTGAAAACAGAACGCGCGTTAGTCCAGTGACCCAGTTTTCGCGGCAAAACTAATGCCAGTGCTATTTTTCGCGCGCACCCGATGAGTGTGGCGTCCATTCGGATACTGAGATTAGAATCGGAAGGATTTACCTTGAAGCACCGTCTAAAATTGGAACAATGGAATTTATTGTTACTATAAAAAGTCCAATTCATTGTAGAGATGTTACGAAATAGGAAAATACAGCGCTGTCAAAGAGAAAGATGTCATACAAATCTTTTTAGATTTGTATAACATCTTTCTCTTTGACAAATCTAATAGGAATACTAGTCTAATTCACTTGCTAATGTTCATTAGCGTCTCGGTGCTTGCGACCACAATGTTATGTAGGTACCTACTCATCATCATCATCATCACCAGCCTAAATTGCTGGGCACATGCCTTCGTACATGGGAGAAACACATGAGGAGCTTGGGCCATAACACCACCACGCTGGCCCAATGCGGGTTAGTGGGTTAAAGCGGGTGCAACACCAACGGGGACCAACGGCTTTACGTGCCTTCCGAAGCACGAAGGAGCTCAAGATAATAAACTTTGATTGACCCATCAAGATCAATGCGCTGTAGGGGAAAGAGCACACGCAAGTACCCTCGCGCTCTCCCGTGATTCGGTCCGTATGCCGCAAGGCAGGTAGGACCATGGGTTGGTGGAGGGTTGACCCATCAAGATCGACCATGGCGAAAGTTGCTTTGTTTTTCGTATCGAAACCAGAGCGATCAAACTAATACGCCAACGAGCTCCTCATGTACCTACTTCAAAATTGTTAGCTAAAGTGACATTCGTCGGGAACATGTACCGACTGTCCCCGACGAATGTCTCTTTAGCTAGTAAAACTAACAATTTTAACGATTATTAAAGCAATAAACCAATTAAATAAAGACAAAGTCAACACTAGAGATGTATGTTCAAGACCTTTCACAATCCCAGTGACTGGTATGCTCTAACCACGACCTACCATAAAGAACTTGCGTGAAGTTTCTGAATTTCTTTTTTACGTTAGGAACGATAAGTTATGCCGAAGGACAATGGTTGAATCCGGCAGAAAAACTTTGACTTCTGGCAGAGTTTTTGTGTGGTTGGTAGGAAGATTGTTTGTGTGATTGTTAGATTCAAGTTTTTTTTTTTATAATCCGTTAAAACCGAAATAATTTTGGATTTTTATGTGACAGAATAGCCTTAAAGCCTACTTATACCATACACACAAAAACTTCATAAACGATCTGACTGGGCAGATAACGATCTGCCGGATTCTGTCCGCGGTCTTAACAATTTCGATATTATTACGTTTTAGCACCTAATTGAATAATTTTACAAAAACCGACGTCTTGGTTTCGGTTCATAGGTTTCTCGCCAATTCTCGGTAGCTCAATAAACAGAGCAGTCATCCAGACTGTGAAGGTTTACTTCCCACCCTGCATGAGATCTGTATTTTTAACCGACTTCAAAAAAGGAGGAGGTTATCAATTCGTCTGTATGTTTTTATTTTATTTTATTTTTTATGTCACCTCAGAACTTTTGACTGGGTGAACCGATATTGGTGGTTTTTTTTTGTTCGATGCGGAATAGGTCCCAATTGGTCCCATAAAATGTTTCGAAAATCCATTAGGTAGTTAGGTTTTTAAATCAAAAAAACTGGAAAAATTAAGTCGTACTACATATGCGAAATTGCGGATTTTTGCTTTCCTATGATTTTTTAGTGAAATGATACGATAGTAGAAAACTATATGTATAAGCTCGCGGTTCCCCATCTAGCTTTGACCTTCAAATTTTATCACTAAAAATTTGCGAAAAAAAAATTTAATCAAAAATAAAATCGACTCCAAAAAACTAAAAAGATTAAAATAATTAAATTTTAGTAGGTAGGTACTCATCCCCTAGGAACATATTTTTGAAGTTGGTGCTAAGTTGTTTCCAGAAACCATAGATAGTGATGCACCGACTCCAAAAATATGTTCCTAGGGGATGAGTACCTACTAATTTTTTTTTATTTTATCCTTTTCAGTTTTTTGGATTTGGTTTTAATTTTTGTTTAATTTTTTTTCTAGTCTAGACATTTTGTAAATATCTTCTATGTTCTTGTATGTTCTTTGACAACCAGCTGGGCGAGCGGTCGTACCCCTTGCTATGCAGGCTACTCGGTCAAGAGGTCCCGGGTTCGAATCCCGGTAGGAGCAAATGTTTGTATGATGAGTACGAGCATTCGTTTACTTACGAGTCATGGTTGTTTATATGTGTATTTAGTATATTTCTAATATTTATACATATTATTATCATTATTTCTCCGTTGTCTAGTATCCATAACACAAGCTCTTAATGATGCTTACTTTGGACTAGATAATAGTTGTGAGTGTATGAATATTATATTTAAGTATTTGTCTTTGAAACATTACCTATTTGTGAACGTAATATTTTTAAAAAGCAACGAACTACTATGAAAATCATACTGAAAACTTAGAATAATACTGGAAGAAATGGAGAGCTCTCTAAGCGGTTGGCGCAGCGCGGACAGAGGAGGGCTACCGGCGCGGCACTTCGGTCCAAATGTTTTTTTTATATTTGCGCAAATGATATAATGAACTAGTTCATTCGCTCATTATCTGCATAGATCTTTAGTGTAGGCGCGTAGGCACAAGAAGGTCAACCGCAAAAAGTGTAGTGTCGACGACAGTTTGTAATGTTTTTGGAAAATTGGAAAAACGCTGCCCACTGTAATAATGGTAAAAAAAAACTAGATATTTTGAATGGTTTAAGCAGCGGTTACATTTTGAAAAAGTTGAATTGAAAAAGCAGTAAATAGGTAGTACCAAATTATTAAATTTAATTTACCTTACATCCTGCAAATCTGTAGTGAACCATTCACAGTTCCCCAGAACAATACATCAAAACAAATTCAATTAGACACGACGACCGTATCGTATTGATTGTTTTGCAGTGACTCTATTCCAGATTTATTTATTGATATATACCGCGGAACACTGCTACGATATCAGCACAATTAGTTCAAGTCCATGGTACTTTTATTGATTTTGTAGCACGATGCCTACTACTTATCGCCCTTAGTTGACTTTTCGATTGTTTCAAGCAATCGGTAGCACCGCATGCCAAGTTAATGGAACCTTTATACATAAGATCGCACTATAATGCCTCTAATCGCAACTTGACAAATATTTTACATTCGTTTGTTAAGATTACGATAGTAAAACAACTTTCGCCAATCGCCATGATCAATCCCGGGATGGGTCAATAAAGTTTGTTATCTCGAGCTCCTCCGTGCTTCGAAAGGCACGTTAAGCCCTTAGTCCTGTTGACACTGTAACCGCTTTAGCCCACCAACTCGTATTAGACCAATCAAAGAAGCTCGACCTGTGGTTAAGTGGTAACCGCTGCCCATAGACACCTGCATTAACAAGGAAAAAATGACTTGGTATTGCAGTGCGTTTTCATCATGAAGCCTAAGATGAAATGCCTTCCATGCCCAGTAACTTCACTGGCTACCTTTCCTTTCAATCTGAAACACAGCGAACTGTTTCACGGTTGAAATGAGAAAGGCGGTGGTGGACCTACTCAGACGACCCTACATACTCAGACTCAGACGGGTCTACCACCTATTGGTATTACCTTATAAAATAAACCGGGGAAGGATCTCCACATTGAGAATGTGAGAATCGTGGGCTATTGTAGGGTCGTGAGTTTTGTTCCGCACCAGAAGCACGTGCTGTGGACAAAGTCACGCTCCATCCTTTATGTCCACTTATTAGGAGACAATATTCGAGACAAATTGCCTTTTATCTATTTCTTTCTATTGACGAAGAGCAAAACAAACTTTTGTCTACTCCCCAGCCCGCCTAGCATGACCACCAAAACGCGATATGATACGATATGATAAAGCTATTTATCGCTTCGAATTGTCCAAAATCATTGGATATAACCGCCATCTTGAAATTTTATCGAAACTGCGAACTTGTATTGTATATATACTGTTCGCAGTTTCGATAAAATTTCAAAATAGCTGTTATATCCAATGATTTTTGACAGTTCGAAGCGATAAATAGCTTTATCATATCGCGTTTCGGTGGTCATGCTAGGCGGGCTGCCCCCTTATTCTCAACTGTCGGAAAGAATCCGAATTTCGGAAACTCTATGCCTGTCACTTTTTATCGCGCTGCGTCAAAGCGAGACGGCATGTGACTTGTCGAATCGAATCCGTGATCCGACAGTTGAGAATAAGGGGGCTGGAAGTGTGATACGAAGTATAAGGTAAAGTTGCTAGAGTTGCCAAAAACCGTTGGTCGTGTTGAGAGCAGGGGGACTTGCTGTCACATAACTTTTGACCGCTGGGCATTGAACGGGTGAGCAGGTACACTTATAAATTCTACAGCAATGAATGTGCATACTATATTTCACTGTTCATTTTATTTACAGAATTACGTCCAGACATAAAAATAGGTGAAAGGCACGATAATAATAAATGATTTGTGAATTTGAGGTGTCAGATACTTCCAAGATGCATTAAAATGTGTTACGCTAGCATTTTAATGCAATAAATGAAGAAATAATAAATACTGAAGACATGGCTGTATGGGCATTAGTACCCTTTGCCTTTCCATTACAGGGAGAATGAATTAAAAAAAACCTGTCAACGAGATTATTGTGACGTCATGAAGCCGTCCTAACGCTGCTCACGAAAAAGAGGTAGTGCATCGGTAGTGCAGTGTGTGCTTTATTGTCAAATTTGAGGTAATGTATGACTTATTTAGACTTTGTGAAAAATGTTGCAAACATTTTATTTTTGAATTGATAAAAACATGCTATAGTACTTTATTTGCTGCAAATACTTCCAAAATTTATTTTTTGTTTAAAACATAATTTGTTAGGGTCATTGACAGGAGTACACACAAATGAGCGAAAGTGTGGACCGAATTGATTGAACGCAAATAGCGCATATAGCACCGTATTCAATTCGGCCCAAGGCGCTTGCACTGTTTGAAACGTATGCAATAAAGGACCGTAAGGGTTGCTGTCACGGTCTGTCCTGTCACTGTCAGTTTGACGTACTACGTTGGCGTTAGTGTAAAAAATTCGTCTAACTATTTTCTATTTTCCATTTTACCTGATTTTATCGTGTAGTTGTAGACGTGCGCTATGCGAATATTGATTTATAAATTATAATGTCTTATAATAATTATGCCAATGGTCATTTATGTATGATTTATTAGACTCCGATATGTTGAACGTGCACAAAGTATGGCTATTCTCATGCCTCTGTGTTGTTGTTATCGTTGTTTTGTATTTCCAAGCAGAAATTGCTCGTTTAGAAGACAGATATTACAAATTAGGTGAGTCTTTTACGTTATGGAACAATTTATTTACCTTTAGTACAGTGTTTTCTTAGTCTTTTTGTTATAACAACATTTTCTTTACAGAATACAAAATCACTCAAACACGTCCAGAATCTCGTCAGTTTTTCCCGAAACCGATAGAGAGAGATGACGATGACTTAGTAGTTATATATAATAGGGTCCCTAAGACCGGGTCTACTAGTTTTGTGGGCGTAGCGTACGATTTGTGTAAGAAAAACCACTTTAAAGTGCTGCATATCAACATAACTGCGAACATGCATGTGATGTCGCTGAATAACCAATACAAATTCGCTCAGAATGTGACGAGATGGAATGAAGTGAAGCCTGCCTTATATCATGGGCATATGGCATTCCTTAATTTTGAAAGGTGAGCAACATTAAAACTTGATATTATTCAGAAATATTATGTAAAATTACTAATAATTCCATATTATAAAATTACTCATTTTTGGCAGTGTTATGAGACGACGTTATTTGGTGAATATTGTTGTAAGAAATAATATTTTCAAAGTTAATACATACTATAAACTAAACTTTTTTTTCTTAATAATTGTCGTGAGTGAGGCTCTAAGTGGTTTATTCTGCCTTAATAAAAGAAAAGAGTAAAAATGACACTTTCCAAAAATAAAATAGATAAATACTTTAGGACAAGAAAATGCATGTGTAGTTTGTTTTTATATTTCATATCAGTAATTGAGATATAATAAGTAGGTAATTATACCATAAAAACTAATCTTCTTAAAAGCACTTAAGAACTCACTGTTTTCAGACCTATGAAATATGTAGGCTGCAATGCTAATTGTCAATTAAATTTTATTATTATTTTAGGTTGGGGACATCATCAAGGCCTATATTTATAAACTTAATAAGGAAGCCTCTAGACCGTCTAGTCTCATACTACTATTTTCTTCGGAATGGAGACAACTTTAGACCTCATTTAGTTAGAAAAAAACATGGTGATAAAATGGTGAGTATTATCTGTCAAATTATATAGCTTTAAAAAGAAAGAAATTAGACAATCATAAAATTGTGCTAACCTTGTAGCACTCATGGCTATTTAGTGGCATTTATTACCCACAAACCAAATACATAGATATTCTATAGTTAAGGAGACACTAGTGGGTTGGCTAGGAACAAATGATTAGTCAAGTCACTCATTAAATAAAATAATAGTAAAAACTTTATTGCAAAAATTGTGCTTTAATACATTAAATCGAGCTGATAAGAAAATAAATAAGTCTCTCACAATTTAACTCAATAGGCATACAATATTTTATGTCAAAGAATATTCTAAGTAAATCAATACCTCATGTCAAACATTCCATCATATATAAACAATTATCATTATTAATCTCTCTCAATTTCAGTATATAAAAACACAATTGAAGTGCAGCAATTCCAGGCGCAATGGTTTTTTAATTGTCTGAAGCTCCTGGGTGTCCTAATTATAACTATGATATTGTTTAAATTTTGTTACCATTGGCTAGTGCAAGAAAAATTGTTTTTGATAAACATTTACTCATTACTAACCTAAACCATTTCTTAAGACACTTGTTCAAATATTTGTGCTGACATGAATGTGACTGATGACTAATTTCCTAAAACATATGTTTTGCATGAAACAGTTCAGTGAAAAACATTTTATTGTTTATTTGTAGACATTCGACGAATGTGTTGAAAAGGAGCAACCTGATTGTGACCCAAATAATATGTGGCTACAAGTGCCATTTTTCTGTGGACATTCTGCACAATGTTGGTATGTATCTTATTATGTTTTTTTCATGATGTCAGCTACTAAGATGTGACATCCATATTGCTAGCTAAGTGCTAGACATAATTTTACACAACTTAAAAAAGGTGTTTACCCACCCTAAATTATGTATGCTAATTTAATCAGAAGCTGATCCCACATTTTTTTAATTGCTATTAAATATAATATCGCCGGGTTAGTGCAAATACCAACTAACCCATAGAATTGTAGTTTTGAGTTATTGCGTTTTTAAAGTTTGGGAATCTGAAACTAATGTTAGATAAAAGATTTTGTCATTTTTGCTATGATCATCTGCATTCTTATCTATTCATGTTTTTAATTATGTAAAATAAAATCAGATAAATTCATCGTAAATCCGAAAAACAACAGTTTTTTTGTCACTCACCCCCATGTAGTTGGTTTTACTTCTATAATGAGAAATATCGATAACTAAAAAACGGAAGGTAAATAGTGAATATAAATAAGCTTGAATTATTAATTTAATTATTATTTTGGAGGCAAACAGACAACGGTGAATGTGGGTCTTCTAGTTTTCAATAAAAATTTAAAAATCTATTTAGCTAGTTGGTTTTACCTCCCGATTTAAAGAAGAAAAATAATTAAGTTTAATATAAATACCATCAAAACTATTCTAATTAGATTAATTTACAGAATAAATAAAAAACAGTAAAACTACATTAATTTAAACAACATGGTAAAAAATAGTCTATATTTTAAAAAAAGACAAGAAGAAAATACACGCTTATTGTTCTTCTTCTGAAGAGTCTGATAATTAAGCATCTGGTACGCGATCAATTTGTAAACTTTCCGTCTTTAAATCAAACTAGGCATGGTATTCATCGGTAATTACCCCCTTCTTACAAAGAGTTAGCAAATCTCTTTTTTTGGCATCCGTAATTGGCAATGGGGCAAAATTTATTCGTGTTAGTTCACTAGGCAGTTTTTTACTGTTGTCAGTATGCTGCTGCAGTGTGCTGCAGCCACTATGTGGTGGAAGATTACCCACTTTATTCTACCTAGTTCCATACTGATGTGAATGAGTTGATGGTGGTAAGCAGACATCCTAACCTTCTGTAACATTAGTGCCTGCGAAATCGATGATAAAAAAGTGGTTTGACATGTCATAATTATAAAAATCTTCATTTCGCCTTTGACATAGGTACTTTATCCTTTTTATTTTCAACCACGCAACTATTCCTCCTTTAGTAGGTATTCTTTATTCTTTTTGTCATAACATAATTAATGTGTACCGCTTAGCTTTTTAAGTCTAGAAACTCATTATAATAGGGGTTAAAGTATGAACTTGCCGTTTTATTGTAATATACTTCGAATTGACATAGAACCTTCATGGGTTGAAATTTTTGAGTGAAACTTGGTACCTATGAGGCTCTTCTTCTAAAAAATGTGCAACATTCGATTATCAATTTCAGTTGTTTTTTTTTATTCAGCTTAGACAAGAAAGATGGATACTTCGGAAATACTAGTGATTTTTGTTTGAATGCGAGTTCCGACGCGGAACCAACGCGGCAGAAACAGCTCGCGATATCGGTTTTTTTCCCGGTCGTCCCCACCCTGTCGTCCCCACTGGGTACGAGTGGGAAAAAAAGTTTCGTTGGTCCCCAGTGAATCTACACCACTGGGTTCAAGTCCAATATTGGATCGAATTGTAAGCGAAAAATGCAATGGCTGACCCCAGGTCAAACGCCGCAACAGTGTCCTAAAGCAAAGCTTACTAATAAAAAGGTAATGGTAACTATTTGGTGGTCTCAGCATGGTGTTATTCACTATAGCTTTCTCTGATCTGGTCAAGCAATAACGGCAGATGTCTACTGTGCCGAACTCCGAACAATGAAAGCAAAACTTGCAGTGAAACAGCCCCGACTCATGAATCGATCTTCACCGTTATTGCTCCATGATTACGCGAGACCTCATACAGCACGAGAAACCATTTTAACTCTACAGTAACTGCAACTAGAAACCATTCGTCACCCTCCGTATTCGCCAGACCTTGCTCCAACGGACTACCATTTTTTTTGGTGAATTGGACAATTTTCTACGTGATAAAAAGTTTTCTTCCCAGGAGGCAGTACAAAATGCTTTCACCGAGTTTGTAGAATCTAGATCACCAGAGTTCTATCGCAAAGGCACAAATGACCTTCCTATTCGATAGCAGCAATGTGTAGATAATAATGGTAGATATTTTGATTAAATAAATATGTTAGATTAGAAGAAAAAACGAATTTCAATTTTTGGTACAAATTGGCAATTTCATACTTTAACCCCTAATGGGCGGGGCGTTAAGGTGCTGGAGTGGCGACCGCGTACGGGAAAACGGAAAGCGCAAAGTAGGACGGCCTCCCACTAGATGGACAGACGACCTGGTCAGGGTCGCGGGGAGCCGCTGGACGCAGGCTGCGCAGAACCGTTCTATTTGGAGATCGATGGGGGAGGCCTTCATAGGCTGGTATGATGATGATGAACCCCTAATATTTCATTTCTTTCACTTTGTAGGGTTTTTCCCCCCTTAGATTTACGAGAAGAACGGGCTCTTCGGAAGACGTTTGACCATTCAATCATTGAATAGATTGCTGTGTTTTTTTTCTGATTCAATACTACTGTGCATGGAATCAACTTCCATGTATCGAAATGTATGCCTGGATCGAAATTACGTACCAATACCATTAACCAGCGGATAATTAATTGGTTTTACCTCTAGAATTTATTTGTTGTAATCGGAGTAAAATAGTGGTGGTAAAAGCGATTATCGTGGTTTAAATGTTTTAACTTTATTTTATCGTATAGTTTAATTTGGACTATACGACAAGTAAAAACGATTATCCTTTTTTAGTTTGTATAACCAGCTGCGTTGTAAATTAAACTCATATTTTTTCTATTGGTAATTTCTATTAAGTTAAGTTGGTATATTTTAATCCTAGAATTCTAGAGCTATTTGGATGATTCGAGTTATTGGTAAGATAAATTACATTGAAATAATTTATTTTGGCCCTCTAGTTTCTTTTTATTCTGCTTATTATCCGATGGTACTCATTTTTTCCCTTGGAGATTGTTGTAAAATATATAGTTTAGACGGTTTTGCATCTCACTAACTCCGAAACCAATAGGTGTTTTGCTTAGTTAGTTTTACCATTCGAAAAAGGATAAAATTTTGAGTATAATGGCACCTTTATCTCAATTTTTCAAAAGTGCCAGTTAGTTGGTTTTTGCACTAACCCGGCGATATGTGGCTTTATCAAAACACGCAGACATGCAGTCGGTAGGTAACCGACATTAACATAATAATATAAAAAAGTAAATTTCTCAAAAAATGTAAGATATGAGGTATTCATTAATACTTCACTGTCGATATAACCACTTCACCACAATATTATTATTAATAAAGACATAGCACATTGCAGTAAACTAATTTTGTGGAAATTAATATTTTTTTATGTACTTATCAAATTATTTACTATGTACTAAATATTTAAGTCATTGTTACTCACCGTTAATTTTTGCATTGTATTATAATCAATTTATGTCAAAATTCTCTTCATATTATCATTTGAAAGGAAAATTTCATGTTTCAACGAAAATGGTATGTCGGAGCATGATAATTATATTTTGATGGCCTTACAATAAAATAGATAATGTAATAGTTAAAATGTTTATCATAATTAAAATTATACACTGTGATAAACTATTTTATGTGTATTACAAGGTTGTAGAGATAAAAAAGGATTAATATGAACTATGTAGCTAGAGAAATATATAAAAGAGATATGTTATAAAGGAGATAAAGTTTTGGGCTAGTACATGACCATTTCAGATTGTACACAAAAATGTAATGACATAGTTTTACTTTCTTTAACATAAACCCCTTTTTTGCAAAAAAATATAAAAAATCACAGTAGCTATTGCATAAAAATGCCAACGTAGAAGTCATAAAAGCGCCCAAAAGTATTCTGTCCATAGCCACAATAGTGCTGTTAAAAAGTTGACTTTTAATTCTATATCGACATTTATTAAAATTGTGATTTCAACTAATTTTATTTTATTTATTGTTGTTTAATGTTAAATCCGTTTATTACTACACCACTCGGCTACAACAATTTGTAAAATAAAATATAAATAAGTATTAACATACATTGGCCGCCCGCGCATATGTCGGCTAAAACACCAAAAGGTTGCCATGCCAAAATTTATTTTATGTATTACTAGCTGTCCCGGCAAACGTTGTTTTGCCATTAAAAAATGTCAAATAAAAAAATAGATAGCCGATTCTCAGACCTACTGAATATACATATAAAATTTCATGAAAATCGGTCAAGCCGCTTCGGAGCAGTATGGTAACAAAATTTGCGACACGAGAATTTTATAATATGAGATTAGTTTTAGATATAACAAAAGCATTAACACCAGTACCACTATGTTTAATGTTTAGTTACATTCCATCCAATAAATTTTATGATGGATATCAAGGTCGTAAACAGATTAATAACGAACCGAGCGCTAGGGCACTTGACCCCTCATGTTAGTAGTTGCGCAAACAACTTGCTACGTGCATAATTAGGTTTCCCGCAGCGGGGAAAGAAATCTGACGCGGGCGGATTTTTTTTACCATTTTATCACTGATCTTGCTAACTTCCCTAGCAAACACACTGCGTTAGCGTGTAGGTACGGTTGTCCAGGCAGTACGGACTTGTTTAGTATTGCAGGTCCGTTGTCATCCTGAGACCAAGATGAAATGCCTTCATGCACAGTAATTACACTAGCTACCTTTCTCTTCAATCCGAAACAGAGTGAATTGCTTTACGGCGAAAATAGAAAAGACAGTACCTATACGATATATTTGTATAGAACAACTGATTTCATTTTCGTGATTTTAGAGTTTCCCCGATAGTGAAACTGTCTCAACCGTTTGGTTATACTATAGGCGAAATCACGGGACTGTACCCAGCTCTTGCTAGCTATACTCACGAAGTGAACCGTGTCAATGCCAACAAATATTGACTACCGGCAAGTGTTAAAATCGCTCGATGGCGTAGTGATTTAAGCGCTCTGGTTTCGATTACGAAAACAAAGCAAGTTTCGCCATGGTCGGTCCCGGGATGGGTCAATCAAATTTATAATCTCGAACTCCTCCGTGCTTCGGAAGGCACGTTAAAGCGTTGGTCCCGGTTGTTCCTGCAACCGCTTTAACCCACCAACCAGCATTGGGCCAGCGTGGTTTTTTTTTATACAACTAGATGACAAACAAGCTGACGGCCCACCTGATGGTAAGCGGTTACCGCCGTCTATAAACACCTGCAATAACAAGGAAAAATCACTTGATATTGCAGGAGTGTTGTCATCCTGGGGCCTAAGGTGAAATGCCGTCCATGCCCAGTAATTACACTGGCTACCTTTCCCTTCAATTCGAAACACAGCGAACTATTTCACGGCTGAAATAAGAAAGGCGGTGGTACCTACCCAGACGACCCTACATACGGGCCTACCACCTAGTGGTGGTGTTATGGCTCAATCTCCTCATGTGTTTCTCCCATGTAGGAAGGCCTGTGCCCAGCAGTGGGACGTATATAGGCTGATAATGATGATGTTGATGAAGTGTTAAAATTGGATATGTATGTTCATTGTTTTATGAGACAAATGTTTACAGGAAACCTGGCAACCACTGGGCGCTACAGCAGGCGAAACAGAACCTAGTTAATCACTACCTTGTGGTGGGCGTCACCGAAGAGATGCTGGACTTCATCTCGGTACTAGAGACCACACTCCCGAGGTTATTCAAGGGAGCCACGGAACACTACTTAAATAGCAACAAGTCCCACCTTAGACAGACCAGCGCGAAGCTAGCCCCCAGCCAGGTGACCATAGAGAAAATTCAAAAATCCAACGTCTGGAAAATGGAAAACGAACTTTATGAATTCGCTCTAGAACATTTCAAATTTGTCAAAAAAAGGTTGTCACTAAAAGAACCCAACAGTGTAGCTCAAATTTATTTCTACGAAAAGATACGGCCTAAATGAGACTGCCTGCTGTTATTTAAGGTGTTATTTCGTTTGTGTAAACCTACTAGTGCAAACTATTTCTAATCTCACTAGACACTTAGAGAAAATTTTATTGTTGTTTTGTTAAATTAAATAGAGACTAATACGAATATTTAGCACGGTAATAGAAAGGTAAACATAATCTTTACATGCGCAAATAGACTTTATGTGCTTTTAGTAAGGTTGACAATTCGTCGTATTGTATCTGGTAAAGCGGTTGTACTAGTTACACGCAAAGTATTTGTAATCTAATCACAATTATTATAAAATTCATATTGAATTGACTACTTACTGCTATTAATAGTAAAATAAATAAATTAACGGCACTACAATGGTAATAATATCATTCCATGCTAAAGCATGCAATATTATTTTATAAAAGACAAAATATAATAATTACACCTACTTCAAATTATGTATTTAGATACATTATTAATGTTGATATTATTTTTTAAATAAAACCACTTTACCGTTGATACTATTACTATGTACAGGTTGGTGCCGTCAATACGACAATAAATTAAAACATCGACTATATTAGTTCATAGAAATGGTTTGCCACTTTCAAAAACATCTTTTTCATTTCTTAATTATATATCATTTCTATGAAATAATTTCATAAAAATGCTATGAAATTATCAAATGAATAAGATGTATTAACATAGTTAGGTACCATGTTTTAATTTATTGTCGTATTGACGGCACCATCCTGTATAGAAATATAATATTATTACAGTACTTAATATTATTATTTATGCGGTCAAGTATATTGGGGCCGATTCTGTTGATATTCTCTAAAACAAAATTTTATTTTTATTTCTCTCTCTCTTTCCATGTTAGTAAGAAAGGGGTGGAATGATCAATGCACGGGCTTACTTTAGTCGGCATGTCTTTTTTTGCTTTAAAGAAGCTATTTTTGGGAACCTCAAATTTGACCTTTTTGTTTGATTTTGTTAAAATGGTAGCACTTAACTTTGAGTTTCAGTCGGTGCACAGAAGCATTGTCTTGAAATCATTCTATTTCTTCCTGAATGCGAAGGAGAGAGGCAATGAACTTAAAATTTGTTTTAGACTGTCTACTACAGAATCAGATCCAACAGCTAAATAACGTAATTTTATTATAAATAATTGTTATTAAAATTAATAGAGATTTGGGCATTGAAACTCATTTGAAAGTTAAAAGAATGCCTGCCATGCGTAACGTTGCAAAAATACACGAATAGATTTTCGGCCTGAACGAGGTGTGAAGATGGCGTCTTAAAAAATATTTATTCACGCTTTTAAATTTTTTATTAAAAAATATTTGGAAGTAATCGCTTTTATCAAAGAAATAATATTAAATGTACAAGAGCCCTGCTACAGCCTTTGCATCATGTTACTAATAGCATACTTAAATTCGTGTTACTCATAAATTTCGAATATAGAATATCCGTCTTAATTTTCGAATATAGAATATCTTCTTGCGTTAAATAATTATGTCGATTCTCGCTTAATATAGCTCACGGTAAATCCCCTGATCTATATTGAAATTTGCTGAGCCGCAACGCTTCGCATCGCAGTGTTCCCTAAATTATAATCGCGCTTTAAAAAGTATGCCTCATTATTGCAAATAATTACACTAATTAATTATGTTTTTATTTTATTTTAACTTAGCCAATAATTGTGTTCGTGTGTTTAAGTTATTTAATTGTCTGTATATTTTGTTTGTGTTATATTTTTTATAGTCATAGTTTTACGAAAAAGACAAAAACATCCAAACATCGAAAGATTACCAAAAATTTTTAAACAATTGAATTATGCTCAAACTTGTTCTTTCAGATTAGTCGTTAGTCGATCAGTCGACAGTCATTAATTGAAGTAAATGATCACGTAACAGCAACAACTACAAGTGGTAATTTTTTTTAGAGATGTATAATTTTATCTATTTAAAAGCAAGAATCTCATAATTAAAGTCGAAAAACGGCCTGCTGCCGTCTCACTAAATAAAATTAGCATCATTGTGTTTCATTCCAATGCAATAAAAAAGACAGGCTAATATTTTGTGGTGATAAATTCAAATTACATGGAATTTTGGAAGTTTAAGAAACATTTATATTATAATGTGGCCTTCTTTTGTAACTTATTTACAAGATTAGACATTCGCTCTTCTTGAAAGGATCTGAGCTTCATTTTTCATGTAGATCAGCCCTCTGACCGCTAACCATGAACTCTGAAAGTATTCTTAAATTCATGTTATCTCAATAATTTGTTCATCGAAAAACAACTCTTATGAGTAAACGGTAAGGTCGGTTTTACGATGAATTTACGGTCGTAAAAATGCTATCAGACCGTATTATCATTTCCCACATAGTCGTAGTTGCCTTGTTTGAAGAAAATAATATAATAATCAAATAGAAGAATTTAAAAGCATAATAAAGTTATTGAAAAAATAGCAACAACAATAATCGACATTCCAGGTCGTGGGTTCGCATCCCACCCATGGACATGGTTTTTTTCCAGTCTGGACACTTTCTGAATATTTTTCAAAAAAACAATTTTATTTTTAACATTAAGTACCTATACTAACAATTTTTTTCTACTTTAAATACTTTTCTAAAATTATTATGTAAACAAATAAGAATACTTAATTACACCTTAGCTTTAACATGAAAGTCTCACTTAACCCACCATAAAGTAGGCATTATATTGTTATTATTATTTTTATTATAAAACTCCCACGATGAACGTGCGTATGGCGAAATGGGAAAATGATATAATGAAAAATTACTAAAGGATATTATTGAATATTATCGTGTAAGCTTAGCCAATTTTATCTATATGTATATAAAAGGTATGTACCTATGTAGGTATGTTTTATTTTTAACCGACTAGGTAACAGATTTTAAAATTATTGAATCTTATTTTACAGTAATTATGTCTAACATTTTAACATTGTGATATTTTTAAGTCCATCCAGCCTATATTTTTATTGTTTTCGTTTATATATGTCAGGTTACGGAATGTATTGGCTAATTATATGGTTCAACTGCCTACATATTCTTTTTGCACATTTTTGAGATGCAATTTTCGTAGTAAGTAATTTGGGACCATATCAATACCCCGTATTTGATATTGTTTTTATATAATTGTATTATCCACTGATTTTTTATTGACATTATAACTAATTTTAATTTAAGATATAGTACATATTATTACTAATTTTAATTTAAGATGTAGTGGTATTTTCGGGCCATTTTTGATCGTTCGTCTGGGGTAGCACCCAGGGGAGTTATTACCCTGGGCACATAATATGACAGAGGACTATTTTATTGACAACGGGCAAACAGAATTTGGGGTCCCCATGTATTGCGGGGCCCTGGGCACTTGCCCAGAGTAGAGAATTGAAAAGAGGGCCTGGGTAGCACCTTCACCTTACAGAAGACAGCTAAATATCACTACTTTGTTGTGTTACTGTGGCGCGTGGGGTCGGTAGATCGAAAATGTTGCGGCCAGGGGGACTCGTCTGATGTGCCCGACAGCATAGGTGATTGGTCCCCCTGGTCAGATGCGGCGCTAGACATGACGTCACATTTCAAAATCTAATTCTTACATCTAAGTGTTAAAATGCCAAATTTGTACTATTAAAGAAATACTAAAAATATTTCCTACTCTATCTGTATGAATATACGGTTTAAATTGTATTGTTGGAGAGTTCACACTCGCTTTACTAGTGTCACGCGCCCGTCTCTTGTGAGCCCTTTGATAAATGCACAAATGCCGCTACACGCGCCGCGCATTGCCGTGATGTCATTGTTTCGCCTATTCGTCAATAAATGTTAAATTGCTAAATATGTGATGTCACACTATGGTCCCACAAATGTGACAAGGACGGGGGAGGGGTCAAAAAATCACGATATTTTTGTGACGTACGTGAGATGATCCTAGAAAAAAAAACTTCTGCGAGCCCAACAGGCGCGAGGTCATCTGCGGTGTATTTCTATTGATTTTCACTAGATAGGAAACGTGAGAGGTGCCTAAGTAGCTTCGAGCGCCAAAAGGTTACGGTAACCGCTTACCACCAGGCGGGTCGTACGCCCTAGCTACCCTTATCGAATAAAAAAAATGTTATAGGTAATTTGTATTTCTGCGTACAATCACTATAATTACAATGGTAGTTATTTATATTTTTTTGTATGTACGTAAGTAAAGAAATGTTTCTTAAGTAATTTTGTTTGTACCGTCAACAGTACATCAAGCGTAACAGTTTGACCTTGAGACCGCCCTTACTGCGCTCGTAATAGAGGTGGCTATCGCAGTTCAACTGTGACACAGGTTGTGCTGTTGTCTTTATATGCGCAATTGTTATTATTACTAAATAAGTGTTCTAAAATACTCGTGTACTTTAGTAAGAATCGAAATCCCTTAATACCTTTAAGAGAGAAGGTGACCCCGCTTGAATGAGCACTAGTACTGCCGCAACTGCCGTTTATATCGCATTGTTCTGCTGTTTCATATTTTGACAGTGCGCAGTGAATCGACTCGTGTACAGAGTGAACTAGAAGATTGGCGCTACTCTACCTATGACGCCAGAGCTCCAGCGTAGATGGTGCGCACGCGCATGCGTTTCGAGCATTAGGTACTATCGTACGCATCACCATTATATCAGCCTATGATGTCTGCTGCTGAATAAAGGCTTCCCCTATCGATTTCTAAACGGAACAGTACTGCGCAGCCCAATTCATTGCCTCCCGCGATCCTGATATCGTCTTTCCATTCTGTATGAAGGACGCAATGAACGACGGACATCTCCGTCCTTCATTGCGCTTTCCGGTACCTAGTCGCCCTGCTAGAACTCAAAAACCCAGTCTGTTCTGTCCAGAGATTTCCTCACTTCTGATTCTAACTTATAGGGAAATTCGACGACTTAGTAACGCTTTTTTGAAGTAAAGGCACCCGGGAAGTTTTTACTCGTTTTTAGAAAATGGCGGTATAACAATACAGCAGAACAAGAATTTGCGTGAACAGTTGAAGTATATGTGGGGTTCAGCTCTTAATGACTTTTTAAATGCACACGGCGCCGGCGCCGCTATACATCGGACACGGCGCGCCGGCGCCGCGTTACAGCGGTCGCCGCGTGCCACGGTACTCTGTCACTCCATTAGAATATTCTCTTAGTAATTCATACATCACTATTTTACACTGCCTGGCGATCGAGCAAAAGCCGCGTGCATGTGTTAAGGCGCTTATTGGTTAAGTAGTGTTCATAAATAAGTTATGGCTACTCATAAAAATATTATATCGAGCCTTTCTTAGACATAAGTGATAGAATGTTCTTCCATTAATCAGATTATTATATCAGCGATGTAAATAATCCTGTAAAGAAATGTAATATTTAATGTACAGTTCATCGGTAGTGTTGTCAGAATATCAAAGCACATTTTAATAATCACCTACTTCATGTTATCAAAAATTTGGTTCAAACTTTTTTTATTGGTGCTTTACAATTTTAAAATATATCTGTCATGCTTATTAGTCCAGAATCTAGACACATTTTACACAAGATTTAAGTACCTACAGTTTATCTCTTTTATTTCACTATGTAAATGAAAAAGATTGCAAAAATTCATTAAGCGTTCATTAAGATTTTTTTGTAGTTATCATTAATTGCTAGGGTCTACAAATTATTATCAACCTATTTTAAAATTATTTTAAACCCGCAACTGTACTTCTTTCTCACTCTTAGCAAAGGAAATAGCCAATCAAACATTGAAATTAATTTTATGACATTAAATTCTACGAAAACATAAATCTTGTGAAAGCTAAAGAAAGTATGTCAAAAAATAGCTAAATTTATTAAATCAATGGCAGCAGATTTCTTTGATTGTTAGTTCTAAATGATTAGATCTTTTCGGGTACTAAGTATTAAAAATAGAACTATCTGTATTATGATACAGTGGAAGGTATTAGAAATGTTACAATTTGTATCTATTTTTTAACCGGCTTCAGATAAGGAGGAGGTTATCAATTCGTCTTTATCTTTTTTTTGTATGCTTATTTCCTCACAACTCTTTTATTTATTAACCGATTTTGAAAATTGATTTTTTAATTGATACATTTAAATTGGTGCCATATTTTTTTTTTACAAAATCGAATCACTACTGGGTTTTAAAACATAATAATAATTAAGTCATCATTTTTTTTTATGTAAGCGAAATCGCGGTTTTTTGCCTTCTTGATACTTTCAGTGGTACTTGTGATATTTCTATTGACGTTGGAATACTACCAGGTTGGTCCACGATCGCCATCTGGCTTTGACCTTCGAAATTTATTACTAGAAATTGTAAAAAAAATTAAACAACAAGAAAAAGAGACTTCAAAACACTAAAAAGGAAATAATGATTATATTTAATAATGTAATTGGAGTTGGCGCTACTTTCTATTGTTTCTAAAAACTTAGCACCAACAAAAAAAAATTTTTCTTCGCTATTCTGTTGTATACCTAACGTAATAATTAATAAAAGGCCTCGGTATACCTACTTACTGATATACTGACAATACTGCTGTACAAATGAATTATTACTTATCTAATATTAAATATTCAGATTGTATAGAAGTTATATGAATGTTTACTTAGCTCTTTTTTATTGTCAATATGTTCGTTAAAGTCTAATCGGTACTTATTTCAAACTTTATAGCCCTAAATCTGTACCTACACGTGTACTTAACTTTACGTCCTTCACTGATTTGTCATCAAAATGTATCAATATTACTTTATATATTTATAAACATATGATATTCATTGATAAAATATCGTCTACGCACATGTATATTTTTTTTTATACGTACAGTTATCGCAGATAGTACGTTCGACGTCACATCAGAATAAAATTGATCTAAAATGTTGCTTTAACCACATTAGTAGCTAAGCATAGGGTTCAATGAGTCAGACCCACGTTTTATCTTAATAACATATTCAGCTAGCACGGGTTACCTCCAGACGGAAGGGCTACAATAACTTTATGATCGCATACACCCATACTTAACTTATTATTATACGATTTAATAGCACATCAATGTAGCATATTTAAGAGCGGAAAACACTCAGTACAGGTTTATGAAACTTAAAGAGAGAATTCGCCAACAAATTGAGAATCAAATTTTTGGGAACAATAGGTAGGTAAATATATTTCTTATCGATTTTTTTTACTTACCTTCAACAAATGCTCTGCACGATCAACTCTTGCGGGTTGTCGTCACAGAGTACTAATTTCTCAGAGGAATCGGGTGACTTGATCAAATACTGCATCGATTCCATAGAAATAAAAAAATAATGTAATGAATCATACATAATCGTGAAGTTAAATTTTGACCTGCAACTTTTGATTTATAGCGGCAAAATTCTCAAAAAGCTGCAGCTAGCTAGGTACTCAATGGATCCACAGTTCATGGTTTGTGTAGTTTCATACATAAAATTTCATTACGCCCCAATCTTAATTGACCCTTATGTTTTACGTAAACAAAAGTGTTTTTTTTTTATTATAAAAGTTAAGATCAATTTCTGATGTGGTATCTACAAAATGTCAGATTTTCGCTTGATATGCAGTCGACCCTTCTGTCCACTGTACAAGCGATAGCACATCAATCTTACAAGTTTGACTCCATTCGAAATAGAGGTGGGTTTCGTAATCCAACTGTAACACTTAATGTGTCGTCGTTTGTATATTGCAAAGAGGAAGTAATATGCCCGATTCCGAAGATATGCTCCAAATTTCAAATTAAGTACAGTATTACATCTCTTTCTCTCTATGTGTAGGTAATAGGAAAACGATAGCAATAGACAATTTTAGAAGTTGTGTATGGAAGGTTCAAAATAGAACGCACCTTTCTGAACGTCAAATTTTATGACAGCCTATTTGCAATAAATTAGAGAAAGAGGTGAGACACTGCACTTAAATTTAGATTTATCGTGTGTAGGCTTAGTCCCAATATTGTGTTAAATTATAAAGCAACCAACATGTTAAATAAAACGATTATTTTTTCTGAAGTGTTTTTCTTTTTTGTGGCTCAGTAGGCAAACTAAATGACCCATTGGTTGGTATATTTATTTTTGTAGTTATTACCAATTGGTTATACAAAAATAATACAAAATAAATATAAAGAAGCGCGCTCAAGTACGTACGTAGGTACACAGCGCCTTTTTTTCTGTCAAGGCTTCAACACGGCGCAGGATACTTCTCGCAAATAACTGCGCAGAAGTGACGAAGCCTTGCTGACCGCCCGCTACTGGGCACAACAAGGCGGAGAATGCCCAACGTGGGCACTTTCCCGAAACAGGATGTTTGTGCATGTGACAGAGCCCCTGTCTGTCACCCGCCACCCTGGCCATGGTGGCCGGAGTTGGGCGGTATAACGCCGCATCCTGCGGCCGAGACGCCTTCGGCGAAGGTCTTGCGGGCCCGCTCTAGGGCTTCCTTCTATGAGATAACATCCTCACAGAAAGACGCCACACGCCACACAAAGCACGTACACAACGCTTGATGCACAGAATTGTATACTGTTATATAGTAGGCGGGGACACTCCAGGAACTGGCCCAGCAGCCTGCAGCTAGAAGTACTGACCACACTGGCAGCCGGCCTTCTTTTACCCGATAAAATTAAATGAGCTTTATATTTTTTATTTTTTTCATACCACCACCTGCCCAACTGAGCGTTATAGGCCCGTATGTAGGGGCGTCAGGGTAGGTATCACCGCCTTTCTTATTTTAGACGTGAAACAGTGAGTTCGCCTTAAGGGAAAGGTACCCAGTGTGGACGGCATTGGTCCCTTGGAGGGACAGTACCTACTCCTAGTGTAAGTTTTAGAATCGAAACGAAAACCATCATCGTCGTGTTCACCTCGTGTCGTGTACCTACATATAAAAAGTGGTTTCCAATCATTCACAACAGGCACTGCTGTTTCCATACTTTTTGGCAGCTGTCACAACGACGTTTTCGTTTCAATTCTATTGTACCAGGTCATTACGCGGCAATAATTCTTATGAATTGAGCTCGGTGGCGTATTGGTTTAAGCGTTCTGGTTTCGAAAACGAAAACAAAGCAACTTTCACCATGGTCGACCCCGTGATGGGTCAACCAAAATTTATAATCTCGAGCTCCTCCGTGCTTCGGAAGGCACGTTAAGCCGTTGGTCCCGGTTGTTAGTGCAACCGGTTTGACCCACCAACCCGCATTGGGCCAGCGTGGTGGGACGTATATAGCCTGGTGATGATGAATTGTTATAAAGTATCGAAAAATATACTGCAGAGTCGCCACAGATTAGAGTAAAATGAAAATGAAATATCTTTATTCAATTAGGCCCCCCAAGAAGCACTTTCGAATCGTCAACAAAAAAACCCTTATGTCTATTACATAAAAATAATATTAACTAACTAACAATTTAATTATGTTTGTCTCTCTGTCTTATCTGGATCTACGTAAGCTAAGAATGTTATAATGTCTGTCTATCGGTCTGTCTGTCGGTCCGTCTGTCCGTCAGTCAGTCTGTCTGTCTGTCTGTCTGTCAGTCAGTCTGTCTGTCTGTCTGTCTGAATTAACTCCGGTTGAAGTCACCACTTAATTTACTTTATCTGTTAGAATGTTTCTATTTTACTTACAGCCCCATAAAATAATAAAGCCATATGGACTTTATTATTTCATAGAAACGGTTTGCAATTTTCAAATACATCTTATTCATTTGACAATGCGGGTGTAGCACGCTTCCATCTTCGGCCTTACAACCCCAACCATCATCAGGTGAAAGGAAGAAGGCTATGAGTTACCCCGCTAAGAAAATGTTACTATAACATGAGCTCCTAATGATGCTTATTTAGACCGAACTAAAACTGACTTTGAGGATGTAAATAATGCCATTTCAAAAGTGCTATCCTGGTTTGAAAATAATATTTTTTTTTATATACAACTAGATGACAAACAAGCTGACGGCCCACCTGGTGGTAAGCGGTTACCGCCGCCTATAGACACCTGCAATAACAAGGAAAAGCACTTGATATTGCAGGTGCGTTTTCATCCTGAGGCCTAAGATGAAATGCCGTCCATGCCCAGTAATTACACTGGCTACCTTTCCCTTCAATCCGAAACACAGCGAACTGTTTCACGGCTGAAATAAGAAAGGCGGTGGTACCTACCCAGGCGACCCTACATATGGGTCTACCACCTAGTAAATAAAATTAACTAATTTATTGTTAAATTCAAAGAATACTAAGTGTATTAAATTAACTTTACCAAATGTAAGGCAGGTTAGTACTCATGTTGAAACCAATGAAGAAACTATTGAATTTGTTGACTCTACAGTATTTTTGGGAATTAAGTTAGATTCTCGTTTACAATGGTATCCTCATATCTCGTCCCTATCTAAAAGACTTAGTTCAGCTGCTTATGCTGTTAAAAAAAATAGGTCTTTGTGTGATGTTGAAACAGCAAGACTTGTTTACTTTGGTTACTTCCACAGTGTCATGTCGTATGGCTTGCTTTTGTGGGGCAAAGCAGCCGACATTGAAGATAGTTTTATTTTACAAAAAAGGGCTGTGCGTGCTATTTACGGACTCAAGCCACGTGATTCACTGAGGGATTTATTTAAAGAAATTAATATTTTGACCGTTGCTTCTCAATATATATATGAGAACATAATTTATGTTCACAAATATAAACATACCTTTTCAAAACATAGTGATATTCATAACTTAAACACTAGATATAAAAATAAACTTGCTGTTCCAAGTTTTAGACTTCACAAGACAAGTCGCTCATTCATGGGGAAATGTATACACGTTTATAACAAAGTCCCACCAAATGTAACTGAACTGCCTTTTCACAAACTTAAGTTGTATGTCAAACAAACTTTAATGAAAACAGGCTACTATAAGGTCCAAGAATATTTAGATGATAAGAATGCGTGGACACATTAAAATTCCTAAATGTTTTTTATGGTATTGTCTTACATTATTAAATGTTTATTTGCAAGTATTATGACTATTAACCTCTGTATACCTATATTGTGATTGTGCATTGTCCAGATAGCTTGAAAATAACGATAATACTTTTGACATTGGGTACCTACTTTTTTGGTACGTTGATACACATTCTCTTCTAATTTTAATTATTTTTTCGCTCGGCGGCACTGCTAAAGGTTATATTTTATTAACTACAAACATTGTAATTTATTATTTGAAAAGAGTGACTACACGAGTTTGTTGCCGGAATCTTCTCGGTAGTTCAACTTTTGGAACCGGTGTAAATTCAGACATGACAGACAGACAGAGACTATGTAGTGTAAAAATGTGGTTTTTTTGACGATTTAAAAGTGCTTCTTTGTGTCCTATTTAAATAAAATATTTTTGCTTTCTTTTTTTGTTTCTTCCTTTTCGTTGGGCTAGAAGATAGGTGTGAGTATATGAATATATAATTACTTTATAAATACTATATATTTTAATTACTAAGTAATTTTTCAAACATTTATAATAATGTTAAAATTAAAAATTAAGAATACCTACTTCATATTTATTTATAATTATAAAATGGAGCTGAACTACTGAGATTAATCTTTCGCCCCATACTATTCTGTGGTCGCAAAACAATAGAGATTGTATACCTACTACGTGACTACGTCATTTAAAATAACACAAAATCTGTTAGTGAGTACCTAAATATTGTACCTACATGGGGCATTAGGTTTGCATAGAAGAAATTACATGCTTTTTGAAATGCACATTTTGTCAGAAAGTGAAACACAAGGAACTTTATTAAGTTTCTTGTGTTATTTAATTGTATTGAATATATTGGCGCCCAAACAGGGACAATAATTATCTCACGTTGGGCGCCAAGAATATATAGGATTGATGATTAATATACTTAATTCTACGTATAGTACCTGCCTGTCTATAAAATAAAGAAAATATAGTTATTGCAAAAATATTTAAATAATCCGCAGTAAGACTCCCGGGGGTCTATGGCGGTAAAAAAATCAATTGTGCCTAGAATATGTGAGAATTGTGAATTTGAGTGACAGGATTAATATTATTGATTGTCTTAGATGCCCCAATTAGAAAATCTGTAAAAATTTATACAATAAAAGTAACTGTTAATTTTGTTTATTATTAAATAAACGAAATTGTAAAATTTTTGTTTATTAATTCCTTTCTAAGTAAATGATGATCTCATGCGTGATTGTCCCGATTTATAATGGTATACAATTATGTCAATCACAAATTTCCTTGAAATTGGTGTTTTACACACTGTTAAATTACTTATACGTACATCATTTGAACACGCACACTTTGAAAACTTTGTCTTTGAGTCGCCTAAACGTATCAATTATCGAAAGTATAACGCACATGAATAAAGTATCGGCGTCCTCCGGCTGTCTGGCTCACTGAAAAATTATTGACCCTAATGACTGTTTACATTAATATAATGTTCAATAAAGTACGCAAATATCCCATCACTCACAGCAGGCACATGCAAGGTGCCTTGCATTTTGTACGATAATTACCTACTCACGCAGTTGTTTCATTCAGGGGGACGTCGCTTTAATTATTCAATTGACTTTCTGTTTCACACCAATCGAAATGAATTCGGCAGGTGGGAAAGAGACGTGAGATACTATGCAAGCTGGTGTGGACATTAATGTGTAAGTTTCAGTTGTGTTTTAGGCGCGAGCGTGTGCGGTTGGCCAGCGATGCCATTTAGAATCAAACCGCTAGCAGAAATGCTATCACGACGGCACAACTTTCGAATAACCAAAAAGGGATCGATCAGTTAAAAAGTTTAAATTTGTGAAGATGAGAAAAATAATTTGGGATATCGTTATTTTTATTTAGTTTATTTTAAAGTCTGTTTACGAAGGTCGCGTCCTTCAATCGATAAACTATTAATTGTGACAACGTGTGATTGCCGTGGCCGGTAGACAACAGTGCCGGACGCGCGTTTTGGTTGTTTTTTTTTCTATAAGTGCCAATTTATTATTAGTTTAATTTTAGTACAGACCTAGTGTCGAACATTTACTGGCGAAGAGATTTGGATTAATCTGCATCTTCATGGAATATGGGCATCTGTTTAGACACTGGTAAGATATCGGCCATTAATGTTTATTATTAAAACATAAGTTTGTGTAGAAACTATCTGAAAAGCAGCTATCAAGTTCTATAGCTCTCTTTTAGTTCTCATTAATATGCTATGCCCAAATTTTTTGGCGGGTTCGGTTCGCGCTCTAGATCATATATATTTTAACGATATTTTTCTAAATTAGTTTTACGGAACATTGACGATTTTGGATATTGTAGGGTAAACGTTGGCTTATAACGCAAATACAGATAGACCAAAAGAATTTCACAGGGTTATCCCAAGTCCTTGGTAGCTCAGATGGTAATAGTAAGTCAACTGGATTGTGAAAGGTCGCGGGTTCGATCCCCGTTTCAGGACGTGAAACTTATTTAGTTTTTAAGTAAATATCTTACTGTAAATATACAAATGGTCGTGTAAAAGCTGTTTTGTTTACATATTTATATTGTTACTGTGATTAGTAGTCCCATGTTGGGCGCCAATATCATTGGTGTTTATTTCCATTAAAGCTTATAACAGGCTTCGGTATCACAAAGAAGATACAAAACTATCCTTTCTTGCGGTTGCTGATTTGTGAAGTTATAACAAACTAGACACATAAATATTATTAGATGAGACGTCTACGGGCTGGTAGGGAACAAAAAAATTGAAAGATTCTATTAGACAGTCATACAAGAACGTGCTTAAAAGTGCAGAGGTACAAAGAAAATATTTTCATTTAGAAATGACAGAATTTTTATCTGTCAAGCGTCGTAATACCTCTGGAGTTCTATAACAATTGAAAAATCTATTGTTTCTGGATTCTGATGCATGTCGGGTTAAATTTTAATTGAACCATACCTGACCCTCTATAGGCGTTAATGGAGGAGTTTAGTGGGGTAATGGTATGAGCGCTCTGGTTTTAATACGAAGCAAATTTCGCCATTGTCGATTCCGGGCCATCCCGGGATCTATCATGGCGAAATTTGCTTTGTCAATCGATATTTGTAATCTCGAGCTCCGATGCTTCGGACGGCACGTAAAGCCGGCAGTTAAATATTCTTAAATTTATTTTTGACATTTGTATAAATTTTTGTAAAATAAATTTACTTAAAAAATATATAAACTGGAAAATTACAAATAAAGAAAGAAAACGATGAAAAAATTATACGCATACGCATATGCTCCAGGCGGGAATTGAACCCGCGTCTCCTGATGTCCGGCCAGATACTGCTGCCAGAGCCTGATGGTGGCGTAGTAATTTTTCAAACGTTTGCTTTCTTTATTTGTAATTGTTACAATAAAGTAGACGTTTAAACGCATCAACAACTAAAAATGTAATTTTTTAAAACTAGAAAAATTTCATGTCCTGAGGCGCGACCTTTCACAATTCTGGCGACTGCTGTATTCTTCTTCTTTTTTATTTTTTAAGTAGTTATAAACTTATTGTAATGTTCTTGCGTTAACTATTACGTGTATTTGAGTTTTAGGCCCTGACTGGGTGAAACTTTACTAGAGATGAGTAAGAAAACAAAATTGCGAATATCAAAATGCTTGTAATATTTTACAGTATACCTTATTTATAGTTATTAGCCAATGGCTTAGACGTTAGAGAAGTGTCATGATTTTGCTGACGATCATTGGGACAACGCAGCTGTGACGACGGCGACGTCATTGTGTAGTCCTTTGGTTGTCCAGCAGAGGGCTCCACCAGTACTAGCTCGAACATGCCCCCGGCCTTGAAAGCAGCGCCTTTCAATGCAAGCAAAGCAACGCTTGCTCTGCAGAGTCGTCAGAAAAGAGTGGACAAATTTTAGCGTAGCAGCGGCGTATCACTCCAGATGACGTTCGTATGTCCGCTACTCTTGAGACACCATCCTTGCCCAGGATAGTGCGACATACTCGACCCAGTTGCCACTTCAGCGGAGGAAGGTGGTTGTCCTTTATGACGACAAGGGTATTAGGTTTTAGTTCCTTCCCGTTTTCTCTCCACTTGGTCCGGACCTGCAGCTCGGAGACATACTCCTTGGACCAACGAGACCAAAAATGTTGGTGCATATTTTCTACCAGCTGGTAAAGTTGGAGTCGATGAACAGGCGTATCACGTAGGTCATCACAAGCTGGAGCAGTCAGTGGTCGACCGATTAGAAAATGACCAGGAGTGAGAGGAGCAAGGTCTTGAGGATCGGAGGAGAGCGGAGAAAGGGGTCTAGAGTTTAAGACGGCCTCTATTTGCGTTAGTACCGTGCTGAACTCCTCAAAAGTGAGGTGCGCGTTTCCTGCTACCCGGCGCAGGTGATATTTGCAGGACTTAACTCCCGCTTCCCATAAACCACCAAAATGAGGAGAGTAAGGTGGAATAAAGCTAAATTTAATTTGGTTATTCGTAGCGTACTCTAAAATATCAGGACTACAATTACTTAAAAAATCTGAAAATTCGTTAGTAAGGCCCACAAAATTACGGCCGTTGTCGGAAAATATTTCTATAGGTTTACCACGACGCAAGATAAATCTTTTTAGTGCTAATAAATATGCTTGACTTGAGAGATCGCTCACCAATTCCAAGTGAATAGCACGGGTCGTAAAGCACACAAATAAACATACATAGGCCTTTGTGGTTTTTGCACCCTTGCCTCTGCGATTCAGTATGAGGAATGGACCAGTGTAATCGACACCGCTTCGAATAAAAGGAAAAGTTGCAGTAATTCGCTCCTTAGGCAGATTACCCATAATAGGTACTAACGTTTTTCCCTTAAGGCGCGTACAAGTAACACACTCGCGAAATATTTGTCGTGCTAGATTTCGGCCTCCTACAGGCCACCACGTTTCGCGTAATTGACACAGTAAAGCTTGTGGTGCTGCATGTAGAAGTTGTGCGTGTTCGTGCCGAAATAGCAACTTTGTAAAATAATGTTTACTTGAAAGCAACATGGGATGTTTTTTATTGTAACTAAACTCAAGCGAATTATCTAAACGTCCGCCCACTCGCATAATTTTATCGTGATCTAAAAATAAATTTAATTTTGATAGTGTATTTTTGCAATTAATAATTTTATTTTTTAATAATAGATTGTACTCAACTGGAAATGACTCGATTTGACTAAATCTAATTAATGTTTTCTCAGCCTGTTGAATTTCGACAACGGTTAAGTGACCAGTGCGCTTATTAGGTGACTTACTCACGTTATAAATAAACCTTAACATAAATGCTACTGCGCGCTTCATACGCTTATACTGAGAAAATCTATTAAAAGGGAAGAGTGACGGTGTATAATCCTGAGTTACAAGGGAAACACTAGGAGGTTTAACCTCAGGTAAATTGTCGGTCAGGTCATCAGAAAGGCTAGAATAAAACAGTTCATAACTAGGGTTTTTTAAGAAACTTGGACCCTCCCACCATAACGTGGATGAAGAAAGTTCTTCTAATGTATTTCCACGCGAGGCAAGGTCGGCCGGGTTATCTACCCCGTTCACGTGACGCCACAGAACCCCTTGAGTCAACTCATGGATTTCTATGGTTCGATTCTGTACAAATGTCTTTAACCTATTTGGGGACATGCGTAACCATCCCAAGACAATTGTGGAGTCTGTCCAAAATATAATCTTGTCAAACTTTAAACGCAATGAACTACGCACCTTATAATATAACCGAGCGCCTAACAACGCGCCACATAGTTCAAGACGAAGTATGGTCAAAGTCTTTAGAGCTGCAACCCTTGCCTTCGAAAATAATAATCTAACCGACACTACATAATAATTGTCTACTGTGCGTACATATACACGGGCCCCGTATGCTGTTTGAGACGCGTCACTAAAAACGTGCAATTCAAAACAACTAGGTTGACTTCCTACAACATAGCGAGGGACGCGAATTGTATTAAGTAACGGCAACGAAACAACAAACCGGTTCCACGCTCGTGCGATGTGAGACGGAACTACTTCGTCCAGTAGTGACTTTCCGGAGCTAGATGCTGCGCTTGCATCGAATACAACCCGCAACTTGGTTGTAGTATTGTGCTCGCGGAATACACTATAATGCGGCATAAAATAAGATGGTGATTTATAAGAAGCTACTTTAGTCATATGACCCAAATTCAAGTACTCTCGCATGAAATTGGTATATCTATATAATAATTTATGCTCAGGCGATCGTAGCAATCGTTTTTCTAAAGGGAAGAAACTGCGTTTTGATAAAGAATAGAAATCGCCCAAGATGTCAGGTGACTGATTAAGAGGAATGCGAACACAGAACCTTCCATCAGCTGTGCGCGTAGTAGTGCTAATGAAATGCTCCTCACACATGCGTTCCTCCTCAGTCCGCGTATCACTGACTCCTGACAACTCTTCTATTTCCCGAAACGTTCGAAGTCGCGCATCTAATAAATTATTTGCCAAATTACACTGAATGTGATTAATTTCTCGCGTATTATTTAAAATGGGACCGGAAACTATCCATCCTAATCGCGTATTCTGTAAGTATGGACCACAAGACAACCTAATGCTTCCGGTAGTTAACAAATCCCAAAATCTATCTGCGCCTACCAAAATGTCTATGTTTTTATTTTCTAATAACTGCGGGTCTGCCAACGTTAGATTATCGGGAATACTGTCTTTAATATTTATCTGACACATAGTGGACATCATTGATGTTATTTGCGGTAATACATAACACCGAATACGCATATTATACGAATAATCAATACAGGATCTTATTTCTACATCACAACTTTGCGAACACTGTATCATCGAGTCGCCTATACCTTTTATATAATTAGTGGACTGTAATATTGGCGCATTTAATAAACGGCAAAAAGACTCGGTAATAAAACAGCGTTGGCTGCCGCTGTCGAGCAATGCGCACGCTTTATGATAAGTTCCATTAATATCGGCTATTTCAACTACGGCTGTCGATAACAAAACAGAATGAATTGTCATTTCGTTAGCGCGCCGTACCTGCATGTTGTGTGCCTTGATTACCTGAATGGAGTCAGAGGCGGGGCCTGCGAGGTCTGCGCGGGACGCAACCTCAGGTGCTGCGCCCGCGCTCCCGTCCGAGCGCTCAGTCGCAATCACGGAGGGCAATGCTAATGAACTATGTAACTTGTCATTATGAATTAATGAGTTATGTTTTTTGTTGCATTGTCTGCATGGCCCGAACCTACAGCTGTCTAGCGTGTGCCCTGAACGTAAACAATTCTCACATAGGTTATAGTCCCGTATAAGTTTTAATTTCGACGCTAAATCGCTATTGATAAAGTCAACACAAGAATAAAGTGGGTGATTCGCTTTGCATTGATAGCACGGCTTCTTAACGCGGTTTATATTATTAGGCGACTTATTAGTGGAAACATTACAGTGTGATGTGCTTGACATGTGTGACTTTGTAAATAGATTTGGTTTTTTATTAATGTGAATATTATTATTATTATGTGTACGATTATCTTTGACCTGCGACAACTGTAATGTTTCCAACATATCTGCGCGATTTTTAAGGAATTTTAATAAGTCGTCTAATTTTACACGCCGCTGAGAACCGCTGTAGTTCGAGAGTAATGTACACTTGTGAGTCTCCCACTCCCGCTCGGTAGTTTTATCTAATTTAGACACTATAATATAATTTATAAGGGTATCCCAGGTATCTGTAGGCTCGCCTAGGATTTTTAAAGCGCGTAGGTTCTTTAAAATAGTGTCAATTAGATTGCGAATTAGGGATGGCGACTCTTTAGCTATGGGGTTAATTGTAAATAATCTTTTTACGTGATTAGATATTAAAAGCCTACTGCTGTTAAACCTCTCAAGTAACATTTCCCATGCAACTACATGATTATATGAAGAGAATTCGATCGAATCGATAACTAATTCCGCACTACCCTTCAATGAAGACTTAAGATAGTGGAATTTTTGTATGTTACTGATTTGCTTAGAATTATGTACTAATGATAAAAATGTGTCCCTAAACTCTAACCAATTCTCATATGAACCGTCAAAGGTGGGCATAGAAATTGTAGGCAACTTGACTGATTGAAGTTGAGCGCTATAGTGTGCATTGTTGGAACAGTCAGCGATCTCACCGTCACTTAGCATACATTCGGCGTGAGCCAGAGTAGTGTAGTAAGAATCTTCGAAATTCTCTCTTTGGTTTAATTGGTCGGGCAAATCACTATCAGAAACACTTTCCTCGATTTTTGTTTGAATTTCATTAAATTCTGTAAATAAGCTAGCGGCTCCTTGAACTCGCAGCTTTAAATCTATGCGGTTCTGCGCGGAGAAGTCGCGATGGCTTTCAGACAAAGCTTGCAAATAATTAGCGAATTTTGTAAGCCTACCCTTAATTATGCCACGCTTTCTCGTTAGATCGCGAATTATATGATCACTTTCTACACTAAGCACATTAGGGGACTTATCACGAGATTTCTCTGTGGGCATTTTGGTGGTTTATGAAATAAGCAGTAGGTACTTACGGTTGTTACGGTTTTGAGCAAAGACGGTGGTGCTTGCAACGTCACCAACGTTAGCACGGGATTAACACAAAATAAAAGGATATCGAAAGGGAATTTTTGGAAAGTATTGGTCCCACCAGACTGCGGTTTCTGGTTTTATAGACGACAATTCACATGTGATCCTTATTGCGCGTGAGTGGTCTCCCGTTGTATGTGGGCCAATTTTGTCTCCAAGAAGCGTAGGTCTCTAGCAAAGCAGCGACGTCCCAGGGGCCCAAGTCCCAGTTGATGCGTATTATGCGGCTTCGAAGGTCCAATTTAATGTTCTTGCGTTAACTATTACGTGTATTTGAGTTTTAGGCCCTGACTGGGTGAAACTTTACTAGAGATGAGTAAGAAAACAAAATTGCGAATATCAAAATGCTTGTAATATTTTACAGTATACCTTATTTATAGTAACAATTTTGAGAGTCATTAGGTGGGAAATTATTAGCCAATGGCTTAGACGTTAGAGAAGTGTCATGATTTTGCTTGACGATCATTGGGACAACGCAGCTGTGACGACGGCGACGTCATTGTGTAGTCCTTTGGTTGTCCAGCAGAGGGCTCCACCAGTACTAGCTCGAACACTTATATATTTTTAATAATTATCGCACTGCGACACACACATCGATATCACTTTTGATGTTATTAATCTTATGTGTAAACGTGTGTGTATGTGTGCTAGCGACGCACGTTGCTGCAGTTCCGCCGAAAGTAGGTTGCCTCGCACTGCTGACTACGCAGTTGCAGAGCCCAATATTCAGTTTGTAGATCGGACATATTCCCGAGTCACCCGGCCTCTGTTACGGGCTATTAATGATGTTGATTACCAGCTCAGGCCACATATTATTGTCTCTCAGGACTCGGGAATATGTCCGATCTACTAACTGAATATTGGGCTCTGCAACGGGTGTGTAATGTATAATATAATAACATATCGTATAGTGATCAAAACATATACAATCAAATGATATAGTATAGTTTAATGTAACAGTTATTTAATATAATGATGGAATGATATAATTTTAAAACAAATAATTTATTTTTATTTTTATTTTATTTATTAAGGAACACAAACGATGTATTGTACAAAACTTCTTAGGATCTATACTACCTAAGGTTTTGTTCCAGTACATACACTAATGACATGTGTCCACAACATTCACAATTACTGATGTATATATTTTTAAAAGCACGCCTTAAAATGTAACATGTTTTTATTTATTTTTTATTTTTATCTACGAATATCTGATTATATATGTATGAAATAATATAATTACGTATTATGCGTCTAATGCAACACATCAATGACACTTTCTTAATTGAGTTGTAAATGTAGTTAAACTATTACCAAATATATAAATTTTCTCAAAGTTATTTTTATTAATGTAATTATAGGTGTTCAACAATCTACTGATAGTCGAGTTTTTTCCAAGATTGGTCCTGTATTTAGGAATTACAAATGTATATCTTATAGGTTGTCGAAGTGGTGGAGGTGATCTAGGTATTGTTAATCGTATAATTTTGAAACGTATAACAAACTATTGAGCTAAACTTATTTAATATAACAGCCGTTTAATAGTATAAGAACATTTTGTATACCTAACATTCATTTACGAATAAACTATTTTTTTTATAATAATAGGTTGAGGAAAAAGTTTCTTCGCCTTTTTTTAAGAAAATTCAAAACATTTTTTAATATAGTTTCTTAACATTTAACTAAAGTATGTAGGTACCATTTTGTTCGATAACTTTTTGCCATCTTGTAGGTAGGGACATCATCCAATTGCTATAGAAATTTTGGGGCTTCTGATCAAAATACCGCGACAAGTGGTTTTGGCAGTCCTCTCGTGATGTTAACCTGACACTGCCTAGAGAATTCTGAAGAGAGCGAAACAGGTGGAAATCTGAAGGTGCAAGGTCAGGACTATACGGCGGATGCATTAACACCTCCCAGCCAAACTCTCTTAATTTTTGCTGAGTGGATAAAGATGTGTGAGGTCTAGCGTTATCATGATGAAAAACCACACCCCTTCTGTTGATTAATTCCGGCCGCTTTCTCTCAACTTCTTGCTTTAATCTCATCAGTTGTTCGCAGTAGGGTTCAGAATCGATGGTCTTGCCTGGTGGTAACAGCTCATAATGAATAATGCCTTTCCAATCCCACCACACAGACAGCATCACTTTGTTGCGAGTTAACCCCCGGTTAACCCGGGTTTCGCCACAGACTGTGAAGCCTGACCGGCTTTTGACCACGACCTTTTTCGCACGTTCTTGTCGTACGTGATCCACTTTTCATCACCAGGTATCAGCTTCTTCAAAAATGGTTCGGTTTCATTACGCCGTAATAAAGAATCACAAATGAGTACACGGTTCATTAGGTTTCTTTCAGTATATCGAGCTTTTTTGTGTACCCATTTTTTTTAAATGCGCCAAAACTGTTTTGTGGTCAATTCCCAGTTCTTCAGCTACGTCGTTACTACTGATATGCCGACCTTGCTCCAGTTTTTCAAAAATGGCATCAATTTTATCCGTAATAGGGCGACGTGCATCTTTGACATCAAAATTTCCGGATTGAAAACGTTTAAACCAAATTTGTGCTACTCTCACAGACACTGCACTAGGTCCATAAACATCGCAAATTTTTTTCGCGGCTTGCGTTGCATTTTTACCTTTTTTGTAGTAAAATTTTTAAATGTATAGAATTTCTTCATTAGATTTACTCATCTTGACAGTACGAAAAAGAAATGAAAAACACAAATTTTCCTAATTTGAATTTGGAATTATCTTTTTTTTTAAATTTAAACTTTTAATGATACGAAAACCAGCCAGATACAAATAGTACAGCTAAAGAGATTTTATTACAAGTTCATACATACTATAATGCGAAAAGACTTTTTCCCCAACCTAATACTTAAAACACATAATGATTACTTAATATAAAATCCAATTCATATACCTTGTGACGAGGGGCACGGTTTATAATAAAAAAAGGCCCACGCATCAGCAAAAAAAAAAAAATTATTAAAAAATATTAAAATGTTTGGGTCGTGGAAGTTATGCCCGCTTAATTTGTACCTCGCTGATCGGTACTTCCCTATTCCTTGGTGTTGTTCGGCGAGGGCACGCACGACGGGTAGGTAGGCAGAGGTGTGGCTGCGTTGGGGAAGATGTTCAGCTCGATGGCTGTGTGTGGTGCACCGACGTAGGTTACGACCTTCCACGAAGAACGTAGGTAGTAGGGTCTTCGGGATTGAAACTCCGCACGTCGAATGTAACTCCGAACGTCGAACCCTGGAATTCACCATCGTGCGGATTAGGTGTTGTCCACCACTAGACGTTATGCGGCCATGAAGCAGAAGGCAAAAAGGGATGACCGATAATAGTGGTGAAGTGGCTCTTAGGAATCAGACAGGAATTCACAGGAGAAATTAACTATTTCAAAATAATAATTTTAAAATAAAAAGTTAAACACTAATTTAAAGCCAAATGTAATTAATAGAAATAATTTTGAAAATTATTTAAGTTAGGCGGTAAGACAAAATATAAGAATCTACCCTATAAAATTTGCTGGCAAAAATAATTTTGCCAAGGAACTATTTTATTAAATATGGTATTACTGATACGTAATATAATAATAATCAACTACTACAATTGATATTGACGAAAACATATTGCTTCATATAAAATATATTACTACAAAACAAGCTACGTACCAGCGGAATAAAATCTGTTCAACACTAACCCAATTGGGGAGAAGGTAACACACTAAGTTTACGTAAAATGTACGTTTAAGATGTATTTTGAATATTACAAAAAAAAACAGAAAATAACTATATCAGATAGATAGATTTGACGATATAAAGTCTCACACAGAGAACGTCTTTGCCTATAACTATCTGTTGTTGGTCTGTCGCTCTCAGCGGACCGAGTGGCCGAGCGAGCTCCACGCAAACCGGCTTGCAAACAATAGCGACGAGTATTAAGTACAAAAAGTCACACATCAAGTTTGACAATTATATTCGCATTTAATTTTTGTTAAGGATTTGTAAATATTATGTTTTCGTTTATTATTATAATAGTGATTTAATAGTTACGTTAGTTAATGTTTATTTTCAATATTTATGTATTTAATTTTATTAATAAAGTAGAAATGTCAGTAAAATTGTATATAATGTTAATAAAATTGTTAATAAGTTTAGTTTTTAAATATATATTAGGCATTTATGTACGTGCAACGTTACAACCTAATATCATTTAATATAAAGAGTGCAAGCAAGCAAGCAAGCACGCAGACAAGCATGCAGCATGCAAACAAGCATGCAGCATGCATGGCTTCTGTCACGGCTCCGGCGCTGCGGGGCTTCGGCGGTCCCACGCGACCTTATCGTCGCAGATGGTTTTCGCCCACTTGATATGCTTTAATTTAAATTTTTACCAGCCGAGGATCACGGTAGCATATTGGTTTGAGCATAGCGCTAATAATAGTTGGATTTTAAAGATATGGCTTGCTTCAACCCATCTCTACTAGATGTTATTGTGTTATGATCAGGTGATTAAGGTAACCAAAGTTATGATTTTTTGATATACTGCGGAAAGATTTTACTCCCGATGTTCAGCTGAAATCGCCTTCACATTTATAACCAGGAGAAATATGGTTATTTTAAAGCATACCAAATACACACCCTGCTACTATCGCAGAAAGTGGTAGGTAGGTGATGAAGATAAATTAATTCCGGCATAACTAATCGAACATAATATACTTGCATAAGGGTATCTATTAGATTAGACCACAGTAATTTTTATATCAAATTTCATTGCCCAAAAAAAACTATTCCACGATTTTTATTATCTAAAGGAAGTAATATATTTCATATCTCTAAAAATCTCCTGAATCCGAGAAAAGTATGCTAGTAATTTATTATCATGGATAGTTCACTTGTACAAAATTAAAATTTTTCCTTAAATTTCACTATTATTCAATAAAGAAAATATAGCGGGCGACATGGAATCACCAAAGTGCCATGATCAATATCATACCTATATAAAATTCTCGACTCACTTTAGTTACCATACTCCTCCGAAGCGGCTTGACCGATTTTCATGAAATTTTATATGTATATTCAGTAGGTCTGAGAATCGGCTACTATCTATATTTTTTGTCATTTTTTTTTACGGCAAAACAACGTTTGCGGGGTCAGCTAGTTTGGCTATAAAAATTTTTGTTTTGTTCCACAAAATAAAGCAAATAAAAAGACAATGGACAGTTGAAAACTGTTCTGCATATTTTTGAAGTACAATACGTGTACATAGACCTGGCCGGGACTCCATACATTTTTAGGACAACTTGTTTCTTGATTACCATATTTAACCAATATTTAACATTTTATACAATCGAATAACGTCTCATGGAAAAAAATGCTTCAAACTGGCTTGGGTACCAGAAACCATTATTCTGGTCGTCGAATTCATATTTATTATTACTATTATATTATCTATGAAACTGTTTATCGAACCGTGAATAAATATTTAATGATCACTGTTCTAACATGATTCAAACGAATTGTACTTGTTAAAAGCAATTTAACAAGCACAATTCAAGTGAAAATGCAAGCAGACAATATAATGTAATCAATTATTTCTTATTATATTACAAACAATAATGATTGAGCATTAAAATCGTATTTTCGATGTATGGCGACTTCAGTAAAGTAAAATTTGATGTAACGAATATTTTGCAAACTGAAACTTACGTGGAAAATAATTTCTTGAAAACAAAACAGCGATTTAGCACTTTTTCGATAAAATAGACAAAATATGATGAGATGAGTTTGTTGATATTAACTATTCGAGAAAAATCAGATACGATGTAACAAAATTCGAGGAGTTATTCAATACTGAACTAAAAGATCTGCGAATAGTGTTATAGGAAATTAAAATCGTTGTAGATATTTGCGATAAAGTACTGATCCACATAATTATGAAAAACTCACAATTCAAGATGATAGGAAACTCAAAGAAAGTCACTATAGCCTATATAATATCGAAGTTGAAATCTTGGAACAATAACGCGTACCTACATGACTGTTCAAAGCAACTGACCTAGGTAGGCGTACAACTAATGCGCACGCTGCGACTCAAACAATGATGGCATATTAGTTAAATAACATTTCCCCAGTCTTAATTTTGGATTTTAACATTATTATAAATGTTTGAAAAATTACTTTGTAATTAAAATAATATAAAACTAGAAAAAGTTAAAATCAAAAAATTAAGAATATTTGAAAGCACTGCCCCAACTTAACCGAATCGTAGGTATTTGTAAAAATACTCGTTTCGGATGTTGAAATAGAACATTTCGACAGTGTAGGATGGACGTTAGCTCATAAACGCAAATCACATAGACTAGAAGAATTTCACAGGGATATCCCAAGTCCTGGGTGGCTCAGTGGTTAGAACAGTCGCCCGGATTGCGAAAGATCGCGGGTTCGATTCCCGCCACAGGACGTGAAATTTTTCTAGTTTTATATTATTTTAACTACTTACTAATTTTTCAAACATTTATAATAATGTTAAAATCAAAAAATTAAGAATATTTGAAAGCACTGCCCCAACTTAACCGAATCGTAGGTATTTGTAAAAATACTCGTTTCGGATGTTGAAATAGAACATTTCGACATTGTAGGGTGGACGTTAGCTCATAAACGCAAATCAGATAGACTAGAAGAATTTCACAGGGATATTCCAAGTCCTGGGTGGCTCAGTGATAAGAGCAGTCGCCCGGATTGCGAAAGATCGCGGGTTCGATTCCCGCCTCAGGACGTGAAATTTTTCTAGTTTTATAATATTTTAATTACTAAGTAATTTTTCTAACATTTATAATAATGTTAAAATCAAAAATTAAGAATATTTGAAAGCACTGCCCCAACTTAACCGAATCGTAGGTATTTGTAAAAATACTCGTTTCGGATGTTGAAATAGAACATTTCGACATTGTAGGGTGGACGTTAGCTCATAAACGCAAATCAGATAGACTGGAAGAATTTCACAGGGATATCCCAAGTCCTGGGTGGTTCAGTGGTTAGAGCAGTCGCCCGGATTGCGAAAGATCGCGGGTTCGATTCCCGCCTCAGGACGTGAAATTTTTCTAGTTTTATATTATTTTAATTGCTTAGTAATTTTTCAAACATTTATAATAATGTTAAAATCAAAAAATTAGGAATATTTGAAAGCACTGCCCCAACTTAACTGAATCGTAGGTATTTGTAAAAATACTCGTTCCGGATGTTGAAATAGAACATTTCGACATTGTAGGGTGGACGTTAGCTCATAAACGCAAATCAGATATACTAGAAGAATTTCACAGGGATATCCCAAGTCCTGGGGGGCTCAGTGGTTAGAGCAGTCGCCCGGTTTGCGAAAGATCGCGGGTTCGATTCCCGCCTCAGGACGTGAAATTCTAGTTTTATATTATTTTAATTGCTTAGTAATTTTTCAAACATTTATAATAATGTTAAAATCAAAAAATTAAGAATGTCTCTTAATATTAAGAAATATCAAGTGATCACTTTTACAAAAAAGAAGCATTGTATATTGCATGAATATAAAATAAATGGCATAATTTTTGATAGAGTTAATGTTATCCGTGATTTAGGTGTATTATTCGATTCGGATCTGTCTTTTACGTACCACTACGATTACATTTGTAGTAAAGCTGGTTGGATTCTCGCCTTCCTCATGAGACAATCGAAACCATTTAGAAATCCAAAATTAATAATATTACTTTAAGTGGCATTGGTCAGGACAGGAGTATACTGGAGTACTGCTCAAGTGTTTGGTCGCCTATGTATGCAACGCATTGCGTCGATTTTTGAGGAGCCTTTGTGCGATGTTGGGATTAAGATGTAAGCTACCAGAATACTCTGATCGTCTAAAGAAATTTTCAATGTTAAGCTTAGAAAAACGTAGACAGGTTGCAGATTTATGTATCTTATATAAAATAGATAATGGTACATACTCTGCAAAACTATTAAGTGAAATAAATTTCAAAGTACCAACTCGTTACGTACGTGTTTTTCAATCAATTAGCGTAGTCGGCACTCACAATAACGTTTCAAAAAACGCACCATCATTACGCATGTCTCGCCTATATAACCAACTATGTTTTCATATGGACATAATTTATTGTGGTTTCAGTATGTTTAAATTATCATTATTTCACAATATTTTCGCAAAATGACATAATTCAAAAACGTAATATCCAACTATGTTTTCATATGGACATATTTCATTGTAGTTTCAGTTTGTTTAAAGTATCATTATTTCACAATATTTTCCAAAATGACGTATTTCAAAAGGGTATTTCATAATAAATGTATTTACTTAGTTATATTCATATAGTTACAGAAATGATGTGTACAAATTGTAAGTGGAATATAGATTAAAAATGTAATATAGAACAAGCTTTGCATGAACGTGTGATCTGAATTCTGTTTTTGTACCAAATAAAAAATTAATAAAATTGATTGAGTAATAAATAAAGTATTACTTATAAATAATCAATTAGAAATAACGAAATAAACATACAGACAAATCATGTCCTCACCAGGATTAGAACCCGGGATCTCTGGCTTGTAAGACATGGGCACTGACCACTTGACCAGACGACGGTCGTCATCTTGTGTGCGCGTACTTGGCTTCTAGGCGTTATAATTCTGAGGTTTAAATTAGTAATAAAATACGTACAAATTGTAGTTATATTAACTTCGCATCTTTTCCCTGCCGTAGCATATTTGACATGACTACGGCGTAGCACTGGGATGACTACGACGTAGCACTGGGATGACTACGTCGTAGCACTGAAGTCACGGCACAGCTGCCCCCTTATTCAGAAACTGTCGGATCACGGATTCGCTTCGAAAAGTCACATGCCGTATCGTTTTGACGCATCGTTATAAAAAGTGACAAGTATAGAGATTCCAAAATTCGATTCTTTTCCGACAGTTGTGAATAAGGGGGCTGATGATGTAATGGCGTCGAAGCGTATTGCTACACCAAGAAATCTAGTGTAGCACCCACCCATCTAGCATTGTGTGTGTGAAATTATTTCGTAGTGTGTTGACAGAGGGTTAAGATAACATGAGATCGAATTGAAGTTTGATATATCATGTTTTGTGTAAGACATATCCTGGACTGCTACATCACGAAACATGGAACACGTACAACTCCATCACGAACCACGCAATCACGAACGTATGAGCATGAAATGAAGCCTCTTGGAATGTTTTATTTGAGGTAATTGCAACTTAGGATTTCTAAAATCGAAACATCCAGGCAATTTAAGTTCATTCAAATTACAGGTACACACACAAAAACCCCGCTTAAATGTTTTCGTGGCCCATAAATATATGATTACGTGATTCATGTTCACTATTTTCGTGATAAAGTAATTCTTGTTCCATGTTTTGTGATAAAGTTCCCCACTACTCCATACTTACATTCAAGTGTATGCAGTTGTTGACACAGTAGGTTTCCTAACTTTGAGTATGATGTCAATTATAAAGTATACCTTAGCCAACTTTGATAAAGACTAAATTTAAATAAACCCTGTCATTTAAAAGTGATGAGCAAGAAAGGTGTAAGGGAGAAACCTATACAAAATGACATTTGTTTTGTATACAATTAATCTTTATCGAATGTGCTCAAGTATACGAAAATATTCTTACCTGTTCTTCGACCTGTTGGCTGCGAAACCCCAAAATAAAAATTTTAATTGCGCTGTTATTTATTTCCAGAACAAAATAATGAAGAGTTGGAGAGTACTGGAGGCGACAGGAGCCGCCGCGACAGCTCATGGGTGGGTCGAGCCACGCCGCCCGCCGCGGCCTTCCCCATGCAGAACTCAAGCCATGTCAAATTCGAGCCGCCCAATGTGCCTGTTATATTCGTTCTGGGTAAGTTCCACTAGAGACTCACTATGTTTATGTACCTATCTAAAATACCAAATATTCCAGCCGCTAGAGAATTCCGAAATAAAAGTAGGTATGTCATGGGAATTTTATTCCGGAATTCTGTAATACCCACATGATAATATCACAATATTTTTTAGCTATTAATGTACCATACCGTCTTGTCTTTTAATTTATCATGACTTCCTTCACCCTAGAGTGGCCTGGTAGAGATTACTACCATAGCAATAATGCCGCCGTTTGTTCTATATAATTCTATCTATATAACCAATCACATCTGAATGGCTCAAAATATGTTTTACTACTAGCATAGAATAAGAACCGATGTCGTCTTATGTACCAATGTTTTATATTGCTATACTCAACTCTAACTTGTTTGGACCATTTGACTAACTCATGAAGTGAATTGAAGTAAAATAGAAATAGATAAACAGAAATAGAATCACTCTGTCGTGCTTTCGACCAAGAGCATTCGCAAAATTAATCCTTCGCACAGATTTCATTGCTTGCGTAGTAAACCCCTTTGTAAGTCACGGTTATAAAGCACGGACTTCAAGACCACACTGCAATGTTCGTTTGGTTGCTGTGCCGGAGTGGTGTCGTAGGTGACCTGTGACCTAGGGTCAAATATAGTTAATTCTTTCTTACCCAGGTGGTCCGGGTAGCGGCAAGGTGACCCACTGCGATAACTTGATGCAGGAGAGGCGCGGCGTGGTCCACATCAACATGACGGACCTGCTGCAGCAGTACGCCATCGGCAACGGTACTGCCTATAACACCGGTTTGCACTATACTTATTTAGAGCAGCTTGCACTCTTTGTACTGACACTCGGTGGACATGTATAATTTAATGTTTCGCTTAAGTTGCATTATGTGTCTGTCGTGTCTAGTAGGTTAATCGTGAAATCCGTACGCAAAATCACTGAAATGAAAACTTTTTGTAACTAATATTTTTTTAAGGAGAGTAGTAGGTACTAAGAAAAGAATAAAATAAATCTTTTAAAATGTTTTATCTTATTCGTTTTGCACTTTTATTATACAGCGTGGTGATAACAATACGATAATAAATTAAAACATGGGTTATATTTATTCATAGAATTGTTTTACAGCTTTCAAGTACATCATATTCATTTGATAATTATCAAATTATATTCATGTTTCAATTTACTGTCGTATTTTCATCCCCACCATACGCATCTTGATATTTTGGACGTTGGTCTTATGAACTATTGATATAGTCAGCTGTTAAGGCGATACTTTGAAAAAAATGCCTTTTTTGATATTATACTATAAGACGCTTAGAAATGTTACAAATCTGGTAATAAGATATGCATTTCTTCATATCTTTATCTAGATTTGAGTACAGCCAGAAACACGATTTTATGACTTTGCCTCGACACATTTATTTTTTGAAATGACCTCTTAAATATACGAAATTTAAAGATTATTGTGAGATGAGAAAAGCTAGTCAATAGAAAATTGGTTTAATAAGTTGAAATCATGAATATTTAGAATCGTGTAGGAGTATTTTGCTGTAATCCTCGTAGTTTTTTTTTAATCGAATTATTTATGTTTTGTCGCTTACGTCGAAATTTTTGTGCGACCCGATAGCTTCTGGGCGCAGAGTATTCACGACTTTAATGTTATAAAAATTAAGTATAATAGCGTCTCACAGACTTAGTGCTGCGACAGCTCTATTCTAAATGGTAAAGATTATGAATCATTGACATTTGGGCTTTGATATTTTAATTTTGGAAAGAAAAAGTTTCAGTTTGATGAAAATATAACCAATTTATTATCCAAGTGACTCTCCTCCCCACTTACTACCCGTACCCCCCACAGCCCCCAAAAAAGGCAAAAGATTTCAAAGGTTTTATCAACTGAAAACCGATGTATGTACACTGTCTCAAAAATTCAGGAAAAATCGGCTGACCCGGGAAAAATACTAATTATTCGTTTTCATGTGCTTATCTATAGTTATTGTTGTTTTCATGTTTCTTTAGGGCCGGGTCTCTATACAATTTTGCGTTATCTCCATTTCATCATAAAGTTCTAACAATGTTAAGTAAAAAAGACTATCTTACATATAGTATATAAATTTATATATTTTTCACTCTATTGTACAGTAACTATAGCCATATAACCATAGTCTATAGGTATCCGCTGTGATATTCTGTTGAAAAACCATTCCGCCTTGACATGGGACGTCATTTTTTTACCGTCGTTTGAATTTATGTTCTTCCGATGTACAGGCACATTTGCATTAAAGGCAGCCGTGTATGAAAATAGACTAAAGTATTCTGTATATTATGAAAACCAGAAATAATATGCAACCTTGCATAATTATGCTTTCACGCCTGTTAATCACATTAGTGATAGTTCTTAAGGTCATTTTTAATCTGTGACCTCACCATGACTTTTTTTTATACAAAGCACGGCAAATGACTCAACACCACCTGATATAAAGTGGTAGTAAGAGTCCATATGCTAAGGCAGGTAGTGCAGCTTGAAACAGCTGTTCTAGCCGCCTCCACCTTGCCAGCACATAATGTGCCTTTTCACACCTCTTTTAAAGAAGGAAACACATGTTGGAACAACATACCGCCACCTATAAGACAGTAGTCATCAAAGTTTTCTTTCAAAAAACATATGAAATCATATATTTTACATGTCTGTATTCCAAGGGGGTACTCGGTAGCGGACTTTGCCATCTGAATAGAGAGAGTATGGACTTGTTTGTTTCTGCTATATGTGAACTATATATTCTAAATATTTCTATTATTTGTGATTGTGACTCATGAGTGCCACATTGTTTTATAAATCTTATCATAAGCGTACACACATATTAAACATTTTACACTAGTTCCCGTTTTAGTTGATTTATTATTATTATACATCTTATTTTATTTAGTCTGTTACATTTTAAAAGCAAGAAGCCCTCGGGTTCTAGCAGAATACCAGTGCTTTGTTCACATCCCGCGGTATGAACAAAATCCAGTCACTGAGTTGCGACCCTTTTGCACTTCTACAACGCACACAATTATTGTTGTTTAATGTGTATTGTTATACCTAAGTAACTGTTTTGTTCAAATTCAAACTGTATTTGTGTGTGATGAAGAAATGAAAATAAATCTTTTATCTATCTATCTACATGTGCTTGCAAACAATTCCAAGCTCTTGAAGTACGACTAAGAAACGAGTTACTAAACTTCTTTGTGCGTGATGTTGAGGTGGAGAAAGTGAATTGGTGACTCCGAAGACCGGCACACGTGCTCCTGAGTAGGAAGGGGGAAGGTGGGTTTTTAATAGCATTCAAAAATTCACTATTCTTCAAAGTTATCTTAATAAAGACGGTGCTTCGATGAACCAAAGAGAATTTATCAACTACGTTTACGATATATTATTAGGTATATCACGGAGAGTGCTCTGAAGAGCTTTTTGACCTTATCCCACCTTCTCCCTTCCTACTCAGGACCACGCGTGCTGGTCTTCGGAGTCATCAATTTATCGTCTCCACCTCAACATCACGCTCAAAGAAATTTAGTACCTCGTTTCTTTGTCGTACTTCCAGAACTTGGAATTCTTTGCCAGCACATGTGTTACCTCCTTCCTATAGCATGGGTTCCTTCAAAAGAGGCGTGAAAAAGCATCTTTTAGGCCGGCAAGGTGGAGGCGGCTAGAGCAGTGTCTAAACTGCACTAGCTGTCTTCGCATATGGACTTTTCTTACCGCTTCACATCAGGTGGTGTTGAGTCATTTGTCGTGCTTTGTATAAAAAAGGTACCTAATTGAAAAACATGAATTCAAGATACGTATATACGTATTTTAATGTAAATTCCTTAAAAAAATGTCAGAATTCGATGCTTTGTTTGCGTATTTCATTTTCGGGGATAGTCCTCTGAGCTTTCTGGTGAATTAGTTTGAGAGCTTTGGTTTTGTTTGATCACGGAAAGGAAACAAAATTTTATTGGCAAGCTAGATTTCATGGTTTTCCTTTCATACAATTTACGATGTTTATAGTACTGTCTTATGTTTTTGTGAGATTTAAAATAAAACCTCTTGTTCGGATTTCACTCGCGTTTTATTAGATGTCACAGTATTATTATTTACTATATTTCTTAGAGAGATTTGATCCTTGTGATTGACCTTATCTATTGTTGTGATTAAAGTACAGGTAACCAGAGATGATTCCGATAGGAAATCCCACTGGGCATTCTACTGCTGTAGACGTTTAAGTCCTCTAACCCGATGCATATCTATTTATCCTTTACCCATTTTGTAATTCTAATTATGATATGTAATAGAATATGTTGGTAAGCGTGACTGTTGTAGACAAAGGCGTATTAGTTAGCGTGTTTAATTGTAATGTTTACCATAGTTCAAGCTCATGAACCCAGTGAATTATGGCCGACATCGATCGGCCAAACAGTCCAACTATAATTATTATCTTGATTTGTCTAACGGCATGACGCATTACTGACATAAAAATATTATTATGAAAGTAGCTAATATTTTTAGTTTGTAAATCATCATCGTCATCACAAGCCTATATGCGTCCCTCTGCTGGGCACAGGCCGTCCTGTATAGAGGCAACACAGGAGTTTGGGCCATAACACCACCACGCTGGCTCAATGCAGGTTGGTGGGTAAAAGCGGTTGCATTAACAACCGTATCATGAAAATAAGTGAAACAAAATGTTTTACAAAACCTCAGATTTACGAACGCGAGCGTTATGTGATTGGAATTCTTTATCTTCTTCCGTCTCTGGGTTTCTAGAATTAGGCCTCTCCCAATTTCTCTCACAAAATTCGGTCTTATTTCTTCGTCATCTAGTTATGGCCTGCGTGTCCTCATGTTGGACATGACCTGCATGTCCTCAAATCATAAACCCAATGTTTTTGTGTGCTACTTCATGGCAATGTATATCACAGATCCTTTAAGTGATTCTAAATTGTTAAAAGTAAATTTAAGCTCAAAGTTCATTCCAATGTCAACACCCGAACGACTTTTTTTTATAAATAGGTAATTACCTGTAAAAATAGTTATTTTTTATCAAGTATAACTTAGTCTACGATCGTTTGCAACCACCAAGGTCATCTTCATGATCGCTTGCTCTATAAAGACTTTGCCACTTTCAATTTTTTCAAAGCGCATCCTTAGGAAACTCTGAAATTGCAAACACATTACATATGACAAATATAACTTTTATGTCTGAAACCTTAATTTAATAATGTTGCAATAATTCCAGCAGCTTTTATTTTAATAAAAAAAAATATTCTACCATTTTTAACAAATTTTGAATTTCTGTTTTAGAATAAAGAACCTGAAGTCCGAGGTTTGGGACGCGGCCGTTCGTTTCGCACTATAAGTACCTACTTTAGATTCTTTGCATAGTTGTCTATAATTGTGCTTGTCTTGGCTATAAATGTCAGATCAAAAATCCCGAAAAAAAGGGGCACCGAGGGCACTATATATTTATGTGTCGTTTGAGTATTCGGCCGGAAAAGGTATATTTCAGTCTTTTTGAAAAGTTGATATTGGTTTTACCAAAGCAACTTTTCTAATAAGCTGTTCTTAAGCTCATAAACCTTTACTCAGATCTCAAGTAGTTCGCCTTGCTATTGCTCAGGCTTGGATTAATTCATGAATCTCTGGATCTAATCTCTCTCTCTCTATCTATCTTGTATCTCTCTCTGTTTCTCCATCATAATATCGAACAGCTTTTTAATAAAGTCGACACTAGTTAAGGCTACCACTTCCCGTTAATGGACAGTTAATATCCAACCCTTTACTGAAACAGCCATGGCCAACGTGAGAGCGGTAATAGAGCCAGTCAGGCGACATTGTTTACAAGGCTCAAGTTCAGTGCAACTTGCAGGGTCGGGGCGATTGATCGCTGATTATCGCGACATTAATGTCGACCAAGCTGGTATGCAAACTGTTATTTTGCAACTGTATTTTGATACAGTTCTTTTTAATTACAACACCAAGGAATTCGTTTTTATTCTCGCTAATAACAGATGTATAAAGAAGTGATGTAACCGGGAAACAGCAATATTTTTCTAGCTTAGTAAGATAGTAACTAAAGTGTCAGCTAGACGTAGGTTTACCGGTAAACGCGCTGAGCATGGACGCCGTATATTGCCTTTTTGTTAATATCAATGGTGATTAGACGCTTAGAAATCAATAAAAACGAGCCACTGGCATCGCTTTGCTATTAGTAAACTAGATTTTTTAGGTATGCCATTAACATGTTTTGTATAAAACATCTGTTTATAAACGATATTTAAACAGCTCAAAAACATCCCCTCTAAATAATCGGACTTACAGCCAGTTAAGTTTTTGGGCTTTCGATTCTGATCTATCAGAATTTTTAACAGACTTCAAAAAGTAGGAGGTTCTATGTTCCACTGTATATATTTTTTTTGTATGTATGTTCACCGATTTCTCTGCCAATTGTGAACCGATTTTCAAAATACTTCTGAGGTGGTCCCATTGTCACCAAGTCAGGATTTGATAATGGGATCCCAGGGAAATCGAGGGCAAACCTCAAATTTTATAGACACATGACATGTTTTACTTTTTTCCAAAGCTATTCAAGTATTTGCTTCTGTTAATTTTGCGAAGCTGTTTCCAGTGAAGCACAAACTCCAAAAAATACATTTTAGGAGATTAGTACTTGTGTGCTGAAATTTAATTATTTTTTCCTTTTTATTGTTTTGAAGTTGGTTTTATTTTTGTTATCACCTCTATAGTCTAGTGGTTGCTACCGCCTATATCAGTTCTAGAGGTCTGGGGTTCAATTCCCCGTGGGGGCAAAAATTACCTACTAGGTTTGGTTGGTGGTAGGGCATTTTCTAAGTTCACCTGGCTAGCTACCACCATCTGAACTAAGTCTGCCGCCATAGCAATAATTTTAACAGCATTGTTGTATTCCGGCAGTTGGAGGTAAGACAGCCAGTAAAGTTCTTCTATGGTTAAGTAATCCGGGTGTATCTCGCTTCCATCTTTGTCCTTTATGGCCTGCGCAGACGAGGGATTTTTGTCCGCGGACTTTTTTGTCCGCTAAAATAGATCGCTTACAACTGTATCAAGTAACGCAAACGAGGGATTAAAAGTACCGCGTACAAAAAGTCGCCCGAATAACCGAGGACATGCAGAGAGCGGACCTGACAAAAGTACGGGGGAGTCCCCGAAAAAAATAGAACTCGTGTGACTAGGCGAAGCAATGCACATGGCGGACTTTAGTCCGCGTTGTGCGCTCGAGAGTGGCGTACCTATGGAGGACGATATACGATGCGAACGTGTGCGTTGAGAACGCGGTAATTCCGCGGCGGACTTTTTATTCGCGGAGCGTACTTTTTTCTCAGCCGCGGAGAAAATTCCGTCGTCTGCGCAGGCCATTATTATCACTTCTAACGTCTAAAAAGTCCGCCGCGGATTTACCGCGAACTCAACGCACACGTTCGCATCGTTTATCGTCCTGCATACGTACGTCACTCTGGAGCGCAGACTAAAGTCCGCCACGTGCGTTGCTTCGCCTAGTCACACGAGTTCTATTTTTTTCGGGGACTCCCCCGTACTTTTGTCAGGTCCGCTCTCTGCATGTCCTCGGTTATTCGGGCGACTTTTTGTACGCGGTACTTTTAATCCCTCATTTGCGTTACTCGATACAGTTGAAAGCGATCTATTTTAGCGGACAAAAAAGTCCGCGGACAAAAATCCCTCGTCTGCGCAAGTTTGTTGTATTTAGTAATTAAAATATAATAAAACTAGAAAAATTTCACGTCCTGAGGCAGGAATCGAACCCGCGACCTTTCGCAATCCGGGCGACTGCTCTGACCACTGAACCACCCAGGACTTGGGATATCCCTGTGAAATTCTTCTAGTCTATCTGTATTTTGCGTTTATGAGCTAACGTCCACCCTACAATGTCGAAATATTCTATTTCATCATCCGAAACGAGTATTTTTACAAATACCTACGATTCAGTTAAGTTGGGGCAGTGCTTTCAAATATTCTTATTTTTTTATTTTAACATTATATTAAATGTTTGAAAAATTACTTAGTAATTAAAATATAATAAAACCAGAAAAATTCGCCGCCTTTTAGTAATTTCGAAATTTATTTAGAATTAGTCGCCCGGATTGCGAAAGGTGGCGGGTTCGATGCCTGCCTCAGGACGTGAAATTTTTCTAGTTTTATTATATTTTAATTACTAAGTAATTTTTCAAACATTTATAATAATGCTAAAATCAAAAATTAAGAATATTTGTTGTATTTATTAAAAATACAACAAACTTTGATGTGAATAATCACGATGATAGCTGAAGTAAGACAAATTACAGGGTCTATGTAATTTCATATTCATCCACTCGTAGTCTACTTTGTGAGAATCTACACGTGCACCACAATATCTCAAGGTTTTCTAACGACATCACTGTCAAATGGATATCAACTCTAACCTGAAACGTTAGAAGCGTTTATTCAATACGTTTTGTTAAGTTTTTTATTCGATACGTGTTATTTATTTGTGTCCAACCGTTTAATATTTGAAGTCTCGTATTCTTGGGACGTTAGCACTTGTGTACTATTTGTTTGAATTAGGTATTTTAGGTTACAATGACCTTAAAATTTAGAAGGTTATTTTAAGCATAATACATCTAATATATAAAATTCTCGTGTCACAAAGTTAGTTACCATACTCCTCCGAAACGGTTTGACTGATTTTCATAAAATTTTATATGTATATTCAGCAGGTCTGAGAATCGGCTACTATCTATTTAGTTTTTGACATTTTTTTTATGGCAAAACAACGTTTGCGGGGCCAGCTAGTAGATAAAAGATTTCCAACGGTGAAACTAAACAAAAGCTTGTCAGAGAGGCTGCGCTGAAATAAAAAAGGGCACTGAAAGGCTTATCCTTTCTTTTCATATAGCATTTTACTCTTTTCCTTCTCTTACTCTTGCAGCATAATTATTATTGAAGTGCTAAATTTAGATTTTTGAGAAGCTCGGTGGCTTGTTGGTTTGAGCGCTCTGGTTTCGATACGAAAAACAAAGCAACTTTCGCCATGCTCGATCCTGGGAAAAGTTTGTTATCTCGAGCTCCTTCGTGCTTCGAAAAGCACGTTAAGCCGTTTGTCCTGGTTGTTCCTGCAACCGCTTTAACCCACCAACCCGCATTGGGCCAGAGCGTGGTGGTGTTATGGCCCAAACTCCTCATGTGTTTCTCCCATGTAGGAAGGCCTGAGCCCAGCAGTGGGACGTATATAGGCTGGTGATGATGATGATGACGAAATTTAGATGGGGATTTTGATTCTTGTCTTATAGCATTTACTATTTCCCTTCTCTTCTTATAGTATAATTATTATTAAAATGTTTTTGTCTGTGTACTTGCTGTATTGACTGGTGAGTTAAAGTGGTTCATTTATTTATTTATTTGGGAAACAAACAATTACGTTATAAAACATTTAAAATAAAACATAGTTAGTTATACATTAATCAGTGAAGTTTCCACAGATTAGTAACAACAGACATATCTCTTATGTAAAAAAAAATAAGATAATAATGACAATTAATTAAATATTAAAGCACAATATTAAATTATTTAAAAATTTGACATACATTTAAATTTAAAAACTACAGCAGTTCAACTATTAACAAATAATAGGTCTTTTACTTGCCGTTTAAAATTCAATAAACTCTTATCAAAAAAAAATATCATATGGAATTTATTATTGTGATCATTACAAGATCTAAAAATGAATGTATTGCCAGCATACTTGGTCCTAGTTAACGGGGCGGAAAACAATTTAAGGGAACGGGAACCTGTCCTAGGGCATCTGATACACAAATTCTGAAACAAAAATGAAGAATCTATATAGTTACTCAAAATTTTAAAAAGAAACATTTGATCTCTTTCTAAACGACGATCCATTAGCGACGGGACATGCGGTACCAACTGGTTACCGCGAATAGCTGTATAGTTAAGATGCTTTTCTAATTTCCTATTAACTCTCTCAATGGCGTCAATATAAACCTTGTATTGGGGATTCCACACTGTAGAAGCGTTCTCTAAGATCGACCGCATACAAGAATTATACAGAAGTAGAAGAGTAGAACATTGCTTAAAGTCTCTACGCGTCCTTATTACAAAGCCCAACATTTTGAACGCTTTTGAGGTTATATGGTCAACATGTCTCTCAAATGTTAATTTACAATCCAAATTTACGCCCAAGTATCTCACCTCAGTCACTTTTTTGAGAATTTCATTATTTAATTTGTTAATATAATTAATTGGTTTGTGATACTATTACATTTGTCCGGATTAAGAATTAAATATTTTTTATTACAGTATGCACACAGTTCATTAAGGTCATTTTGTAATAAGTCACAATCTGATGGCAATTTTATAATTTTGAAGATTTTCATGTCATCAGCATACATGAGAACTTCTGAATGCTTCAGGATTGAAACCAGATCATTCACAAATACATTAAAAAGAAGTGGACCGAGGTGAGAGCCCTGGGGCAATCCAGATGTTACTGGTACAAAAGTTGAACAAAAACCTCTAATAGTGACAGCCTGACTTCGATCCCTTAGATAAGACTCAAGCCAACGCAGAAGATCACCATGTATACCAACTTCACCAAGCTTATTATAAGAATGGAATGAGGAATTTTATCAAATGCTTTAGAGTAGTCAGTATACACAGCGTCCACCTGATAACCCTGATCCATTACCATCGCTACCTTATGGACAAACTCACATAAATTTGTTTCAGTAGACCTCTTATTGATAAAGCCATGCTGCTGATCAATAATTACCGGTCTTAAAAAAGGGAAAATATCATCATAAATATTTTTTTCCGAAAGTTTTGGGATAATACTTATTTTACTAATAGGCCTATAATTCTTAATATTGTGCCTATCACCCGATTTTAATACAGGAATAACATGACAACTCTTCCAAATCTCGGGCATTTCACCATTTAGCAGCGACAAGTCGAACAATATAGATAAGGGGATAGCAAGAAATTTATGACATTGTCTGAGAAATATCGGTGGGATTCCATCCGGGCCACAACCCTTGGCCACATCTAGTGACTTCAAATATTTCTCAATTGCAGGAACAACCAAGGCCCGTTGGTTCGGTTGCTTTTTGTGCCTTCGGAAGCACAGAGGAGCTCTAGATTACAAATTTTGATTAACCCATCCGGGTTTGGCCATCGCGAAAGTTTGTTTTATTTTCGTAATCGAAACCAAGAGCGCTTTTACCACCAAGCCACCGAACTTATAGTTATTATACAGGGTGGTGCCCTGTATAATAACTATAAGATATATACGATAATAAATTAAAACAGGGCTTTATTAGTTCATAGTAATGGTTTGCCATTTTGAAAAACACCTTTTACATTTGATAATTTCATGACATTTCTATGTAATAATGCAGCCAATGTTATATTATTTCATACAAATGTCATGAAATTATCAAATGAATAAGATGTTTTTGCAACTTGGAAAACAGCATTTCTATGAACTAAGTAGCACAGATCACTTTATAGTTTACTAGCGACCCGCCCCGGCTTTGCACGGGTGCAATGCTTATGTAAATATTATGCATGTATTATACATATAAACCTTCCTTAATAATCACTCTATCTATTAAAAAAACCGCATCAAAATCCGTTGCGTAGTTTTAAAGATCTAAGCATGCATAGGGACAGACAGACGGCGGATAGCGACTTTGTTTTATACTATGTGGTGAAGTAGTTAGCTCATGTTTCAATTTACTGTCGTATTGACAGCAGCATCCTGTATAGTTATTTTTGTAAATTTTTTGTCGTGTCAGTTATTGTACATTTTTTTTTCATATGTTTCAATTTGTAGTTAACCTATTAGCCGTACCACCATTCCACGGACCCAGCAGACAACTAAGCGTTATGGACAGCGCAGCACCATGTTATGCTAAACTGGTCACCCTATCTATTGGTTACATTAGTTTTCTCTTGTACTTGACTAAAATTGTGACCAAATAAACGTCTTTCCGTTTCCTTTAAGAGACACCGCATATACCTATACAATTTCAAGTTGGCCAACTATCGAACAACTAAATTGCGTGCTTTCATAGGCCGCACACTTCGTCGACTTAGCTGGTGGACAGTGTTGCTAGCGCGGTGAAGTCTGCGATAAAATGCGGAAAAACAACGCACTTCTTAACTTAATAAAAAGAAGACGAAAACAGAACAAAACATTTAGGGTGCATCCGATATTTAGTGACAGATTAGAGCGTGGGAAACATCATACCTTACATTCTAAACTGAGATGTTACCCAATTAAGTTTTTTAAGGGCTTGCCTTTTATGGACTTCGTCGATCAGCAGTTCTATTTTTTCATTTGTTACAAGAGAATGCAGAGATCGTCTGGCTGCGGCGGCTGCGTGAAATCACGCGCACGGGTCTGGTCACACTGCATCTTACCGTGCGACTGACCAACTAAGTTGTTATAGTGTGCGGGCTATCGGCCGATAGTTGACGAACTATTTAGTTGAACGACTTAGTTGATATAATGTGCGGGCTATCATAAGATTCTATGCCTATTGGACATTCTGCGATTTAGTTGGCCAACTTGAAATTGTATATGTGCGGTGGCTCTAACAGTGCAGTTAATGCGATCGAAACGGCCGTTGTTTGGGCTGAGACAGATAAGGGTAAATATGTGTGTCGCGGCGAGAGGACAAAAGACAGAATAGCGACCGCGCGTGTAAAGTAAACGAAAATACTCAAATTATTTTTTTGAAAATGGATTACAAAAAAACGCTTGTACACAATTGAGAATATTAACGATATCTACTACTTATTTAAAGTAATTTCCTATTTAATTAAAAGTTATCGCTTACCAATAATCTTAAGTTTTGTTATTTTTAAGAGGTCTCTTCGGAAATCGGAAAACCTTGAGGTTTGACTGTATGCGCGCGTTGCGCTTTCAGTTGGCACCACGGAAGACCAGCGCCCTCCAGGTTGCAGCAGACGCTGAGTGGTGTCCATTTGGTTATAAGAGATTTTGTTTTAAAATTCCCGCTGTTTGGTTTTCACATTTTATTCATAACTAATAAATGATTTTCATTGTCTGTTTCATTTTTTTCAAAATGTATCGAGGCTAAATCTTTTAATCGTGTTTTCGTTCTACACGTATCTAGATAAAGATATGAAGGAATGTATATCTTGATTTTCAGCTCCGTAAGATCCTAATGACATTGCATTTAAAATCCGAATTTTTCAATGTAAAAGCACATCAAACGTATAACGGTTAGACCTCGACATCGCCCTTACTCCGTGCGTAATAGAGAATCTGATGCACTTGATGTGCTGTCTGTATATTATTGAGTATCTCATTTAACCACTCTGTGTGTAACCAGATATGCAAGACTTCGGCACGTTGTCCAGTAAGACTGTGACCGAGGTACTGATGCTGGAGATGAAGATGGCACCCACTGCGAAGACGTACCTCGTCTCCGGCTACCCGCGCTCCATGAGGGACGTGGCGGAATACTCTGACAAGGTTAGTGATGATACACGCGAAAAGATAATGGTAGCATTTATGTCCCCCAGTCCCAAAGTATTTCCAACATAACGCTTCCTTGATAAACTCTGGCGACTTAATACAGTAATTTTAGCTAAAGGACGGGGTCAACTTCGGAGTGAAATGTAACAATCTGAAAATTTGTATAAACTCTTTTCATTTGGCATTCAAATTGTGGTCTTAAAAATCAAAGTCAAAGTTCAAGGTCAAAGGTCGCAAAAATCAGTTATTGGGAGATAAGTCGCTTCTTTCGCCTCGAATCGCATTTGCATCACTATAAAAGTTATACCGTTTTTAAGATAAGGCGAGAAGAGTGCGGTGCGCTCAGCCATACATGCCATAGCGTAAGGTCAAACGCGAATTCCAGTTCGGTACGAGATTTTTGTAGTCCTTATGAGATTTTTGAGACAACATAAGAATGCCAAAATAAAGGTTTATTTAAATTGTTATTCCGTTTCCGTCCTAGGTGAAACCCCAATTTGGAGCACAACACTTTCTTAAGTTTAAGTCTCAACCCAAAAAAATGTTTCGTATAATTCGTAGTAATATTTCGTAGTAAAGTAGTAATACAAAACCTTTGTCGAGTTTCTATGTGAAACAAAAAACACTCCAAAGAAACAAACAACTCCTTGCTAAAGGAAGAAGTAGGAAGATGGAGGGGATGGAGCGTGTGTCACAAAAGCCGGAAATAAAATTTAAGGGGGTGTTTAAATCGGCTAATTGAACCAGATGGCGGCGACATTCATATTGCGTCAGTATGTGTGTGTCTAGATCTTTATATACGATGTCAATTGGGCAGTTGTTATTATCACTTTTTAACCGACTTCAAAAAGGAGGAGGTTATTAATTCGTCTGTATGTTTTTTTTTATGTTTGTTACCTCAGAACTTTTGACTAGGTGAACCAATATTGATGATTATTTTTGTTCGATGCGGAATAGTTCCCATTTGGTCCCATAAAAATTTTTTGAAAATCCATTAGGTAGTTTAAAACTGGAAAAATTAAGTCGTCTACGTATGCGAAGTTGCGAATATTTGCTTTCCTATGAATTTTTTAGTGAAATGATACGATAGTACCTAGAAAACAATATAAGTTGACGGTCACCCATGTAGCTTTGACCTTCAAAAGTTATCACTAAAAATCGTGAAAAAAAAATTAAACAAAAAATAAAACCGACTCGAAAAAACTGAAAAGGATAAAATAATTAAATTTTAGTAGGTACTCATCCCCTAGGAACATATTTTTTGGGTTGGTGCTAAGTTATTTCCAGAAACCAGCATCGACTCCAAAAATATGTTCCTAGGGGATGAGTACCTACTAAAATTTAATTATTTTATCATTTTCAGTTTTTTGGAGTCGGTTTTAATTTTTGTTTAAATTTTTAAATGGCATTGTAAATAGTCCATTTTTGTGTGCAGCATTCTCGCCTTTTATCTTTGGTATATTATGAAGTCTACTTCAAATTAGAAACAGCCCTATTATAAAATTAGGTAAGATTCTTTGTAAGCACCTGACGAAGGGTCAGTGGAATGTAGAGCTCCAGCCAATTGCATTAGCGTCGACATGCTTGCAGTAACTAAGGCACCAATCAGCCGTCCGTGTCGAGTAATTGTTGTTGACAGTCATGTAAATTCTTTCCAGTAAAAGGTTAAAGGGTAGTGGAAAAATGCAAATTGCATTAAATGAGGCAATATGTAAGGTGACCCGGTTAGCTTAAAGGTTTTTAAGAAGTTAATGTTGGCGACTGGACGCTAACCTCTTTTATATTTTACTTTTTTATTTGAGATTTTTGTGTTAGTTGCTAGGTTACGTGTTATTTGTGATTACTAAAATTTTTGTCTTGCAAATTGCCGAGTAAATCTGTTATGCATTTAAAGCGGCCTATTATTTAATTATTACAGTCCATTTCTCGTTCGTTTTCAAAGTAGTTGAAATCCGCCATGCTATTATTTGAATTGTTTTTAAAAACATGTTGTTTATATACTTATATTGGCTAATAATTATCATAAGTACATACATAAGGCAAATTATAGTTTATAGAACATAAATACTAAGAGTTCCAACTTAGGTAACATATAATATTTTTAATATTTTGTAGGTTTGTATTTTAAATAAAGCTTCTTGTTTTTTTATTTTTTATAAGTACTGTATAGTATATTGGCGACAATAATTACCCCACATTCTTCACCAAAAAATTTTAATTAATGTACATTATTGAATAATCTAATTATCAATATAATTATAATTATTAATTACGTTCGCCTGTGTAGAAACCGCGGCGGCGTCTTTTCTATTTCAGCCGTAAGTCAGTTCGCTGTGTTTCTTTTTTTTTCATATATTTGGGATAATAAACAGTCTTACAGTGTACATAGGTTCTAAAATATGTTGCCCACCCCACAGATTAGGTATATCGAAAAAAAGTATAAAAGACTAGTTAAGAGCCAAATTGTATTACAAAATAAAGCAGTTAATTAAAAGCATAAGATTAAAGTTTTAAAATTTGGATAGGATAGAGGATTTAAGCTTCCAAACACTTATATTATAAATAGATCTAACTCTAATTCAAATGTTAATAACCATGAAAGTATAAAGTGCGATATTGAGATCAAAAATGGGAAATTTTGATCTCAACGTCAGTGCATTAAAATAGATGCAAAAAACTTCAATGTACATTTACTTACATTAATTGTGCCACTAATATGCAAAATTATAGTTAAATTAACTTAAATTCGCAACCGATTTGAAAGTTCGAAAGCAAGGATAACGTTGAAATATGAGATAAAAATATTTCACTTATCAATTTGTGATACCTACTAGTTGAGAACTAATAGGCGCCTTGTTTTGACTTAAAAACACTTAGGTTTAAGTTTGAAACGCGATGTAGGTACAAAGCCCTGAAAAACTGTTTTTTTTTTTCAAAATTCCACTGCTAGCAAATTTTGCGTGCTAATTAGTGATTGAGATGTGATTCTCTATCATCAGTCAGCAGCCTTGAATTCGTGGCTCTCGGCAGCGCTGTCATACCTTTTGCCCTTTGTTTGATACCATTTGACAACCGTTGGCGACACCAGCGTTCCGACGACGAGCACGGCGTGAGGCGGAACTAAAAAGTTGTTGATTTTTATGTAAAAAGCAATCAAATATTGAATGAAGTCATTACGATACATTGTAAACACAAGAAAAATGGAAAACGAAATATATCGATTCTACTTTATGTCGTATATCCAAAACAGTGACAATCATACACAGCCAAGAGATCGACGTAGAGATTAGTGAATACGCTTACGCGCAGCACCATGCTCAAACGTCAAAATCAATGGCACCTCGTCATCTTGTCAGACGTCAAGCTCGATTTCGCATATTTCTTTTTGTGAATTACATTGCCGGTTTGTGGCCGCCACTCGAGGACCTTCCCACCCCAACAGCCGTTAGTCTTACTAACAATGTGACCTGCCACTGGAGGCTGGCAAATCTTATAATTCACTGTTTTCTTTATGACTCTATTGTTCTTCTGTTCTCACCGGGTCCATGAAATTATAAAATATATTTTAAAATAATAGTGGGTAAGTGTTTTTGAAGATAGGCGATTCCCACACTCTAGTGAATCAGCCTGTTGGTTCGTTTGGCTCGGGCTATGAATGAAATCAATGTTCAGAATTTGCAATATCACCACATCAATATCATCATCGATCCCCACGTTGAAAACGCCTGTAATTGTGCTGTGTTATGTTATGATTCACTTCGTTTGTAGATCGCTGATAATAGCGGCATACATGACTAGTAGTTTTAATTCGACTACAATATTTGTTTTTAGTCACGGCATGACTTTACTGTGTGCTGTGACAAGGACGCGTTGCAGAGTGCCGGTGTTAAGACGTAATTAAACATATCACTGCTTCTATATTTTGACTTTGAAGTAATTGACAGTCATTAATACAAGTTTCTTGTAAGGTTTGGCATTTCATCTTAGGCCTCAGGATGACAACGCACCTGCATTACGCAGTTAGTTTTCTTAATAAAAAAATCATTAAAAAACAAGCTATTAACTAGTAATAGTATGAAAAAAAAAATATTGGAAGTTTTTGGTTTGTATTTCGATACATTACTCTTACCAAACAATTAGACTGTCTTTCGAAAAATCCTCTGATAACTATTTAGACTAGCCCGACTTCCATTGGATAAGTATGAAAAGTCTTAATGGTATTGGTTTGTTCTTGAAATTTTGTATGAAAACCCGTGCGGTGTATACGCTCTTATAACACGCACTTTTGTTTACTCGAATGACTTAATTGTTCCAGTTATTTCGATTTTAAAACCATGCTACTGTATTTATTTCGATAGAATTACAATGAGAATATGAAAGTAAGTATATCCTTTTAATAAAAAAGAAAGAAATTTACGGAGTTTTAGGGTAACAAACACATTTAAAAAAAGTACAGCCTAATTGTCAACATCCTTTTTGAAGTCGGCAAAAAATTCGCGTCCGTCATAGTCGCCGCCACTGTGTAAGGGACACTTATACAGCCGTGCGATTAGATTACGGATATTGGAGGTCGAAAACAATATGTACCTTTGTCATTTTTATATATAAAACCCTCAGTACACAACTGTTTATGTGGCCAACCACTGGGGCTTGCCTAGACTATTTTTTTTTAAACAACTTGATGACAAACAAGCTGACGGCCCACCTGATGGTAAGCGGTTATTGCCGCCTATAGACACCTGCAATAACAAGGAAAAATCACTTGATATTGCAGGTGAGTTGTCAAAATGAAATCAAGGTGAAATGTCATCCATGCTCAGTAATTACACTGGCCACCTTTCCCTTCAATCCGAAACACAGCGAACTGTTTCACGGCAGAAATAAGAAAGGCGGTGGGACCTACTCAGACGACCCTACATACGGGCCTGCCACCTACCACTTATACGGCAATCAGAAATAACGAAAGTATTAAATATAAACAAGTCCTAAATAGGCATTGAAACGAAAAAATTTAAAAATGACATAAGTACAGTCGACAGCACATAAAGCGTAACAGTTTGACCTTGAGACAGCCCTTACTCCGTTCGTAATAGAGGCGATTTTGGTAGTGCCACTGTTACACTTGATGTGATGTCGTCTGTACATTAAAACGTTGAAATAAAATTTAAGGATATCTAAAGAAAATTATTCTAGAAAATGGACATGACGGAATAAGTTCCGTCCTGTCCATTTTCTCATTTTCATTTTTGTCATATTTATGAAAATGGAAAATATTTCTAAGTGCTGTTTTAATTTCAAACAATTTTTTTTATTTTTTTATTATAAAATTATTAATGAAATATAACCAATTTACCGGATTATATTCGCGTTTAATTAGATGTTACATTATTATAAGCAGAGGTCGGAATTAGGTATTTATGTACTTGCATCGAAATGTTGATATGAATATGGATCTTCCCGGAATTTCAAATTTTGCAACTTTGTACATTCGACATTGAATGTACAAAGTACATTGATGTAAATTTGGCAACGTCGTGTGTCGCGCGTGCAGTGGTTGAAACATAATATTTAATTTAAATTATACAAGGGCGGTCTTATCGCTAAACAGCGATTTCTTTCACACAACCTTTAGATAGACAGGATAGACAAGAATACGTCGTGTAAAGTTGTCGGTGTACCATATGTACAAATAATTTATTATAGGTACACGAGGAGCTCGGTGGTGCATTAGTTTGAGCGCTCTGGTTCCGATACGAAAAACAAAGCAACTTTCGCCATGGTCGATCCTGGGATGGGTCAATCAAAGTTTGTTATCTCGAGCTCCTCCGTGCTTCGGAAGGCACGTTAAACCGTTGGTCCCGGTTGTTGCTGCAACCGCTTAAGCCCACCAACCCGCATTTGGCCAGCGTGGTGGTGTGGGCCACACCTGTTTCTCACGACAAACTCCTCATATGTTTCTCACGTGTAGGAAGGCCTTTGTGCCCAGCAGTGGAACTTATATAGGCTGGTGATGATGATGATGATGATGAGGTACACTAGAGTAGAGTAAACGAAGAGGGTTTTCGCGAAAAGAACTACGACGCAGTGTCTCAAGCTTACACAAGACATGTCTGTTTACGTGTCACTTGTTTGACGACTGCCAATTATGTCAACCAGTTATACGAAGTTGTCTTTTAGTAGCTAGGTACGTATTATAGTACGTTAGCACATCAAGCTTAACCGTTTGACCTTAAGGCGATATATTGAAAAAATCGCACTTTTATAAGTAATGTCATACGTCGCTGAAAGATCTTACGAATCTGAAAATCAAATATACGTTACTTCATATCCTTATCTAGATACGAGTAGAACAAAAACACGATTAAAGGAGTTTGCCTCGATACTTTTTTTTTCCGAAAAGACCTCTTATAAACAAGAAAACTTAAGATTAATGGTGAATGATAATTTGTATTCAATAGGAAATTACTTTAAATAGTAGATATCATTAATATTCAGAATCGTGTAGAAGCTTTTTTTTGTAGTCCATAAGATTATTTTTAAATAAAATAATTTGTGTATTTCGTTTACTTTTCACGCGCGATCGCTGTTTTGTCCTTTTTCCTCCCGCTGAGTCAGCCATATCTCTATCCCTATCGATCCTGGCCGAAACAACGTTTCGATAGATCGCCTTAAGACCGCCTTTACTGCGATTGTAATAGAGACGGCTTTCGTGGTGCTACTGTTACCCTTAACGTGCTTTCGTCTGTACACACTCAGCGTTTTCAATACATCCACTTTGCAGTATCTTTGTCCTTCAAGTTTTTATACACTTACATATTATCAAATTGTAGCATACAACAAAAAACTTCTGTAGCATGTGACAAAGTTTACTAGGAAGTATATTTTTCAACTCCTCCCACCAAAGAGAATGTAATAGTCTGCCCCCACTTAAAACTATTTACTAACAGTTAAGTGCTGACACTTAACAAAACTATGATACACTTTTCCATTAGGCGATTGATTAAAAAATTGTAGGCTAAGACATAGGTGTATATTGTACAAACGACAGCACATAAAGTGTGACAGCTGTACTACGAAAGCCGCCTCTATTATGAACGGAGTAAGGGCGGTCTCAAAGTCAAACTGTTACGCTTGATGTGCTAACTGTACGGTAGACCACAGAAGCAGCTAAACACTTCAGTACCATGACACAATAACTATGGCATCAATATTAGTATGGTAGCACTATTAAGTACGAGCGCAATAGTCGGTGCGACATGGTACCAATGTGTTAAGCTGCTTCTGTGGTCGACTGTACACGCGAAAGTGTTTCTCAAACCAAGCGGCAAGCTCATCGCATCAATGTTATAGTACTAATTTACAACCTTAACCAGTCTCGTCACTCTTCAGATCCAGACCATAAGCGGCGTGGTGCTGGTCAGCTGGCGGCAGCGGGTCCTGGAGCGACAGATAGAGTACGGGGCGCGGCTCGGCCACGTCGTCCTCAGCCTCGCCAGGATGGAGCTCAACAACTTCTACAGGAGCGTTATGCCCGTCGCTGACTACTTCGACCAGACGAACATGCTCATAGCGGTGAGTCTGACAGCCTGCACCCGTACCACCATCTTTTATCGCGATCCAGTTTAGGACCTAAACTGAGTAGAATCGTTAATTCGTACTACGACGCTATCTACGACTATGACAGCGATGCAGTTTAGGAACCAATACTGAACCGAGCGGAATATGAATCGCTTTTATAAAGATGGTGGTAAGGCCCCAGAACACTCATATGTGTGGGGAGCGAGGCGCTGGTGGTTAATTGAAACTCACTTCTTATAAGATATTTATTTTTGATACACAATGCCTTCACGGTGAGGAAATAGCACTTGTTAGTTTAATTTTAGTTTCTAGTAACTTATTATATAATTAATATTTGCGACTATAGCCCGCACAACGCCCTTGCCTCTCGAATGTCAAAGCAACAAGAGGGAGAAATCACATGTACCAACCTTAATATACAAAATATTTGTTCATGTAGTACATTACAATCAAACTAGTGTTGTGTATGTTCGCGTTCTATCGAACAATATGATCGTCATACAATCGCAGCGGCTTCACTACTCACTGTACAGACGCACACAGATAACGTATAACTGTTTGTGTGCGCACGCGCCTGCGACTAGAGAAGAGACCTGTTGAATCGACGGGGGGATGTGGAAACCAGTTTGTGCGGGGTGGAAAGTGGCCTTTCTAACTCTGTAAACAAAGTATTCTATAATTAAGATTAATGGTATTGCTGTTAATAATACAGAAATACATATTGATAACATTAAGTTCAACTTATGGAACCAGTGTAAATTCAGATAGATAGATAGACGTTGGGCCAAATTCAGGAGACACACTCTAAGTTTAAATTTAAGTACAGTATATCTCTTTCTCGCAATATGTAATAGGAAAAAGATAGCAAGAATCTGTTTAGAGCTGTCACTTAAATTTAGATAGATTTCAAAGAAACCATAGACAATTTTTGAAGGCATGTACGGAGGTGCTTCCTAAACACTGCATTTTATCACGTTCAATAAGGTCGAAAATTGAACGCACGTTTCTAAATGTCAAATTTTATGACGTATTCATTTTGAGAGAAAGAGATGCACTGAACTTAAATTTAGACTTAGCATGTGTTCTCCAGAATTAGGGCCAATTTTTTTTATACCACTAAGGTGGCAATCAAGCATAAGACCCACCTGATGGTAAGTGGTTACCGTAGTCTATGGACGCTTGTAACACCAGGGGTATCACTTGCGCGTTGCCGACCCAGTAACGATTTTAAACAGCTACTTGGGACTCTTCTTGAATAAAGATATTATTAATTCAGATTTCTATTTATCCGTGTAACTAAAATTTGTTTCATGGCAAATCCGTTATTATTGAACGAGCTCGGTAAAATTAAAAAAGCAACAACCTTTTTTTCACTTAATTTGAGCAAAAGAAAATATTATTTAGAAAAATAAATTACATCTAGATTAGAAAACCCTCATGTTCAAGGACAGGCACTAAGACTTGGGATAGTTTCCTGCAATGAAAATAACCATACAGTTATAATATTACTTCACACCATCATAGTTTTCTGTAATCGAATTAAGTTATTTATACATTATATTAATCTAATTACCTGCTAAGTTCAATCAGGAAAAATAGTATTTTGCCAGCGGGTGCTAACATCTCATTCAGACCATATTGTCTCAAATAAGCGATATGATAATGACGTAAACATAATTATGTTTACGTATTATATAACTATTTTTATGTCACGCCTAGTCATTTTTCATGGATAAAAAAAATCAATTTTATTTAATAAACATTTAATTAATACATACATATTTATTTTTGAAAATGTAATTTCAAATTATTATGTGAGTAATAGGACCACTCGAGAGCTATTTTCAGTTCATGGAAATGTATTTAAATCTATATGACTATTCTGTAACATAACATTCGACAGAACATATAACGCAACGTATCTATAGGACAGCTACGTCCTTAATTTTTACATCAATTTTAGACAGATCAATATTCTCACATACAGGCGTTTCAACGTTATAGTATTATAGGTAATTAGGTAAGAATAAATCAGGTAGACCTCTTATCAAGAAAACAAAACCTCCATGTAAGCGCAAAGTAGCGCAACAAAAAACTATTACTACAAAATCAACAAAACTAAATTGAATATCTTTAAATTGAGTGAATATTAGCGTTCTCGTCAATTGAATATGACATTGCGTCACGGTGGGCCGTGACAAATCGATGGCCATCAATAAACCAGCGGTCGCGCGCGATCGATCTGACGGTCAACGTACAATGTCGGACGGGCAGACTCACGGCGAGCCCTAAAAAAGCTTGTAAACAAACCAGCCTTTACTGCAACCGCCTTAATCCGACCCCCATTGGCCAGCGTGGTGGTGTTATGACCCAAACTTCTCACATGTTTCTCCCATGAAGGAAGGCCTGTGCCCAGCCGTGGGACATGCATAGGCTGTTGATGATGAAACTATCCAGACATTGTAAATGACAAAACAATAGACTTATGGCTGATTTTTCAATTCTCAGATATTTTTTGTCTAGAGAATAATTTTGAAATTTTGACAGATTTTCTTTACATTAGCTGTCAACTTGTCAAAGCTATTCTCTGGATAAAGGTTATCCGGGGATTGAAAAATCAGCTCTAAGTGGTAGGCCCATAAGTAGGGTCACCTGGATAGGTATCACCGCGTTTCTTATTTCGGCCGTGAAATAGTTCGCTATGTTTCGAATTGAAGGGAAAGGTAGCGAGTGTAATTACAGAGTATGAAGGGTATTTCATCTCATAGGTTCCTCATTGCCTCAGGATGACATCAATGACAACAGACCTGCAATATCAAGTGTTTTTTCCTTGTGGTGTCTATATTTCAGATGTCTACAGGCGGCGGTAACTGCTTACCACCAGGTGAGCCATCAGCTTGTTTGTCATCTAGTTGTATTAAAAAACATAATTTGCAGGAGTAGCGCGAGAAATTTTCATGGGGAAGGAGGGTTGAATGGTCGTTACCCTTTTCTATACAGCCAGAGGTCTAGGTTTAAATTCCGTTAAGGGCACATGATGTATGATAAGTATGAACACTTGTTCATGAATCATAAATGAGTGTATGTTTTTTTACTACTAGCTTTTGTGGTGTGTGACAGTTATCGCTCCAAAAAGTATTTTTCAATACTTGTATCATAAAAACCATTTTAAAAAATTAAACAACTTAGTTTTGAAAAAAGATTTAATAAAGCTCAACATGATAGTCATGTTCTAACAGTCACACCTGTTAAGAGTTTAAGGCGTTTGTGGTGTAAAATAGGCAATCGGCAATAACAAACAAAAAGACATTTTTATAACTATCACAAAAAATATATTAACTAACAACGTGTAGTCACTCTTTTCACATATTAAATTACCTACAATACAAACATTGTACCTAAATTACAAAATTATAACTTTTAGCAGTGCAGTGCCGCCCAGCGAAAAAAAAACAAAATTAAAATTAGAAGAGACGTTATATCAACTTACCAACAGAATAGGTACCCAATGACAAAATTATGATAGTTCTTTTCAAGCTGTCTGACAATGCACGGTACAATATAGGTGTTAGAATATAGAGGTCGTAATACTCGTTAATCATTTTGAAATGTTAATTTTCGTTTAAATAAAATATAATGAATGAAATCGTAAAAAACAAAAGTAGAATGTGAAAAATATCAAAATTCGCGAGCAATTGTTTTCAGCGCGCCGCGTCTTTTCGCCACCGCGTAGTCACAGCCGCGCCGAGACGATTTCAAATATGGAATTGTTGATTTGCGTGTTTTTCTTTTGATGTTAAATTAAGTATTTATTTATTTACATAAAGGTACAACTACAGAATACAATTCCATACATTCTTATAACAAATAATATGAAATGGTTAAACATGTTTAAATTGCATTCCAATGAATGCTGTACACAGCGTTGACATAAAAAGAAGAAGAAACAAAAATAATAATAACAATAATAATCATTCCTCTATTAATCATCTGATAGTTAAACATTATATGAACTTTTGTCTATTTTAGCTTCAAACAGAAGGTGTAGCATACAGCTGTTTTATTGCTTTACAAAATGAGTATGAACTCTGAGAGAATATATCCAAACCATCGATATTACTATCATATGACCTACACATTCGAAAAAGTGGACTATTATATGTGACTTTGTTATTGCAAAAAGGCAGGGAGAACAGCTTACGTTTTCAATGACTACCGCTAGTTTTAAATGACAGATGGCCCAACAAATCCACGGCATCCCACCGATTATTAATGATTTTATACAGTATGCAAAGATCTTGAATGGAACGTCTAGACTCCAAAGTATTCAGTCCAAAGTACTGCAGTCTTGCTTCATATGTTGATAACTTTCGGCTGAGACCCAGCTTCGAACTTAAATGACGCAGAAAACGCCTCTGGACCGCCTCCAATCTATCCACGTGAACACTGTATTGCGGAGACCATACAACAGAGTTATACTCCAAAACACTTCTAGCAAGGACATAGTACAGCATCAGTACACTAGCCGGCCTACGAAATGGTTTTGCAGTCCTCCAAATGAAACCAATGACCCTGTTTACCTTTGCTATGATGTTATCATAGTGGTGTGTATAACTTAGCTTAGAGTCCAGCCATACTCCGAGATCCTTGATCAAATTTTGTCGATTAAGTAGAGTATTATCAATATTGTAGGCATAATGGACTGGTGATTTCTTTTTTGTAAAAGTAACTAGACAACACTTTGAAATATTCAAGGACATACCATTATTCTTACACCAATTATGTACCTTATGAATATCGTTCTGCAGCAACACGGCATCGCTTGTAGACTCAACTTCTCTATATATTTTAATATCATCTGCATATGCGATGCAATTTGAGGATATAGATTCCACTAGGTCATTAATGTACATTATAAATAAAAGAGGGCCCAAATTCGAGCCTTGTGATATCCCCGAGGTAGACAAGTAAGGCACCGAATCATAACCATGCACTGCTACCAGCTGTGAACGATAAGATAAATAAGAAGTAAGCCACCGCAGGAGTACTCCATGAATTCCAAGATGGTATGCTTTGCAGCACAGAATATTGTGGTCCACCTTGTCAAAAGCCTTGGCAAAATCAATATAAAGGGAATCCACCTGGACGCGCCTGTCAAAAGCAACATTTAGGTCATGAACGTAAGTCATCAGATTAGTAGTTGTGGACCGCCCACTGACAAAGCCATGTTGCTTGTTACTAATAATCGTCTGCAAATGGAAAGACAAATATTTAAACACCAAACTCTCTAGAATCTTTGCAAAACAACTAAGCATACTGATCGGCCTAAAATTACTAACATCCATCTTATTTCCTGATTTATGTATAGGCACAATTTTAGCTATTTTCCATAGCTCGGGGAAACTACCCGTACTTAGGCTTTTATTGTATATTAAATGCGTGCAACATTGCTTTATAAATGAGGGAGGCACTCAGTCAGGCCCTGTACCTTTGGTAATATCTAAGGTATCAAGGGACTCAGCAATCTCCCGTTCTGTTATAATGATAGTAGAAATACTTCTATTTGACTCTGGAAAATTAGGAATGTAATTATGTGTAGTAGGTTTACTGTACACAGAAGAAAAGTGTCTAGCAAACAAATTAGCTATGTCAACGCCTGTATTAGCAGAGTCAGACTTGTAGAACACCTGATTAGGTAATGCATTAGACGGGCGTTTTGAATTGGCATATCGCCAAAAAGCTTTGATATTGGTGTTAATACTTTCTTCTGTTCTATCCAAGTAATATCCTGTAACATGCATCAAATTCAATTTTACGCCTGGAACGGAGCAGGCTGAACGCATCATAATCACGTGGATTGATGTAGAGCTTAAATTTATTATGATACTTATTTTTCTCTTTTAATAACTTAATCAATTTACGGGAAAACCAACTAGGCTATAAACGGGAAAACCAAGTATCATCAAGAGTCGTGTATAGGATACTATAGATGACGCAATTTTTGTCTTATTTATTCATAATAAAACTTGAAAACCACTGAATTAATTTTGATGCGGTTCCTACTGTAAAGCAGGGAGTTTCTTTAGAAAGGTTTTAGTCTATGCATAATCATGCTTTTCAAAGTTAGCGAGAGGAGATTTTTACTGAATCATTTCGAAGTTTGGCTACTATTTTCGAAGCGCTTTCATGGCTTATGCTGGTCAAACATTATGAGATAAAATCGAATAACGTGTTAGAAAATTGTAGGTCCGTAAAAGGCCTACACAAAAATCTTTAATAATAATTGTCTGTCTTCTAAAGTTGGCTCACTGTAACTATTTTAAAAACTCATCCACACGGCCGAAGTCGCGGGCAGCTATGCTCTCTAAAGTCAATAGCCTTGAGTTCGTGGATGTGGCAGCGATGTAATACCTTTTGTTGTTTGTTTGACAACCATTTGACAACCGTTGAAAGAGCACGGCCTGAGCCAAAATTAAAAAGTTGTTTATTTTCATATCTTTATGTAAAGGTCAGTCAAATATTGATTGAAGTCATTACGATACATTTTAAGAACAAGAAAAACCAAGGAGAAAAATATCTATTAACTTATGACATATCTCTAAAACAGCGACAAGCATACATAGCCAGGGAATCGACGTAGAGGCTAGTGAATACACTTTTGCGCAGCGTTGTGTTCAAACGTCAAAATCAATGGCGGCTCGTCGCCAAGCTCCATGTCAAGCTCAATGAATATTTCTGTCAGTGAATCGCACTGCAGAAGTCTCTCCATGGCCGGTAAGCGGGCTGTTAAGGCGCAAGTCAAACACAAAGAGTAAGTTCGCCACCCGACATCATTCTTGGTCATTCCGTGTTTTTAAATTGTGCCTAATGTCCTTAAGATACGTTTAAAATTTGAAAAGACACACGCCGCGTCCGCACTTGTGCCTTTGTGTGTAGCTTGCGCCTTACAGACGAATGGTTAATGTCGCATAACCGCAACAACAAAAGACAAAGCCTTATTATGAGCCCTATACCATACGATAAACGTACAAAATACGACGCGATTCAAAATATTCCGTATTGTATTGACAAATGGTTGATCTTGGTTTGCACGTTGCGGTCTACCGACTATTATCTGTTTTCTTTGAAAATTAGACTTATATTTTATTAAAATCAACAATCATCGACTATGACTCAAATTGTGTAAGCGCCATGACAATTGAAAATTTACCTTATAGTTTAAGTTTGTTAGCTTAATATCGATTAGCAACATTTGTTCAAGTATTAGCCGCTTCGTGCATTATTAACTCGTCTTAGAAAAGCTATGACAAAATGTAAGTAATATTGACGAAGGAGCGAAATATAGAACATGACACACAAACCTCAAAAGTACTTTTTGTTAATTGAAAAATATATTTAAGTTTAACTTTTATGAAATAACTATTTATTTATTTCTTGTTTTATCTCTTGTTTAATTAGTAAGGAAAGTGGTGTTTCTTCTAAAATCTTAAGGACCGACTGGGGTACCTTACAGAAGTTTTTTATTCTAGACGGTAGAAAAGAGAAAAAAAAAAGGAAAAATAGAATAAAGACAAAGACAAGCTGGTGTCAATATCACGCTTCTTTGATAGTGCTTACTAACACTCATCATAGAAAAGACTCAATAAGCAAAGACCTAAGTAATACCAAGCGTGAAACTACTGAGTTTTATTAAGGTGTTTCGTACGGCTTTCTCCGTTCGCCGGTTTCGTAGCTGACATCCTCCTGCTACGCCGTAGCAAGTGCTACGTAGCGCTACGATTGTAGTCAGATGAATTTTGTCTACGGCTACGTACTACGACGAAGCTACGAACGTGATTCTACTTTTTCGCAAATCGCGTTTAATATGGTTGTACAGTCGACAGCATATCAAGCGTAACCGTTTGACTTTGAGACCGCCCTTCTTACTCCGTTCGTAATAAAGGCGGCTTTCGAAGTGCAACTCTTACACTTATTTTGGTGTCGTCTGTACATAGGCGCAATTTGGGTTGGGCGTGAGGAGACGGGCGGTGATCGCGCGTGGGTGGCCCCCACGCATGCATTGCACAGGCCGCCACGTCTGGGATTACCCAAGTGACTCTGGGTAATCTCCATCGGCGCGAAACCTGGCCGCAAGGCCGGGTTGCCTGGGGGTGGACTAGTGAAATTGCTTCGGCAGAGCCTGGGCTGCCCCCGCGAAGGGCAGTGGAGTTACCGGGGAGTTTTAGTGGGTATTCCCAGTGTCATTTGGCGCTGGGCGACCCCCACACACGCCCGTCGCCTCGCTAGCGACGGGTAGGTCTGTAAACAGATTTCTCCCCGTTAAAAAAAAAAAAAGGCGCAGTTTGGGTCATATAACGACAGTTACACAATATACAGGCTGTTAACGGCAATAATTTCTATGAAATAGTGTAGCCAATGTTATATAATTTCATAGAAATATCATGAAATTATCAAATGAATAAGACGTTTTTGATAGTTGGAAAACATTTCTATGAAGTAACATTATATTATAGCCCATGTTTTAGTTTAATGTCGTATTGTCGTCATTAACTGTCACCACCACATTTGACAGTTGAACGTTTTGGTGACTTTTTTCTAACTTAAACGTTTCTCGCTGATTTAACAACCTTTTTATATTATTTCATCAATAATATGTCACTTTTAAGTCTGAAATTCGTACTTTTAACGTAAATGTGCCAATTACTCACTCAAAGCACATGAATTTAAGGCTTTTAAGAAATAACATTTTTCAAGAAAGAAAATAACAAAAATAGGTGTCCTTCTAAATTATTCCTTAACAAATCCACATTCAGAATCATATTGGTAATCATAGTTTTAAATTGAGGTCTAGTCACGTGTACTTACATAAGGCTCGTGACTTAGTAAAGATGTAAGCGATTAAGTATTTTATAAGGGAATCAATATTGTATTAAGCTTCCTTCGATATGCAGAGTAACCTTTCCGTCGTTGATTCATTACGATAATAATATCTTCATTACCCTTAAACCAGATTTTTCGATAGTTTTTGGGTTCTGCGGGCAAAGTAGCAACAATCTTCGTCTATAAAGGTTAAAAGAAAAAAATAGAGAAAGTTTGGTGGTGAGTTTAAATATTTTCAAACATTTATGTACTTAATCTCAAATATGAAAAAGTAAATAGGTTTAATTCAAAAAGAACAATATTATTTGATAAAGAACAATATGACTTTTTTGGTTTGGGCGTTATAGATGTTTGCTTAAATATGAAGGAAATGTAATGAAAAATATTTATTAGTCTGAAAAATGAAAAATTGCTTCAAAAAGACCAGAATTGTCCTATAGTATAAATACATTTGTGGGTGTCAAGATGCAATCTATCTCCATACCAAAAACAATTAAAATTTAACAATTTAAAAGTACGAAAAAGCTTCGTATGTCTGTCTGTCAGACATACGAAGCTTTTTCGTACTTTTAAATTTTAGTGTGAATGTTCCTAACATAATTAAAAAATAAACATATCTTATTCTCTAATGAAATAAAATGAAATCAAATGAAAATACATTTATTCAAATAGGCCACCAAAAAGCATTTTCGAATGATCCAAAATCATATTTGTACGACTAACAATGTCATAGTGTCTCTCTGATTGTCTGTCCGTCTGTCTGTTTGTCGGCCATGATGTCTGAATTTACGTCAGCTAACAATACGTATTACGTACATCGAAATATTTTGGAATACCGTAACCATTTGATAGTACCCAAAAAATGTGTTGCAATAAATAAGCCGTACTTTTCTTTTTGTGTTTTTTGCTTGTTCCTTGGTTTTTCCTGAAAGTTTCCGCTGTCACGCGGTTGTGGTCTTATACGGCTATGTCTACATCGTCCAGACGCCGTGGGAGATGCCATATGTCACCGTTTGTAGTATTTATTATTCAAAAGCTTCAAAGCCGCTGACACCTTCAATAAAATATACTGAGCTGTTTTAACAGCGGTGTTTTTTTTTTCAAAATAGCGGCTTACTTTTTTGCATATTAATTTGTAGCTACATTCAAATATTTAAGTATCGCAACTTCGGAAAGTCCAAAAAAATCAAAAATACTGGCATAAAGGTTGCAACCTCTTTTAATTATTCTAGAGTCCAAAAGTTGAAGGTGTAAGCCGACTAATATTTTTATTACAATAATTACAAAAGAAAAAGCAGCGTTGGTAGGCCCTCCATAAGTTGGACCGGCGATCTGGTAAAAGTCGCGGGAAACCGATGGACGCGAGCAGCGCAGGACCGATCGGTTTGGAGATCCCTAGGGGAGGCTTATACCCAGCTGTAGGTGTCTCTCGGCTGAAATAATGATGATATGAGTTACAAAATTGTCTTGTTTCTGAAAAATTGCTGTAGTTTTGTGAAGCAAGGATGTGTGTTGAGGAGCATTATGAAGAATCTTTAATATAAACGTTCGTTTGGTGTGAAAGATATTGAAAATTTCATCGTTGGTAACGATCTCGTCGTAGTGTAATCACGAAGACGATTCTGTGTCAGTCTCCAAAAATGAAACAACTACTGAAATAAATAAAATACATCAGCCAGGAATGACTGGACTTCACCTGCTGCCTTCTGAATTTTTTAACAAAAGAATTAGATTACCGTATGTTTCCAAAGTTGAAGAATGCCATAAAACGCCAGTCGATTCGTCATTCATTTATGATGCATGATTCTTCGACCCACTATCCATGTCAGCAGGAGTGGCCGACATATGTAATTACCCATTAATTACTGGTTGTAATTGCTTTGAAAATTACAGGTTGATATTAAGCTTCAGCAAGTGAAATTACTGTATTTCGACCAAGCCACCAGTTAATCGAATTTGCAATTTAATTTCTGTAATCAAATTGCTAATGACGGATTAGACCTTTATTTGACGATTGAATTTTGCTGATATTGTTTGAACTTATTGGTTCTATACAGGGTGGTGCCGTCAATACGACAATAAATCAAAACATGGAGTATATTAGTTCATATAAATGGTTTGCCACTTTCAAAAACATCGTATTCGTTTGATAATTTCATGACTTAGGTATGTATGAAATAAAATAACATAGGCAGATTTTTTTCATAAAAATGTCATGAAATTAGTTAGTCTTGATTTTGAAATTACTTAGTCTAAGTTTTGATTTATTGTCGTATTGACGGCACCACCCTATATAATGTGCATAAGGACTTTTAAGAGGCTGATAAACGCCAGCGACCTTGAGAAAATGAATTTCGAGGCCCCGCCCACTAATATTTCCGATAACGTGGCTCCACAATACTACACCGACCAGCCGCGTAACTACTACAACCTCAAAAGCGCCAAGCTAAAAAAATGCCACTAGATGGCGTGCTCCACGTGCTTTATTCCATAGACCATTATAAGAATAGAAATGAACAATAAAAACTATACACTTTAAAAAAAATATGTGTTTTTTTTAAATTATTGGTAAATATACACGGTCAATATACTTATTTATACTAACAAATTTTATTAAGGGACCTATTATGAAATCGAAACATGACAATCAGGGATGCAATTATAAAAGACAAATCATAATAGTTTTGACATACGTATTTTCATGTCAGCTGTTCTATAAATTAGAGCTCGACTTGAATAAATTTTGGTTTTGAAACGCCTTGTAAATTTTTAAGTGCATGGATAGCCCAATCCGACACTATGAGAAATAGCGAAAAGTACTCAAAGGACTCTCGAAACGTAAAAGAAAAACTAAACTGCATCATTGGATGTTTACAAAATATTCCTAGCCAGGAATCAAAACTATTGTTTAAAAAAAACTCACAGGTGTATTACACCATTCGATTAGATTACAAATTACAAAATTCAAGTTTCAAGTAGGTTTTGCTTTTATAAATTATGCTACAAAGTACGAAGCAGTATGCAAAAAGTTACTAGTAATCAACGAAACGACGAACCAAATGTAAATTATTGGCACGATGTTATTAAAACGTAAAGTGGATTACTCGCACTTGTTTACATTTTATTTCTTTTTCACTGTGGCCTTTAACATTACTTTAAAACATGTAGCAGTTTATAAAAATCCAACATTTCCCTTCCGTTTTTCATATGTAATATCTTCCCGGAATGTATTGTTCCTTGTATACCGCGATACTATCGAATCGTGTAACTATAGTGTTTTTTTTTTCAAAATCAACGGGTTCTATTACTACCTTAATTTTTGATTTCTCAAAAATCTAATGCTGCACTTTTAGTTTTTATCGAAATCGGTCCCGATACTTTTTTAAGTACTTTTCGTTATTTCTATTTGGAATTCGGAATCCATAATAGATTATTTTTTTATCTAAATCGTTTAAGCAGCTTAAGTGTTAAAATGTAACACCTAGAAAGACACAGTTACATTCGCAGTTATAAGAGTATGGATGTGTCATCTTATCACAGTAAAAATAATGTCCGTTCGAAGTAATAGAAAGATTAATCAAGTAAGTATTTATTTTTTTAAGTTAAGAGCGTTTACGCCGCAAGGCTTTCAATACAAACTTATTTTTTTAACAAAAAGTGAATGCCGTAACATTTCAATTATTACTTCAATGTCGGAAAGGTATTATTGATATAGAACTGACTACAACAGCTTTTTAGTCACCACAGGAATGCGGTGATTGATGATATATTAAAATGTGTGCTGTTTAATATTTATTCATGTTTCGATACAGAGTTTTGTCGATAAAATAATAATAATATTATGAAATCGAATTAAGTTTCATATGTTTCATAGAAAGTATTTCTATGAAACATATGAAACTTTATTCGATTGTATCAAACAGTAATGATTGGTTATTAGGTTAATCAAGAAATTTAGTTATTAAAATTCTGGAACAGTAATCTTTGAAATGATATACGAAATTGAAAAATTATGTGTTTTAATAAATACTCATCTGAAACAGTCTAGAGTATATTGAAATTTGGAACATGTTAGATTTTTTTATAGATTTCTTTCTGTAGGTTAGGTATGTGATTATCTTTATTTATGTGCCAGCGTTCATGTTATATTTACCTCAAGATCCGAAGGTCTGATACGGATTTTTTTCATTTATTGAAGACTATATGTTTTGAAGACTATATGTTTCGGTGGCGTAGTAGATTGAACTCTCTGGTTTCAACTACGAAAACAAAGCATCTTTTGCCATGGTCGATCCCGGGATGGGTCACCGTTGGTCCCGGTTGTTATTACAACCTCTTTACCCCACCAACTCGCACTGGGCTAGCGTGGTAGTGTTATTGTCCAAATTCATCATGTGTATCATGTGTTTCTTCCATGTAGGAAGGATTATATAACGTATACAGGCTAGTGATGATGATGATGATGATAAACAGTGTTACAGTATGTTAAAGCTAAACAATATAAATAATAAATAGTACATTTAAATGTAATCCTAACAACATTGCCCACAGATTAGGTACATTAACATAAATTATAATAAACATGAATTGGGATGTTGCCTAAGTTTAAAATTGGCGCTATTTTTCACAAAATCGGAAAATATGTGCTACCACTACCCATAAAAACAATTCAAACTTAAAATATATGAAATATAGTTAAAATTGTACCCTTTTAGAAATAAAAAAAAAGACATTTATTTTCAAAATTTATCAAAAATGATAATGGAATTAGATTGCTGACATCAATTAAAGCAACTATTATAATGACAACTATTAATAAAACCATACTTAATACATAGTTATTATTAATTTTGTCAGTATGCCCATACATTTCTTAGTAATATGGGAACATGTGACGTCACCTGTCCCGTAGATTTTCTATGGAGCCTTTTTGGATGTTGCGCCGCAACATATCAACATGCCACTATATCTGTGAAAGTATTGATCTTAGACATACTATTTCTTTTGCAATATTTCTTTATGAGTTATAAACTTCTTATTTATGAAATAAAAAACAAGTTGTTAACTACCCTATTGCTGAGAGCTAATTTGTGCTACAATAATATAGTGGAAAGAGGACATATTTGAATCATGCATAGTTTGCCGGTACAAAAGTTGAAATATAGAATACTCAACACCGTGGACTGGAATGGACAATTGAACACCGTTCTACAATTTTTTACCTATTTTTCAGTAAACTGTGTATAAACCTGGCCGGGTCTACATACATTTTTGAAACATCTCTTTTATAGCATATGATAAAAGTTCTGGTTTTAAAATTTACATATAAAAGAACCTTTAGGCTAGGCTTAAGCTAATTTAGTGTTGTATGCATTTAATAATCTAAAATTAACTGTGCCTGTTGTTTTTCATGAATCACATTTTGTAACCGGAAAAATTAATATTAAAAAGAACAGAAACGAACCATTTGATTATTTTTAAGACTGCCGGGTCTGACAATTACGTAGGTCTATGAAATAAACCAAACTTATTTTATGGTTCTATATAAAAACTTTGTTGAAATTTATCTTTGTATTATGTATTACATATAAATACATAAGTTTTTTTTACTTTAAGTCATTATTAGTAAACAAAGAATAATAAAAAAATAAAAAATATTAAAAAAGAATTAGTAAAGAATGAAAAAATAAGAAACATAAACAAAAAAGGACTAGAAATAAACATACATAAAATAATAAAAAAAAAACCAAAAGTAAAAAAAATTGATACAAAAAATATTTTTTGTATTTATAGTTTAATCGTTTTTTATATTTATATTTTTTTTACTTTCATATTTCATATTCAAAAAACAAATAAGAAATAAAAAATACAAATAATAAAAAAAAGTTGTTAACCATTGAAGGATTGAACCCCTACCTCTCGGATAGTAAGTCGAGCATCTCAACCCCTACACAATCGCGACAGAGTCAGTTATTTCGAAATGAACTATCTAAATTATACAATATACTTATACATTTCCCTTCAAGTAAACATAAACTTACTTTACAACTTCCATCTGTGACTGTGAATCTGAATAAGTACAACTTTCGAGATGATTATGGAGTTTTTGATAGTTCCGAAAATTAGATAAAATTAGCTATGTAAAGAAAAAATAATCAGGTTATTATTGTGTTATTTACCCCTATACAAGTGGCTTTTGACTCTTTTTAGACCTTTTTCTTGGTTTTCCATAGTCCAAAATAATATTTATACCGTAAATCTTTATTTCATAAATAATATTATTAATGAAATAAAATTTTCACAATAAAAATTTACGAAATTATTTACTCATTTTTGTCTATCTACTATAATACACTCACATAGTAATCACTAAAACCTAAAATATAATTGTCTATTTGATATTTGCAAATTAAAACAGACGCAGACTGATATTATTAAGAAACGCGAGCAAAGAAGCGACACAGGTCCAACTAACAGCACGCCTCGGCGATCACTGTCGTTTCCTCTACAAATGAAAGAGAAGAATAGATAATGGCGCGAGTCGCTATTGAAATCGGCTGAAGAATTCAGAATAAATTTATTTACTAAAAAACTAGTTACTTATTTGAAATTGTAAAACATCAATATTATAAAATTTAATATAACAAGTTTGTTCCCTAAAAATAAGAAAAAAACCTTTGACATATAACGCAGAATTTGTTCTGAAAGCTGATTTTGATGGGTGAGATTGGCATTTTTTTTATACAAACATTTTGATTATAATGTGTTTTGGAGACATGCATATTATCAGAAATATGTCCAAGAGTAACATATTTTTTTTTCACTGCGTTTATTTCAACAAATTGTGCTAAAAAAAGTTTTAAGTAAGGCTCAATTAGCAATTATCAGCCTCTTAAGCTATTGCATAGCTTCTATCGCGGGCCTTGAGCGCAGGGACCGAATCCAGAAATTCCGTAACGAAAAAACCTCACGCTCCCCACTCCGATGCGCAAGGAGGTGTGGCTTGAAGGCCGTGCATCGTCTAACGTCGTTTCAGTTCGGCAGTCTTCGACACGGCGTTGTGTGCGTGCGATTAGACGTATTGTACGACTCTACGAAACTCGCACGAATCGAGACGAGCTGCTCCGAAATCGGACGAATACATGAGCAGCTGTTTATGAGAAAGTATATAGGTGTATAGGTATTTGTACATTATTATCACAAATGCAGTATTAATTTTGAATTGAAAATATAATACTGCTATAAAGATAACCTAAACTTTTGATATTAAAATGAGCGATATTAAAAGTAGCCCTCTTTTATACACACAAACACACACACGCGTATAGTTGAAATTCTAAATTTAGATTCTCAATATAAATAAATAAAAAAAATCAAATAAATAAATAAATTAAAAAAAAAACATTCTTCATTATGTATATAACAGAAACCATCAAACCAAGCACGTGTACTATTCAGTACCTTTGTTTTTGGTGTATAGATAATGCACATGAATGCTGCGCAGAGAAAGTATATATGATATTATATTTATATAAATGTACATCGCGCGAAATTCGATAATCATTTTTATGTATTTAATAATAGAAAAATTTGTTTACGTATCGGTCACCACGCTCAAAAGTGTAACTTGAATTAATATCAAAGAAAAGAAATACTGCATGAATAAAATAAATAAATAAAATTATAATTGCATAAGTTGATACAAAATGCTACGCAATAGCTTTACCGCGGCAGTCCACGAGTGCCACACGTCTTTTTTTTAATAGGCTGTAGTTTGATACAATATGTGGTCTATGGAGTAAAAGTGATTTTATCTCTTTGCCTTAATTAACAAAATAAAACAACCCTAGTTTCAAGGTGCTATAACGAAACGATGTTTTAGTCGATACAGACAAGGATAGAGATATGACTGACTCAGCGGGAAAAAAAAGACAAAATAGCGATAGCGCGTGTAAAGCAAGCGAAAAAATAATGAGATATTATATATCGAGCCGCAAAATTTTTTTTTACACGATAACCAACCTCATAATTAATAACGAAGCTACGGGAAAATGAAAAAGCTTCTAATAAAATAACTCGCCTTCTTTAGAATGCCATCTAAATGTTCCCAAAAAGGCACCAAATTATGAACAACAATTATTATAACTTGTCCGACTAATTTATACCTGAGCATCTAATTTAATGATTCAGCCACGGAATTTGTAACTCGCCCACATTTAAAATCTTACACATTCAATATAGGTTCCTCAAGAAAACATCGTTTGAGCTTCAACTAAGAACATCATATTTTATAATTTTGCATCAAAAGTAATACTAAATATTCTATAATAATGAAAATAGACACTGCACGATCTATTTAGCGCGAGTAAGATGGCCGCAGCGGATACTCATTGTTTACTATATTAGTCACGTGCTAGAAACTTTGTTTCCCATAAGTCAATTTTCATAACATTTGTTATAATCATTGTAAGCCGTAATTATCACATGCCATGACATCATTTCATAAAATCGGTTTAAACTAAGCAATCAATAGGTTTAGGTTAGGTTAGAACATCAAAGACAACGAGAAAGACATCAAGCGAGAAAGACAATCGCTTTTAGGACAAAGGCGTATAAAATTAGATATCAATAACAGTATTTTTTTGGTGTCAATTTGCAGATTTTTTGGATGCTATTGCTTGGACCTCTTCACTGTGGAACATAAACTATTACCTAATTAATTTTATCTAAAGATTTCTGTCTAAGAATCTCCGTCCTAGAAGAATAACAAAAACAATTATCAACGTACTGAATCATCTTTCATCATATTTCAGGTAAATGGTGAAAGGAATCCCGAAGAAGTCTACAAAGACTTTAGAGCAGCCGTGCTCCAAATCCTGGGCACACAAGATGACCAGACCACGATGAATGGTGTCAGCGGAATGGGAGTCGGCGCTGGTGGTATACCGGGAGAGATTGTGGGGGTAGAGCCAGCGCCCACAGCGCCGGAGAGACAGGCTGGAGGTGGGAGAGACGAGAGAAGAGAGGAGGCGACGGTGCTACCGGTAGCTGTTCCAGTGGTGGTCCCAGTGCAGCATGAGAATGGTCATCTAGGGAAGATTGTCAGTCCCAAGGTAGGAGATCAACTTTGGCATAACACGCATGTCTGAATCGGTTTGTCAACGAAATTAAATCGTAGTAAGTTACTCCAACCGGTGCAGTAATGCAACTTTCGCCATGATTGATATCGGATGGGTCATCATCATCATATCAGGCTATGATGTCCACTGCCTGAACAAAGGCCTCCCCCATCTATTTCTAAATGGAGCGGTTCTGCGCAACCTACATCCAACGACTCCCCGCGACACTGCAAGACCATGTCGTCCCTCCATCTAGTGGGAGCACGTCCTACATTACGCTTTCCGGTACGTGGTCGCCATTCCAGAAATTTAACGCCCCACCGGCTGTCTGCTCTGCGTGCTATGTGCCCTGCCCACTGCCACTTCAACTTACTAATCCTATGAGTTATGTCAGTGACTTGACACTGTAATGGATGGGTCAATCTCATTTATAATGGTATTTCGTGCTTTGGAGGACACGTTAAGCCTATATGCGACTGCAACAGCTTTCACCCACCAACACGCATTAGGCCGGCGAACGCGGTGGTGTTATATATAGCCTAAAGTTCTTATGTGTTTCGCCCATGTAGGAAGGCCTGTTCTTAGTATATACGCTGTAGCTGTAGTTCATAACAATTTAAAAAGATTTTATATTTATTTGATTGTATAGCTATAGATTTTAATCTACTTATATATTTATTCTAATCTATTGATGTGTTAATTTTTTTTTTTTTTTACAACTAGATGACAAACAAGCTGACGGCCCATGGTAAGTGGTTACCGCCGCCTATAGACACCTGCAATAACAAGGAAAAATCACTTGATATTGAAGGTGCATTGTCATCCTAGGGCCTAACATGAAATGCCGTCCATGCCCAGTAATTACACTGGCTACCTTTCCTTTCAATCCGAAACACAGCGAACTGTTTCACGGCTGAAAATTCTATATAAATAAGAAAGGCGGTGGTACCTACCCAGACGACCCTACATACGGGCCTACCACCTAGTAAAATATAATGGATACTTTATATTAGATAAAATATATGTATCGGCAGAGATATACAGTTGATTCCCAAATAAACATGTGTTTAATGTGTACACGCATAAATCATTTGCGGGTGTATCCTTAAGCATACAGTGTCCGTTCATACAGACCGGCTCGGAGAGGAGAGCAGATTTTTATCACGTTTAAATAGGAATTTTGAATCAATGTAATAAGGTTTACTTTTACAGTTCACTTCTTTTGTTATTCCGAAAGCTTAAGAGTAAACCTAATGCGCTTAGTGTGAAATAACAAGAGTAGCCGACCGGCTGCCTTTGATGACGTACTCTTCTGCGTTCGGGCTAGAACGCTTCCAGCCAGTCTATGTGAAGCGGCTTGGTCGGCTTCGAGCGTATAATCCGCGCCGGTCGGTGTGAAAAGAAAAGTGCGCTCCGATCCTCTCCGCGCCGGTCTGTGTGAACGGACTAGCCTCCGTCTGAAAACAGCGTCGCGGCTCCAACATCCCCGCCGCGACACATGCTGAGCCGGGGACTTTTAAACTTTAACCGACTTTAAAAAGAAGTAGGTTGTCAAATCCATTGGAATGTTTATTTTTATGTATGTACACCGATTACGCCGAGATTTTTGATCCGATTCACGGAATAATTTGGTCCCATAAAATGTTACTTAAAATCAATTTGGTAGTTTGCTTTCAAATTTTAATCGTCTATGTTTACGAAATGCGGATTAATTCTTTCCTATGACTTTTTATTGAATAGATACGATAGGTAGTAGGAAACAATAAATGCTAACAGTCACCTATCTAGCTTTGACCTTAGAAAGATAACTTTGTAAGGTTCACTAAAATTTGTGAGCGTAAAAATTTTAAACAAAAATAAAGACCGACTTCAAAACACTGAAAAGTGGAGCACCGACTCCAAAAAATATGTTTTAGGGGATACGATCATCTACTGTTTTTTATCCTTTTTAGTGTTTTGAAGTCGGTTTATATTTTTGTTTATTCGCTGCTCGCTTTATTATTATTTTTGGTATACTTTGTATGTGAAATAAATTATTTTTCAATTTCAATTTCAATTATTGACTCTGTGTACATAAATGCCAGAATAGAGAATATGTTCCAGCCGAAGGCATATAAAAACTCAATATAGCGTAGTTACTACAAAAAAAGGTTTTGTGTGATTAAAGACTTCCAAAATTGAGGATATTCTTTTGTTTTTTTTTATAATCATCTTAGACTTCTCTACAATTGTTAATGTAAAATCCGATGTAAAAGGTTTTAATTCCGAATCAGTATTTATTAAGAAGCAAGTTCTAGTGACTGTTTACCATCACATAGATAGGTACTATTTAGATACTGCTTTAACCTTTAAAAATAAAATCTGGCATCTTTCCTTGCAATCTTTTCAGTAACGTCCTACATTCGACACCGCTATTGTTAGCCATATTTGAAGCACGATAGAGATACAATTAGTAACGATGACTAAACGGTAAAAATTCAGAATGGCGATAAAATATCGACCGTTTATGGTGTCATACTGGTTCAGCACATTGATAGGTTTTGAGCGTTTTGAGGCTCTATTTTTGTAAGCCTGGCCGCGGCTCCGCCATATTAACTTATCAAGTCACAGATTCCATACGCAGTTATTGTTTAATTGGTATAAGCCCTCCCAGGGTATTTCATTTATTAGGATCAATCTTGTTTGTGGTAGAAAAGTTTTGAGATAGACGAAGTGCTACAATTTACAAAGAAATTACTGGGCTTAGATTTCTGGGCTTGAAAGGCGTTTCATCATAGGCATCGGGATGACAATGCACCTGCAATACCAAGTGCCGTTAGCTTGTTTCTCATCTACTTAGTTGTACCTATATTTTTTTGTAAGGAAACAAGGTAATTATACGTCTGATATTAACGGACAATATCCAACATTATATACTTGAAAAAACATACCTATAATTATAATATTGGACGTAATTAACTAATTATTTGACTTTAGTCTGATATGATTTCTATTGCTGTCCTTACAATGTTATTTTTATTACCTACCCAATAAGGAGACTTTATTTTCCTTGGACAGAACCCCGAAAATTGATGGCTTCGAGGACACGGCATTTATACGGTACGAGAAAGGCCGCGTATTGGCACCTTGACCTAATCACCATTCTTTGTTTGTCTATTGTAGCTACTAACTAAAATTCATCACACATACCTACAACACATCAAAAGATACAGATTGATATGTTTTACGTCCACATAATTTATCAAAGCTCAGCCGCTGAGCTTTTATAATGACAATTATGTGCCAGTGACAATTATGTGTGTGTGTTAGGTTTATAAGCACTGGTTGTAACTTAATCAAAGGCATAACTAGGTACCTAATAATTAAATATTGTTGGTTGATGATACCTACTGTCTTGATTGGTTTTGTATTTATTAATATTAATATTACCAGTGTTGTGGACAATGTCGCTGGTTACACAATGCCACAAATGTGTTAATTTAATTTTTAAAATAAAACTATGCCTGATTTAGCTCGCGCTTAGTTAGATAGGTATTTTATTGAATTTTATTGCGAAAACCAACTGCGCAATACATAAATTTTCTTATCTAGTTATAACATAAGTACAGCTAATTACATGTTTCCATTTATTATACCAATTGCATAAGACGTGAAACAAAACAATGTAGTTAATACATTTTGAACACTATTTTTAAAATATGTATTTACTGTCTCCTTATTTTCAACTGCCGGATAACGGATTCGATTCGAAAAGTTATATCTCGTCTCGTTTTGACGCACCGCGATAAAAAGTGACAGGTACAGAGAATAACAGTAATTATAGATTTCAAACTTTTTTTACATGTAAGTAGTAGGTACACAAGGTGTCTTACTAAAACACAGATTTTTCAAATATCTAATTTTTAATATCAACATAATAACCAATCATTACCATTTCATACCATCAAATAACGATTCATGACAAAAATGTTTCGAGCTTGCTTTGGTTACCAAAATAACGGTTAATTGAATTCATACTTCATATTATTATTATTTTATCGATCAAACTGTACCTACGCATTATTGCATCGAACAACTTTTAATCGCAGTAACGTTTCATCGAACGATGCATTCGTATGATGACGAAAAAATTTGTTGCGGTCAGTTCTGTATTAAAAATACCTTATTTTCAATATAACAATTGTAATGTTTTTGTGTAAAATTTAAATAAACACATGGCATATGATTAACAACTATGTTTTATTTCGTCCTTATTATTATATTTTTATTTATGTCACTAAAAACAAGCAGAATAGTACGCAATAGGTAAAAATTAGAGAGATTTAAACGAAAGAACAGTAAAGTTTTATTATTTCAACAGTTTGGTATAATATAATGTATTGATCTACCTACTCCAAAGTAAAGTCTTGTGTCATGGGCAAAGCACAGAGGCTCTTTTGAGGACTGCTTTTTATTTATAAACTGTATTCATTCTTTATTTTTATATCTTTATTAGCTTTAACCCGCGACTACGCCCGCGTGGAGGTCGGCTATCGCTCCAAAAGTATTCTATAATCTTTCCAGGTTCTCAAACTATCTACAAATCAAATTCATCTACATTAGTTAAGTGTTTTAGGCGTGAAAGCGTAACGAACAAACAATCTCACTTTCGCATTAACAATATTAGTCATCTTTATAATTATTAATTTTTATGCCTGTATAATGATATAATTATGTGTTTGTGTTGCAGCCGGAGTTAATACGTGTCCGCACGGCTAACATCCCCACGACGACCCCGGCCACGCTATGGGTGGTAGGCGGTCCCGGCAGCAACAAAGCGACGCTCTGCCAACGGGCAGTCGGTAGGAAAGATGGCTGGATGCATTTCAGGTAGGTTCTACTCTTTATAAGGCCTAGAATCAGCAATGCATGTAAAATTAGTAGAACTCCTTGCGGAAGCATTGTAACAAACAAAACATCCACTTATAGTTTTTGTAAGGTTGACAACTGGCAATTCAGCAACTAAGCTAACCTACGACTACTAAGCGGTTAGCAAAAACTTAAATTATATCAAAGGCACATTAGTCATTATCGCTTACTATCTTTTTTTAATGCGTGGGAAAAGCGGTTACATCGTAGAGTCGAGCCCGGGGGAACTTGGCCGTCTTACCCACTAAAACCACAGCGGAACCCCACTTGCGTCATTATGGGACGACACAAAACGAACCAGCTGTCAACCACGCTACCCTGACACGACTATCGGCCTACAAAACTGCGAGCGTCTTCTAACTCCACCCCTTTTAGTGAGCCGTGTTCAGCCCCCTGACCTTCCATCGATAGCGCCACCACATTTGGAGAAGACAGTGGCAGTATATCTTTCTTTTTCCCTTTGGGCGACAAGTTTCTCTTTATGCAACTATCTTCAACAGCAAATCATATTATAAACATTATGTTTATAGTCTTGGTCAACGTCTGCGAGCGCTAGCAGATGCAGGTGGTGGCCCAGCGTCTGATGGAGCCTTAGCTAGATCTGCTGTCAGTGGCGGAGAACTGGCGCCAAAGGACCTGGTAGCCAAGCTGGTGCGGTCAGCTATCAGCGATGCAGCTAGGACAGGGCAGGGGCTAGTGCTCGATGGGTACCCCAGAGATTTGGAGCAAATGGAACGCTTTCAGAAAGAGGTGAGATTGGGCTTAATTTTCAAGATACACTCTAAATCCAAATTTGAGTACATCATCATCATCATCATCACGAGCCTATATACGTCCCACTGCTGGGCACAGGCCTTCCTACATGGAAGAAACACATGAGGAGTTTGGGCCATAACACCACCACGCTGGCCCAATGCGGGTTGGTGGGTTAAAGCGGTTGTAGTAACAACCGGGACCAACGGCTTAACGTGCCTTCCGAAGCACGGAGGAGCTCGAGATTATAAATTTTGGTTGACCCATCCCAGGGTCGACCATGGCGAAAGTTGCTTGGTTTTCGTATTCGAAACCAGAGCGCTCAAACCAATACGCCACCGAGCTCCTCTCTAATTTGAGTAGGTACAGTATATCTCTTTCTCGCAATATCTAATAGGAAAAAGATAGCAAGAATTTGTTCAGAGCTGTCAACTAGATTTAGATAGATTTCAAAGAAACCATAGACAATTTTAGACGGCATGTACGAAGCTGCTTCCAAAACACTGCATTTTATCACGTTTAATAAGGTCGAAAATTAAATTATCAATCAATCTTATCTTAGCCATCCTTTTCTTATTCATAATAAGACAAAGAGATACACTGAACTTAAATTTGGACTTAGCATGTGTTCTCCAGAATAAGGGCTATTATTTGTAAGTTATTCCCTTTGTGGTCATATGAGCCCATACACCACTTAGCCCGCCTGCTGAGTTGACCGTATTAATTTTTGTATGGGTGACTTGACCCACTTAGTTAATCTGTTAGCCGAGCCCGCGGGCCCGTTCAACCACTAGGTTATCGCTAAAGGTCAACTCAGCCCATGGGCTCAATCGGCCACTCCTTTTCGCTAAAGGTCAACTCAGCCCATGGGCTCAGTCGGCCACTACCTTTCGCTGAAGGGCTTACTCAGCCTACGGGGTCAGTCAATCAGTACATACTGCTTAATAGTAGATTATGTCACAAGGGAGCAAAATGCCATATTTACGGCAAGGGCGTACATTGAATCTTGAACGGAGCGTAGCGAGGGATCCTAAAATAGAATCCTGAACGTAGTCAGGGATTCAAGTGTTAACGCCCAAGTTGTAAATAATTTTGCAACGCCCTATCTGTTCGTGTTCATTAGAGTTTTAGGTTGACATTGCTGGTATTTTTGAGATGGTTGTTTGAATAACTTGCAGGAAAGAGAGGGAATATTTACTTAGCTTCAATTGGTTAGTCAATCTCTTCTAGCGCTTCTGATGGTTTCGTCTCCTATTCTATTCTGAAATATCGTCATCATGTGTTTAGTTTGAAATGCCAATGTTTTCTATTTGTTCCAGTTCCGTGCCTCCCCTCGTATGGTTCTACTGGACTGTTCAAAGCTGCAGCTGGGACGTGGCCGCCGGGATGATTCCGTGGCCGCATTCAGGAGGCGCCTCGAGGTGTTCCGAGAACTCAGCCTGCCCATGCTCAAGCACCTGGACCAGCATCATAGGCTTGTTATTGTTAGTCCGATTCATAGTTTTATTCGTCGCAATCGAGAATCTTGATTTGGATTGTGAATGACCTTGAGTGGGCAAGACGAATTCGTCGAAAGTTTTTTGCACATTAATTTTACTTGACATTGGCAAAATTCGTAATAACGAGAGCCCAACAAATAAAGAAGAAGAAGAAGGCCTTGAGTGGGGTATTTTGATTGCAATAATATGCTTTAAGATATTCTGCTAATCTAGCTTGTACCTGTTTTATAAAAGCCTTCTGACAATCACTTATACTTGATACTAACCACAGCTTAGTGACCAAGTAACCTCTGCTATTTTAGTAAAATATAAAAATTGTTAGGCAACAAAATTTCAGTGAGCGTATCTCTCTTTGTGGATAGTTTAAAATTGCGCGATTAAAGTTCATAAGTTTGGTGATTCACACTATATAAGCATGAAAAATAAAAGCTTAAGTAGATACTCACATCACATCGTCTAGTCTCAGCCAGGGTTCAACGTGCGTGGTCACCAATTTCTAATATCAGTTCTATTGTCCAAGGTTGATGGTGACACGGACTCAGCAGAAGTTCAGGAGGAGTTCACACGCGTGCTCTTAGAAGAGATGGACACTGCCGAAGCTGTAGCAGCCATGCCGGAGAGACCACCCACGCCGCCAACTGGTACTAATTAGTGATACCTGCATATTAAGTTTGGACTCGATACAATGTTTGACCACATGGCACAGAGATTTATAAACGTGTCAAAAACTTTTGCATTTTTTTTTCACTAACTGAAAAAAAAATGCTTGCAATGAAAAAAATTTGAATTCTAAGTTCTCAGATGTTAGAACTTGGATCTCGGCATCTCGCGTCTATAAGTAAAAGGATCCGAGAATTTTTACTTCCTTTTTTAGGAGCGTTAAATAATACAAATTATAATACTTTAAAATTGTCAGATGTCGTCACCTGACATCTGTCTTTTTCTTTCGATTGGATTTTGGTTGAATTGTTATTATAAGACTGATATGAAACTTTTATTTATGTAGTTTAGTCGATTAACAAAATAGAGCTACTGTCAAAGTCATTGTAAATAATTGGGTAATATTTATCCGCAGACATGTCCGCCATGCAGCAGTTCGCGCACGCCATGACGCGCATGGGCGGCGGAATGGCCAATGGTTTCGCCAACGGAACTCTACGCAACGGAAATGTGCAAAACGGAACGTTACCTAATGGAAATCTAGCCAACGGTTTCGCCAACGTAGCTAATAATAGGGTAAGTTGTCTTTTATTGTAGAATGGTCGTCTTCATTCGTTATTGTGATTGTGAGTGGTCACAGTTGGTTGATATGTGCTTGTAACATCAGAGGTAACATGGAGGACGATACCACTTAACTGTAAAATGCTTTTTGGTCGAGTTCTGTAGTCACAAAATTAGTGTTTAGTACGTGGCTGCGACCTATTACTGGACACGTGATTCGTACGCGTACCACTAGGCAAGGAACGCCTACATTTCATATTCAAAAGGTAATTATTATTCAGTTGAAGAGTTATATGTGGGTCCTACCCGCCACTGGCTATGCGACGGGCGTGTGTGGGGGTCCCCCCAGCGCCTGATCATTACGGCCCTCACTTACCCACTAAAACTCCCCGATAATTTCACTGCCCTTCGCGTGGGTAATCCCTGCCGGCAGCAATTTCACGGGCCACCCCCAGGGCCCAAGACAACCGGGCTTTACGATCAGGATTCGCGCCAATGGGAGTTATGTGGGTCCTACGCGGATATGAAAACTTCATTCTTTTACGTACATTTTTTTCTCAGGTAAAGCCAATACTGAACAACGTTGCAAAGATCCCGACAGTATCTCAGATGACGCACGACGAGGTGCGACGTCTATACGACCAGAGCTCGGGAGAGATCACCATGAACACGCATATGTAGGACATGAACTTAGCAACGACGGTTCGGGAATTGGTATCCACTTGACACTATCGTCCAAATAGGTCTACCTACTCTTTTTTACTTCAATCAACGTAAAAATGCCGAAAGAAGTGAGCGAGGTACGTGCTCACATAATCACGACTGAAAAAACGAATTCATCCATATAAAAAAAATATATAAATTCTTATTCAAGTATTTATATTATTTTTATATGGATGATTTCATTTGTACAGTCATCAACAAAAGTGATCACTATTGACATTTATCCGCTTCTTCTCGCTCTTTCTCTCAAATTCTCAACGCACTTATCCATTACCTATTGTTTAAAGTGGATACTAATTCATAAGGATAAGGATTCCATCTGACACCTTCTGCGGAAGATGCTGTCTATTAAATATCGCTACTTTAACTTAACTGTAAAATAGAATAGTAAGTGAGTTTTCATGCAACGTGTCTAATTGGAAGAAATGTTACATAAATACAAAGGACTCATAAACGTGATAAGTGCCGAAATAATGTCTAGATAAATACGAAATTAGTTCTATTTAAAAGTACCTATATTTAGAATCTAATGCATAGTTGTCTGTATTATTAAGTATTTATTAAGTATCTTAATGTTGTTATTAAATTTGTTTATAATTATACTTTCAATGCTACGGAATTTAAGATATATCTCTTGTTTCTTGCTAAATTTAATAATCCATACATTAGTATCACAATAATAATAAAAAACATTATTGATAAAAAACTATTACAGAATGGTTTTATTGTTAGTGCTGGTTTAAGACTGTATAAAAAGCACCCCTACTATAAACAAATCTATCTTAAACTCCGGAAAGGAACGACATATTGAAGACGAAACATGAAGCCAACAGTACCCTAGTCTAAGTTTCAATTGAATTGAAACGAAAACATCCGTCGTCGTGATAACTGTTGGCTTAACGTCTGAACGTTCCTTCCGAAGCACGAAGGAGCTCGAGATTACAAATTTTGATTGACCCATCTGGGGTCAACCATGGTAAAAGTTGCTTTGTTTTCGTAATAGAAACCAGAGAGCTGAAACCTCTATGCCACCGAGCTCCTCTCTACGCCATCGAGTTCCTCGATGACATTTATAGTTTACGAACCATTTTCTGTACATAAAATATCTCAAAAGTACAAAAATCTGTAGAATTACTTACTGTTTTTTTTTTTAATCGTAACAGGTCTATTATAGGCGGTAGTCAAAATCAAATTACGGAGGAAATGCTTTCGTGTTTGGATAACCAAAAAAGAATAGCTATAAAAGTATATATTAGAATAGCTATAAACGTAACTTTATTTTTGTTTTTTATTCTTGTTTGGATAACATGACTAGAATAAAACAAGAAAGTAAAGTTTCCTCCTTAATTTAATTTGATTAAATAAAAATACCTCCGTAATAGGCGTTGATTTTTCTTGACTCCCGCTGTAATAGGACTGTTCATAACGGTTTGTTCCGAAAATAGAGGGCATTGTTCACTCTTGAACTTTGTCACTAAACGAACCACGTAACCCGTGTCATCATATCATTGAAGTAATTGAATATGTCAAGGTTTTCCTAGATTGCAGACTATAAAAATCTAAGAGATATGTTTTATATTCCTCTTTGGACGTTCTAATAATGTTTGTAATTTAAACAATATAATTATATACATTTCAGTTAATAAGATAATAACGATAATAAGATAATTGCATCGAATATAAAGCAGGCGAGTTTATTCAATACCATTTTATTTCGTAATTAGAAATTCTCATAGAAATTGATGGTAATTAAGAAAAGGTAAAATTGACTAACTCAAAACAATAAAATAATTTTGAAAAGTTTTACAGCAAGACATCTTTGGTTGCGGTGCATAAGATTTTGTGAAATTGTACAATCAGCAAAAAAACCGTACAACGGCTTTATTTTTTTTCTACTAAATTGTTTGAGGTGGTACTTATGTATTAATTATTTATTTATTTATTATAAGCATTACGCTTTTAACTATTCAAAGGTAGGAATATATTCGGTAGGAAATAAGATAATTCAAATAAATGAACCATATAGAAGACAAAATTGAGATTACATATTTTTGAGATTACAAATAATAGTTACGTTATGATTAATCAAATTAAAATTAACGCACACATATATGTGTAAACTAGTGCCTTAGAGTAAGGGATATTTTTAATAAATAAATATAAGAATAAAAAAGATAATTATGTATATATGGTTATAAGTAAAATAAATTATAATCGGTCAAATAAAAAATGATATTCGTGATGTAAGACCTAAAAATACTTTGCATGCTTTCAGGTTTATCTTATAAAATTATTATTATCGACAGCAGATCGATGATAGGTCTACATAAAGTAGATCGGTCGAAAGTCATATTTCAATCATCGATCAACCATCGACTTATTATAAGATTTCCTAAATGATGCAAGTATTGACACGTTCGCTGGCTATTTTAGTCAAAACCAACGAGAAGCATTGTCAACTAATTCTTTGACTGATATATCATTTATTAATTCATAAGTAAAGAACAATATATTTGATAATATTATGATAAAAAAATATTGCGTACCTAAACAAATACAATATTACAATAGAATACGTAAAATAAATCTTATAAAAATCTTTGGTTAACCACGAAAATTTCTTATAATAGTTTGCGACTACATAGCTACGTATGTACCTAAGTATGCGTACGTAAGTCGATGGCTAATATACGAGTATGTTTATTAATTTACTAGTAAAAATGTTATGTAAGATATGCTTTTATTTGGTAAGATCATATTAGCAAGAGTAACTGTTTGTATACTTAATTAAATTAAAATATTCACGGCCAAAAATTTAAGTTAAATTCTAAATACGGCCCCAAACGAATTGAAATAAAATCTAAGAATTTTATTAATCATACGTTAATAACTACTATAGTGCCTACCGTAATTAAAAGAAAATATGCGTCACATCTACCTTAAACTTAATAAATTAACTCTTAAGCTATCACAATAACCAACTAAAGTGACGTCCAATTAGGTACAGAAATATTTAGAATTAAGTATAATGTTTAGAGGGTATAAGCAGTGGAAAGAAAAAAATGGGTCCAAAATATATCCGTGCTGGCATATATTACATCCATGGATACGCTTTAAGAGTGCTGTGATACACAGTCAAACATAGCTGAGGGATTTGTTGATAATCTATTAGTTTAAATAGTGAGATGTATAGATGTCGCATACATCTGATTAAATTAGCCATTTAATTAGACGCCTAGCCCGTTTATTAAACGCAGGTAGTCAATTAAATGGTTCAAGGACAATTAGCAACTCATTGAGCGCAACTCTTAACCAGATCGCTTAACATCAAGTCAGCCATCTGATAAATTTAGCCAGTTAATTAGTCGCCTAGGCAGAACGTTTATTACGACGAATTTTTGTGATTCGTAGGTTTAAGGTTATTTTTATGACCACTTTTAACCAAAATCGTGTTAGTTATAAGTGGCCATAAAAATTATCTTGAACCTTCCAAGCACACTAAAGCTCTTCAGTACAAGACGTATGCCTAGGCGTCTAATTGAGCTGACTTTTCATGCGCCAAGTAATCATATGTTGAGTGATTCTAGTTTAATTGACTATCGGCCTAGGCATTTAATTAGATGGTAGGCATTTATTGAACGGACTAGGCATCAAATTAACTGGCTAATTTAAGCAGCTGGCTGTGACATATTATTAACTTCACCTCGCCTAAATAGTTCAAAAAATATCAATAGAAGTATTGTCTTATATTTTTGCGAGCACTACACATTTGAAACAAAACCACTTTACCGGATTTAACTCTCATTTTAATGTGAGATTTTATACCCTAAAATATAATACAAAGTGACGGTAGTTAACACATACCCTCATCAAACAACTGACATCTAGTGACTACTATAGTACTTTTATCTCACGAAGCGACGTCCACTGACTAGCGCTTTACTTGTGTTAACCAAGTGTCAAACACACTGCGGTGTGCGTGAATACGAGTGGCGTTAGCATATAAATTTTAGCAGATGGAAATAAGTATTATATAATTTTATTATTATCAAATGTGAACGTGAATCTGTACAACTTTTTTTATTTAAGTTTAGTAACATAAAAGTAATAAAATGAAATAAATAAAAATTAATCATGATATTTTAAAGGTTTTTTAAAATTAAGAACAAAATAAAATAAGACTGTCACTTGTGTTATATTTTATTAAGTTAATCAGAATCACTCGAATAATTACCAGTTGTATCTGAATCATCTTCTCATTTTATAAATTTCGAAATCATAATCTTGTTTTTTTCTTCATTTTAAAAAGTTTTGCTCTACAACGTCTCGCCTTGGATATTTTCAATGCTTTATGTCGTTTATTAAAAAAAAAAAAATATTCATAAAACTTTTTGTCACAAAATTAATTTATTTAGGTATATAAATAGATAAATAAAACTAAAAGATCAACAAAAAATTCAAAAATACTGAATCAACCTCACTATAACAATGGTCGACTTTTCGACGTTTACTTTCAATCTTACCATACTGACCCTACTTGAAGCGACGCTTGATTACAGTTCCCTAAACCAAGAACAATTAATACACATTACTTATGCGTACGTCTTATTTCGTCCGTGTCTCGGACGGCACTGAGAGCTACTATGCTTACCCACACATTTGCAGCGTGTTTTCATACTAGGTTACCACAAGTAAAGATCAGGTAGCTTCGTGAGATAAAAATACTACATCAAAATAACGAAACTTCCGGGGAAAAAATGTTAAAGTAAGATATTGAACACGCTTTAAATAGGCTGAAGTTGTTTTATTGCAAGGAAATAATAAAAACAAAATATTAAGATTTTCGTGGTGGGCTTTTAGTAGACCTACACAAATACAGTCAACATCAAAAGTGATCAAGTTTTGACTAGAATCATCTCCTTTATTCCTTCGTAGCAGTCGAAAATTCTGTTTGAGTTTTGACGTTGACAACTGTACTGTAATAAATATTTCAACAACTGTTTTGTATTAACCCGCAAAAGTAGATTAAGTATTAAATATAGTAAGTAAAGTAGTAGTAGTCACGTAGATAGGAAATAACACAAATCAGGGGCCAATTTAGAATAGTCGTAGTAAAAGATAGCGTTTTCACTTGTACCAGTGCACCAACTTTTTATATGGAAAAGTAATTGTTAAAATTTTAAGATGCTCTAAAAGAAGCTGTGAAATGTAGAGGAAGCTATCACATTATTAAAACTGTTTTGTATATTCAGGCTAACAAAATATGTCAATTTAATATTTTATCTGTCTAAAAAAACCAGTCACGAAATTATGTTTAAATTTTTTAATATCAAATATTTAGTTGAAAGCTCATATACTATTTGTATAAATAAATACAGACAGAATAAAATTTTGTATACACTCCATTAAAGAATAATGTTTGGAGCTCTCATTTTAATAATATAATGAAAAATAGTAATACCTAAAGTGACAAAAGTGTATACAGTTTTTAGACTGACTGTACTTTGCTGAAATTTGTAAGTACTTTTAAAAGTTTATTAAAAATCGGAAAATAATAAAGACAATGATGGCTTTTAGGTTTATTGTTAATAATTTAATTTATTGTATTATAATAATGATCCGCCTTTTTTCTTTAGCTACTTAATATTTTATTTAAAATAAAGTTATTAAAACATTGTACAATTAATACGTATAACTTATGCGTACGTAATTATTTTGTGTTAAGTATTTTTTTATGATATTATTACTTTATTTATTTATTTACATCAGAATATTGTATTTAATTAGATTAATAAAAGAAATTCACTTCAAGATAACTTTAGAATAACTAAACACTATGTGTTTGTAGAAATTTGTTTACAATTTTAAAATAAACGGGCACAATATTTCTAATGTTTATTTTTAATTTATTGCGTATTCCATATTTTTAAAAGGTTACCTGTTCTTTTCTAATCTACCTTTATGCCTTTTTGCTTATTTTATTTAAACGTACTAACGTAAGTAAGTGAACTGGTAGAATGCATCAAACATTAATGCCGACTTTTGAACACACGACAACAACAGTGTAACAGTTGCGTTACGAAAGCCACCTCTATTACGAACGCAGTAAGGGCGATCTCAAAGTTCAAACCGTTAAGCTTGTTGTGATGTCCACTGTACTTGTTGTGACATTATGATTAAAATAAACTTTAATTCATTCTTCGATTTCATATTTACTAAATTTTAATTTATGACATAAATCGGAAAGAACATCAAATTAATCATCGTGATCTCCTAATGTTTCTCAAACCGTGATCTGTTCTTTATATACGGCATAACTTAAATTAAAATGGGCATACTGCTGAGGGCATTCTGAGGTCAAATGCCCCAATCAAGAAAGATGGTTAAAATATTATTTGTCACCTTCCTACTCAGGAGCACGCATGCCGGTCTTCGGAGTCATAATTCACTGTCTCCAGTCTCCACCTCAACATCACGCAAAGAAATTTAGTACCTCTTTATATGTCTTTGTATGTCTTTGCCAGCACATGTGTTCCCTCCTATCTATAACATGGGTGAAAAAGCACCATTTGGGCCGGCAAGGTGGAGGCGGTTAAAGCATTATCGAAACTGCACTAGCTCCATTCGTATAGGGACTCTTACCACTTCACATCAGGGGATATTGAGTCATTTGTCGTGCTTTGTATAAAAAAAATACAAATATCAGTATTAGTCTGTTAATATGTAAGTATTACATTATTAAAGCGGTAAATTGAGTACGTAACTCAAAAATATTTTACGCCAAGATTAATTTTTACTCTCGATATTCGGTTTATACCTTGCCTTTGTGCGTATTATTGCGGTATCATCCAGTGATCGGAATAGGCTGAGTATATTGACCTACAGTTTGTAGAACAGAGATAAAAATTGGAGATTTCCCTGCAATATTTTTTTTACCCGTAAATTTACCGGATCTTTAATTACGTGAATTTAAACATCTTAGTAATTAAAATAGAATAAAACTAGAAAACAACAAAATTTAAAACAACATTTATAATAATGTTAAAATCAAAAATTAAGAATATTTAAAAATCTTATTATTAATATTTACCGCATAACAAACATACAAAAAAACGAACAAAATGTCGAATGAAAACCTTTTTTTTTATGTTATTAAAAATGAAGAGCCATGTGAAAAATTTTATAAGGAAGAATATTTACGCAGGGGAACTTTCTATTTAATTAATTTGATGTTTGAATTTACGGGAAGGGAGGGCAGGATGGTTCACTTAACTTAGAATAATAATAAAAAATACATTGCGGTAGAATACAAAGTATCGTTTATTTTCTCAAAATCAACTATCATTAAACTTTCATAATAATCAAACAGATAACTTTAATTTTTATCACAAGCGTAACAAGAGATCAATATTTAAAATTTTTGTTTTGATTCATCTTACCCTATACTATCGGGCAAGATGAATCTAGCGATCGATATAACAGATATATATCAGATAAAACCTAAAAATTTTATGATAATATTGTTGGAAAAATGTTTCAATACACTTTTATTTACATTAGTTAAGGAAATTAAAACAATTTCCTCCTAGGAATCCTGAAATAGGAAACTAAAAACGTACCGTAGCAAAATATTATACTGGCGAGTACTCTTCGTTTTTTTGCACAGACGCGCGTAAACCTCCACTTGCAGTTCAAGTTGTCCTGATTTGCGAACCCCCGCCTCACTGCGCGTACGCACACCTTAAGTAGATGTTTTTACCAAGCCGATAGAACAAAATATTAGAATAATTCATGTTGCCCGCTATATTCATCTTGCCCTCCCTTCCCCTAGTTAAAATTCCGGTAAATTATCGGTGAGGTAAAAAAATTAATTTTAACGAAGTCTCCGATTTTTATCTCTGTTCTACAAACTGTAGGTAAATATACTCACCCAATTCCGATCACTGAATATCATATCGCCCGTAGCTATAATCAATTAATCATCATATTCAATCATACCCACTATATCTTATTAAATAAAAAATATCATTACAATAAATCTGAAAGATAAATGAATTTGGCTTGAGCAATCAGAAATAAAATTCTAAATGAATTCGTGATAAAGAGGTAATTAATAATTACGTTTAAATATCTAGACAGCAACATCTTATTCATTTAACAATTTCATGACATTTGTATGAAATAATTTAACATTGACTGTATTTATTCCATAGAAATGTCATAAAATTATCAAACGAATAAGATGTTTTTGAAAGTGGCAAATCATTTTTACGGACTAATATAGCCCATGTTTTAATTTATTGTCGCATTGAATAACGGCACCACCTAATATTGCGGCATACATAATATTACTTACCTAATGTTGAAATAAACTTAAGAAATTACAACATTATTATTTCTATATGAAAGCAAGCAGAGCAGCCTATACCGTGGACACCGTGGTATATACGTCGCCGGCATATTAGTTGGATGCCTAGCCCGTTGATTAAACGCCGGCATCCAATTAGATGCCTAGGCCGATGGTTAATTAAACTAGACTCACTCAACGTTTAACAACATGGCGTATTAAAAGTCCGCCCAATTACATGCTTAGGCTTCGTCTTGCTCTGAAAATTTTTGGTGTAATCGGTAGGTTCAAGGGTTTTTATGACCACTTATAATTAAAACGATTTCGGTTATAAGTGGTCATAAAAAATAACCTTCAACCTACCAATCACTTAAACAGACACGCAAAAGCTCTTCGATTTAACGACCTGCCTAGGCGTCCAATTGAATGGCTAATTTAACCAGACGGCTGCGACATATATGTATACATCACACACTATGATATCACTTCCTTGCCTTACCCAATTTATTCGTATAGTTCTTAAATAATAAGTCTAAATATGTATATAAATAAAAAATGTCTATGGGCGGGCGGCCAGGGGCGCTTTCCCGCCAAGTTCCGCATGCACGCTGCAAGTTTCCCGCGCTGTCGTCTCCTTCATTGGCCCAACTCGCTGGCATGACACAGTTTTCCCGACCTTGACCGCGGCACCGCAGTCTGCCCGTATAAACCGCGGCGAGTGAACGTGCGCGCGTTATTCCAACAGGATCCCGCTCCAATTTGAAATAAAAATGGTAAGTTCTGTATTATTTTTTTTATAACTTTAAATAACCTCACAGTTTCAGAAGAAGTGGTGTAGGTAACATGTTTATAGACGTATAACATATCAGCACTTAAAGTAAGAGGCGTTGAACCATTGTTGTATAATACTTCCAGGGCGATTTCAGCAGATCATTACCATTTGAATAGGATTTTGATTTGATGACAGTAAAATTAATTTGTGGCTTGAAATGACATACTTAAATGTTAAAAAACAATGATGTTAACTATGAAATATTGTTGCCTATGTAATGAATTTGTGTGTTCAGGACTTGTATCAAATGCCAATAAGTTATAAAGAAAAAGAAATTAATGTGAGTTGGATGTGTGAAATAATGTTGTATTTTGTTGTTTATTAGCATATAAGACTCGAGTAAAATTTAATTTATATTTGAAAAGTAATTTTTTCTACTTGACAATAAATTAAAATATTACTGGCTAGATTTATCTAATTTGTAATTTCTTACAATTTTGGTTTTAGTGTATAATATTATAAAAACTATCAACATACGGAATCCTTCCAATTATCAAGTAAATAATCTGAAAATATTTGGATTTTTTTTCAATATTTCAATTTTCTAAGTTAATTACGTTTCCTTGGGATACAGAAAAAAATTAACTTCCTATAATCTTTGTCTTCTTAATTAATTCAGTTTACTATTTTTATTTTTTATACAACAGGACTAGCACAAAAATATTCGGCCTAGCTTAGGATTCGATAAATAATCAGTTAAGTTAAGTTGACGGCCATCTGGTTGAGTAGTCTACTAAACCGGGGTTCGAATCCCTTTAGCATGCTTAAGGCATGTGTTTGTATGAATACAAATATTTGTTCAATGTTCAATGTGTATTTGCTAAGTAGTACGTATCCATTAATTTAGGCTAGATAGATACTCTTAATAAATGTATAAAAGATATGGAACATGTGTTTAACATTCCAAGATCACTGCCAACTAAATATATACACAATCCAAACATTCTTACTTTATTATAACAAACTCTGCCTACGATAAGCGCATAGAAAATAAACGATATTGAAGTAAAGCCGCGCGAATACTCTTCAACATAATTTACATAATATTTTTGGTGTTTGGTTGATAGATTATCTGGATAGATTCTATCTAGCAAGTTCCAGCTCAGCGTTAAAAGAATTGCTTCCTTGTATCTAAACTGTAATTTTAGGAGAGGAATCCAAAGATTACGGAGGTTCGAAGTGCATCGTGAATTCGCGACGTAGTTACGGCCCCACGATAAGATAAAAATTAAAACCGACTTCAAAAAACTGAAAAGGATTAAATTTAAGTAGGTACTCATCCCCTAGTAACATATTTTTGGAGTTGGTGCTAAGTGGTTTCCAAAAACAATAGAAAGTGAAGCACCAACTACAAAAAATATGTTACTAGGGGATTTCGGAAAGTCGGTTTTAATTTTTGTTTAATTTTTTTTTTCACAATTTTTAATGATAACTTTCTCAGGTCGAAGATAGATGGGTGAACGTCAACTAATATTGTTTTCTACTATCGTATCGTTTGACTAAAAAGTCATAGGAAAGCGAAAATTCGCAATGTCGCATACGTAGACAACTTAATAATTTCAGTTTTTTTTATTTATAAAAACCAAACTACCGAACTGATTTTGAAAACATTTTTATTGGACCAAATGGCAGCTATTCCGCATAACAAAAAAACAAAAAAGAATCACGTAAATCGGATCATTAATCTCGGCGTAATCGGTGTACATACATAGAAAAAAAAACATACCGGCCGAATTGAGAACCTCCTAGTTTTTGAAGTCGGTTAAAGATGCTGTAATATAAAATACCTATATATTTTTATTACAAGTATGTCTTCGTGTGTACAGGGCACAATGCCCAGCAATGGGACGTGTATGTATATGCCGTTGATGATTTTAGCTAATTAGATACAACACAACATATTTCCTATTACCAGGACCAAAGGGGCCTTCATCGTAATCTCCATCTGCTTTTGAGTGTACCTACGGTCCGCAACGAAAATAATTCTTGTCTTTATGAAAAAGAAAACACCTGAAATTGCAAAGCACTAAAGTGAGGGATCTTTTTGATTGTGAAATAATTCGCAGCTATTTATCTTTCTCTATTGTCAGAATTCTTTTAGTTTTAAATCTAATCACGTTAATATGTTTTAGAAATCAGACGTCTTAATCGAATAAAATATTATATTAAATCAAATTAATCGTATCGTTATGCAATTTTTTCCATTATCAAGCAGGAAGGTCCTTTATTATTATAATCAACCGCGATAAGATTTTTTTGTTGTTAAGATTACCTGAGCTGTAAATACACAATGCATTCTTTAATAAATGAAAGGTCAGAATTTTACAGCCTTAACAAAAATATTCCCCTCTCTTTCTCATTCTACATTAGGCAGCTCCCTAAACGTCTATCTATCAGTTGCATACAAAGTTTCTATAAGTCAAGTAATAGAAAATAAGAAAACTTTACCTGATGTTTAGAGATAAAAACGCCTTTAGACTTTTGTAATACATTTAATAATAATGTACACTTTAAAAAAACATCTCATTTCACAAAATATCCTATAAAAATGGCTCACACATACCCACCTATTCTGTCGTACACACACAGTTTCTTTGTACAAAAACCACCGTCTTATGTTTTGGATTTGTTTTTAAAAAAATACATATAGTTATGGCCACACACTACTATTACATTAGGAACTACATCTACAAACTTTTTGTTAATAATTATATGGAACATCAGTAAATAATGCAGCAATGACTTTCTTTAAAGAGAAGGTCATTGAGTATTAAGTGATAGAATAAAATAACGGATGACATAATTGATTGTGTGTGATACTACGGGTACAGGGGCCTAACCACCATCTTTATAAAAGCGATTCATATTCCGCTCGGTTCAGTGTTGGCTCCTAAACTGCATCGCTGTCATCGTCGTATATAGCGTCGTAGTAAGAATAAACGATTCTACTCAGTTTAGGTCCTAAACTGGATCGCGATAAAAGATGGTGGTACGGGTGTACCTTTACCGTCTACCGCCCGTTACCGCAATAATACATATCGTATTATTTAAAAATCGTATTAATTAATAAAAACATCTGATTAATAAAAACAGATGATTTTCCACCAGAGTGGCGAGATGAGGATTGAAATCACACAACAATAAACCTATCGCGAGAAACGTGTTTCTGTTGCAGAGTTAATTTATACTCTATACCGAAAGCCATACAGTTCATTTTTACACAAACAAATATTTCAATTCGAGTCTCGCACATCCTCGTCAATTCTGACTATTTCCACCAAAGATGCGCGAGGCGAGGATGGAAAATTTGCCATACAAATTTTTAAATCTCGTCTCGCCCCTCTGGTGGGAAACCACCTTAATTGTGGCATTTAATTACTACCTCAAGTGGTGTGGCTACCTACACTAGTTTTCATCGATATGCCAATGAACTAAGTGGTAAAAACACAAATTTTAAAGAGGGACGTTGATGCTACGACGGAATGAATGAATATTTTACATTTCAATAAAGCTAAACCAAGATTTAAAAGAAGATAGTGGACGATACACAGGTTGGTGCCGTTAATACGTCAATAAATTAAAACATGGGCTATATTAGTTCATAGAAATGGTTTGCCACTTTCAAAATCATCTTATTAATTTGATGATTTCATGACATTTGTATGAAATAATATAACATAGGCTGCATTTTTTATTTGGCATGGCATGGCGTATTGACGGCACTATCCTGTATATCTATGATTCTTCAGAGTAATATCCTATAGACATGAATTACATTAGAATAATTTAAAAACTCTAGCGCTCTTTAATTCACCTAATTCATGTCGGTCGACACATGACGGGCGTCTCCGATAGGATAAACTCGTGTTGCACACTGGACAAACGGTATGTAGGTAGCTCAGATCATATGTGAGGTAGGTAGCCACACACGCTTTACATAACGCGGTATTTTATTTGATACGCGAAAAAAGACCGCCGCCGGAGCTATTGCCTACCGCCGTATGCCATATTAATTGACATTCAAACATTATGGTCATATATTATGGCTAGACTTTGTTGTTTCAATTATGGCCGTATCCACGGTAGTGTAGCTGTAACGTGACGGTATGCGTAATTAAGAAATTATTTACGGTCCATTTACGCGATGCAAGATTCTAGCCTGAATGACGTGCATAGTCTACTAATATATTGTTTAGTTAGAATCTAACGTCTAAATTATAGCAAGAAAAGACACATAATCTAACTGTAAGACTACTTTCCTTGCTTCGTGTAAATGGGCCTTTACAATGTCCTGCTCCATAATGGACGAGGGTCATTATAAATGATTATCTCAGTGTGTCCTACTTAAAGAATTCGTGGTTTGAGAATGTAAGTAGGCCACAATGTTCTTTGCGGTACGCTAAGCAGAACTAAAAATACATTTCAAAGGAGTTGTCCCAAAACTGTATGGAGACCCGGCCAGGTACACTTAGGTACCTACACTATACTAAAAAATAAGCAAAAACATGCAGAACAGATTTAATTAATTGTCCATTTTCTTTTATATTTTTTTTGTATTATTATATTTTATTCTATCAGTAACAAATAAACATTTTTTGTCCGCTTACAGACTTTCAGGATTGTTAGGACTAATAACTCGTCAAAATTGTAATACCTACATAAACGACACTACGGCTACAGCGTATAATGCTTTGCCGAGGTCTGAGATGGGCAGACGTAAGCCCGCGATGGGTTAATCAAAATCTCGTATCTCAAGCTAAGCCGTTGGTCCCGGTTGTTACAGCGAACTCGCATTGTGCCAGCGTGGTGGTGCTATGGCCCTAGCTCCTCATGTGTTATCCTATGTAGGAAAGGCTGTGCCCAGCAGGGGGACGTATATAGGCTGGTGATAATGATGGATGATGTATAATGGCGTCGATAAGCTAGTTAAGATAAACAGATATTTTACGTCTCATATGATGACGGCCAAAATATTAAAATCATAGAGCATACAGGTAGAGGTAGTATTAATTTAAAAAGAAACGAGAAGCTACTTTGGCCTAGTGACAAAACGACGAGACATCTATCGTTTGTTAAGAGAAGTAGATTGCTATACGTACCTACGTGGGTATGTTCAGATAAACTTCACAATTTCTATTTTTTTGATTAGGACTTAACACAAAAAGTAAATATCTTCGTATACCCAGCAAATTTTTACAGTCTTGTTATAAAAAAAATAAGTAATAAAGTTAGCTAACAGTCCACAATATTACTTTTTCATGCACACTTTAATTATTACGTTGAAAATCGGCGTTTATAGTGCACCACTTTTAATTCACACGTAATTATAACAAATTTTAGTCAAGATTTTTAATTAGATAATGAAACAAAAGATATATCGTGTATATACCAACATACGAAAATATTGATTGTTATTATTTACCAACACCCACACACCGCAATTTCCTGTACTATGAGACAGGCATTTCGAAATGACAAATTATCCAACTGCTAAAACTAGATAACAAAAAATAGACAGCAACAACTACTATTATTATTCATAATATTTTCTGAACAAATTCTAATACAACATTATCGTCAGAAAAAACTTTGACAGCTCTGCAGGATAATTACTTATTGCTTTTCAATTCCCTTGTATTAAATATTTGGGTAGTTAAATTGAAGTTAGTCTCAAATTATTCTTAAGATGAAAAATTATTTCTAATAATAATTAAAAAAAAAACAAAATCGCTAAATGAAATTTTTAGGTATTCACTTCTAGTGAACTTTTGGAGATAATTATGCTACGATAGTTGCGTGAACACACGTTAGCCAGCAGCATCTTGCATACAAAATCTTAAAGACAGGCTCTTCCTGTAGTCTATGGGTTCTTCTATGTCGCTTACCCCTAAATAGAATGAACAGCCTAACAATGTGTTGTTCTCATTGAACCTGAGAGGAGTACTCGAATCTAGGCCACAAAAGATGTCAAAAGATTTGGAATGATCATGGAATGAGGAGTTATTATTTTAAAAGTTTGCCAGTAAAATTATTAAAGAGAAAAGAGTTGTTACTTATAGCTTCGCAGCTGTCGCTCCGCGCTACAATTACCATTACTTACGCTTGTTACCCATAGAAGCGGTCTTCTGTGCTGAATGAATGTAGTTGTATTCCTTATTAATCTGTCAAGCGGCGACCTCTGGAGGTGTACGACATTTGAAAATTCAATATAGTCTGGAATCTGATGCTTGGCGGGTTAAGGATTCCATTCAAAGCCCACCATAATTTTACATACCTGAACTGCTACTTCACTGTGCATAGAGATTCTTTTGTCATCTCATATACGTGTTCTAATTAAGATCACGCTTATGACGTCCTAGCTTTTCATCCAATCCCAATTCGGATATCCGAAGGTCGTCAGATCACCGCACTCTAACGTAAAACTCGTCGTTTCTCCAAAATAATCCAGTCCTGAGCCAGACATGAAAGCAGTGTTTTGCCAGCTGGCAGGAGAATTGGTTCTTCAGTTACCTAGAACGGAAAATTGAGACGCAATATACGATGTACCCTGTGAATAAATAAAATAATAAATGAAAATCGGAATTAAAGCCGATGGTTGCGTGTTGAGAGACGTGTTGTATGTTGTGGTGGCCGTGATAGGCGTTTGGTTGGAGGTCAAGAGCTTTGTGAGGAGAAATATTTGCCAGGTAATAAACTTCTCGCTTGAGTGATCATTTTCTCTCCCATTTTTATTTGAGGCTTTTAATTAACAACTGGTGTAAATTCTGCAAAAACTGCGTAATTTAAAAGTATCGAAAGAGTTATTTTTGAAGATTTCGAAGAAATAACGAAGAATTCATTTGGAATGAGCACAAATGCTTGTCTTCTCATATTTTGTTCCTAAAATCGAATCAATTATAGAGACAAACATTTTGACATCAGCATAAGCAACAAGATACAGGACAGTTTTATTTAATAAATCCAATTATAGTTTGTTATGTTATCTACATTCTGCAAAACAAGCTTTTCAAATTTCACGAACACGAACTTTTCAAATTTCGAAAGACGTCCCAATATGGTTTGTTCGAATGTTGGCATTGCTCTACTAAATAATATACCTATCTACTTACATGCTTAACTACTACATTTTATTTAAAATTTGTAACTGACTCCCTACCTATCTACAAACATCTTCTTTTTTTATAACACTCAGGCCCAACTTATGGTAAGCTTGCAACACCAATCACTTGCGTGTTGCCGACTCTGTATAAACATTTTTTTTTAATTGAATGAAAGAAAAATTGGAAAAGATATTTCATGAAATCATGAACGCGTGTGACGTCACTGCGGTCATCATTAAATTAACGTCATTTCCATGTCATAAGTCATTTCAATGACATTGATTTTGACAGGAGCGGAACTGCTGTCGCATTATCCTCCTGTCTGCCCCACGTCAATCTTTTGGCGGTCATTGTCAATGCTGCACTGTAGATACAGAATTAGATACGCTCATTTTATTTTTATTCGCTTGTCTGAGCTCGTATGCAATGCGTCGCGCGCGTTTCAAATTGTATTCTCGTTATAGAAACAGAGATATTTGAACCATTCTTTTGTTTTCAATCGAAAGTGGTAAAAAAATAAACAATTAAATAAGTATACAGGTTGGTGCCGTCAATACGACAGTAAGATGAAACATGCGCTATATTAGTTCATAGAAATGGTTTGCCACTTTAAAAAACATCTTATTCAATTGATAATTTCATGACATTTGTATGAAATAATATAACATTGGCTGCATCATTTCATAGAAATGTCAACAAATTATCAAATGAATAAGATGTTTTTGGAAGTCGCAAACCATTTTTATAAACTAATATGTTTCAATTTATTGCCGTATTGACGGCACCATCCTGTATATGTTTTGAATAAATAAGATATCTGCTAATGCGTGACTGTAGGACAGAAGCCAACACTTGCAATTTACTAGTATGGCTGGAGCTATCTCCATTATCTAGGTAGATAGGTAGGTACTTTACCTAGGTTTGAAAACAGGGACCCTGATAATAATTACTTGTCAATTTGTGATTCATCTGAAAATATGTAATCTCAAATTATTATCTAAGCGACAGTAGCCACAGCCACTTACCACCCGTTGGGTCGTCAGATTGCTTGTCATCGAAAAAACACATCCCCTATTGAGTTATGGTCCCGCTCTTCACTGTGGAATTTCGTATTTTCAATTCACTCAATTAGGACAAGATAAATTAATAATAATAATAATATTCATACACTCACACCTAAATTAGTTCTTTAATTTATCTTGTTCAAATTGAGACAATTTTATAACTGGACAAACTCGTCCTAAAACTTACAAAGTGTATTTAAAAGCCGCGCCCAGATATACCGTTGTGTTTACTTTTTTAAAAAATATTTTAAGAGGATAGCTCTTAGCCTTCATTTCACCTGAGGGTGTGATGATGAGGCCGAAGATGGAAGCGAGCTAGCTACACCCGGATTCCTCAACCACAGAGGAACTAGTTATAATTGCTATAGCGCGATGGCGGCAGACTTAGGTAAGATGAAGGCAGCTAAGCCAGGCGGTCTTTTAAAAGCCCAACCACCAACCATAACGAGCAGAAAATTTCTGCCCCCACGAGAATTGAACCCTAACCTCTAGAAAAAAAAGTATTTTTGCTTTTTAGTCATTTAAGTTTTCCAAAGGACTTTTCATATTTTTACAGATAAAGATAGTATATAGACAAGTAAGTACTTACCGAATATAATACGTTAAGTGTTCAATTAACGTGAAAAAGTCTAAAGAAGAGTTATTAACATCATGTTGATGCATATCTTCCGTAATTTTACATAATTTTAATTATCTAGTCTATATATTAAATAAATAAAAATAAAAAAATTACAGACACACTATACAGCCAAATTGAGAACCTGCTACTTTTTTGAAGCTGCTGATTCAAGCTGCTTAATTAATAAAAAATATAAACAAAAATAAAAACCGACACACTAAAAAGGGGAAAATACTTTGATATATTTTAAAAAACTAACCTTTATAAGTCTGGAGAATAGCTACGCCTATATTTGACGGAAATAGTGATATATGCTTACATACTTTACGTATAGAAGCCGTCGGGGTCACCACAGAGGGTCCACGAGTCTGGTGGGGATTTGAGAACCTCCCTCTTTGTAAATAAATATTTTACTCGATTCTACAGGAAGAATAAAGTCTTGACGATACGCCGTATTATTAACATGCGGCTCGATATCGACCCAGATATTAATTTGTTTGTCCTCAATAATAATGTCTTCAAGTCGACCATATTTATCATAACTAAAGCGATCTCCAAAAGCAATGGTCCGCTGAACCATTGTTTTTGGACTTCCTACTGCTAGCTACAGTCATCATCAATACTAATGTTATTCATTGTGTCTCCTATTTCAATGCAATAGGGATCGCAGTTATATCTTTTGATGCTGGCTGTACACACCTTGGTAAATCACGGTCACAGTGAAATATAGACGACGAAAATATCAGCGAGCATGGCCACCGAGTGCCTGCGTCATTTTATTACCTTCAATTCATTCTGAAATTCCCAGCTTTTCAAAGCTATTTTACATGATTATTTTCGTCTGTTCTCATTTAAATAACACTGATTTATGAGCGGCAGGTCTTAGTAAGGTGCTTAGGTATGTTTCACTCATTATACATTCTTTACAAAAGATCGCGGCCAAACAATTACGGCTCCATGATATTTATGATAAAATGACAATGCAAATTGCAAAGCCTCCTCGAACTGTTACATTAGTGTATGAAAAGGACAAATAACATGGAATACTGTGTTGATTTAAAATTAAAAGATACACTTCAAGCGATGCGTCTTTTATTAAAGAAACGTAGTGATAAAAACTTTATGTTCCTCGCCTTTGGAAAAACTTATTTGTGGACTTTTTTATGTAATATCACAAGCAAAAAGAAGATAAATATGAACCACATCACAACTTGACAAGAAAAGTCATAAAACCGTTTTTAGTTTTATACACAATTTCGGAAAATTCAAATTCAGTTTGAGGAAATGAAGATTTGAGTGGGAAAATTTTGTGTTTCTTACGAAAATGGAGGAAAATAATTGTTATCCGTGCGATGAGCCAATTATAGACAAAATACCGCCCTGTCCTCTGCAGTGCATGTCGCCGAAGTGCAAGGCCTACCGCAAGGTATAGGAAAAAATCTTCATACTACACACAACAAAAAGAACTTTGTGAACTTCGACATTTTATCACAGGGAAAGGTCGCGGGCTCGCATCCCGCCCTATGACAAGTTTTTTCTTATAGACTACAAATGTTTCTGAGCTTTTTATATTCTTAGTATTCTTTTTTGTTTATTCATGTTTGTACCATACCACTTCTTCTTTTTAACTTCACAAACAATATTTCTAAAGATAATGCAGGTATGTAAGTACAGCATCTCTATTATTACTCTATTACGAACGTAGTAAGGGCGGTCTCAAGGTTAAACTGTTACGCTCGTTGTGCTTTCGACTGTACGCATTTTAAATCGGTTACCGCATAGCAGTATTTCAACTTTTCGATCAATACGAATTGAAGAAGATAGATAGATAGATAGATAAACATTTATTTAATTCTTCATCACACACATCTAACAAAATTACATAAAAACATGAAACAAACGAATAGGTAGGTACACAAAAAACGATTATCATATGTGTGTGTTGCGGAATTTAAAAGAAGAATACGGTATTAGCATAAGGTTGCCTTTGAACCGCCTCTATGATGTGGTTGAGACCATTGCACCTACTTCAGAGATCCGGGTTCAATTCCCGCGGGGGTAGAAATTTTCTGCTCGGTTTGGTTGGTGGTAGGAATTTGCCTAGCTATTTACCACCATCTTACCTGAGTCTGGCGCCGTGATAATAATGTTGACAACATTGTTGTGTTGTGGCAGTTTTGGAGGTTAGATAGCTAGTTCCTCTGTGGTTGAGAGAACCGGGTATTGATAGCTTCCATCTTCGGCTCCGCTTACCAATTGCACGCGTAGCACAAGGAACACGAGAAGACGAAAAACGATTTTGTCTACACCGTAATGTCATTTTTGTAGGGCGAAGGTCGACAAAAATGACATTAAGGCTTAGACAAAACCGTTTCTCGAGCTTCTCGTGTTCCTTGTGCTACGCGTGCAGGTTAAATGAAAGCCAAGAGCCTTGAAAAGAATAAAAAAAAAACAGAAGTAGCTTAACTTTAGTATGTAACATATCACACCAACTATTGCGCTAGTACAGTATCTAATAGTTGTTACGTATATGAATGCAATTGTTGCGAACTGAAATGCGAATTGTGGCATGCTACTACTTTGAGGTCAACCGTACGTGTTGATTACAGAACATTATTTATCGTCTAATAATTTCAAATATTTCACTTTTGCGTAATTAACATTTCAGGCCCCCATAGACACATCAAAGAAGCCCATTATATGGATCCTGGGCGGGCCGGGCTCCGGCAAAGGTACACAATGCGAGAAGATCATTGCGAAGTACGGGTTCACCCACCTGTCCACCGGCGACCTGCTCCGAGCAGAGGTCCAGAGCGGCTCCGACCGCGCCAAGTGTCTCACCACTATCATGGAGCGGGGTTAGTATTATCATTGGTAACATCTCTCAAGACCCTCGCTGCAAGGTCTACCGCCGAACTCAATGTCATATCGAAGTATTGTTTTGAAAGCGGTGTGAAACGTTTCGATAACGAATGTTAGTGCATTTACGTATATGGTCACCTCGCCGACATTCCAGACACAATTGATTTTGAATTGTCTAGCTATGGCTGTATATAACGCCATCTGGTCATTAAAGGGTGTGAAGAGTAACCTTTCGAACAACATCCAGTTTTTTCTGCTAATTATGTTCTTCTTTTCAAATATTTAAAGTTTACTAATCAATAAAGCACTTTACACAAGCCAAGACATTAATGGAAATATTTCTTTCGATAGAAACAAAAAAAATGTCATTTCTCAACACTTTTTTCGTCATAGAACGGAATAGTGTTGACGTGATAGTGTCGAACTTAAACTGAAACAAACAAAATTAACATAATATAATCCATGAACTGAGCAAAGTAAGGTCATCGATGCTGTTAAACAAATAGCAAACTTGAAATGGCAGTGGGCCGGACACGTTGCCCGAGAGCATGGCTCGTGGGGAAAGACGGTCTTGGAATGGAGGCCTTGGGGCGCGAAACGACCTAGAGGAAGACCACAGATGCAATGGAAAGATGGCGTCAAAAGAACTGCAGGGATGAATTAGATGGAAGTGGCGCAAGATCGAGCTAGATGGCGTAATTTGAAGGAGACCTACACCAAAATGGTTGAGAACGGCTGAGAAGAAGAAGAAGAATCCATGACTCGTGAACAAATGCTCGAACTCATCATACAAACATTTGCGCCTACCGGAATTCGAACCTGGGACTCCAGACCGAGTAGCCAGTATAGTAAAGGATTCAGGCCACTCGGCCAGCCGGCCGTCCATATACAGGGTGGCGCCGAGAATACGGCAATAAAATAAAACATGGCCATATTAGTTCATAGGAATGGTTTGCAACTTTCAAATAGGTAGGTACATATTTTTGATAATTTCATGAAATTTGTTTGAAATAGTATAATATTGGCTGCATTATTTATTATTTCATAGAAATGTTATGAAATTATCAAATGAATAAGATTTTTTTGAAAGTTGCAAACCATTTCTATGAACTAATATAGCCCATGTTTTAATTTATTGTCGTATTCTCGGCGCCAACCTGTATAGTTCTTCTTAGGTTCATGTATGCGGGATATTTCTGTCACCTTTGAATTTGAATTCGAATTGGCATTGCAGGTGAGCTGGTCCCCAACGACATCGTGCTGGACCTGTTGAAGGAAGCCATCATCTCTAAAGCGGAACAATCCAAGGGTTTTCTCGTTGATGGCTACCCTCGTGAGAAATCGCAGGGCATTGCCTTTGAGACGGTCATAGCACCAGTTAATGTAAGCACTTAGATATATAGCTTTAACTCGTCTTGATATAAGTTATGGAACTTCACTGACATATTTTCGAAGTGCGTCATAATATCACACACTTTGATATCTTATTTTAATCCCTGCTCCAAGGACAGCTGACAAATAATTTAACATTGTAGAATAGTCTTTACTCTGAACGCTATTCTTGTCAATTCTGCTTTACGTCTTCTGTCTTCCCATTTATACCCATTCCTTCTCGGCTCGAAAGACAAAAATGTCCGGCACAGCAAGGGAAAACAATAAAACTTTTTTAGAATAAGATAGCGGTCTTCCTTTGACAGACATTTAAAACAATGTATTTAAATGGTTTGCGGATTATTTTCTTCTAAATATCGACAAGTACAGGAGATGTAAACTATCTCAAAAAATCTGGAAGGATCTGTTGAATACGAGTTAGATACCCACTAATATTTTCTTTCTAACCACGGTTTTGCTCGTTTAAAGTTCCTTAGAAAAGTCAACTAAACGTCCCCGAAGTGACTTATTGCGGCATGTTAAATATTTGAATGAGTTGCATTTTTTTGCACAAATTCTCGTTTTGAACGACGAAAGGAAGCAAATAACTGTTACGCATTATTTTTTGTACATTTTTGGGACTTTTCCTTTAGATTGTACCTATGTCAGAAAATTTTATAACAGATTGAACAATGACGTTAAAATACTACCTAAACCTTTTTTAAAAAAAACTCAAAACATGGTTGATTGAAAATTGATTTTATTTAATTAATGAGTTCTTTGAATACTTTAAAGAACATTAGATATCAATTGTTGTAATATTAAACTAAAATTGTAGTAACTCGATTATTTTGAATCTTTTTTCACATTGTGTATCTTAATTTATTTGTTTTAACATAAAACAAATAAAAACATTTTGAATGCCAGTTTCTGGTGGAATATATGGATCCCAAATCTTTTGTTAACATCGAAACATGTACCATATTTCAAGCGAAATAAATTTCTTTATTCTTATTCTTTATTCTTTAAGAACCGGGGCCACTGAGAACTTTATCCACGTTCCAGGTGATAATCTACTTCGAAGCGTCATCAGAGACCCTGACAACGCGGCTGCTAGGGCGCGCCGCTATCTCGGGCCGCGCTGACGACAACGAAGAGACCATCAAGCTGCGGCTCAAGACCTTCATGGACAACAACGACCAGGTGCTGGCGCAGTACCCCGACAAACTCAAGAGGGTCAGTGAAACTTTTTCCGTTGGAACTGCTTAACTTTGAAGCAAAATGCGTTTAAAGCTCTAGTGTTGGTCAAAGCTCGAGTCTTCTATGGGCCCGACTATTCAAATTTTAAGACACTTGCCCTTACTCTTTGACTTTGGCAACTTACTTCAATCGTGCGTTTCAGTTTGCGGATGTAAGTCCTTTTTGAAACGAATAGAGACTCTACTTCTTTTGACTAAACTCAATAATGAAAAAAATATGTAGGTGTACCTACATATTCTGGAGAGCGAACCGCAACCTTTGAAAACCCGGGTAGCTACAAACCACTGAGCTACCGAGAAAAACTTATAGGATTGTACCAAGAGAACCGTACAAATGTTTTCTAGTATTTCTGTTTTTGCATCGTCGTTCTGATGTCCAACTTCATAATGTCTAAATTTGTTTATTTATTTCAACACCCGGAGGAGTATTTTACAAAAACGGATGATTCATAAGAGTCATAGAGTCCCCACAATACCGATTTAGAATTGGAATATTTTATTTATATAAAGATAGTTTTTAGACTCGAATTTCTTACTGATCTGAGGACAGTTCCATTTTGCTAATACAGGCTTCAAGTGAATACTCATAATCAAGTAAATCAAAAAGAGGCAAAACTATAAACTTTAAAGAACCTCAGTTTTCCAATAAAAGCCCCGTTCTATAAGTGCGGGACTCATTTCCGCCCTCGTGAGCTCTGCCAAAATTAATCCAATTCTCAACATAAAATCTTGATTCAAGGGAATCTTTCCCAAAACCAACTTGACCAACATTGATGGAACTGAATTAAGTAACTTAGTATTTTATATTGTAAAAATGGTAGCAATGAAGCTTATTATTAGATTAACTGGTTACACTTGAGTATAGAGTTACCTACTTACGCATGTGGTTACTAGGTGGTACCCGCTTGCAAGGAGTGTGGTTAAGTACAATCAACAGAAAAAGTAGATCTTCATTGCTTTCGGAATTTTGATTTTATTGACATTTCATCGCCGTTTCAATTCGCTAACTTCGACAGTTTCATGTGATGATTGAAGAGAATTACATATCCACTGCGGTTTCACTTTAAGGTTAATGTAATATTACGAATCGATTAAAATGAAGCCTGCTATTTTCATCTCATTTTTTATTATTTTCCCGTCTCTATTTTACAGATAGATGCTGAGGCGCCAGTAGACGAAATCTTTGCGCAGGTGGAGCAGATTCTGGACCCGATCGTGGCGACGGCTTCTGTCAACTGATGCACACACAACTAGACTAATTGTACATACTTAATTATTATTTTAAATCTCTATTTTAATTAAAAAATGTTTTTATTGTTACAATGTTGGTGGTTTAACTTTGCGCTCCACAAACAAATCCTCTTTGACCTGATGTAGTTTTTCCGATATCGGTTGGAAACAAGAGTATAAAAAAGGCGGGTTTGAGAGCACACCCTTTGGCCAACAATACGTAAAATAATAGGTACAATGAGTTCTTTAGTGTAATAAATTCGTCCATGACCGAAATCTTATACCTTAAATAAATTGTAAAGAAATAAAATACCAAAATAAAAACATTAACATAATTATTATCAAATTTTAAAAATGACTACGAAATACATTATTGCACTAAAAAATCATTTTTTCCGTCCCCTTCTACGACTTTTGCGTCGGTCACTAGCGCAGGCGCAGGGGGCGCTGGGGTGATGGGACCGACGGCGGGGGCAGACAGGGCGACGGTGGGATGGGGCTCTGGAGATGCGGTCCGCTTCTGATACTTCTCTAAAGTGTCTGAGAGAATCTCTTTGAGAGTTGATGCTAATGCTTTTGGGTTGCCAGTGCTGTCCACCTGAGCAGAAAGTGAAGACATAGAATATTCAGTTCCATTAACAGATCCAACGGAAATTACCTATAATCCGTTGAGTTTCCCATAACAGACCGAGCGGGAAAATCCATCCTTATGAGTTGAGTGAGTTTGTAGAGATATACGAGTAGACACCTCGAGTAAATTTATGCACTCTCCATATTGTGGAGTAAAATAACTCACGTTAAGCCATCGGCCTAGAGTACTATCTTTCAAAGAACTATCTTCTACCCGCATAGGTCCATTCTAAATATTGGTGAAACAGTATTTGAATTCGGATGAGTAGTAAGTTTTGGAGATTAGCTTCTACATCCAAACTTACCCGTACTTCATCTCGTTTAAATATTATCGTAGATATAGTTAAATAAGATACGTCGTCTTCGTACATGGGACGTATTTTGGCTGGTGATGATGATGACCTCATATACGTCAATCATATACGTCTCACTTCTAGACACATGTTTTCCTACATGGAAAATACACATGAGGAGTTTGGTCCATAACACCACAACACTGGCCCAATGCGGGTTTGTGGATCATAGCGGTTGCAGCAACAACCAGGGCCAACGGCTTAACAAGCCTTCCGAAGCACCAATGAGCTCGAGATTACAACTTTTGACTGACGCACCCGGGGTCGACAGTGGCGAAAGTTGCTTTATTTTCGTAATCGAAACCTTACGTCACTGAGCTCAATCGGCCTAAATGTCAACTTGAAATCTCTAACATGAGGTTCAGATTAATACTCACAGTGACAACGTGTCCACCAAACCGTTTGTGTACATTTTTGACTTTGTGTGCTGCCTCTCTGACGATCTGCCGCGCCGAGTTAATTTCAGATTCAGGTCTCCCAAGCTCGGATAGTTTGGTTTGTAACCTAGTTGCTGCCACCTGAAAGAAGCCATTTATTTGTCTCCTTGATTATGAAAAGGTATGCAAAATGGTAGGCACCCACGCATCCTACTACAGGACACGTCTCAGATATCAGATAGTTATGTTATTATCTTATTGATTAATATTACAAACATTATTAACCACATCGCCATGTTATATTACCGTTCCCCAACATTGATTTTGACATATTCCTCCTATGCTTAGTCGAAGGCCGATCGATAAATTCGTCAGATCGCATTGTGATCTACCCAGGCCCATCGTCCGTCTAGTACTGAACAGTGTTTGTGTGGTTAGTAGGTTCAAGATTATATTTATGATTACATAAAATCAAAATTATTTCGGTTTTTAGTGGTTTTAATAAATTTGAAGATACCAATCACGTCTTCAGTATCTTTTAGACAATGCAACCGTACGACGAAGTACCGTATCACGATCTTTCGAATTTCACGATAGAACTTTGACACAAAAATTACTTCCTAAAATACTTCTATGCGTAAATCCACCAGGTATGCACTATCACGTAGCAATTTCACCTAAAATAAAGAATTTTGATTTGCTGATATATCTAGGTACTAACTTCATTGTCAACTTCGAGGGCTACAATCTTCTCTGGCCATTTAACCTGTCTGTTAAATATGTTGGACATCCGTGGATTCTTCGGGAACCCTACTAGAATGAAGCCTGTCGCCTCTTGATGCATCAGCATGGCCTCTTTTATTAAGTCCACTGTTAATTGCTAAAATAAATAAACAATCGTATTTCAATTTTAATAAAGTATTGTGTGTAATTACTGGGCATGGACGGCATTTCATCTTAGGCCCCAGGATGACAACGCACCTGCAATATCAAGTGATTTTTCCTTGTTATTGCAGGTGTCTATAGGCGGCGGTAACCACTTACCATCAGGTGGGCCGTCAGCTTGTTTGTCATCTAGTTGTATATAAAAAAAAACTAGGATTTCTCGTTGAACTCAGGAGTTGCCTGACCAGGGTCTAGATGACCAGGGACTTATAGTCTAATAAAAGTACCTACGCTATTAATTATAAATCAACACTACTTCGCAGCCGGGTAAAATTCGGTAAAAAGCGTTTCAGTCACATAACATTCTTAGTCTAAGATAATATTAAAATATAAGTAAAATTGTGATTATTAAAAATATAAGAAATTTGTGATTATTACCCGGTTCTTTACCCGAATAAACATTAATATAAACTGAAACGCGAGGGGGGGGGGGGGCAGCGTATGTGCGGAGCTGGGCACAGGGCTGCAAATTTCTAATCCATGTGCCGGGCCCGCATTTGTGCGGGCTTTAATTTCAATGAAAATCAACAATTAAAATTAAAATTAAACACAACTAATAAACAATTATATGTTTAAATAAAATTTAGGCCTCGACCACTCCCCACCGTTACTCATTTTTCGTCAAAATGATATTACCTCAAGCACTTCAGATTGAGCAACACAACAGATGACAGCACAATTGAGCAGTTTCATCTTGTTGTCGTAACGAACGGTCGTGAAGTGAACGATTATATTAAAATTATTGATGAAATTAAGTTATGGCAACGCATTCTTTAAGCATCCGAGTAGAGTTGCAAAATTCCAGAAACAATAACGGATTTAAAATAATCAATCACTTTTTGAACAAAGGGAAGTGGAGAAGATAAACAAACCTCCGGCACATCTTCCCGTGCTTGCAGTTTATCAGCAATAAGCCGTCCTCTCGCCGTGTCTTTCAGTGCTTCAGCGGCGACCAGCTCCCCTGGCCTGATCATAGTATACCCAGTGATATTGGATATGGTCTGGGCTACCGTATGGTTCCCCGCACCAGGGACACCGTTAACGAAGATCACTGGCAGATGTCGAATTGGTGTCATGTCGTATATCATGTCCTCCTATAAGGTTTATGAAATATTTAAGCGGCTCTGAATGAGCAGAACTTAAAGTTGAAATTCAAAATGTGATTATATTTGTGTATTTATTAACCGATATCTAGCATTATAAAACACAATTATTCTAGATGAAAATTTGCCAAATATATTTATTTATCTACGCTCTAAATTTTTATAATTCCAAAATTTATTAGAAATATCCATGACTTGAAAAAAAATTATCATTTTTTAAAGTAACTGTACGAAATTTAAGCGCTTACTATAAAATCACATTTAAATGTTTGATTTTGTATGTTTATAACGCCTATACTTTATTGCTACAAATACAAATAAAGAAAAAAAAACGATGAAAAAACAGTAAAAATAGTAGCAGTTAAGTAGTGAAGTATTCTTTCGGATCACTAGAGCTGTTAAGGGGCTACCTCGTGCACACTAGCGACACCAATTGATTGTTATTAATTATGGCAAATTTAGAACATAATAAACAAAAACGTTTTAGAGAATTGCTATAGAACGGTATTTGTAATTTTTAATGATGTATCTTGTTAAAGTGTCTACCTATAAGTAACCAAATTTTTTATTATTGTTAAAAGTGGCCACTTTCGGCAATAATGAAAAAATAGGTTACATGTAGCGGAATATCTTATACCGAGCACATCTCAAAAAATTACAAATACCATTCTTTAGTCATTCACTAAAGCGTTTTTGTTTATTATGTTCTATATTCACCACAATTAATATAAATCAAGTGGTGTCGCTAGTGTCGACGAGGTATCGCCTTAACTTCAATGAGTGGTGAGATAAACGTTGCTATATAAATAGGTTAAAAAAGAAAGGGCAGAAAGCGGTGAAGAAATTGGTAGGTTACACCTATTGCTCCGGTGGCGTAGTGGTTATCTCGTCTGGCCGGACCCCAGGAGACGCGAGTTCAATTCCCGCCTGGAGCATATAATTTTTTTCATCTTTCTTTATTTGTAATTGCTTTTGAATCGGGAGCCTCAGGGTTTATAGACAGTGTAACTACCATGTACCTACATCGTAAAATTACATACACAAACCAAAGTCCTACATATGTGGTTGCACAGTCATGAAAGCGAAACTGTGAGTATTCTGATAATCGATTCGTGAATCGGACTCTTTTAAAGACATTATCTTAAACAAAATAGATAAATTCACCTCATTCATTCCCGTAGAGTAAAAACAACCCATTTTATCTAAAAATTATATAGTCACTAAAACTATTTTATAACAATCGTTTCACTAAATTAATCTCAATAAAGTTTGCAAAGTAAAATGACATCTCCAAATTATTTGACATACGTTTGATCGTCTAGATTTTTGACGCTTTTCAAACTAGCATTTGTTTTATGTAGCTCGGTTTTCTGTTCAAATACCTTTAAAACTTTTCAAACCCGAACTTATTGAATTTCAACTCGGGAAAGATGCTGGATTAGCACATAGTCTCGCTCCTTGGATATTTATTTTCTACTTATAGGAGTTCACGTAATGTTGTACTAAATTTCTTAATTTTATTACTAACTTTATAGTAAATGTTTAAAAGATTAAAAAATATGTAAGCTAGAAAACAATTATTAATGTCTGCGACTTTTCACAAACCGGGCGACTAAAAGAAATTCGCAGGGTGATCCAAACCCAAGTCTTTGGTAACTCAGATGCATAGAGCAATCTCCCAATCGACGAACGACCAGATGTTGTTCGTCACTCTATTGAGCGAACTATTGAAATTTCCTGCATAGAACTCGAGCAACATATTGTTGTATGTGTATACAGACCTCCCTCTGGAAACTATGATCTATTTGAGGCTTCAATGGAAAACGTTTTAAATATAATAAGTGGCAATAACAAGAAGATAGTTGTATGTGGTGACTTCAATATAAACATTTTGGTATCATGTTCGTACTCAGATAGGTTCCTTAATTTATTCAGATGTTTTAATCTTCTCCATACTTTCTATGAACCTACTAGAATTACACCAATATCAGCTACCTGCTTGGATAATATTTTTTGTAACTGTGATGTACTTGAACAATCAATTATATATTGTATAAATTCAGATCATAGTGGACAGAAAATCGCTATTGAGCACCATCATGTTAACCAAATAAAAAAAATAAGTTATAGGCCTATTACAGATAGTCGCTTGAGGAAATTTGAAAATAATGTAATGAATAGAATTCACTGTCTAAAAGAAACCGATGATCCCAATAAGTTGTATAGCAGTTTATTTGATAATTTAAATATTGAATTCAAGAATATTTTTAAACAAAAAAGCTTTAAAGTCAGTTCTAAAAGGAAGTTTAGTGATTGGGCAACTCCGGGTATTTATATAAGTAGAAGAAAATTATTTGAACTATACTATCAGAAGTCGACTTCCACTGATCCATTTTTTATTGATTATGTCAGACAGTACTCCAAAATCTTTAAAAAGGTTTGTAATACTGCCAAAGCGAACTTTTTGAGTAATAAAATTAAGAAATCTGATAATAAAATAAAAGCCAGTTGGAAAGTTATAAATCAAGAAAGTGGTAAATCAAAAGTTACTAATAGGTGTTTTAAAATTAATGTCAATGGAAAAACTATAGAAACAGATGATGGAGTTGCAAATACCTTCGAGACTTTTTTTTCCAATATACCTATTAAAATTACAAAAGAATTGAATTCGTGTACTAAGCGCGCACTTGCTCTCATAGAGACGAATGTTCATAAGTGCAATATTCCTTTCAATTTCCATGAAATTAACGTTAATACGATCATAGAAGCTTTCAAGTCTTTGAATATGAAAAAGACTGAGGATTTATGGGGCTTTTCTGTTAGTGTTATAAATTCTATAATAAATGTTATATCTCCTCAACTATCGTTTATATTTAATAAATGTATTGATGATGGTGTATTTCCCAATCAAATGAAATTAAGTAAAATAATACCTTTGCTTAAGGCGGGAGATAGCAATGACCCCACAAATTTCCGTCCCATTTCTATTTTGCCGACTCTTAGCAAAATTTTTGAAAAAAATATTCTTAACCAATTGCTTTCTCATTTTACGAGAAATGAATTGCTTCACAACAGACAGTTCGGATTTACTAAAGGAAAAAATACTACAGACGCGGGAGTTGCACTTATGAAACACATATTTGATGCTTGGGAAAATCGGCAGGATGCTCTAGGTATCTTCTGCGACTTGTCCAAGGCGTTTGACTGTGTTGATCATCAAACATTATTGGGTAAATTAAAGCATTATGGTGTATCAATAAACTCATTAAAACTTATTGAATCCTATTTGACCAATAGAATTCAAAAAGTTGTTATAAACAAAACTGAGTCTTCTGGTGCGCCTGTGCATATGGGCGTGCCTTAGGGTTCGATATTAGGGCCATTGCTTTTTTTAATTTATATCAACGACCTCCCTTACTTTTCAAAAAAATTATGTGAGACGGTATTGTTTGCAGATGACACCTCACTAATTTTTAAAATAGACCGAACTAAAACTGACTTTGAGGATGTAAATAATGCCATTTCAAAAGTGCTATCCTGGTTTGAAAATAATAATTTATTGTTAAATTCAAAGAAAACAAAGTGTATTAAATTTACTTTACCAAATGTAAGGCAGGTTAGTACTCATGTTGAAATCAATGAAGAAACTATTGAATGTGTTGACTCTACAGTATTTTTGGGAATTAAGTTAGATTCTCGTTTACAATGGTATCCTCATATCTCGTCCCTATCTAAAAGACTTAGTTCAGCTGCTTATGCTGTTAAAAAAATTAGGTCTTTGTGTGATGTTGAAACAGCAAGACTTGTTTACTTTGGTTACTTCCACAGTGTCATGTCATATGGCTTGTTATTGTGGGGCACAGCAGCCGACATTGAAGACATTTTTATTTTACAAAAAAGGGCTGTGCGTGCTATTTACGGACTCAAGCCACGTGATTCACTAAAAGATTTATTTAAAGAAATTAATATTTTGACCATTGCTTCTCAATATATATATGTATTGAGGAGCTGGAGCTGGAGAATAATATAATAAATAGCCACTTACCAATTGAAAATAATAAATTTATTCTAAAATAATTAAAAGACGATGTGACACTGATATAAGGAACCGACAGCAATGACGTGACTTAATAGAGAAAACATTTAATATAAAAACGAGACGACTATCAAAAGGAGGTTTTGTCGTCAACATGGCACCCCCGGTGTAAGACACAAATTAAAGAAGGCGACGACAAATCCTCCTCCAGCAAGAGAGGTACTAATTTCCTTATTGGCCTCTTAATTAAGTATTCTCTTGGAAGTTAAAACCTCGGCGACCCGGACTTTAACATCCCTAACAAACTTTACTTATTCTTCCTCGTGGCCATACTCCTCTAGGCAGGTTCTCATCCCAAATAAAAACAGGCTCCCCAACTTGAAGGACACGGTCACTCTGCTGACAACGCCTGGAAACGAGGCTGGGCAAATAACTTTTCATCCAACGGCTCCAAAAGATTTCTGTAAGTCGGAGGGCCCGCTTGAAGTCCACTCGGCGAACGAGATCGTGGTCTGTGCAAGACATAGGTGAAGGTTCCACTGATGTAGTCCCCAGCAAGAAGTTGAATGGCGTAAGAGCTTGCAGTGTTTTGGGGTCCACCGGAACGTAAGTAAGCGGCCGAGAATTGACCAATGCTTCGGCCTCAGATAGCAGCGTCGCCGAAACTCCTTCTCTAGGGGCCCTCTCAAGAAGAGTTGTTGATAGTGCTTGCTTGATGGAACGCACCAGTCGTTCCCAGGAACCTCCCATAAAGGGTGCCGAAGGCGGGATAAATGCCCATTCGATTTTCCTTGTTGCAGCGAAATCGAACACTTCTTCCAACTTCCTGCTCGCTCCGATAAAAGCCGTGCCGTTATCGGTAAAGATCTTCAGGGTAGTACCACGGCGAGAGATAAACTTCCTCAGGGCCATAATCGCAGCATCAGTGGACAGGCTGCCTACAATCTCTAATTGGACAGCCCGGGTCGTCAGGCAATAGAAAAGCGTTGGGTAGCCAACGCTTATCCCGTCTGCGTCCCACGGTGACTTCCACCGGTCCGAAATAGTCGAGACCGACAAAAGAAAATGGGCGGCGATGATAAGCCAATATGCCTTTCGGCAAATCACCAAACTGGGGCACAGGCGGCAAAGCTTTTCTGACTCTACAAATACGACATTGTTTGGCTCCGATTTAACTGTGGGCCGCAAATTTAAAATATGAAACTGCCCACGCAGGTGGTTGACCACGGTTTCCGTATTCCCGTGACCAAATTTTTGTGGTAATACCCTATCAAGTCTAACCACAGGGTGACGACCATCCAAGATAGGCGGGTTAACCTCCTGCGTCGGAGCCTCAACAATTTTACCAATCCTACCACTAAGCCACATAAAAATAAGCCCGTCTTTTCCCAAAAATAAGGAGAAATTCTCCAGTCTAACTTGTTTCGTTGGAAGAAGACGAGCCGATAATCTGATGAACTCTTCCTTGAAAGAATCCACTTGAGATTAAACGAAGAGCTACCTTTCCGCCTCCAGTATTTGAGAAGCCAAGAGTGAATCAAAATTTTTTAAGCTTGGGGCGGAGGCAGGAATAATTCGAGATAATTTAGAATTTTGACGTTTTCTAATAGGAACCAAAAACTTTAGCACAGTGATGTACGCCGGCGTTGCTCTTACTAAACGGAACATTCACTGAAACGGTCACAGTCAGCTACTACCGTTGAGGGTTAGAGCGAGGTCTCCAACTGATCTGTTAGAACTCCTCGAAAATTGGCGCAACGTGAGCTATAGGTTCCTGGGGCCAATTTTCTTGAGGTGAATACAGGAAAGTGGGCCCGAAGAACCAACGACAAGTAGAATTTAGAGTTTTCTGACCGCGCGTGGCATCGTCGGCGACGTTCAACGCTATAGGAACATACTGCCAGCAGGCTACCTCCGTGGTTTCTAAAATCTCACCGATTCGGTGGGCTACATATGGCTTAAAAGAACGAGCGTCGCTTCGGATCCATTTGAGTACGGTCAGAGAATCAGACCAAAGAAAGTCTTGGTACCGATAAACCGATGCGGTTCAAGGGCATCATTTGCAAAACGAGCTGCCATAAGGGCAACCTGTAGCTTTAGCCTCAGTGGTGATACACGCGCTTTTCCGCCTATAAGGGACACTTTGACAAACCCATATTCATAAATTAAACGCAACATGAAGTTGAGACTTTTCGTGCTGAGAGGACTTGGATCGGTAAGGGCGCGGGACTGACAAATCTGCTGAAGCTGAAGTTAAGTGATCCTTTATTAGGGATTCGAACCCAGTCACCGAACTATGATGAACAGATTCTAATGGTTTTTCCGTAAATTTTCCAAACACAGTCCATCCAAGAGCTGTCTTAATCGCTACAGGATGATTTCGCGGTCCTCGTTTAACGGCTTGCGGTAATGACAGGTGCCAGTTGTCGATCCCAATGATTAACATAGGCTTAGCTGCTTCATAAGACAACTCGTGGGTCAAGCATGTCAGATGAGGAAAACGCGAAATATCAGTGCTAGGTATCGATTGACCAGCGATGCCAAGGTTCGGGATTGCCCGAACTTGGTCAAGGGTAAATGACTCAGAACTACGGCGACCTTTAATTCGAAAACTGACATAAGACGCTTCAGTCTCTTTGGATAAGCCACTAATACAATTTACCATAATGGGACCCTTCGGACCGTCGGCACCAATAGCCTTTGCAATACTACTATCGACCAGCGAGATAGTGGAACCATCATCAAACAACGCGAAAATGTTCATCTCACCCTTTGGACCGGAAACAGTTACCGGAATGACTTTCAGTAGGCTTCTAGAACGGGCCGCTGCTACGTCGGCTCCATGGCTGGTGCTGCTTGCGTGAGAGACGAACACCTCCGACTCAGGCTCAGGTTCAGACTTCGATGTTTCTATGTAGTCAACATTACCTCCATCTATATGCAGAAGTGAATGGTGATTACGACCGCAATTATTGACATTACAAACAGTTTTGCACATACGATACAGATGACCACCTCTTTTTAAACATTTTCGACAAACTTTAGTTTTAATAGCCCAGTGATATCTATCAGATGATGTCAGAGCACTAAATTTGCCACACGTGACAACGTCATGACCAGTGGCATGACAGTATTTGCATATATTGGTAGATGAGGCTGCCTTTGATACATTATTATTTGGCCTGGTTGTAATCTTTTTTGAAGGGAAGGGGTTCAACATGTAACAAGTGTCTGAAGTATTATGGGTGCGCGCCTTCTCAATGGGTTTCTCTAGAATGCCAAAACGTAAGTGAATTCGGGATTGATGGGCTAAAAAATTAGATAGCAACTCTAACTTTGATTTAGGTTCCGTAAAATTAGCATACGCGTAGTCGACCCACTTCTCACGCAATAACGGTGTGAGTTTTAAAATTACATTTTGAAGCATCTCTGGGGAAGCAAGGAACTCTACCAAATTCAAAATCTTAATACTTGTGACACAATTACGTAATACGTTGGAAAGTTGGTGAAGCTCCTTAAAGTTATCAGAAGAAGATGACAATTTAGGCAAGGCCTTTACTTCTGCGACGAGGTGTCGTATCAGTAGTTCTGGCTGACCGAATTGCTCCTCGAGGGCTGCTATTATTTCACCCGGATCCTGCGATAGGGCAAGGAGTGAAATTACGGCCTTACGAGCACTTCCTCGAAGCGCGTTACTTATTCTTGCTATATTTTCCGAGGACGAGAAAGAGCGCCTTGTTCTAAGAAACAATGACTTGAAAGGTAACCATTGATTTGGGGACCCAGAAAATACAGGAAGCCTTGCTTCGGCGCTTACCTCGTTTCTATGGCCGAGCTCGGTTATGGCTCTTGCAAGCTTGGAGATGTCGCTGTCGCGGTCGGCAGGTAAAGGTGCTTCAACAGGCGCATACTGGACCGGCATAGAAGGTGCTCGAGTGGTGAGCAAAGGCGTCTCCATAGGCGAGTGCCACCACGTCGTGGAGTTGGTAGTGGCGGCAGGCAAAGAAGCCTCGATGGGCGCGTGCCTGACCGCGCCAGAAACCATTTCTGTGGTGGTTACGGGCATTTTAAAAGGCGCGTGGCATAGTGTAGTGAAATGTGTGGCGGCGGCAGGCAAAGGCGGCTCAATGGGCGCATGCCTGATCTCACCAGAAAGTGTTGCTGTGGCGGGCATGGGCGCTTCAAAGGGCGCGTGCCACCGCGCAGCAGAGTGGGTGGCGGAGGCAGGCGAAAGCGTTCTAACGGGCGCGTGCCTGACGCCACCAGGAAGTGTTGCAGTGGCGGGCATAGGCGCTCCAAAGGGCGCGTGCATCCGCGTAGCGAAGTAGGAGGCGGTGGCAGGCAAGGGCGCCCCAATAGGCGCGTGCCTGGCTGCACCAGGAAGAGGTTGAGTGGCGAACGATGGCGTCTCTAACAGCGCAGAAGAGCCGCCGACGGCGTGGATGGCAGGCAAAGGCGCCTCAGTGGACGCGTGCCTGACCGCACCAGGGGACGTTCGGGCGGCGGGCAAAGGCGCCACTGAGGACGCGTGCCAGCGCGCAGAGAAGCAGCCAACGGGGTGGGCGGCAGGTAAAGGTGCCTCAACGGACGCGTACCTGACCGCGCCAGTGGTCGCTTGGGCGGCGAAAAGGGGCGCCTCAAAGGGCGCATGCCAGCCCGCAGCGGGGCCGTCGCGATCGTGGGCGGCAAGCAAGGCCTCAGTGGGGGCGTGCCTGACCGCACCAGAAGGCGGTCGGGCGGCGGGCTCGAGCGCCTCAAAAGGCGCATTCCAAATTGCAGCGGGGTCGCCGTAGGCGGTGGTGTGGGCGGCAAGCAAGGGTGCCTCAGAGGACGCGTGCCTGACCGCACCAGAAGGCGTTCGAGCGGCGGGCAAAGGCGCCTCGGAGGATGCGTGCCGGCGCGCAGAGGACGCACGAGGAACCACACCGTCCACCATATAAATGTCACGAGGCGCGGCAAGGGTGCCTATTGGAGGCGTGACCACTGGTAACGCAATTCTGCAATCTTGGGAGGCCGACCCGAAAGCGCTTGAAGCAACCCAATCGCGATTTCTCCTATTTGGGTTGTCTTCCCCTTGATCGCTTTTCGATGCCACATCGTCGTCTAGTGCGGCTAAATTGGCCTCCAACTCCAGTTGTAGAGCGGCTCGCTCGCGCTCACTGTCGGCTTTGCTGAGATCAGCAATCCGACGTGCATTGTCCGCCAAGCTGGAGGAGGATTTGTCGTCGCCTTCTTTAATTTGTGTCTTACACCGGGGGTGCCATGTTGACGACAAAACCTCCTTTTGATAGTCGTCTCGTTTTTATATTAAATGTTTTCTCTATTAAGTCACGTCATTGCTGTCGGTTCCTTATATCAGTGTCACATCGTCGTCTAGTGCGGCTAAATTGGCCTCCAACTCCAGTTGTAGAGCGGCTCGCTCGCGCTCACTGTCGGCTTTGCTGAGATCAGCAATCCGACGTGCATTGTCCGCCAATAACCTCAACCTCTGGGCGCGGAACGAGCTCGTCGAGTGTACCAAGGAGGCAGACGGAAGTGGCGGCGCGATATTTAGCGTCAAAACATTTTGATCAGATTCCGCTACAGTTGTATCCGCGGCCGCTGCCGCCTGACTTCTAGTAAGCACCATTTTAATAAATTTTGAAAAGTTACGAAACACTGGTTATATAAAACGGGAGAAGGACCAAACATTAAGGAGCCGGAGCTGGAGGATAATAATAATAAATAGCCGCTTACCAATTGAAAATAATAAATTTATTCTAAAATAATGAAAAGACGATGTGACATACTGATATAAGGAACCGACAGCAATGACGTGACTTAATAGAGAAAACATTTAATATAAAAACGAGACGACTATCAAAAGGAGGTTTTGTCGTCAACAATATGAGAACATAATTTATGTTCACAAATATAAACATACCTTTTCAAAACATAGTGATATTCATAACTTAAACACTAGATATAAAAATAAACTTGCTGTTCCAAGTTTTAGACTTCACAAGACAAGTCGCTCATTCATGGGGAAATGTATACACATTTATAACAAAGTCCCGCCAAATGTAACTGAACTGCCTTTTCACAAACTTAAGTTATATGTCAAACAAACTTTAATGAAAAAAGGCTACTATAAGGTCCAAGAATATTTAGATGATAAGAATGCGTGGAAACATTAAAATTCCAAAATGTTTTTAAGTTTATTTACGTGTAAGTATTATGACTATTAACCTCTGTATACCTATTTTGTGATTGTGCATTGTGAGATAGCTTGAAAATAACGATAATACTTTTGACATTGGGTACCTACTTTGTCGGTACGATGATATAGATTCTCTTCTAATTTTAATTATTTTTATCGCTGGGCGGCACTGCACTGCTAAAAGTTATATTTTTTTTAACTACAAACATTGTATTTGAATATTTATTTTGAAAAGAGTGACTACACGAGTTTGTTGCCGGAATCTTCTCGGTAGTTCAACTTTTGGAACCGGTGTAAATTCAGACATTACAGACAGACAGAGACTATGACGTTGTTAGTTAATATTTTTTTTTGTGATAGTTGTAAAAATGTGTTTTTTTGACGATTTAAAAGTGCTTCTTTGTGGCCTATTTAAATAAAATATTTTTTCTTTCTTTCTTTCTTTCCCGAATTATTTAAATGCTTAGAGCAATCACCCGTGCTTAAGAGTTCGGTGCCCGTACCAGGGAATGATTTTTTTAGCTCAGATACTTAGCTTCTACTATGATAATCAGTTCTCTAACTATGTATATCATCTCGTCATAATAAAATACTTCCTGATTGGTTGATTGCTGCCTATTTATGATGACAGACTCATTGTTGGACTTGGATAATAGCCGTAATATACAAACAGATTACTAAATCATAGTTAGTAACATTTTTTTCATTACATAATGAAGGGGATGCTAACAATTCATTTGTGTGACTCACTGTGGCTTTGAAGATAGGAAGATTTTAAATTTACGAACTCATCCACAAAATACTATGTTTTCAAGGCTTTTGATCATTTTATCGACCGTTATTATACCGATATTGTCAAACTTCATGTGCAGTAACGAGAACCCTCCACAAATCCCCAAGTACCACCTAATCGAAAAATGCCACAGATCCAAGCTTGCTATAGTAGCAAAGGCTAACTACAGTTCATTGACAAGCTGCCAGAGACTTGGCATTGAGAAGAAAGCTTTGGCCCTGAACTTCAGTCCGCCTGAAGCGGCGTTAGAAGATGGAGAGCCGTTGATGTATACGTGCGAGGTTCTGAAGTGTTCTGAGGCAGAAGGTGGACTGTCTCTCGTAAATGATACTAGATACGACTATTACAGCACCTACGCGAGGCCTTTACGTGAGTAAAATATAATGTTTTCTACTTGAAACATTGAAGCATTCTAGCCCCTGCAGGGTGTTTCTTACATGTACAGACAATACTATGTCTTATTGTTACAATTGAAACATGTAGTGACTTGCAATAAAGATATGTATATGAATAAGTATTTGGAAAAAAAAATTGTGACTCCTCCCGCGAGGGTGTGGGTTATTGGGCCAAAGGGTAGCCCATTCTTACCTTTTTTAGAATTTAATTCATCTACATGCCTTTCATCTAAATCGGTTCGGCGATTTAAAAGTGAAAATTTATCACACATACAGACAGACTGGGTGACTTTCGCATTGATAATATTGTTTTTTTTATAAGCAACAAAGAAAAAAATCACTTGGTATTGCAGGTGCGTTGTCATCCACTGGGGGTGGGCTGGTGAGATTGCTTCGGCAGAGTCCAGGCCACCCCCGCGCCCTCGTGAAGGGCAGTGGAATTACCGGGGAGTTTTAGTAGGTATTCCCTGTGCCGCCACGATCAGGCATTGGGCGATCCCTACACACGCCCGTCGCATAGCCAGCGGGTACGTCCGTAAGCGGATTCCTCCCGACACAAAAGATGCATTGTCATCTTGAAGCCTAAGGTAGAAGGTGAAGGTCGCAACAATTAACTCGAACTTATTAATCATTTTTAAGCCAATGTGAACTCAACGTGTATCCCAGCCATTGGTATGTTTCACCTGTTGCAAGACAAGCGGAACTTGTCGCAGAGTGTGTCTGAGTGCCGTAACATGAGCGGAGTGCCAGCTGACGTGACGAGCGAGCAGCGCACTGACGCGCTCGCGCAGATGTTGGCTGGTGCGTCGACCGATGCTGCGGTCGTTGGCATGAAGAGGAATAATAAGACTGGTTTTTATAGGATTAATGGTAACTGTATACCATAATTTTTACTTCTTTTACACAGCCAATGATAGCAAACAAGCGTAAGGCCACAGATTAGTAATGGTAAGGCTACAGACAAATACGAGTACTTCCGCAACCTATAGACGCTTGTAGTACTAATACCTACTCTTTCACTAACATTTGCTTAGCATTAAGTCTCTTAGCGATTTTTATCTCAGCCAATCTAAAGAAGATAGACAGAGACAAATGCCATTAAGAGTTACCTAAGCCTAGGGAATGGTGAAAATGGACATTAGTTGCCTACCACGTAAAAATCGATAGAAAGAGTTATCGCTATGTGGACAGCTTAAGTAAATACCTAGTGCTCGTAATCTAGCATTACCTTTCTCAATGAGCAACCCCAGCCGGGCGCTATACAGTGAGTTCCTAAAGTTCGAAATAAAACTTAAGGGCGTGGTTGTATTCCTTGTCAAGATTTACCTCTGAAAGCTTGACACCTTTCAGACCACTTTTATGTTTTCCGATAAAATTAACATTATTCAGTATAAATGTTTGAAAAATTATTAAAATATATCTAAACTAGAAAATTAATAAACCTTGTCCTGGGGTGCGATTCTGTAACGAATCTCGCACCTCACTTCGCAAGTCACTTCGAATTCAACTGTCAAATTGAGCAAAAAATGTATGAAAATTTGCTCTATTTGACAGTTGAATTCGAAGTGACTTGCGAAGTGAGGTGCGAGTTTTGTTACAGAATCGACAGGCTGCTCGTGACAACTCCAAAAAATGCGTACCTACTATTGCGTATTGCACGCACGCACTACAGTTATACCACATACACACAAACACAACTAGCCCACATACTATGATATCGAACCCCGCAACATCAGAATTCAAAATTTCATTTTGGAATTGTTGAATTTTCTCTACTCTCGCCCGAAATTCGAGTTGAAATACAAATTTAGGTACTCCTACCTCCCTCTCTGTGGTTCGCAAATAGCCCGTCGATAGCTCACGAGCTATGATTTGTGTTCGCTGATCTTAATTTTCCTATGCGTATAGTCCGTACACCCAGATACCCGTCTTCGATGCAATAACCCTTACCTTGACACTGTCAGGTCGGACCGATGTCGGTACCACCATCTGAGCACTTAGTCTTCACGTACGGTCTTGTGGTGTGACAAGAATGGTGGGACGGCCTCCAAATACCCGATTCGATGTTTATCCACATATTGAATCCATGCCTGAATATGCGTATATCGACACTCAGATCTTGTTCCATGTCCATATGCCGCGCGCTGAGGGGTGGGTCAAATTACACTCTGTCGTAGAATTTTGATCTTCCTTTACTCCGCATTCTGCTACTATGTTAGGCTGTTCTCTGACAGGCTATGCGTAACCCTTATCTCTTAAGTTGTCAACATAATGCTGTCTCTTGATATTAATAAGGTACAGACAACAGCACATCAAGTTTAACAGTTTGACCTTGAGAACGCCCATGCTATGTTCGTAATGGAGGCGGCTTTCATAGTGCAACTGAAACTAATATCGAAAATACCGGAATATCGGTATTCCACTGAAGTTAAAAAAATACTGGGTATTGAAAACAATATTTTCTATATTGCGACCCCACACACTTTACACACACATCATGTTCAAATTCCCGCGTAAAATAAAAGGGAAAAGTTATACAGCCAGCACCCTATAGACTAAGGGCCATTTTATATTATACTTTAAAATATTAAAACTATGCAGTTTTCAACAAGTAGGTACTCCGTCTATAAAAACACTGTAAGGGCGGTGTGGGTAGGTAATTCATATCAATTATAACTGTTTGTACGCCTTGTACGCATACTGACTGGCTAGTCGAATGGTCATCAGCCAGTACCCCTTTTTTTTCTTTTTTTGGGGGAAAAAAGGCTGTTACGCCTGGCCTGCATCGTGGGGCGATGAACGATGCAGGGATATGTGGGGCTCTTCTGATAGAGGCCGAAACTACCCACTAAAACGACCCCCGTGCTCCTATCTCCTGCTTGACAGAGAATAAGGTGACAGTTTCCCTTGATCCTTTAATTCTCTGACCCGTGAGTGTCCGTTCTGAGGACCCGACCCAATGACCGACGAGAAACTACACCGTGACGCCATAACGGGGCACCCATATGACGTCATTAACGCAGCATGGGTCCGAAAAAAAACTCAAGCATCAGGTTCCCCAGCCTGTCGCCCGAGAGCCCGCTCACTGGGCCAACGCACCAGCGTAAGCACGCCGTCGCTTATTTTTATTTTATTTGTTTATTTGCATTCCACAATGTCATACAGGTGTTAAAAAGGCTTAAAGCTGAACGGATCATTAAATTGTGGGCCCTGACGGGCATAACAAATATATAGAGAGGTAACTCGAATTAAATTCTAAATTAATCGTATTTACATAACAACAAATTAACTAAAGAACTAAAACACATTACATAAAATTATTTTCAAAAACCAATGAACTACACAGTACAGAAAAATCTATTATAACTCAAAATTTACTATTGATGATTATAATATTGTACTTATATTGCATTAGTAACATTTTATTAATTCCATTATTATTAGGTAACTCATAACTATTACAATACAATTATATAAAAAAAAGTGATTCTCATTATTATGTGATGATTTTTATTATTATTATTTTAGAAATATTCATGAATTGTTTAACTAACTTATATTTTATTTATTTCTTTAAATGAAGAGGCTTAATGATAAAAAACTATTGTCAATTTTCATTTATTTCTTCAAATATATTTAATTTAGTTTTTAAAATTATTAAATCCATTATTTTTTTCTACATTACAATTTTACAATACAATATTATGATTATTATGATGATCATTATTATTAATATTTAAAATATTCTTGGATTGTGAATTAAATTTATAATTCATATATTTATTTAAATAAAATGTTTCAAGAGGTTTATTGGTAAAAACTCTTGACAATTTTCTTTTTTGCTTCAAATGTGTTTAATTTAGTCTAAAATTATTTAATCTTTTAATTATATTTTAATTATAGTTTGTCTTTAAAGTATTCGTTAATATCATAATAGCATTTTGTAATTAATAACTTTTTTAATTTTTTAATAAATGCAGTATCATTAGCTTCGGTTTTCAATATTTTAGGCAAGGTGTTATATATTTTTATAGAGAGGCTATAGGTACTTGCAGAGTTCAATTTTAGGCGGGTAGTTGGCAGTATTAATTTATTTTTATTTCGTAAAGAATATCTCATCTTTATGTCTTCGCGCTTTTCGTAAAACTCCATATATTTACGAACAAATTTGCACATTTCTAAAATATAAAGGCACGGCAAAGGGAGTATTTTATATGCACGGAAAAATGGTTTGCAACTATCGGTCTGCTCTATATTCGCTATAATTCGAATTAGCTTTTTTTGAAGGGTGAATAAAGCGGGAGCCTCCGTACTGTTTCCCCACAGGATAATTCCATAGTTGAGCCAAGCGCTCGCGTAGGCATAATAAGTAACCCTCGCCGTTTCTATACTTGTGGGCTTTTTTATCTCACGCAATGCATATGAGAAGCTTGATAATTTAGACTTTATTTTTTGTATGTGTGCTTTCCAATTTATGTGGGTGTTTATAACTAAACCAAGCAATGGGAACTCTTTAACACATTCTAACTTTGTGCCGTTAAAATTAAAATAAAAAAACTCATTATTTTGGTTTTTTCTAGATTAATTTTAAGGTTGTGATCACTCATCCAGTCTGAAGTTTTTATAAGTAGTGACTTAAGTTTTTCGTGGATATTATGACCATTTTGGCACGACGTTAACAAAGAGATGTCGTCGGCAAATAGTACACACGGTTCGTCCATGATTTTAGGGAGGTCGTTGATGTAGATAAGGAACAGCAGACATGCTACGACACTTCCCTGGGGTAATGATGCATTTACAACTCTACCATCAGACCGTATGCATGAAATTTTTTTAGTGTTGATATCAATTCTAGCCAGTACCTCTGAAGTAGGTAGAGGTCTCGGGTTCTAACGTTAAGGGCAAATGTTTTTATGATATTTGGCTTATGTTTATTTAGCTAAGCATGATTAGAATATTTATAAGTAGATAAATAAAATATGCTTCTTTTAGAATGTTTAATTTCCTATATTAGGTGACAGTCTGGAATGTACCACTTATCGCGCCTGGGCTCCAGGACATCCTAGAAGGTACCCTAACAAGTTTGACTGTGTGGCCCTAACAAAGTATCGAACCTGGCAAACTGTTTCTTGCAAGAACACCATCCCCGTGTTGTGTGAACTCAGAGCAGCCGGTCCATACAAAAGAGGGACGATATTCGCTTCAAGACAGCTACATAAAGAGATTACCGGTAGGTGCTAGGTGGTAACACATCCTAACATTTGTCATATTTCTTTTGCATACTACACCGCATATTGACGACCGCCTGGCCGAGTGGTCTGTACCCCAGGCTACTCGGTCAAGAGGTCCCGGGTTCGAATCCCGGTAGGAACAAATATTTGTATGATGAGTACGAACATTTGTTTACGAGTCATGGATGTTTATATGTTTATTTAGTATATTTCTAATATTTATATGCATATTATTATCATTATTTCTCCGTTATCTAGTATCCATAACACAAGCTCTTAATGATGCTTACTTTGGGCTAGATAATAGGTGTGAGTGTATAAATATTATTATTATTATTATACTACGTACTAGTAAAATTTAAAAATCTAAATGTTCTTCCAGGTATAATATCAGAAACTGAAGATATTGGCAATAAATAAATATATTTTGTCAGTAGCTATACATCATCATCATCATCATCGCCAGCCTATATACGGCCCACTGCTGGGCACAGGCCTTCCTACATGCGAGAGAAACACATGAGGAGTTTGGGCCATAGCACCACCACGCTGGCCCAATGCGGGTTGGTGGGTTAAAGCGGTTGCAGGAACAACCGGGACCAACGGCTTAACATGCCTTCCGAAGCACAGAGGAGCTCGAGATAACAAACTTTTATTGACCCATCCTATACATATTTTACGTATTCTACTCTTCGATTACTTATGTCTTAAATGAATAATATAAGACTTTTTGTATAAAATTGAGATTTCCTTACCTACACTCGCGTTGCCTTTATAATTTACTTCCCTCAAAATTAATGAAATGTTGGAGTAATAAGTTGAATCTAAAAATAAAGTGTTAAAAAAACAAATCTGAATAGGTAGGCTAAGATCTATTCTAAATATACCTACATACATATAGATTTTCATTTTAAACAGACAAAACTAGAGAAAAATATTATTAATTATTACTTTACACGTAAATCCCACTAGATGGCGCTGAGTTTTTTATATTATTCTTTCCTCTGTTTGTTTGATTTGTAATTAAAGTATGCTTCCAATCACCCAACTTAGAAGGGAATTATTGTTGATATAGGAAAACTTAAAGCTTGAAGAAAAATATTTAGCATACGTAATAATATTGTATTGACCCGACCTCCAAGAAAGTGATCATGGAGCTCAAGAAAGGTTTTATCTAGATTTGAATGTCATTTCTCGGGTTTCTAGTTCTACACACTACGCATGCTTGGGACAGTCAATAAACATAATTAAACATAGTATAATTTCTATGCCTTACCTACCTACCTAGATACAGTTTGACAGAACGGGGCCTTTAGCTTGACAAGCTGTTAATTATGTTTTTGGTTGAACGAAAGAGCGGGCTTCTCCTAATACAAGTTTCAAACTTAAAAGGAGATTCCCTACCCTTGTAACTTATGGAATTCTAAACAAATAAGAAATTTTGAATTTTGAATTTAGAATTATTAGTATATTTCAATTTCTTCTTTGATGGCTTTCTGCTATAATTTATGCTGCCAGATTATTAGTATAGTTAGGGCTGATTTTTTAATTGTCAGATAATTTTTATCTAGCGAATAATTTTGACGTTTTGTCAGATTTTCTATAGAGTAACTGTCAACTTGTCAAAGTTATTCTCTGGATAAACCTTATCTGGGGATTGAAAAATCAGCCCTAAGAATGCCTAAGATAAGAAAAATAAGTGAACTGTTTTAAGCGTGAGAATTACCACTTAGGTTTTTAAAGGAATTGTTAACAGATATTTAATTTTAAGACTTTATTATTTTATTAAAACATATAAACATAAAAAAAAAAAACCTCTTCGCGGGCGGACGTGTTCTAAATAGTGTCTTAAGAATTAATTGTAAAAAAGTGGTGTAAGTGGGTTAATTACCCATAAAGATGGGTACGAAGTGTAACGGCTGCGATGCCGTGATTTATGATATTTTATACATGGAATGTTCTCAAGAAACATGTAAAAAAATCTATCACCTGAAGTGTCTAGCATTGACAACGGAAAAATTTTAAGCTTTTACTTACGAATACAAGAGTTTATGGATATGTCCTGAGTGTGTACGAAATATTCCAAAGCGGGATAACTCCAATACACCGATTCGGGGAACCTTAATGTTAAATAAAACATTTACACCAAACAATTACGTAAACGCAGAGCGCGGCGGGAATCACAACATGTATAATGCGAACGAACTGTCTATGATGGATAACGAATCTAAAATACTGGAAGAGCTCCGGGAGTTTCGTATGAAAGTAAAATTCAAATTAGATCAGCAATTAAGGGAGTATACACTGCTCAAAGATAACTTTGTATACACCAAAAGTGAACTTCGCGAATTAAGAAAAATAATGCAGGTAGTGCAAGAAAAAGCTGACAAAGCTGATATATTGCAAGAAAATATTAAAGTTTTAACTGAAAAGAACGAGAAATTGAAAGCTTCTCTGAAGGTAAACATTATAACAAACGAGAATAGTATGCCGAATTCGCCATCTGAAGAACAGGCACTATTTTATGCGAAGGTAGCCAGGCAAAATCAAAATATTACGGTTGTCAACAAGGTTCCGAATAAAGATATTGGGGCCACAAAACCAGCTTCGGTGCAGCGTGTAAAAACGTTAGTAGAGAAACTAATAACTATACCAATGACACGCCCAATATTGAAAATGACCAGGAAAAAGAAGAGTGCTGGACTAGAGTCAATAGGAGAAAGTCTAGGTATCTCCTATTGACTCTAGGTCATGTGAGAAAAGGAGGAAGTACAAACTCGGTCGATATTCAAGGTACGGAGAAAAAGAAATATTTGCATGTTTGGCGACTACAAAAAGAAACAACTGTGGAAAATTTGGAAAAATATGTTTCTAATCTATATGGAAAAGAGACGCCTGTCAAAGTAGACAAAATAAAACATAAAACAGAAAGGGATTACGCTTCATTTATAATAGGAGTTCCAGAGAGTAAGTTTGATATGCTATGTCAACCAGAAAACTGGGCAGTTAATATTGAGTTCTGCGAATGGGTGTGGTTTCGCCGACCCCCCACCAAATCAAAACCACCAGAGTAAAGCTATTGAACTTTACTATCAGAACGTACGAGGACTACGCACGAAATTGAAAGATTTTTACCTTAGTATTTCTGTTTCGAGCGCGGATTTGTACGCAATCACGGAAACTGGCTGCAATGATTCCATTCATGACTCCGAAATTATACCTCCAGGATACACAATCATTCGCTGTGATCGAGCGGATGGGCGGAAACACGGCGGCGCATTTCTCGTGGCCACACCGCGTTTCGAGCTACGACGCGTGCCGATACCGGATAACGTAAACATCGACGATCAACTGTTCGAACTGGTTTGTGCTACTGTGTACCGTCGAAATAGATTTTTATTTTTGATTTGTGTCATTTATATTCCACCAAATAGTAATGAGACCAACTTTATGCTCCTATTTAGAAGTATTGAGCAATTATGCATAAACTACAATGATGTTATTGTATTGGGTGACTTTAATTTATATTCTTGCTCTTCGCATATTAGAAGTTACTATGAATACTTTCAGTCGTATTGTGGGTTCACTCAGTGTAACAAAGTAGCTAATTGTAGTGGCCGTCAACTCGACCTGGTGTTGAGTACGTTCGAGGAAAACGAGAGTGTGGGCGTGCGCGCGGCGGCGGAGCCGCTGGTGCCTGTGGACGCGTACCACCCGCCGCTGGCTGTCGCGGTGCGGCTGCGCGCACGCCCCCCCCTCTCCCCGCGATCAGCCCGCGCCGGCGCCGATTTTCCCACACACCACGGTGCTGCAAGCTTTCGGTGGGATTTTAATAAAGCCAACTTCTCTTTATTATATTCAACGATAGCGAATATAGACTGGTCGCCAATGTATAATTTAGACATAAATTTGAGTTTGGGTTATTTTTACGACACACTATATTCTATACTAGATGATTTTGTACAGTCGGCAGCACGTCAAGCGTAACAGTTTGTCCTTGAACCTAGAGCGCAACGCACAGAAAATTTGTGCGCAAAGGATAAACATATGTCTCTCAGCGCCTCTATCTAACGTCTCTCTCTCAAGTACTCTGTACCTACAATACTCGCAGATGGCCTTGAACGTGATCGCGACGACTATTAAAAGTATTTCTTCGTTATAGCCTCCGACTAAATATGTGTAGGTTTATAGGTAGCTATAGCTACAGCTAGCTACGTATGCGGCCTACTCTCTTCGCTTCGTTGTTTCAACTTGATTTAAAATTAAAGTACGGCTAAGACCATTGCATTAATTTAAAACAAAAAGTTTTCTACATATTATAATGGCTAGTTATGATATTTTATTTACGCTACCTATTTATCAATAATGCTCAGCGTACTTAATTATTTCAATCAACTATTATTATACCTATTAAAATACAGGCTTCCTTATTTATTCATTGTTATTAACTTAAAAATATATTTCTATTGTCAGGTCATTATTATGGTCCATTGTTATGGAGAGAAATTAAAATAAACTTAAGTAAACACTTAGGTTTGTTTTTCTACATTTATTTAATGTTAATAAAACAAATAAAAACATTTATAACCTTAATTTTTGATTTTGACATTATTATAAATGTTTGAAAAATTACTTAGTAAGTAATTAAAAACAGAATAGAAAATAAAAATAGAATATTTCGACATTGTAGGGTGGACGTTAGCTCATGAACGCAAATACAGATGGACTAGAAGAATTTCACAGGGATATCCCAAGTCCTGGGTGGCTCAGTGGTCAGCAGAGCAGTCGCCCGGATTGCGAAAGGTCGCCGGTTCGACTCCTGCCTCAGGACCTGAAATTTTTCTAATTTTATATTCTAATTAATAAACATTTATAAAGTTCACCACCTCCTATCATACCTGTAACTACTACTCATTCACAATATTTTAAAGACCTAACATTCTACTCTACAAATGTGAATAGAATACGAAATAACAATTTTGAAGAAAATAGACCTCACACAAAATCTTCGTGAATTTTAGTGTTAAAATAAATTGACATAAAAATCTAATTTCTTGGATTTGAACCAGGTTCCCAAGAGTGAAGTCTAGCATGTAACGCTATCGACCACGGGTGTTGATAATTTCTCTTCGAATTTATTCATTGTATTTTACTAGACCCAGTGATGTGTGACGCAAGCAATTTTGAAGCTTATTACATCACTTTAAAGTTGAAATTATAATGATTGTAGCTTCATTTTATATTTCGGCTGTGAGCTATGATGGCTGTGTATACTAGTAAATGTATAAAATTGTTATGATTTGTTGGTGTAAATCACTAACTATCAAAAAACTAATACTTACTTAATTGGATAATTTTCAATTATGTGAAGTAGGTATCATAGGTATGGTAGATCAATGTGGTAGATAGGTCTTTGTGCTTTGTTTTTTACTAATATACTTACTTGGGTAGATTCTAAATACAGTAAAAAGACCAATTTTAATTTGAGCTACCCTTTTCTATCTAGGTAAATTACCATACGACATAATATTATATGATGCAATTCGGTTACGTTTTCAATGGAATTTCGACTTTATATCTGATACTTTAGGTCGATTATTAATTACCAAGGTATGGCTCATGATATTTTTATCAATAGGTAGGCATCAAATTCGCCATTACTTTTTGATTTGTGTTAGTAGAGTTTATGGATGGTCTCAGGTTAGGTTAGGGTTTGTGAAAGGATTGTGTAAAGTCGGGGATTATAGTTTAAATACATTTCAAAATTATAGTTATAAACTAGTCTAAGTTATGGCCATCTAAGTAAACGCTTCTAAAAAACTCAAAAGATTATCACTTAGATTATTTGTGTATAAATCTAAGGAATATCTTTAATAACTTTATAGGATTCAGTTAAATCCTCTATAGCTCAGTGGTAAGGTCGCGGGTTCGGACCCACGAGCACTCGTATAAGGTAGAACGGACCGTGGACAAAATCTCTCTCCACCACCACCTGTCCACATATTATGAGACAAATTAAATGTGTTTTATTTATATAATTCTCTCTGACGAAGAGAGATCTTTTATTCACTCCTCCCGGGAGTTCGCCATGCTATGAGCGCTGAGAACATTTTTTTCTAGTTGAAACTTTTTTCACACCATTATACCTAGGTACTTTTCTAACAAAAAATGTTCAGTCTTTTTCAAGATCATCATACTTACCTACTTAGGATCGATTTGTAATTTTAAGATTCAAAATTATTCTCATGTGTAGGCAGTGCAAGACCGATCGGTTTGGAGGTCCTTGCCCAATTGCTTAAGCTCAGCGGTGGGTATCTCTTATCTGACATGATGATTATGTGTAGGGATTTTAAAATTAATTGAAATAAAATAATAGTAGGTAATTAATAGAAGTTGGATTCAAATTTTAATACAAGTTTTTTAAGCTAAGAGTGCAAACAAGATATTAAGTCGACACACACAGACAGACAGGTAGACTGATCGGACTGATGCTACACCCCATGAGCACTGGAGAAAGTTTTTCAGTCCGTTAATTCATTTCATCTATTGACACCTAATAAATGTATATTTCCAGTCTGAAGTACCAGGCTACCATAATTATATCTCCAAGAGCTCTGGCGACCTCACGAGGCGAGGCTCTGGCGAGGTTGTTAATATGACTAGTTTAAGAAGCTAACAGCTTTGTTGACAATTCCTAGACACTGGTCGCTACTAGTTCATCTGTGCCACTGGTGTCAAATTATTGTGTTAAGATAAATAACTAAAAGTAGTAATAACAAAACTGAAATTACAGGTGAAATGGGGAAGTGCTGTCTCTTGAATGTAAAAACATTTGGATTAGTAATTTTATAAGCCATAAGTGTATTATTGCAATTCAAATTGCATCATTATTCAGCCAAACACTCCATTAACATTCTGAAACTGCTACTTCGGTCTACTTCTCTGAGGTGAACTCTTTTAACCTCAGTACAAGTGAGGGTTGAATCATGACAATAAAATTACTTAAGAATATATTTTTTTGGACAAAACTAAAAACCAATTGTTTTTGCAATCCATGATTTGACAGATAAAAGAAATTCTTTATTTGAGAGCAATCAGGTCTAATTGGGAATGTGTAAGAAATAAGAAAGAGTCAAAATTGATTTAACATGTTTATTTAAAAGTTAACAATATTAAATTATAATTTTAATTAACCCTCAGCCTTGTCTTTAAAATATCACTAAAGTAAGAGTACACCAAATTTCAAAATAATCGAATCTGTGAAAGATTATCATCAAACGCCTGAACAGATCTTCATAATTCAAAGTCAAGAACCATCTCAACCACATTACCTTTCTAACAAAAAAAATTGCATGGCTGACAATGGCACAGACAAACTTACAGATACAAAGACAGACACATAAAACACCCCTCTTTTAGGGTCGGGGGCTATAAAAAATAAAAAGTAATCTGTAGGCCTAGGGTAATTTTATGAATAACTTAGGTGCCTAATATTTAAATGGAATTAATTATAACAATATGCAGTTAAGTAGGTAGGTAGGTAGATATTAGTATTTTTAGCACCATTTTTCCTCCCTTATTCTTTTCTATAATTATTTAATGAAATCCAAAATAACTTTTAGAAATCTCTCTTTTACTAGTAGAGTTAAACATTTTTTTGTTTTATGCTAGTAATTTATTAATCTGTCAAACGGCATTATCCCTCTGGATGGCTACAACAATTGAAAAATCAGTTGTGTCTGGAATCTGATACTTGACAGGTATAGAAAAACCATCCCTATGATGTGAGAAATATTACTACCTAACCTATAAAATTGCCTAAGATGTATTATTAAATTTTGAACACCATTCTAAATCAAATAACCATTGCAATGAGAAGTAAGGTTTTTCATCTTGAATTTAAATAATAATAAACAACAATAGTAATAGGAGAAAATATGTTAGAAGACTGTTAGGTTTAGAAACTATATTTTATTATAATTTGGGCTAAGAAAATAATGATTTGGGTGAATTAACACCATTGCTCTTTGAAATTATATCAATTTCTTATCATAAAAATCACATAGATAATTGGATGGCTATCCAATTATTACTATTACTATTACTGTTACTGGTAAGCATTTGAATTTACAGGTCATGACAGTTACACTAATATCATGTAGGAACTTGGAAAACTGCTGTTGCTGAACAATTATGCACGTGTGAATATTACAGTTGTCCAGGCAGAGCTAGGTAAAGGAACCTATAGGGACAACTCTTCCTAACCTACTTTGTAATGTGGTGGTGTTATTAGTATTTTTACCAGGCCCTGTTGATCTTATCACCCCAGGAAACAAAAACTAATGTAATTATGTCTCTGGTTGCTTATGTATTGATTTAAAGTGCTCACTATTGCTAAGCCAAAATGTTGAACTAAGTATCTAAAAAAAAAATATCTTCAATAACCTTACATTTTTTTTCGAAGTCAGTCATAAAATTATAAACTGAAACTTACTCTAACCTCTATGTGGTGGTCATTTATATACTTTTTGTAAAAAAAACATTTATGTCTGTAGCTTTTTATATCTGTCAAGCGGCGATATACCACCGGGGGCGATGACAATGGAAGAATCAATTGTCTGGAATCTCATGCTTGACGGGTTAATATCTAATAAAATTCCATAAATATTAACACTGGCATCCACTCAACAATAGAATATCTCTTGTCTGGTTTGTGGTTACCTACTTAGTTATTTCACAGACATAGGTATAGAATTCACTAATAACAAGAATTATGTGAACAAATACGCCACACATCAACACACTATCTTGTAGCCTCTTAAACAACCTGGATCTTCATCTCATATTTAAAAACCAAAAATATATGGTCTGCCCGCCACCTGCAAAGTAATATTTGTTTTATTAACCTGTTCATAAATGAACTGGATTGAGTCTTTCAGCTACTTAATATAAAGATGTTTTTAATTACAAAACAATAGTAGCTGGAATCATTTTACAAATATGATTAGTTGGTTTATGTATACCAAATAATCAAACTAAGTAACCTAAGTAACCTTGCTAGGTTAATTTGTTTAGCAAGGAAGTCTCCTAACCTAACCAAATACTTTTCAATTTGTTAGAAACTTAGAAGTTGAAGAAAATCAAATGACATTGACCAAAACCTGTTTCGTATACATATAGGTAAAAAAGCAAATTCATTTGAATGTTTACATTCAAAAACACGAAGAAAAGCGCAGTTTATTTAAAATATAGGTTGGTTCTCTTAAAAACAGTAGAACAAAAGTAGGCGTTTTAACTTACCGATATTCTGTCGGATTTTCATATTATCTACCTATTTGTGTAGTGCTACTATTTTATTTTTATTCCATTCAAGTGCGTGGCTATTTCGTATATTACTTTACTTGGATATTTTTTTCAAAGAAACTAACATTTATCTACTAATAAAGTAAACAGGCAGTCAAAGTTGATTTTGTGATTTCGTATTCAATAGTTTGAACCTTTAATATTAGGTTGCCCCATACAATTTAGGTCTCAATACAAAATGGACGAGATTTTTCTATACTCAACTTTTAAATACCACAGATACAAAAAAAAACTTCTAAACTTGAGCCCCAACTTCATACTTAAAAAATGCGATGTCATAGAAATTAGACTAAACTCTGCGTACAAATAGCGTTAGCTCAAACAATTCGACCAATTTTAACCAATAAACGCTCGAAGCATTCTGACAAGCTCTGCTATTGGTCAAATTCTAAAAGATGGTTGAAGTTGAACCAATAGCGAAGAGGGTGTGCTTTCTTTCTAATAGCTATACGTAGCGTTTACTAGGGTTATATATACTGTTACGCTTGATGTGCTGCCGACTGTACCACGGAAAAAACAAAACAGGATAATTTCAAGGTATGTGTACCCGGAATGGTATACTGTAGAAATCATTCGGGAAATAAAGTCGAAGGCTGCTCTTCATAAAAAATATAAAAGGAGTAAGTTAGGGAGTGATTACGAAACGTTCGCTCGGTGCAGAGCGGGGGTTAAAATTATGATTAAGTATGCGGAAGAACAGTATCAATGCCGTATTCAGAGTCGTTTGCTAGAGGACCCTAAGACCTTTTGGAATTATATTAATTCAAAAAAGGGTAGTAGAAGCCCTCGAAAGATTCTGAAGAACGGTAAGGTGATAACAGAAGAGCAGTGTGCCAAAGAGTTTGCCAGATATTTTTATTCGGTCTATAGCACTGGAAGGGCAAAGCTTAATACAAATGATGCGATATTTAAAGCTGGTGGCGATAATGGTGATGCGCGGGTTCATCTGGATAGCCTGCAGTTGATTGACGTACAGCGTGCACTCAGGCAGTTAAAGCCTAAAAAGTCAGCGGGTCCGGACCGCCTTCCTCCTTTTATATTTAAGGATTGCCGAGCAGTACTTGCAGAACCTCTGCTTTATATTTACAATTCATGTTTGGGGCGAGCAAAATTTCCGGAGAGGTGGAAAACCACTAGAGTGGTTCCGGTACCAAAGGGAGGTTCGGGTACAAGTGTAGACGGGTACAGACCGGTAGCAGTACTGTCAACGCCCGCTAAAGTGTTAGAGTCAGCTATTCAGAAAAACATACTCGCACAGATAAGCCCGCAGCTATCAGAGGCTCAACATGGATTCCGACCGGCAAGAAGTACCACAAGTAACCTGCTAAAGTACATATCAGATATTGTGCCAGTGGTCGATAGTGGGGGGCGTGTCGATGCCCCCTATTTTGATTTTAAAAAAGCATTTGATTTAGTTCAAAATGATGTGCTACTAAAAAAGTTGGCTGGTATCGGTTTCACTCCCCATTTACTAAAGTTTTTTGCTAGCTACATGCAAGATAGGCAACAATATGTAGAATACGCAGGGTTTGTATCCGAGCCGTACTTTACCCGGTCAGGGGTGAGTCAGGGTAGTAATCTCAGTCCTCTAGAATTTATTATTATGGTAAACGATTTGCCAAAAGTGGTCAAAGACGCGACATGTTTGTTATTTGCAGATGATTTAAAACTGTATCTGGAGATAAAAAACAAAGAAGACTGTGAAAGATTACAGAGGGACATAGACAGAGTGGTAACCTGGAGCAAGGACAATGTCTTGCAGTTTAACCCGTCAAAATGTGTCACTATAACATTCGCGCACACTACACCACAGAATAGCTATGAGGTGGATGGTATACCGTTGACTAGAGTTACGGATGTCAAGGATCTGGGGGTACGTCTGAATAGCCAGTTAACTTTTCGTGATCATATTATTGAAATATGCAAAAAAGCATATAGGAATTTGGGTTTTCTACTTCGTAGGGTTAGTGGCTTCACAAATTTTAACATAAGAACTGTTCAGACCTTATATAATGCACTGGTGAGAAGCCAGCTAGAATTCAATGCTATGGTATGGGCCCCGCATGAAACAAAGTACAATCTGATGTTGGAACTGGTACAAAATAAATTCATCAGATATATGTATTTGAGGTTGTATGGAGTATACCCATTTTATCCGCTCATGTATCCTACTTTATTTATTTTAGGTATGGTTGGCTACAATGAATTGCGAGTTAGGAGGGATATGGGGCTTGTGGTATACATTTTCAAAATCATCAGGGGTAAAATACATAACGCGGACGTATTGTGTCAGATAGGCTTGAGTGCTCCTGATAGATATGTATGGCGCAGGCGCATGCCTGGGTTGCTGGCAGTGCCGCGCGCTAGGACGCATTTATTAAAAGAGGCACCAATAATAAGAGCATTACGCACTCTCAACATAGTAGCTAAGGACATTGACTTATTCTTTTGTGCGCTGAGTGAATTCATCAGGGCGGCAATGTTTACCATCAGCTACAAATTTGATTTGATTTTTGGCAAATAAGTTAAACAAAATTGTGAATATTTAATTCTAATTAGTTGGTAAATAGTAATTTTAAAATGTTAATTGTAATGCAATATGATTGTTAATTAATAAGTATGAATTGTAATTGTATAGGTATGTATAATGCAGATTGTTGTTTTTATTTTTTATTATTTTAATTGTATTTCAAATTAATTAGTAGTGTTAACACTGATTTTATTTTTATTTTTTTAAAACTGTAAACTTCTCTTGCATTAGGTGAAATACCTGTAATGATAGTTGTAAGTTGCTCATAAATAAATAAATAAATATTCATGGCTTGTATGAAATTACAGTATAAAACTATTTGTGTTAAACAAATGTCTGTGTTAGGAAATGCTATGGAGGATCATTAAAGTTTTAACAGATATTTAATTTTAAGGCTTTATTATTTTATTAAAACAAATTCATGGCTTGTATGAAATTACAGTGGGCCTAATTCTGGGAACACACTTTAATTCTAAATTTAAGTACAGTATATCTCTTTCTCGCAATAAGTCATAGGAAAAAGATAGCAAGAATCTGTTTAGAGCTGTCAATTAAATTTAGATAGATTTCATAGAAACCATAGACAATTTTAGCCGGCATGTACGGAGGTGCCTCCTAAACACTGCATTTTAGCACGTTCAATAAGGTCGAAAATTGAACGCACCTTTCTAAATGTCAATTTATATGATGGCCATCCCTTTCGTATTCGTTTTGAAAGAAAGAAATAGACTGAACTTAAATTTAAACTTAGCATGTGTTTTCCAGAATTAGGGCCAGTATAAAACTATTTGTGTTAAACAAATGTCTGTGTTAGGAAACGCTATGGAGGATCATTAAAGATAAACATCGAAGTAGCATCATGGGGACTGTTAACATATATTTGGCACCAAAATCTCCCAAGATTTATTCATAAGCGTTACAACATTACAACCAACACTCAAACATAATTCAATGATATTAAAGACGTTAAGAATTGTATCGTGGTTATCTATCTCATCAAAGTAGCAACATGGAGACTGTAATCATATATATCGCGAAAACCTCTCCCAGGATGCATTGAAATGTGTTACACCAGAATTTCAATGCAATATTTGCAGAATTAAAGAAATTACAAAGTTATGGCTGCATTGGCCTTCGTTTTCCTTGCCTTCTCTGTAATAGAGAACTTAAAAAACAAAAAAAAAGTCTATTGTCACCTCAGAACACTACACTGTAAGTAAACACTGTTCTGAGCTCAGAACAATAACTAAAGCATACCTATCTCTGTAACTCTTACGACAAATAGGCGTTAGAGAGAGAAGTACAGTTAACAGCATATCAAGCGTAACAGTTTGACCTTGAGACCACCCTTACTGCGTTCGTAATAGAGGCGGCTTTCGTAGTGCAACTGTTACACTTGATTTGCTGTCGTGTATACATATATCAGTTACATTCTTATTTGTGTAGGTTGTCACTAGTTTGTTGCTTTGCTAGTGGTGTGGTGCTTTAGTTATTGTTCTGAGGTTCTGAGATAGTCACTGGGCCTATTTCTGAAGAGAAAAGTACGTTATAACGTACTTTTCTACGTAAAGAGATATATCTCTTTCTCACAATATGTAAAAGATAGCAAGAATTCGTTTAGAGATGTCAACTCAACTCACAGATTAGAAAGAGTATGTTAGACAGATTTCAAAGCAAACATAGACAATTTTACACGGCATGTACGGAGGTGCCTTCTACACACTGCATCACAGATTAGAAAGAGTATGGCACTGCATTTTAGATTTTTTTTGTATTGAATAAGGTCGAAAATTGAACGCACGTTTCTAAATGTCAAATTATACGACAGCCATTCTTTTCGTATTTATAATATGAGAAAGAGATGCACTAAACTTAAATTTAGACTTAGCATGTGTTCTCCAGAATTAGGGCCACTGCCTGTGGTTTTGGCTGTATGGTTTAAACCGTTGCATATGCAAACGGATAAAGCCGGGCTTACATTTATCTGAGTCGTGTCGTGTTGTGATGCTGTCTGACGTGACGGCTACCGTTCACATCTGTATGTCGCGTTCTGATGTCTTCTGACGATATTTTGAAATCAAATCACTCCTAGCCAGGGGGGGTTAACTGTGCTTCTATTGGTTGGTTCATTCGGTGGGTTTAGTATAGAGATGTCAGTAGAAAAAATAAAATCTATTTATTCAACCATAAGGTGGCCATACTGAGCATTAAAAAAAAACTATTCTGTCAATTGGCGTCCATTTTTATTTTGAGTTGTCAATAATGTCGCGCTTTAGTGAGTTGGGATTGAAAATTTTTAAAAAGGCAATATTAATAATAAATATGAAAATAGATGTTGAAATGCAACATATCGACGACAGAACATTCAACTTTAGTATTGTACCAATTCCCAAGATCGGAATCACAGAGTACCTACTTTTATGATTGGAATCTTCCAACATTCATCGGTGAGTAATATTTGTATTAAGTAGCCGTTTACCTAGTATCAAGTTTTATTAAAGCAATCTTTCTTTTGCAAAAATTATATCAAAGAAGACAGACATAAAAAATAAATTATAATATTGTTACCTTTCTTCAAAATTTCATAACGGTTATGTGCATTTAGAACAACTCCAAATATAATTTATGTTTGGTTAAGTTGGTTACACAGTCAAAATAATAAATAAAAACAAAATTATTATGTAATATTTCTTGAAATTTTAAATGATTTTTCTGATATACATAAAACTATCCAAAGTCAAAGCAGTAGATTGCGAAACTCTTCCTTTTTAAGTCAGTTAAATAAAAATACGTGAGATTTTTTGTGCCACTTTACTAATTTTTCATTGCTACTTTATTTATTATGAGATTGTAGAAGCATCATATTTGGCCCAAATTTTCTTTGCATAGTAATAATGTTGTGGTGTTTTCAGTTTTACAGAGTGGGCAAAGTTCTGTTATCTAAATGGAAATTGTGGAATTCAATTGAGTTGATAAAACTCATTTAAACACAGCTAACAAAATATTTTGCTCCAAACATAATTATTCCTGAAAGTACATTTCTGAAAGTATGTACCTACAGTTCTCGAGGATGAAATGAAAAAGAAAAGGCTTATTTGATATGCAATTCCTTCCGAAGACAATGCTTTATTGATGAAACACAAAACTAACACTTCACTTCCTGCAAAGTTTTCTGACGTAAGTACTAAATAAAATACAGCTTTGCTTTCCTAGCTCCTTTATCAATGTATGCTTTTATTAAAATATGCACGGAACACAGGCTTTAAAAATATATTTATTATTTATCTTATTATTTCAGGTCCAGGTGTACTTGTTGCCACTATTTGCAATTTCAATAGTGGAATTAAAAGAGTACTGTCTAGTGTGGTACTCCATCACAAAATTACATAATCACGAATTTAAGGCCACGAAAAATTGGGTAGCGAGGAGCGTAGAGAGTTAGGTGGTATAACTATGATTACAAAGCGAAGCGAATGTTTTTTTTTGTACAGCCGGGGAATTTTATTATTTAGCAAGTTAAAGATTTTTTGTTTTTTTTTCATATTATAACGGCAAATGAGAGAACAGTTATTTTCAATCCATCAAATTTCTACGTAATAGTTCGTGTATCGATATTATTCGACTAAATGCAAATATTCGTTAACGTCCTAAACAATTAATTCCCTGACTGCACATGGTACTAGCCTGTATAGAAAGAAACTAGGTTAAGGGGTACCTATTATATTTTACAATAATTATCATCATGATTTAAGAGACTGGAAATCAATTAACATAATTAAAATTGATAACATTACATAAAACAATAATTTTGTTACAATATGCCTATAAATATGAAATTGCCTTTTTTTTAAAATCAACTAAATGTAATGTGTTAGTTGAAAATGAAATTATAATGGTCAATTAAAGTCTCAAACTATTTCCATACCAAATTTCATTTGAATCGGTTCAGTGGTTGAGGCTTAAAAAGCATAACCAAACAAACTCACTTTTGCATTGCTATTATTAGTTAGGATTTGTAGAATAGAATATCTTTATTTGCGTCAAACATGTATGTGTATTTAAAATAAAATAATAATTTTATAATTAAGTTGGTTTTATTTAAATATTTTAGAAAATCTCTTTTTAAAAATTGGGGAAAGGAACGATCTGTCACTTTCAAATTTCGCGCCAATCCGCGCTACTGAAAAGTTTCCGGTGGGTCCCACAAGCGGCGCTGGTGTCGTATTTTGTAACCGCCTTTTTTGTATGAAGTTGGCATTCTTCTCCTTGGAGTAAAAGTGTTCTGTGCTCCTAGCTCACGGAGAGTTGACACGTTCACAATGTTTTTTGACGAACTACCGACTCCGATTATGAAGAAGTTTTTTTTAAATACAACTAAATGACAAACAAGCTGACAGCCCGCCCTCCTGGTGATAAGCGGTTACCGCTGCCTATGGGCAGATATTTAAATTTGGTGTTGGCACATCTTCTTAAAAAGAAAGAAGGCGAAATGGAAAGAATATTGTGTTGCTAACTGAACAGTATCTTCTTCTTTCCTTTTTTCCCCCTTTCTGTTACTTAAGCTGAAAAAGCGAATAAACTATTTACTTTAATAGAATAAAATTTTACAAACACGATTTTAACACATCATGGAAAAGCGAAGAGAAAAAAAACACAAACTTCTTCGTTTCATAGACGCGCGGAATAGAAAATAAATAGCATTCGCCACACCTTCCTTGTTTTATTTATAAAAAAAAGCTAAAGCGGCATTCACTGTCTCTTAAAAGAGCTTTAGAACCACCCCAGAAACTTCAATTAGTAATTTTAATCAGGTCGTCCATACTTTATAGGTCTGTATCTGATGAGTCACAGCACAACACTGACGCGTGCATACTTGTCTGACGCGACAGCTCCCCCGCCTCCCATGCCTCCTCCATACCCCACGCTCTGATGCCATCGGGATCGCTTCTGATGCGGCACAACAGATTGCATCACGTCACGTCACGACAGAGAAATGTAAATCTCACCATAGTAATCGTATTAAACCGATACCTTTCTGATGCGTCACGTCAGAAGGCGACAGACAAATGTAAATCCGGCTTAACTGCTACTTTTTTTTGTTAATTCTCCCTATAAAGGGAAGTCAAAGGGAACTAATGCCCATACAGCCATGTCTTCAGTATTTTTTTGTTTCTTCTTATAATGCATTAAAATCCTGGCGTTACACATTTCAATGCATCTTGAGAGTATTTGACGTGAAATATATAATTACAATCTCCATAATACAATGCTACTTGATGAGGTGGAGAACCACAAAAAAAATCTCAGCGTCTTTCACACCATAAACACTTTTATTCTAATATTTTTTAGTTGTACAGTCGACAACACATCATGCGTGACAGTTTGACCTTGAGACCGCCCTTACTGCGCTCGTAATAGAGGCGGCTTTCGTAGTGCAACTTTTACACTTGATGTGCTGTCGTGTGTACATACGTCAATGCAAACACTTATATTATAAAACTGCGTCACTAATATATCACAAAGTTTGCTCCGATACAATTTCGCCAAACACCATAATAATTAATATCTATGTTATTGTTCTGACATCGGTACATTCCGAATCACCTCATTGGCACTCACGGAGTAATTTAAATTCGTGCTTACCACTGCTCATAATGAACAGCTGTGAACACTAAAGCCGGATTTACCTTTATCTGACGCCTTCTGTCGTGGCGCGTCAGAACGGAATCGGTTTCATATCGTTACTATGGTTAGATTTACATTAATCTATCGTATCTGACGACACGTCATGACAGACAAGTATCGTATCTGATGACACGTCACGACAGATTAATGTAAATCTAACCATCGTATGTAATGATATGAAACCGATTCCGTTCTGACGCGTCACGTCAGAAGCAGTCAGATAAATGTAATTCTGGCTTTATAGATGTGAACGGTAGCCGTCACGTCAGACAGGATCACAGCCGACACTACCATATATATTATCTCTAATCTATGGCCGACACGATGGATATAAAATGTAAATCCGGATTTACGCAGCCAGTGCATAAAGCACCGTTGTCAATTGGGCCCAAAGCGCTGTGCGTAACTTTGCTATTGTTTGAGTATTAGGACCGTAATCATTTGACAATGACATTTCTTCTTCGAACTTGTTTTTGCTTTGCCTTTTTTTAGAAAATAGAAAATAATAGTAATTAGTAGAAAACTCATTAGTAATAACGAAAATGGGGCAAGGAAAAAGTCAGTTCACGGAAGAGGAACTTCAAGATTATGAGGTAAATAATCTTAATATAATTTTCTTAAATATTTACCTAAACTACCTTGCAAAAGTACCATGTGTGAATCATTCTCTGATTTTGTTTTAGGATCTAACTTATTTTACGAAAAAGGAAGTACTATAGTAAGTAATTTATATCAGTAACTAGCCTGGCTTAAGATTTTAACAATCAACTAAACAGCTTTGTCCTCCTTCAGTGCTCACCAAAAATTTAAGGCGTTGGCGCCTGAAAAAGTTGGCCACAACAAAAACGCTAAATTACCAATGGCTAAGGTTCTCCAGTACCCGGAACTGCGTGTCAACCCCTTTAGGGACCGCATCTGTAAAGTGTTCAGCTCAAGTAATGATGGTGATTGTACATTCGAAGACTTCCTTGATATGATGTCTGTGTTTAGCGAAATGGCTCCCAAAGCTGTTAAAGCTGAACATGCATTTAGAATATTTGGTAAGCTATTGTAACTTAGATCATAAAGAAATATTTATGTAGAATGTAATTGTGAATTTCATATAATCTTTGAGCTTAATAGTGTTTGTAATCAAACAGCATCACAAGGTGGTGAATCTGTGAACTGAATTCTATCTTATATTATTGAGTAACCGAGTATGTTTATTATAAGATACTTTTAACACTCCTTAAAATTCAAGACGGACTTAAAAGTTCAGGTAACATTTGAGTATGATCAACTGTAAGTTACATAAAGTAAACAATTATGTTTTTCTTATCATAGTTATAAGTTATTACATATGAAATTTTTCAGACTTTGATGGAGATGACATGATTGGTGTTTCCGACCTGCGGGAAGTAATTGAACGACTTTGTGGTTCTGATCTCAAGCTCAGTGACTCTGAAATTCAGCAGTTAGTACAAAATGTTTTAGAGGAAGCTGATCTGGATGATGATGGTGCACTATCATTTGCTGAATTTGAACACATTATTGACAAGAGTTCAGATTTTTGCAAGTGAGTATATGAGTACTTTTGATTTCATCAGGTAATTTTGTAGACTTGGTGAAAAATTGTTTAATAAATCTGCCAAAAAGAAATGAATAGGTGGCTTGCAGGGTGTACTTGTGTACATACCACCACATTTCGGTGTGAAAATAAAGGCAGCTTGTAACTTAAGCGATTTCCTATAAATTGAACTGTCTGTAAGCCATCTTTAGGTACTGTAGTAACCGGCCTCCTTGATAGGCATTGGCACATTCTGTGCTAATGTGAAAAAGAAATTAATATTTAAAATATTTTCTATTGTCAGAATTGTTCTAGTCTTTGAGAGAGAGAGATAGATAAATATTTTAAATATTAATTTCTTTTTCACGTTAGCACAGAATGTGCCAATGCCTATCAAGGAGGCCGGTTACTACAGTACAGTCAGCATCAGAATTATCTGAGCTTTCAGAGTGCTCAAAATTAACTATCTAAATGTGAATAACTATGATCTTTTAGATAAGCAACCTTATTACTACAGCTTTAGAGTCGCCTTTCACTTGATAAAGATTTAAGTGATGCAAATTAAATGATTAATTTCTAGTGTTTTCTGAAAACATACATTTCTGAAAGAGTGCTGATAATTTGATCACTATGAGACTTCAGATGATTCTGAGGCTAACTGTACCATCTGCTTGTTTAGCATTATTTGCAATAAAAAACTACTTTGTCGTTTGCATTTAATCAATATATTTTTTTACTGTTTCAGTTCATTCAGGATAAGGCTGTAAAACATCAATATAAGGAACCAGTTTGAGATATATGAGGCTATTACAGATCATTGACAACTGCCATTATTATTATCAATTGTGAAATTATTTTAAAATATAAACTGTATGAAGTAGCAAGGATTTAAGTTAGAGAAAATATTTTAAATTATTGGTTTAGTTTTATAAATTGTAAATGTATTGTTTATATTTAATTTATTATAGTTATAGGAAATTACTATTGTAAGTTAACTCAGTGCTCATGGAAGCTCACTAGAATCTTTTTAAGATGATTCATTTGGATTCTATACTTCCAAATAAATCACTCATGGCATTACACCAACTTTTATCAAATGTACACACAACGACAGATCAAGTGTAATACTGACATTAATGGGTACCTTAATCTGTTGTAATTTTTCAACTGAAGTTTCATGCTTGATTTGCAGCTACCTGTCTGTACTTTACATTTGGTTAAAGTTTATATTTTATGATGTCAATATTATAGTAGTTATTGTCTGCATTTATATTTTTTATGTGATGTAATTATGTCTTCCTTTGTTTAGAATATTTAATGTTTATATTTACTCATTTCATGACACTAATTGATCTGTTTATAATCTCTTTTTATACACATTTTAGCAGCAATATTTTATATTGGTCTGCCAAATATTAATAAAGATTTATAATAATTTATGTTTTTTATTTCCATGTTTGACATTGGAGATAAGGTGGACTGAACTTTCCCTAGGGATCATTGGATAGTGTTTACTTATCAAATTGGGGGAAAAATGTTTGCATTAACTGCCTATTTTTTTTCAAAGATTAGGATGACTAGAGGTCGATTTAAGAGGTAATGTGTGTGAATTTAAAAAATTGACAACAAATGATATACTAATTTGTGAGACAGAATAAAATTTCTCAGAGTTGTAGCTTTTTTCAAATATCAAAAACAGTACAGCTTCAAATACCATTAAGACCATAATTCAGGTACAATTTCATGAGAACCAACCAATGAGATTCTTAACTAGATATTATAACCATGACCAATAAGAAATTTAATTTTATCTAAGAAGACAGTTTGTGATCAAGGAAAATAATACAAACAATATTGAAATCAATATAAAAATATTTATTCAACTTAATAGAATAATCTAAATAAGGTAATGTATGCATGGAAAATTCGCTTAAATTTAAAAGACTAGTTTTGCAAATAGCCCGGCAACTTCATCCTCATGAAAATCCAAGTTGTGAAGAAAGAAACAAGAATACAAAGGAATGCAACAGATATTAGTAAAATCCTATTCAGTTTAGGTGTTGAAGGATTGTGTGTACGATCTAGGATAATGAAGCCCAGTCCTCCTAAAGAGAATAAGAAACTAGAGGCTAGGCCTTCCATAATATATTGTCCATTCACTCTGTTGGGCATGAAGGCGACTGGCCTGCTGTGACCGTGTTCGTCAGTTGTAGACCCGACACTTGGTGGCTCCACAATGACGTCGTAAATGATTCCTGTAAAAATTTTAACATTCAGTTTAGCACCATTTATGTTCATTACCAAGCCATTTCGCTGTTTATCTGCTCTGATGCAGATGGTAACACAAGAATTATAGCAACAAATACGTGAAGGTTTGATAAATTTTACCATTTTTCTAATTAGAAAACTATGGGACGCTGTGATACTAACCTCCAGTAACCAAAAAATATGATAGTAGTACTAAAGAGAATGTGGTCATTGCCGACGGAGCCTGCAACCATGATGGCTTTTTAATTTTTATATTCGGTAATTCAAGAACTGTAAAAGGTAAAGCAAATAAAGCTTCCATTATAAATTCTAAATAAAATCCGGCTAACAGAAAAGCCTGTTGACGTCGATGGCAGATGACAAATTATGACAGATCGTTATTTTTTTTGTTAATTCTCCCTATAAAGAGAAGGCAAAGGAAACTAATGACCATACAGCCATGTCTTCAGTATTTCTTATTTCTTCATATATTACATTGTAATGCTGGCCTGGCGTTACACATTTCAATGCTTCTTGGGAGTATTTGACAAGAAATATATGATGACAGTCACTTTATGTGCTACTTGATGAGGTGGATAACCACAAAAAAATTCTCATCGTATTTCTCACCATAATCACTTTTATTCTATATCTTTTAGTTACACGTCAACACAAACACTTGAATAACAAAACTTCACCGCTTTTATAACTCAATGTTCGCCCCGATACAATTTTTAATTAGATATGTAGTGTTATGTATGCTTAGGTAAAGTTGCTGAAGGAAAGTTGACGGTATTGTAATAAAAATTTTCACTGATGCCACAAAAAGTGTTCGTTACTCCAGCAAAATGTTAGCTCTTTTCAAAGATTGAATAATGCAGATAATTAGAGCCCTATCTAGTGTAAATGAGCCCGAAGATTTAAATTCGAGCCCTCAGCCGTTTTGGCAGTATTTAAGAAAAACTGATTCTGCTGGAGTAACGTGACTCCAGCAAAAAAAAAAATATTTTTTAGGTCTATCTGAAAAGAAAGTATGCAGTGAAGTAACTCGAATTGGAGCATAAATGAGCCCTATAAAATAAAATTTGAGCCCCTCGTGATTCCATAGTTATTTCAGGTTTTGCTGGCGTAACGTTTGGCCGATTGCTGGATATCGGAAACTGTTGAACATACAATTACGATTTTTTGTACATATGCAGGAGTGAATTCGAGCCTTCTGTGCCCGAAATTTTGTTAAAATAACTAGAATAGTTTGGGAGCTATAAAATATTTTCTAAAAAACAAAAATATGCTCTAGCTCTTGACCGAAAACACCTAGAAACTTCGTAGCAGTACCAGCTTGCACCTAATGTCTAACCACATTATCAAGTAAAATTTCGACATCCTACTGTAAGTGATTGGCGAGTAGTTACGAAATTTTGATTTCTTGAAGATGAATTATTTCCAGCTCCGAAAAAACTACTTTCTCTAAGAGCTGGCTTACAACAATGTTTTAACAATAATTAGAGCCCTATATCAAAAGTACGTATACAAAATTTCAGCTAGCTATATCGACTAATTTAAATAATATTTATAGAAAACCATTCCGACATTTTTTGGTCGTTTACCCGACCAAATTCGAATGAATATTATAAGCCGGCCGCACCATACTTCGCGTCATACTTTATCACTTGGCGGCGGCGAACGAAGAGAGCCTAGAAGCGGAGCTTCATATAAAACTCGGCCCAAAATTGGTAACCTCGGAGGCTAGAAGAGCACGTCGGATAATATCGGCTAATATCGAGTTGGTATTGCGGCCTTTCGCTCTTTTGGTTGACATGTAACGGTCGGGTCCGTTTATGCAATAATGAAGCAAAGCAATTTTTTCATTGGCTTTACACAGATATTTTCATTGACGTTAATAATTTTACATAAACATTTCTTTGAAACGAATTCAGGTTTTAGATAGGTATATTTGTTTAATTATACATCTGAGACGAATAACGAGCACGACGATTCAATCATTTCAATTAAGAAACCAATTAACATGAAAGTAAATATATGTTTCACCTAGACCCAGAGGTGAGTAAAATACATGCTTTGCTATAATTTAATACCAATTTACAAAATACTTTTAGGTGCGCTATGTAGTAGCAGAATAAATATATTTAATAAACGCTAAATGTAAGTATTTGTTCAAATGTATTTTGAAGTCATTAGTATTTGAAATACAAAATTTCAAACTACAAAATAGATCAGCGCCAGGTATTTGAAATAAATATCAATTAAACATTTTTAACGAGTGATTGAAATACAAATACAAAATACGTACATATTTGTATTTCAATTACGTATTTAAATAACAGGTAATTCAAATACTACCCAACCGTGCTACACCCCAAAAATGGATAAAATGACATTACATCCGTCACGCGGCGGCGGCCAGCGGTAACTCGGGTAACACGTAGGTAACACTCCATATGAAGCTCTAACCGTCGCTGCGACCTGCGATATCTAGACAGATATCTACCCAGCCTATATTGGACAGAATAACGAAATTATTTTGTTTCGGTATATTTTTTTTTGCTGATTTTCAGATCTGTGAGGTCATTATGCCATTACATATCGCAAACCTTCAAAAGTGTGAAGGTTTTAAATGTAACGCATGTGTTTCCGCGTTTTACCTTCTACTGTAGGAAGGTTATTGTTTTAATATCGGTATTTTTTGTCATTAAACCTTTTTGCTTGATTTTGACATGGTTGGGGTGTGTTTATGGATCTTTTGAGAATGCTAGAAGAGCTTAGAACCTATAATTTTATACAACTTCATGTATCTTCTGAGCTTTTCCTTCCCAAACTAAACCTTATCATTGCCCATCACCCCCACATGACCAGGTAATGTCATTTATGTATGGACTGCCTGAATTCAGGCAGTTCATACATGAATACCTGCCGCTAATGTTGCCTGTCTTCAGGACGGTATCGTGATTGATTTTACTTTGTTCGTGTTGCGTAAAATTGTGCAAGTAATTGACATATAAATTTGCAAACATTTATAATGGCAAAAATATGTTTACTTGAAAATTATGTTGTATGGAGTACAACTTTTAAAATATGTACTGTCATAGACTCAGAGCGATGACATATTTACTTTTGTTACTTTACTTTTAGTTGAAATAAATATGTAATACTTTCATACACGACCTGACTGCATAACATCATCCACTGATGTAGTTGTCATGGATACGGCCTAACATGGCAGCCAATATTATTTTTTATATTTAACAAGATTTAAAATTATTAAGACATAATTACTTGTGAAATATGCTTTCAGTGTTATTATTATGATCACCTACGCGACTGACACACCTTTTCACTTCACAATTTAGCATATTTGCTATAATTTTGTTATTCTTTTACGAGCACATCAACAGGACGTTTTCAATGACAGACTAAGTCATCGCGCGGAGTCCGATTTAAGCCCCGCCCACTTCGGAGTCTCTTTCGGGGTGTCATTTTGTATGGCCTAGTTACCCGTCTATGTTATTATCAGTCGCCGCTTGGCGGTGTTATAATTTAGTTTGTTTATTACAGACGCGTAAAAAAGAGTTTGATAAGAAAATATTTATTATGGTGGAAGTTAAATAAAAAAAGTAAATAATATTTTATATACTTTTATTGATATTCTACTAATAAAAATAATAAATAATCTTACAAAATTAAAATCTAACGCAATATAACACTTAAATTTAAAAACATGGCTTAATAATCACAGCTTGTGTTTCAATTTTTATGCTAAAGTTAAATTACACACTTTGCAATGTAGTAGGTAGGTACCTACTTGCATAAATAATTTCTCGTTTCGTAATGATTCAAATAATCAGTATTGTTAAGTCTGCTCTTAGAAATAGTTATTATGAGGTGGCTTATAACAAATAATTGTTATTAACAATGCTTTTACAAAATTAGGGGCTACATACAAAGATAGCTCTGCTTAACATTTTAAAAGTGTTGTGAGTCAGATAATACTTTACTAATGACATGAAAATTATTAAAATAGACGTAACTTTTCATCATCTAAATATTTATAGAAGCATTTTTTTTTATTACATTTTTATTCCGATAAAGGCAAAAACCTATAAAAATCAAATTACGGAGCGGGCTCACGTCGCTCCGGTGTTACTTCAGTACCTCAGAACAATAACTACAGCATAGAAACCTGGCTAAAATAGTAGGCGGAGACATATACCTATCCTTGTAACTCTTACGACAAGTTTTATGCGTTAGAGAGAGATGTATGTACATTCAAGACTTCCCGCATTTATGATAAAATCGAGGGTTCTTTGAAAGGCTGCTACCCCATTTGTCACTCCAAATGGAATTCTGTTAAACTGGTAAATCTTGCCGCAGGCTTCGAATGCTGTGTAAATCTTCTCTTTCTCAAGAATGGGTACTTAGTGATAGGCATTTCTAAGGTCAATTTGACTAAAAAAGTTATATTTGGCAAATTTTGAGACTAAACCTTCGATATTTGGTAAAAGGAAGCTATCGAAATAAGTAAATCGATTAATGGTTTGAGAGTAATCGATAACAAGTCGTCGTTTATGATTCCCGCCTCCTGCGACTAATACTTGAGCTTGCAATGGTGAGACACTCGGTTCAATAATCCCATCTTACCAGAAGTGTCTGAATAGTTCAAGTAAAACTTTGGTTGTTGTCGTTGATGATCAAGAGAATTTACCCCTACGTCCGGATTCTGCGCCATTATCTGAGAATTACGTTCAGCTGATTCCAAGGAAAGAGCTTGATTTAAAGTTTGCTCCAGAGTAAGCGTTAAGTTTTCCAATAGACGTTCTCTAATTTTTTGAGATTGGATTCCTGCAATTAATGCGCCTCTTATGGTTCATCAGCGTACTCGTCGGCAGTAACGTTTATGAAATTACAATCCTGTGCTAGAACTCTCAGTGTTCGTATGTATTCGATTCGGCGATAGATTCATGCGGCCCTTGTTTTCGAGTAGTTACAACGTGCCTTGCTATGATTTCATTCCGTCGTATAATGTATATGTTATGTGCATTGCTTCATCGTAGGATTTTGATTCTCTTATATAAGAAAAAATATTAGATGCGAGGTGGTTTATCAACAACTTACGTTTTATGGAGTCAGAGACTGAATCGTTTATTTCTTCGACTAAAAAATTTGTAAAGAAATCACGCCAATGTAGCCACGTCAGTGCAGCGTTTGGCGAGTTCGGATCCGCATCGAACCTGTCGGGCCGTCGTACGTATCGGGATACTCCACACGTACTACTTGTGACGGGTGTAGACTCCTTAATCGTTAGTTTTTACTTTTTAGCTAATCAAATTGCTGTAGGAAATGATTCACCACATAACGTAAATATACGGCTTTAATTAGCTAAAAATAGCACAGGATACATTTATATTGAAAGTAATAATATCTGACACAAATGACAACATAAAATATTCATATCTTCTACTGAACCATTGAGGAGTTCTCTAACGAGGTTACACCGTTACACATATCACACTCGGCCAATGAGGAAGGATTATATCGAGATGCTCTAATGTTCTATACATATCGTGAATTCGTGAGTATAGAAATATCTATCTAAGGCCTCAGGATGACAACGCACCTGCAATATCAAGTGCTTTTCCTTGTTATTTCAGGTGTCTATAGGCGGCGGTAACCGCTTACCACCAGGTGGGCCGTCAGCTTGTTTGTCATAGTTGTATAAAAAAACATCGACATATAAACGTCAAACGTCATGTTGTCTGTTGAAGCAAACAGGTTTGCGCTTTATGGAATGTTACTCTATGTAATCTCACGTATGACAATTATTTAAAACAGGTAGACAGAGAATGTCTTAGAGGTGTGACTGTTGTTTTTATGTTGTGTTGTCAAGTCATGGTTTCTTTATATATTTGTTTTCATTGTTTATTTTTACTATAATATATCTATTATAGTGCTATTACAGTATTCTTTGTGATGTTTTCTTTACGCTTGATCTGCACACACCGCAAATACTAATAGGTTATGGGCCCAGATTAAGACTAGATCTGAAGAAAACTCAGAACAATGGAACATAATGGAGATAGAATCACCGTGAGTAATGAGAGATTGTATATTTCCCAAGTAACTAACATGAGTTCAAACTTACCAGCAATAGAGAAACTTGATGGTAGTGCGGATTATAATACATGGAAGTTTATGATGGAGCTTTACTTGATACATGAAGATCTATGGGAGTATACTAAGACAACACCGGCTGAAAGTGATGTGTCGGGCTGTAAGAGGGATCAAAAGGCGAGAGCAAAAATCTGCTTGATGGTGAAGACAACCTGTTTGGTCCACGTCCGCCAGGCTAAATCTGCAAAAGAGGCATGGGATGCCTTAAAGACTGCTTTCGAAGACAAGGGCTTAAATAATCGTTGCAGATTATTGTCGAGGTTGGTCAGCCTGAAATTAGAGCATTTTTCTACAGTAAGAGATTACGTGACGGCTATGATGACAGTAGCTCAACAGCTTCGTGATCTTGGCAAAGAACTAGATGATGAATTGCTCGCAGCCTTAATGCTACAAGGGTTAACAGAGACATTTCAACCCACGAGGTTAGCAATAGAGAATACTAATACTGTATTAACTACGGATTACGTAAAAACAAAACTCTTTCAAATGGAAGACTCATATCAAGCGAGTACCAGTACCGAGACGAGTGCACTTATATCTAAAAATAAATGTCAGAGAGACAAGCGATCACAGAGAATCCCGAACAGAAACCGTGCGATTAAATGCTTCATCTGTGATGGTTCTCACAAAGCGAAGGATTGTCCGAAGAACCCGAAGCTGAAGAAAGAAACGGTGTTTTCATCTGCAATGGCTACTGCAGGGAAAGATGAACCTGGAGAGTGGATTCTTGACTCTGGAGCGTCATACCACATGACAAACAGAAGAAATTGGTTAACGGACTTTAGGACTTGTGAGAATGTAGAGATAGTCTGTGCAAACGGTGGAAAGGTATTTAGTGAAGGAGTAGGCAACGTAGTTGATCCGGAGACGGGTATGTTTATAAAAGGAGTTTTATATGTACCCAAATTAGCAAACAACCTACTAAGTGTAAGCACAATTGTAAGTAGAAATCTTGTTGTAATTTTTGATAAAAATGGTTTTAAAATTATGAGAGCTGATGAATGTAAGGTGAATGGTGAAGTTTCGCATGCGGGCATAGTAGAGAATGGTATTTATAAAACAAAATATTGTTCTCAGGAAGTGGCTTTAGCAACAACTGCTTCAGACCAAATGAGACTATGGCATAGACGAATGGGACACCTAGGGGTAAGGAACCTTACATTGCTGAAGGATAAAATGGCAGAAGGGGTAAGTTTTTCAAACACAGTTCCTAAATTAGAGTGCGAAGCATGTGTTATGGGAAAACAAACGAAGCAGCCATTTAAGAAAACTGGTGCCAGCAGAGCAACTGAAGCTTTAGGGTTGGTTCATACTGACGTATGTGGACCTATGAGTGAGGCATCTTACGGAGGTTATAGATATTACCTCACATTCATAGATGATTTTACTAGGAGGACATTTGTCTATTTTCTGAAATGTAAAGGACAGGTGTTTGAGAAGTTTGTAGAATTCGTCAAACTCACCGAGCGTCAAACTGGCAAGAAGCTGAAAGTAATCCGTTCTGACAATGGCAAGGAGTTTGTCAATAAACGTATGGATCAGTTCTGCAAAGCAAGGGGGATCCGTCATCAACTGACAGTCGAATACACTCCTGAGCAAAATGGAGTTGCAGAGAGGGCAAACAGAACAATTACGGAGAAAGCCAGAACAATGCTGGAAGAAGCTGGTTTGAGCAAAAGGCTCTGGGCTGAGGCAGTTAGTACCGCAGTTTATCTGAAAAACAGATCGCCGACTATAGCGGTCAAAAACAAGACGCCAGAAGAGGCGTGGACTGGGAGCAAGGTAAACCTGAACCATATCAGAGTTTTTGGTTGCAAGGCCTTCCTTCACGTCCCAGACCAAAAACGGAAGAAATGGGATCCAAAAAGCAAAGAGTTGATTCACGTCGGATATTGCGAGGAAACAAAAGGCTACCGCTTAGTTAATCCAGCTACAGGTGAACTTTTCAAAGGTAGAGATGTCGTGTTCTTTGAAAATCAAAAATATGGGAGCACGAGCAAAGCACGTATAGAGTATGCTATTCCTCCAACAGAAAATGTCATCGAGCTGGAAGGAGTTCCAGCTACTGAAGAAAACAGAATTTCAGAAACTAGAGTTGGACAGGAACATGATCAAGGAGACATTGAGCCTAGAGAGGCAGTTCCTGAAAACTATGTTGCTGAGAGTGAGGATGACATTTGGGAAACATCTGACGAGAGAGATGAATCAGACACTGAACAAGGCCCATCGCACCATAACAGTGAGCTGTTCAACAGAAGATATCCTTTACGTGAAAGGAGAGCAAAACAGTTCCCAGATTTTGTAACTTACCAAGCTGTAACATCGTCCACCGATCCTGTGACCGTTAAGGAAGCATTATCTAGAGAGGATAGTGAGAAGTGGAAGGTAGCAATTCAGGAGGAGCTGGATGCTATCAGAAAAAACAAAACTTGGGAACTTGTAAAGCCACCGAGATCGTGCAACATCGTTGATTCGAAATGGTTATTCCGAATCAAAGAAGAGGCGGGGGGAAAGACCCGATATAAGGCACGACTCGTTGCGAGAGGCTTTAGTCAACAACAAGGCGTTGATTATTCTGAAACCTTTTCGCCAGTAGTGAGACATAGCTCGTTGAGAGTACTGATTGCATTAGCGGCTTACATGGGCTTGAACATAGATCAAATGGACGTCAAGACAGCTTTCTTGAACGGGGATTTAGGTGAATCTGTGTACATGAAGCAACCAGAAGGGTTTGAGGAAAAAGGCAAAGAGAACCATGTATGCCGCTTACGGAAATCTCTTTACGGTCTGAAACAGGCGCCAAGGGCATGGAATATGAAATTACACTCAGAACTGATAAACCTAAATTTCAAGAGGTCAGATAATGAGCCCTGTGTTTACACGAGATCTAAGCACGGAAAGATCATTATCATCGCAGTTTATGTCGACGATATCCTTATTTTTTGGAATAATGTCGAAGAGATGCGCAAGGTCAAGAGAGACCTTACCAACATTTTCGAGATGAAGGATCTTGGTAAAGCGGAGTTAATGTTGGGCGTGCGCATTACTCAAGATGAAGAAGGTTTCAAGCTGGACCAAGAGCGATATGTAGAAAAGCTTCTTCAGGTATTTGGGATGACGGACTGCAAACCTGTGGTGATACCGTGTGCACCAGGTCAAAGGCTAGAGAAGCCTACCCACGGCAAAACACCAGATAAGAAAATCCCCTATCGAGCACTGATAGGTTCATTAATGTATCTGGCAGTTTGTACACGACCTGACATTGCACATATCGTAAATTACCTAAGCCAATTTAATGAATGCTATGAGGAGCAACATTGGATTGCAGCCAAAAGAGTACTTCGTTATCTCAAAGGTACTAAGTCCATCGGCTTGAGATATTCAAGGGAGAAACGCGATGCAATCATCGAAGGCTACGCTGATGCTGATTACGCAGGAGATAGTGATCGACGATCGTATTCAGGTTTAGTATTCATGATTCAAGGAGGAGCTGTTTCCTGGCAGAGTACTAAGCAACGATCTGTAGCCCTTAGCACTGCTGAGGCAGAATATGTTGCTTTATCAGAAGCAGCAAAGGAAGCTGTGTTTTTAAAGCGTTTTATAGCAGAAATGACTGGTCAAGAGCAGAAAAAGGCCATTCAAGTTTTTTCAGACAGTCAGTCAGCTATTGCAATCGCGAATAACCCAGTGCACCACCAGCGCACAAAACATTTTGATATACGATACCATTTTGTGCGTGATGCAATTGAGTCAGGTCTCATTTGTTTGAAGTATAGGGAATCTGAAAGGATGATCGCAGATGCCCTAACAAAACCTCTTGCTAGAGGTAAGTTTGAGTGGTGTGTGAATGGTTTGGGATTGGTTGTGTGAGTGTAATATTGAGTTGTATTAAGTCTGAATACATGAGATTAAGGAGGAGTGTTGAAGCAAAGAGGTTTGCGCTTTATGGAATGTTACTCTATGTAATCTCACGTATGACAATTATTTAAAACAGGTAGACAGAGAATGTCTTAGAGGTGTGACTGTTGTTTTTATGTTGTGTTGTCAAGTCATGGTTTCTTTATATATTTGTTTTCATTGTTTATTTTTACTATAATATATCTATTATAGTGCTATTACAGTATTCTTTGTGATGTTTTCTTTACGCTTGATCTGCACACACCGCAAATACTAATATTGTCTCTTCTTTTCTCTATTATGTCCTTGACAAGGTCTAAGTTATGTTTGTAAAGCGTTTAATTTTTAGTTTATGAAAAAAAAAAATATTATTCGATAAGACGACATAAAATTACGATAATACATCTAACAAACTGCGTATAACGAATTACTTTTATTGACGTTAGTAGTTCACCAATAGGAGAACAAATTTGTTCTAAATGTCAAGATATTATTGGTGTAAATTATACAGATCTTTCGAAATGAATTTCCTGAACCAATCAAAACTCTGACAGTGTAATATAAATTCGTTCTCGCCAATGATGAAGATTCATGAGATTGCCATTTCAAAAAATCTTTATCGTTAGAAAAAATGACAATGTCAAAATTATTCGATTCGTGAAGTAAAAATTGGAAAAAAATACGGTGCCCCATTTTTAACCAGCTGTTTCTTCAGTTGTAATGTTCAATGTCTTAAAATAATTTTAATTTTCTCAGTGATGAGGTACTCATTTGGTTTAATTAAAAATCCTGGAACCGACCGCTGTGATATGGAGTTTTAATTTTACGCACAAAATGGACAGTACTAATATTTCACTAATTTTACGATGAAGGGCGGATTGTGTCTAATTTATACATCTTTGCTGACTATATCAGTGATATCGAGGTATGTTAAATACTTTTTAGTGTGTTTTATAATAGAATTCTGTCATCTTACTAGTGTTTTATTTTTCCAGTTGTGCGCTCTTTATATTGGTGGTGTCTGAGGCTCTTCAAGGCGAGGGTGATGTGGTTGGAGAGGTAGATTACTCAGGACTTCATAACATTAGTAATAAAGTGACAGCTGTTGAAAAAAATGTTAAAAATGATAGTGCTAAAAGTCAAACTAGTGATAAAACTATTGAAAACAAATCAGTTCTCCAGGATAGTGAGATGAAATTTCCTGAAACACTCTCACTGAATTCTGTAACAACAGATGGGTAAGTTACTAATTTTTTTAAATAATTTTTAAATAATGTCATTAATAACTTTTCTGAGTCATACTCCCCTAAGTTTTAAAATTTCTAGCTAGTCGGGTAATATACAGAAAGAATAATTTACCAAGTTATGTCAACACCATAGATTTATTTATGAACTTTAAGGAACTATAAAGTTAATACAATTATTAATTTATCATGCTGCATAAAGTTATATAGAGTTTCCGGGAGTTCCCTGGAGCATATGACAATTAAAACTCTTATTTCTGGAATGTGTAACTTACTGATTGAAATCATGTTCTTCTTAAGCCTTAACTTCAAACTACATTCTCGTCTAGACTCAATGGGGTTTTAATAGGAAATATGCAAAACATATTGTTTTATTAGCCAGTTTAATTACTGGCCATGGAAAGAAAAAGTACCTGGGATATTTGAATAAGAAATTTCAGTACCCTTGTCTCTTTTTCTAGAATAACTTCTTACATGAACTATGTTTTGCAGTTGTGTGATGTTTATATCGGATCTCCTTGTCTAACACGCAACTGTATGTGGTTGTAAGTCAGGTATTCATCAATATTTTTCCAAAATTCTTTCAGTTCTGTAAATTGTAAGTGTAGAATTAAGTGTAGAAAGAAAAACAAAAAAAAATGTCTCTCCCAATTGTCATTTGCTGCTGAAAGTATTATTCCCTCAAGCGGCGTTAACCCTCCGGAGAGCTATGACATGGAATATGTCTTTCATTTGCCTGGCTTGCTACTTTAATGAGTTATTAAAATAAGCTGGGCCTCTAAATACCTCCCAATACTTCTTAGGAAAAGACTAAATGTAAACAAACCACTGTCATTTTTGTATGTGTGATGAGCAAGAAAGGTGGCGAGTGAATGGGACAAACCTATACAAAATGACATTTGGTTTGTTTACTTTCTCTATCAAGTTGTCTCAAGTATAGATGGGTTTGCCTAAAACATAAGTTTTAATATAGTTTTCCAATGTGCAACTGGTTTCCTTATTGATAATAAAAATAATTCCCTGATTGGTTCGAGAGTTTATCAAAATTTATCATCCAATCGAGTTAAAGAGTGCATTATGGGTATTCTAGTATGATTGCTAGATTTATTTTTAATGTTTTCAATTATAAAAACAAAACAACTTTAGCCATGGTCAATTTGGGATGAACGACATATGAAACTTGATTCTTAGATGGTTATCACTACTGTTACTATAAATCAACCCACATTGGGTCAACTTGTGTCATGGTTTGCCCTGTAGTCCCGTATGACCCAAAGTGTGGTCTTAAGTGTGGTACAGCAGCTTGCAGAAGTCTGTGCCACCTGCCAAAGAGGAGACCACCTGACTAGTTATAGCTACTAGGTGTATTTTTGGACATTTAGCTTACATCTAACTATCCTCATGTGATCATGTGGAAGTGACTCTGTGTGTTCCGATTTCACGTTTCAGCAGCTGAAGTAATTTAGATGAAGTTTGTTATTGAGCTTAAGACCTTGGAAAGTAGACTTGGATTGATAACCGACATCCACGCAGGCAGGCCCGCCGGTGGCCACCAATTTAATTTTCTAGCCAGTTTAATCATAGCTAAACAAATCGCCCGAATTTGTGACAAACATTGTCTTTGGAAATTATTTTACGTACTTGCCACTTCATCTACTGCGTAAAAAATTGCACTGTATTGCTTAGGTTGCGTAGGTACTTTCGCGCAAAATGAAACTTCGTACAATTACGATGTTCTATTGTGCGCGAAAGTACCAATATACTCATCTCAGTATCTCTCTGTATCAAGTATCAATACACTGATTCGGTACACCTTGACGGCTCCAAGTACCCATACGACATAGCGCAACACTTGGACGTCGATCTAGTCCTAAAAAATATCTGGTGGGTTGGTGTGTATCATATTTTGACCCGTGTGCATAAGGGGTCATTTAAACGTAGTGTGTAAGTCGAAGCGAGGTAGGACATAGTCCTGCCTATTTACCACTCGAATTTAGTCATCATCAGTTCAGCCGACAGACGCCCACTGCTGGACATAGGCCTCCCCCAAGGATCTCCAAACCCATTGGTCCAGCGCTGTCTGCATCCATGCGTGTAGTGGCCAAAGTGCTACGAGCGTCTTTAGTTATGCTGCGGAAGTATTCTGTGACTACGGTAACCTTTTTCCATTATCGGGCGGAGGACCGTGCGCTTATTTAAAAACTGTAACCTATATTTAGTCTGTTACTACAACTTACCGGATACTACGAAGTTTAGGACAAGCCTCCGGAAAAGTGAATGAGTATCGAGAGTATAGGCATGCTGCAAACATCCGCTAGGCTGCTCATCAGCTGCTATCATGCAGGACCTACTGCTATTCTCCAATGATCTTTCTTTATTATGATGGGCTCTTAGACCATAAGATGATGGACTCCAGTTTTAACGGAAACTGTCGCATTTCATACTACGTTAAATTAATAATTCCGTTGCGTTAAAAGTAGGTAAATTGTAAACAGGTCGTGCGTGTCAGTGAACCAACGAATAGGTATCCAAAGAAATGGACACGACTGGGAGGCCCACGTTTTTACAAACAAACATAAAACAAGTTTGACGAAAACCTCAGAGTACATAATATCTACGTAATAGCGAAAACAAGGTTTGATTCTTCCTTACTTAATCCATATTTTATCATCATTTTCCATCTTTAACAAAGTATAGTTTGAGAGATGGACTAGAAGTCGCAACCTTCAATAGGATTATCTGGGCTCATCCTTCTTGCGTAATTAAATGCACGCGATCCGTCTCAGACTCTGGTTCACACGGATAATAAATAACAATGCACTACATCACTGGGTAGGTAACTGTTGTAAATAAGATGTCAATATAAAGGCTTCGCCACACAGACAGCGGGGCTGGGCGTGAAATTCACGTCGCGTATTCGTCACGTGTTTTTGGCACGCGAATTACCTACTATGACAATATAATCATGGGAGTTGATGGGAGACGACACACAGAAATCGCTGCGTGAATCTGGGCCAGCCCGAGCGCTGTGTGGCGTCTCCCTTATTGTCATAGTAATAGGGGTGCTGACAATTTGCCCGAAATAGTTATCATAATTATTTTAAGACGACCAATGTTTAAAGAATCATGCACCTTTAACTCCATTTCAAAATTCGCTACAAAACGCTGTATAAATCACGTGACCGCTGTGATGATTTAGATGGTTTTCCTTTTGACCACTGAGATTGGTGTTCGTTGTCACGTGACCTGAGGGAGATTTGATTTAATTTTTTTGATCATCATCATATCAGCCAGAGACGCCCACTGCTGGGCATAGGCCTCCCCCAAGAATCTCCAACCAAAGTCATCGGTCCTGCGCTGCCCTCATCCATCGTCTTCCCGCGAACCTCAATAGATCGTCGGTCCACCTTGTGGAATTAATAAACGATGTTATGTCATGCAAATAAACGATGATTATGATTATGATTATGATTAAATAATATTTAATTTTATTTAAATATTATAATTTTCGTATTATTACTATAAACTAAGGTTTTTTTTTATTTCTTTTATAAAAACTACCACTAAGCGTCAAAATTATATTTTAATTTGAACACATTTAACATACAATCCCTATCCACACGCCAAAAACATGCGATCAACACGCGACGTAAATATTACGCCCAGCCCCCAAATTCTGCTATTGTATTTTGGTCTGAAACGAATCAGAAACTCTTTAGTTACAACGTTTTTGTATTCTGCTAACTATACGCAATCAAAACGTAGCCGAAACGCATTAGTTTAGTATTCTACTAACAACAAACACGTAACGCGAACCGTTTGGTTCAATCATTGTTTTGTATTCTGCAAAATATTTGACATTTGTGACAGCCGAAAAGCATCGATACTTCTTTAATTCAACAGCCAAAAGTTAACAACTGTCAAATCAGTATGCTAAACTATATTTGTTTCCTTAACTGTAATGATACTGAACCGCAGCCCGTTTAGGAAAATAAATAGCAGAATTGACCCACAGGCCGCAGGCAGCAGGGCTGGCCTGCTTTCTGTGTGGCAAGACCTTAAGTTTTATGCGTTGGGTTCTTAGTTGCACCAAGGATGATCTTATGGATGATTATATAGATTACTTTCGGATTAGAGTCATATTAAAAACTATAGCAGTAACTTTTCAAGCGAATACAATACTTTCTGCCTAAACGGATATCTGACACCTTGTGATGCAACCTTCAAGAATTGAGTTTCAATCCGGATTTTTATTACATCAGCAGGCCTAGTCGCTATCTCAGTTTGGCAGTTAATTTTCTTATTCATAGCTACTTTAAATCTAAGGCAAAGAAGCTCCTTCCTCCAAAAGACACAGGCACATTTTAGACCGGCAAGATGGAGTCGGCTAGAACAATATGTTCAATATTGTTCAAGCTGCTCTAGCTTTCTTTTCATATGGAATCTTCTTATCGCTTCACATTTGCCGTGCTTTGTTTAAAAAAAGTAAACAGTGTAATTTCGCTCACGCGCGAACGAAAATGTGGTTTTGGTGGCGGCCTCAGACTTTAGTACCCTAGCATAAGCTTCAATCTAATTTAAGTTTCAATCAATTTGATCGTCGTTTTCATATCTCAAATCTATACAGGATGTTAGCGGGACGCTCTGGGAAACGAAGGCAGGTGGCAGTGCTCGTCATCTTAAACACGATTTGTTGAAAAATAAATTAGATTAAAAAAAATTATAGAGAAATACATCAAACAATGTTTGATGCATAAAAGTCTATTGAAAATTCGTGAAAATAAATGTTTATCTTATAATACTTATAATTTTTATTATATTTTTTCTAATTTATTCAAAAATGTAATTTTGTGTGTGACTGCCAATCTCTCGAGATCTCGAAATTGGCGATTGATCTCGCAGTATTGTTAACCGACTTCAAAAAAAGGAGGAAGTTATCAATTCGTCTGTATGTTTTTTTTTATGTTTGTTACCTCAGAACTTTTGACTGGGTGAACCAATATTGATGATTCTTTTTTTGTTCGATGCGGAATAGTTCCCATTTGGTCCCATAAAAATGTTTTGAAAATAGATTGGGTAGTTTGGTTTTTAAATCAAAAAAACTGGAAAAATTAAGTCGTCTACCTATGCGAAAATGCGAATTTTTGCTTTCGTATGAATTTTTTGTGAAACGATACGATAGTATAAAAACAATATAAGCTCACGGTCACCCATCTAGCTTTGACCTTCAAAAGTTATTACTAAAAATAGTAAAAAAAAAATTTAAACAAAAATTAAAAACCGACTCCAAAAAACTGAAAAGGATAAAATAATTAAATTTTAGTAGGTACTCATCCCCTAGGAACATATTTTTGGAGTTGGTGCTAAGTTGTTTCCAGAAATCATAGATAGTGAAGGACTAGATAGTAATATACACTTAGGGCCGATTTTTCAATGCTCAGATAAACAGTCAGATAGGGTTTATTCGATAGATAGCGAAAAAGTGGGTTTTTCAAGCGTCAGATAGACTTTATTCGACGAATAATTCACTTAACTTAAGAATAAATCTATCTGTCCCTTCGACGGCCAGATAACCGTTTATTCTATAGATAAATTATGCTTGTGCTTTCTGGGTGAGTCAAATACTTCATAACAAAACATGTTAGAAAACACATGTAAAATGGTATACAGTCGAATTCCGTCGTAGATTCAGACTAAAGAATCGGTGCAATATTTGCAAACTTTTGTAAAAGATAAATTATGTAAGTAATGAAATCCCAAAAAATACATATTTAATTTGGTTTCTGAAACCACTGTATTCTTATCATGCTACAGCTGCCAATCACTGATTCTTTGCCCTATGAGTTTCTATATCACTGGTCCTATATAGTTTGGCGGTATTAATAATTCCACTTCATGTCGTATTATAAAAAAAATTAGGTACTGTTGCAATTACATCTTTGAGGAAAAAATTGAATTCTGACAATTTTTTCATTTCCATGAGGAAGCATAAATGAGCTAACGTTTCTTGATTGATATCAGCTATAGATTGCACTTACATGTTAAGTTTCAAATAAAATACCACAGAACTTGATGTATGCATTAATGAATGTAGTATGAAATAAGATGCCAGATGCTTGCTTGTTTTTGACAATAGATGTGAAGTTAACAGCAAACAAAGACATTGTCTGTCCCGCTCTAACATTAGTGTCCTCTATACATTTGTCTCAACTACCTGAAGCTGGCGTTATTATGGAAGACCTAAACGGTCAGATAGTTATTCTTAGGATAAATGTTGATTGAAAAATTGACAGTCACTTATCGGACGAATAAACAGTGTAATAACTTTATTCCTTAGGTAGCTATCTGTAGTTTTATCAGGGGATTGAAAAATCGGCCCTAAGGGATGATTTTTCAATCCTCAGATAATTTTATCTAGAGAATAATTTTGACGTTTTGATAGATTTTGTATAGATTAACTGTCAACTTGTCAAAGTTATTCTCTGGATAAATCTTATCTGGGGATTGAAAAATCATCCCTAAGTAAATCTTTCTTTTGAAAATTTTCTGCCAGTCTTCAAAAATAATATAAGATTAAAATTCTGATTCATATATTGGCGTTAGATTCGGGATTCTCTCGTAACTTAATTCTGTTGCTAACCGTGAGTAGAGACGTTTCTTTGGTAAACTTTACCAGCGTCTCGACGTCTTCCATATAAGTAAGTTACTAATACGGCGTCACGGCGATATAATATCATAATCTAAGTTAATCTAACAGTTCAGGACTGCTAGATTAACTCAGATTATGACATTATGATATAGTTACATAAGAAAATTACATAAATATTACAAATCTCAAGGCACTCATTTGTGCTTTTATTTTACTACCTAATAAATATAATTCTACATTCCATCACCGACTAACAATTTTTGCCTTAAGCGAGAACGGACAAAAATGTTATATCATTCAATCTGTTTCGTGTTATGCATTTAGTTAAGGTGATAAAAGACGCAAATCTTGTTCTAGTCACCAAACTTAAGTAAAATTCGTTTTATTTGAGACTATATGTACCATTTCAAATAAAGTCCACTACCTACTAAACTGCGAATATTATGATATACCTAACACTGCTATATTGTTATACATTTCAAAATTTACAACTCATTTATCAAGATTATTTAAAGATATGTCATACCTACCTAATTGAGTAGACACCTGTTTCCTAACCATAATGTTAGTATGACATTCAGGTATTTAACTTATATGACAGCAGAGAGGACGTAATTCCAGCCAAAGACTAGTAACATTGGCAATATACTGAAATCTAAAATTATCTCACTCGCTCAAACCACTGTAATTGTATCAAGACTTATGAGTTAACCACAGCAATTGAAATATACTAAGTAGCACTTGGAATAGACCTGTAATCGGAGATTATCAATGGCTAACAAATATACAAATGTCGTCAGACAGGTAAGCAGTAATCGTAGCCTTAAATAAACCGTTTAAAAATTGCAAAGCTTATCTATTCCAGGCAGGCTCAAAATGATGAGCCGAGGTCGGGTCTTTAGAGGCGCCCAAGTCTGTCGCGCAACTAAGGGTTCATGGCTCGAGTGCCTGTCGATTATAAATACGCAAGAAGCCCCAAAAGCTTGAGGGGTATTGAGGACTCGCCAAGATTCTCGCCTTCTTAGCCACGGCCACGCCATCCACGGCCAGCAGAAATAAAGCCCTAAAACTTGTTGCTAACATTGGCGACATATACTACTCATAACAGAAATACGATTTTAAAGTATATTTAGATGAAGTTGAACTTCAATTCAATTTAACCGTCCCTCCACAACACGACTCACTCGCCTGAGCCTTTAGAGGCCGAGGGGCCTCTAAAGGCTCAGGCGACAGACTCAGGCTCAGGGGACAGACCTGAGGAGGTCTGTCGCTCCTTCATAGCATGATCACCCTGGAGTGGAGACCAAAAGGCAGGGGTACACCGCGGGAGGTAATGCCCATGTCAATGGAAAAACCTCCAGAGGCGATTCGCCCCAAAAGTTTTAAAAATTCAGCTTGTTTAAACTGCACTAGCTTACTTCGCATATTGACTCTTCTTAACACTGCACATCAGGGCATATTTGGTCTTGGCGTGCTTTGCATATAACAAAAGAACTCGCCAACGTTTTTGCCTCGTTAAAAGTCCGGTTACGCTGGAAAGGCCATTTGCGGCCAATAGCAATGTCAGTCCAAAATAAATCTAAGTCAATTTAGTCATAAATCATAAATGGAACTTTATTCCGTGATTTAAAATATAACAAGTTATTAGGTCAACTCACATAAACTTACTCAGTTATTAGGACTTTATAAATAATTTAACAAAATATTTTTATTACAACTAATTTATTTAACTAAGTACTCCATTGAATTAGGCAGGTGAATGTGGAATTTTATTAAGACAGATAGACAAATATAGACAGATAGGAGATCGTATCATCATCATCAGCCATTATACGTCTCACTGCTGGGCACAGGCCTTCCTACATGGGAGAAACACATGAGGAGATTGGGCCATAACACCACCACGCTGGCCCAATTGGTTGGTGGGTTAAAGCGGTTGCAGGAACAACCGGGACCAACGGCTTAACGTGCCTTCCGAAGCACGGAGGAGCTCAAGATTATAAATTTGATTGACCCACCCCGGGATCGACCATGGCGGAAGTGGCTTTGTTTTCATAATCGAAACCAGAGCGCTCAAACCACTACGCCACCGAGCTCCTCAGATCGTATAAGATACTCTAAATATAATAGCATTTCGAACGGACTATCCACCCACTTCACAGTCATTAAATAATGAAAGTGCTCAAACACTTTCATTGTTTAATTTGATAGTCTTTGTATGATCTTCCACTCAATAATAAAGATCATAGCAAAATTATTTTGTATTTTCACTTTTGCTAGTCTGTAGGCAGTACAAAACATTAGTTGGGACTCTTGTGACGGCCTTTCTTAAAATATAACCGTTCAATGTTATCGGGGCTGTCACGTGAAAAACAAATTTTCAGGTGTATTGGATTTTTACCTGGAAACGTATACATTGGTAATACTCACGACATCTGCTCCTCTCGGGCGCCAGGAAAGTGAACATAAAATGCAAGATCATCTTTCAGAATTGTAACACTACTCGTATATAAGTTCTCTGGTTATCCTTCTATTGTATTTCCGGAAGGAATGGAAATTCTAGTTATACTTTCTGTAGTGTTTAGTAATCTCTCGTTAAAATTAGACATCGTCTGTTCGACTGGTTAGCACTGTCCCCCTATCTACTTAAACAAAGATCTCGGGTCCGCCACTCGTAGTTCAATCGAGCCACGCCCGTATCCCTCCACAATCGAAAACTCTTTTTAACCGACTTCAAAAAAAGGAGGAGGTTATCAATTTGTCTGTATGTTTTTTTTATGGTGATAAATTTTATATAGAGTTCACACGATACCTGTCAGTTATAAAGAGGTGTCCAAGCTACTCAAATTACGTGTCCATAAAAATATAATAAAAATACCTATATTCAAAAATGGCACCCCTACAATAAATCGGTTCGCAAAAATATATAGCGCAGTATGTCATTACTGCGCAAGCGACGCCCGTGACTTTGGCACTGTGCATCTAGCTTATATGTCAATGATAAATGATAACATGAATGATATAGATCATAGATATACACACTGTATGCCGAGATTTATACTATAATTATCACGTAAATTATATGTATCCATACTACATACTTGCAGCGTTGATACATGATAAAAATAAGTTAGCGAATAAGAAAAGTTCATGTTTAAAAATTATAAAATTAAAAAAATTAAGTAACCCTAGGCCTTATTAATCATTTATCTAAAAACCATCTTATTGAGACTATTGTTATGAGCCCAAACACGCTATATCTGCTGTAAGTTTCTGAAGAATTAAGCATCCCGCAGACTTTTTGATGGTATAGGATCAGCTCAAGGTTAGTAGTTATGGGAATGTCACCGAAGTGACAGCACACGTAATTTCAAATCAATCGGATCTATGAAAGTTATTAAAACCCTTTTATCATGTAGAAAATGATCTGATAGTCATCAAACGTCTGAAATAATCTTCATAAATTATAGCTAAGAACCATCCTAGTCACGTCAGCTTTCAAACAACAAAAAAACCATATATAAATCGGTCAATTCGTTTAGGAGCTACGATGTTACAGACAGACACAGATACACAGACAGACGTATAACAGCCCTCTTTTTTCGTCGGGGGCTAAAGACACGTGTCTTCAACAATAGAATACATATGTCTATGCATGTCTAGTTTGTGCCTACTTCATAAATTCCAATTCTTATTCCTTTGTAAACAGAGATCGTGATCAAAGCTTTTAATAAATTAATCATTGATATAGGTTAAATCAAACATGGTTGTTTTTTTTAATTAGTTCTTGCACACTTCTTGAAAAATAATGTAATTTAAATATATCATTATGTATAATATTGTATCCTTACAAGTTTTATGTCGAATATATAATTTGAAATTATTTTAATTACTTATATATACCTATTTACCGGCTTTTCCTTGTTAACAATCATTAAATCCATCATCCATCACGTGATAGCTCTGAAATGATAAATACTATTTTACATATTATTTATTTTATCTTAATCTCGTTTCACACTTACACCCGCCGTATACAGATTAAAAGCTTATTAACGTCAAGACAAATCTGGAGCTGTCCGTGGAATATTTCTGTTATATTGGCGATATTAGAAGTTTAAAGGCTTTTCCCTACGCTGGTCCACCTGCCAAGCTAACGAGCTCGTTGCCGGTGGTCGGAGAAAGTGATAATTCAATTTTGTTCTAACACTTTTTGCTATTATTAGACTAGACATAGCCAGGTTTTGTGCAAGTTGTACTATTTTTTTTGTTAGACTGTAAGACGAGTGCACAGCTTCGTGTTTGAAAAAATACTTTCTTTAATGTATTCTTTTTGTATATGATTCACCTGGAAAGCTTATTACGATGCAAGATAGTTATAATTAGTTTCATGGAGAGCAGTGAGAATATGTTTATCGGTCTCTAGATCATCGTTTTCTAACCCAGCTCTGGCAAAATTATCTCTATTGAAGTTTTTTGTAGAGTGTGTTTGTAACCGTTTGTCACCTTGAAGTATAGTTAGTAAGTATAATTTAAAATTTTAGTCTGCTCCATCCAACGTTATCCATTACAAATACCTTATCAACGTATACAAAAGCCCCTTTACCTTATCTTAAGGCAGCTTTCGCAATAAATTATTTTTTATTCACTAAAGTAATTTATTCTCAAACAATTATCTTGGTTCTCTAATGATTGGACACTTAATTTCTATACTAGATTGATTTAAACCAAACCCGTCGACGTTTGTAGGGTAAGAAAATTTCCCTTCATTTTATTTACCCCAGAAACGTCCGCTTTGAGCATTGATGTGACAATACCGTAGAGAAATGCGAAGCCAATAGAAATGTGGAAATTACACTGAATTCACTCTCCAGTTTTGTAAATATCTGTGTTAAATGGCCTGTCTCATAACGATAGCAATGGAAATCGCACCTGAACTAAAATATGTAATTGATTTAAACTGTTTACAAAACATCATAGATAATAATATTTAAGGGTTTGTGGAATAAACTCTAAAGCTATTCAAAATCACTAATGAATCATACAAACGTAAATCTCTAGCGATAAGAGTTGTTATAGGTTCTAGTTTGTAGATTTTTCAAAAGTCCTGAAGCAGAATAGATCTCCGATAAGCACTGGATTTCAGTTACAAAACCCACTTTCAACTAAGCTACGTAAAATTTTGCCAACAAATAAATAATGGAGGTGTTTGATGGAATCACAAATATAGAGTCGTGTGTGTCAATGATTGAAAGTTATATATGAACTGGTGAGCTGTAAAAACTATGAGACCAACTGGTGTTTCGGCTTCGTCATACACGCGTATGAACGATCTTAGCATTGTAGGCAATTTGTTTTACTCCAATTCCACTTATTGCTTACAGGTATCAAGACTATCGGATTAACTCTAAATCTAACAATAACATTTCATAACAAGTCCATTAACAGTTTACAGTTATGGCTAATGAAAATCCAATCGGCGAGGCAGTACCATAAACCATTCGAACGACTACCACTCGAAATGAATTCGTTATTTACGATTGTCCGAGGGAAAGCGCTCGAGTTGTTAAATCGTTCCTAACATCGCACACTGTCTCCTTCTCGCTGGCTTTTCACGTATCTAACACGATTTTGAAAGTGAAAAGGTAAACAGTTACCAATCCGATAATAAATCTTAGTATAGGCTACTATGTAATTGGTTACGATTGGATGTCCAAGACGACTCTGTTTTTTCACATACTGTAGGTAAAGGTGCCTTCATATTGCTTTAAGAATATCTTTGATATTTTCTTTTTAATTTATTATCTATAGCTATCGGGTCTGGTTACTCCAACCTAAATATTTATGATATTGGTTTCATACTTATTTGCACAAGTCAAATAAATATATTGACCATCATCTTGATAAAGTTTTACTTGTCAACTATGATTTATAATTATAATTATAAATGAATAAATAAATAAATTATAACTCATACCGCCTGCCATTAAAAAACTTCCAAGTCCACCATCTTTCTTAAGAATGATCAGGACCTTGGAGTTTATTAACTAAAGGAAAGATGTTCGTAGTACCTTTATTATCATATTTGCTCCATAACTTGGTATGATAACTCTTCATCCCTTACCGTCGTTCAAAAACATTTTGCTAAATCTGTGAAGTACCCACATGAAAGACACAATAAATTTTCTCCTGTGTGTGAACATCCTGGCTGGCTGGTATGGGACAAAATGTTAAACACTCAATACTTTGTCTGAGTTTTCTGCACCATAGATTTAATACACTTAAATGAAATTCACACTATTCTACGTGAGGTTTTTTATAATGCCCAAAAGAGAGTTCATCAATATCTTCTGATACCTATATCACCTGTGAAAGATCACGAAATTAAGTTGTAAGCTAAGTGTTCGTGTTCAGCCGAATTACATGCAGCATGACCTGCGACCGTCACGACTCCAGTGATTGTTACAGCCTGCACCTACATGATATACTCTCCCTCAAAATCGCAGCCAGCAGCAAGTCTGTCGGTCCCACCATTAATTTAGCTTGTTGTTTTGACGCGGCACGTGTTGTCCACTTTCCCGGAGAGCCTGTAGGTGTTGACGATGATAAACAGTTCAATGAGAACGCAACTGGCGGAACTTTCTTTGGTATATCCAATTGTTCTGTTGTAAATTGTTTGAAGTTGAATAATAGCCGAGTCTTGAGTGGAATTTTATTGATGTATTTATCCAAAGATGTGGAAACATTTATGGAATGAACGAAACATAATTTTCAGTGTTTTATAGAATTAATTTTATTAACAACTTTCCGAAACTTTAAGTCTAACGATGAATCTTTATTTAACTTTCCCGTTTTACTCGCAGTAATTAGTAATAAGCATATATTTATATTTATCTATCACCAATATATATGTGCACTAACTCTGTCTTATTTGTATGTAACATTGTGACTATTTGCCGAGGAAATCGTGGTGCCTTGTTTATGTTTATAAACTTTCTCGTAGGAAGCTTTCAGTGCACACACAATTTGCACTTACAGGGAAAAGCTGAAGTCCAGTTCATTATTAATAATGGAAAGTTAGAACTTATTTGTGTTAAGCGCTTGTATAATCTTCTTGCCGATGATTGACGTGGGTGCACGAATTGCACGATATTTAATGTTTATGTCATTGGGTTGTTCTGTTGGAATCCTCATAGTTCTATTCAATTTCATATTTGTAAAGGGGGCATTATATAGAAAGATTATTACTCTTGACAAATTGGATAACAAACTCGGGTTCCCTGTTGTTAGTTCTGAGAAATAATACGCATTAATCAGCGTGTAGATTTTCTCTTGTGCATTATATTAAGTGTAGTTTGTCATGTTCGAAGTCCGTGGACGAAATATTGAGATAATTTATCTGAATTAATAGTTTCTTGTGAATATTCCTGCAATGTAATATTTTATTCGTTCTAACTAATTATTACGGCAATATCAAAGCTATCTCTGTGATTATTAAGAATGAGATAATTATCAAAGCTGTACTGAAAGTTAAGTAAACTGGTAATTACAGTAATCGGCGCCGATTGAGTAAATTGATACTTGGCAATTAGATCCGCTAATGAAACCACTTGATCTGCTTTGGGAATGTTTGTATCTTTCTTTCATATTCTCTAAGACACTTCAGTGAAATGAAGATTTGAAGCAGTTATAAAATTCATTCGTGAAGTTCTCACAAACCAGACGCAGTTGGTGTTCCGTTTGGGAAGATGGAGAAGGGACGAACGGTTAAAATAAATAATCTCACTACTTATATATTCCTTAAGTTAAAATAACGACACAAACAAAGGCCTATAATATTAAGATATGCATCTCTTCTTTTGTTTGCTTAGGGACTTTCAGTTTTGGACTAAGTCGTCTATAGCACTTAAGTATATCGCACATGCTTGATGGCGCCGGGACTCTCGGAATGCTGGTATAGTTATACGGAGTCAGTGTAATACTGACTCCGTTTATCCTCGTACGTCCCCCATGACAGTCCAGAATAGAGAAAAACGCGAATTTAGCTCCAATAGATTTTGAAATTTAGTGTGATTTGTTAAGTTTTGAAGATAGCCAGTAAAATGAAAACTTAAATGGTACATTTGATTCATGACATGAGTTTAGAATGACAAAATATTTTAATTCCATAATGAAGACTGAATGAATCAAAAATAAAACAAAAAATAATTTTACTATACGTTTAGTATCATAAATAACAGGTTTTATTTATTACGTACAATCAAAGTTACATGACTGACCGAATACGAACTGATGATGATGAGAGGAAATAAACAAGACCCTTACTTACGAAAAATGCTGGTCTACATCGTCAATTGATCATTTATTGCGGCCATCATTAAATTCATTACCCACTTCCGAATCATTAATCATCCTAAAGCCGCCGTCGGATGACGATCATCGGTCCTTTCACTTTCTAGATAGCTATCTGTTCGTGCTCAGCTATCGATCATTACTATTGCTTTTACGTAATAAGTGTTACAATTAGGATTTGCTATAAAATTATTGATTTTATTACAGGAATTAAGTCTTTAACTAAATGACGCCGTTTTCAATTGAGACGTCTAAAGCTCTAAACGGTGCTGTTACGTGATTTCAACAGTTTGTTTGAATAGTATTAGAGCGGTTTCGCACTACCTCCGATCCGAATCCGATCCGAACCCGTGAAAATATGGTCCGTAGTAGCAGTAGAACTATTTATATGCTAATTTACGCACTAGATCCGATCTCCGCTCCTGAATTGCTTGGATTTATTGTATCGGAGATCGGATCGGAGTAGTCCGTAAGCTATATCCGAATTCTGTCCGAGTTTTCTAGAACAATATTTTGACGGGTTCGGATCGGATTCGGATCGGACGGTGCGAAACCGCACTTACGCTACTGTAGATTATAATCTGAATTTTTTATTATAATATGGCCAATGTAGTCCAAATGATAAGTATACCAAAACTAAACCTTCAAACTAGGTATTGGATGGCTGCAGTTAATTAAGGTATTCAACCGATTACTATGGTTATCTTTTGGCATCGATAATATACGTTGCCTTTTTAAATTTGACTTGTTTACATTACAGCTATCGTGTATTCGTGTATCACATATTTATGTCCGAAAAGATGAATTTGAGTCTTAAACTCAGCTTCGTTGGTGTATAAATCGATTGCCTAATTGTTTGATTAAGAGACAATTGCGACGGACGAGAAGTAATTAAACCCGCTCTTATAGCATCTTGTCATTGTTCAATGTTACGCAACAAGATTCGTTCAAGATACATTTGAAATTCTTTCTTGTAATTCTTTTTTGTTTTTCCAATAAATCAATTGCTTCGATTGTATATGAATTTATCATGTATTTGTCTTTGCTGTTGTACTAAGATGTTTTTAATTTTATTTAAGTATATCTATTGCTAGCTATCTACCACTTACAAGTTATTAGAGAATGCCTAATGGCATTAAGTCCGCCACCTTGTACCTACTTTTTGTGCAATTAAAGTTAAATAAATAAACGAGTCAGTAAATTCTCAATCCATTAACGACTTTTTATCAGGTTTAATAAAAACAAAGCATTTATTTATAGCTTCATCGCGGAAAAATCGTGGCATTGACATAAACCTACCACAATCATGTGACGCGTTAGACCGTAAACATACCACTATTTTATTATTTTGTAACAAAACTACCGTGAACAAAGTCGTAGATGCACTTTCGAAACGTTGAGGCCACACCATACTTCACTTAATTTTAGTTAGTTGTTGCTACTTTTGTCACTTTCATACACTAGGCTTAGAAGGAGACGGACTGTCAAAAAGCTAGCGTGAAAGAGTTTGGTGAAAATATTATTTTCTACACATTATTCTGTAATCACCATTTTTTAATCCTGTCTTTCAAAATTTTTTATATAATTTTAAAACAAAATTAACGTAATTTATCCGTTTTTTATTTTGTCCAGTAGTCTCTGGGTTCGCCATTAGTATCTGCGTAAATTCGGGTGATTCAAATCTAAGTTTCACTTCGAATGTGGCAACTTCTTGTATCGTTAAACGTTATCAAGGCATTTATTTCGTCACTTTTAAGATATAAAAATACTTACGGCTACTTTCCACAATACAAGTAAAAACCAGAGAAATAATGCTACTTTTTCTATTATCATTATCACGACCCGCTATAAAAAGTTCAAAGCATCAGAGATAATTAACTTAGAACTTCGTACGAGTGGTTGCAATAACAACAGACATGAAAGGCTAATTAGTGCCCCTAAAATGTGATAGAAGTAATAAACTTGGGCGATTTTAACGCTGACTCTCATACAGATAAAATGAAACGTCTGTCTTTTCGTACGTTTATAATTTGGGAACTAGCTAATTAATTTATTGCGGTTGTGACTAAGATCGGGGGGTTTCAAAGAAGGTAGTCAGACCTAAAGCGGCGAGCAAAGGAAGCAACGCTATCTTTTTTTTAAACATGTCACTTCTGGATAAAACCTCTTAGATATGTCGAAGCCGTCCGGTTAAATTAGCCACTTAACTGGACGCCTAGGCCGCTGATTGAACGCCGGCATCCAATCACACGGCTGAAGGACAACTAACCAAGTCATTGAGCGCAACGTTTAACCAGATTTACCCAGAGGGCGTCGACAGATACAGTTTAACCTTGATACCGCCCTTACTCCGTTCGCATTATAGGCGGCTTTCGTAGCATTGTTATAAACAAAAAATCATTTTTTGTTTATATCAATGTTTCGTAGCATAAATGTTACACTTGATATGCTGTGTTGTCGTCTGAACACAAAATTAAAGGACCTTATCAGGCGCACAGAAGAGAAAAGTCTGGGATAGCGTAAGACGTGCCTATCTTCGAAGGTAGTAAAACATTTTAATAACTCGTCAACTCGGGCAAGAGCTAGTTTATAATATAAAGTTTTTTGTTTATTTAAATAGAATTACTTAGCAAACATTCTGTTAATGTATAATATTTGAACAGTTGCATTGCTATGACGCAGGTAAAACTGATATAGTTTCTATTATATTTGCAATAGTAAATCATAGCAATTGTAGTTACATTATGTTATGAAGTCTTAATACAGTCTAAGTGTCACGTCTGAAAAGATGTACTGTAGTACAGACACTAAGTTCCAAAATATGTAAATATGGACTACGGACTCTATTATTTAGTAATATAAGGTGTTGTATTACGTATTTTTGGAGCCTTAAATGTATATATCTTTTGAGACGTGAATTCTAATCTAGACTATACAGATACTAGTCTAGGCCTGTATTTTCTTCAAAGGCTACTCACAAAGAATGGTTTGACCCAAACTTTTAGAGCAGTATTGATCGATCAGTACAGGCTTGGCGCGTTGCCAAATTTGACAGCTTCCGCCATATTGTACAGTACACGCAATAATTTTGTTATGTGATGTACTTCAACATGTCATTGTATCCCTTTCATTTGTTAAGCGGATATGCCTCCCGACAAGTAAAAACCCATTCCCTCTTATTATAAAATCGGACTAAAATTAGTACGGGTCTAAAACGGATGCCGTCACTGTCTTTCTTTCAACAAATAAAAGTGACAACATCAGTTTTAGACCAGGAGTAACTTTAGTCCGCGTTTTATAATAAGCGGGATTGTGTCTGGAATTAAATGTAAGGACAAAAACAATACTAGTTTCACCCAAGTCAAAAAAAGGACGACATTGTTCCGATTCTGAACATCACACTAAATCTTAATTTAAGTTCAGTATTTCTCTTTCTCTCAACAATAGTGTAGAAGAAGGATAGCAAAAATTACATTTGAAATGAAACTACTTTACACAACATAACTCGCGATTAAATAGATGTTAAGTACCTACATTATTATTTTATATTAGAGCAACGATGTTTTGATTACTTTGTTTGAAACTAAGTTATCAAGTATAAGACAAAAATTATAATAATTACAAATTTAAATAATGTATTTTCTACTGCTTTTAATTAGACCGTTATTTTAGTATTTGATAATGGTATTATTATTCGTTTGGAATTTACACGTAATAAATATGTTTGTCGATGTTAGTTCAATTTTATATATTTAATTAATGTCCTGGTAACTGGGATGTACCTTGTTAAATTTAATATTTTAGCCTTTCCTTGTTGCCATAAACGCTTTGCTAATCTTGCTTTGGAAAACTAATGAGAATTTGGCATGTTTATGTTGATTATTCAACAGCAAACTCTCTATAAACAGTTTGTCGTCAGTACATTCACATTGGTGTTATGGTAGTTCTATCCTATTCTATCAGTAAGAGCATATACCGCACTAGAGAGATAAAGACAGTAACAAGAAATTTGACAGATGTCCAGTCAGAAAGTTTTATTGAAAGCTTGAGTCAAGAGATATGTTCTATACAAATGGATCGATTATATGAACATTTGTAAGAGAAATTTAACAAATTACGTGATCCATCACGTTATGAAATTGATCACAGTCAAAATACATTGAGTGGACTTAATGTTTTTGTATAAGCAATGAAAACAAATATTACCTTTTCAAGGGTATAAGCTTTTATGGTTTCACTTTTTTATTAAATGTTACTAGAAGAAAATCTAAAAGCGAACCCTATGTACCGTCTAGTCTTTAGGTTTTGTCTGTCTCAACTCAAGCCTGGTTAGAACAGTCCTGCATCAGGGTTGTACAAGTTCTCGTATCACATCCTAAACCATGTTATTTTTATTGGTGTCCGTAGAAATGCATTAAAAGCGTTAATAAATATAATATGTGTAACATAATATGCTCGTTTTCACTAACCATTCCCTAGGCATAGGTGACTCTTAACGACATTTGTCTCTTTCTACCTCCCTTAGATAAACTGAGATAAAAATCGCTAAGAGACTCTTAACGCTATGCAAATATTAGTGAAAACAAGCAATATAGGTATTTTTTAGTTTTTTTTCCAAATAATTTGCAGACATTTTGCTTTTAGACATTGTCTTTGCAAATGAGATCCCAAAATACGATACGATTTAGATGGAACTCTAGACATTTCAGATTTGTAAATCGTGGGTAATATTTTGGGTACGTGCATAAAGTGTCGGTTAATAAATGCGGGATTGTGTCAAATATTAATTTAAAATACTTTACAACAAGAAATTGATATTTAGTAAATGTGAAATTACTACCGAATCTATCTTATCTGTGTGCTTTCCTTCAACCAGATATTATCGATTATGCTTTGGATTTTCCAATCTTTATTCCGATATAATACCTCATTCTGAAATTAAACACGTTGTAGCTGTCACTCGATAATGTAATCGTAGCAATAGTGACATACATAAGTAGTTCATTAAAAACACATTTAGATAGCGCTCTGTGCTTTTGTGAATAGTGATAACAATGTTCACCATATTTACAAAACCGAGATATACTATTATAGTTAGTGTGTCCTTTACGCAATCCATCACATCATCATCACCAGCCTATATACCTAGCAGTGGGACCTGCTGGGCATAGGCCTTCCTACATAGGAGAAAAACATAAGGAAGTTTGGGCCTTGACACCACCTCGCTGGCGCAATGCGGGTTGGTGGGTTAATGCGGTTGTAGTCACAACCGGAAGCAACGGCTGTTGTTAGGTATTCCACTAAATTTAACCTATTTAATTTGTTAAGTTGCGTATCTCCTGGGAGCATATGGCAATAAATAACCCATTGTGTGTAGCAGGTGTGGCAAGCCACACAGGTTATTACTACTTTTTATCTTTTTTTGTGTGGCTATTGAGCACAAGTTTTGGTTTCCACATCCGTCGTGCAACATGTTAACATCTCATAAATGTTTCTTCCGACAATCACTGCGACTGAGACGTGTAACGATGGCAGAACCATTATTCGGGGACATAATCAATTCTGGATAGCATTGAATGCATATTTATACATATAACGATTTTACTTCAACGCAGGTACTATGCCTTCGAGATCTTTCAAGATTTCTGGTTTCCAAGTCTCCATGTGAGGAGTATAATCTTTTAACTGTTTCTGGCAAAAATAACTGAGACTGACAGTTGACTATTGTCGAGGGCCGAGAGCCAATCATTAATTCGGGGACCCAATCTGGATAGCATTAAATGCTGATTTATATGACGATAGCTACTTGAACGCACAATACACTATCCTATCGCTATCGAGCTCTTTCAATATTAAAACACTGAAACAATGAAAGCGTTGTGCAGGTGACATTAACAAAGTCATGCATACTCATGAAGGCACGGAGCCAACGCCACGAAAACAAAATTATGCGATGAAGAATTAATATGCTCTCGCGTCTTGTCACAGCTTAGCAGAAAGTGATGATTTGACATCGGTTTTGTGCCAACATTTTGATTGACTAATTATAATTATCAAATCTTGTCTACAAGAATTTTTTATTTAAATTACTTTGAACTCTATTGTTAGTTTCTTACAAACCAGAGATAATAAATACGTTATAGTTAATAACGATAAAATGATAAGATCTGTCATGAATGACTATTCTGTGATACTTATTGATTTTTCTTCATATATTCTACTGAATATTAGAAAGTCAAATTCGAATATTGTCACATTTGCCTCAGCATTAGTGTAAAGTTTCCTTCCCATCTAATATTGATTTATAATTTGTTATTGCTTTTAACTTGTTTTGAAACCGTCATCGCAGTTAATTTTAGTTTTTATTATCAATAGTTGTGAAATTTTAGTATTTATTGTCAATAGGGTGTTTGTTAGTCAGTCATCTGTGGTCCTGCATGCCTGTGTCTTGTGTCCGCACGTTTCAGGCGAGCTTGTTGTCAGACACGGCGCAGGACCATGATATTGTTGAGTTAGATGAACTGCGCTTTCATTTTGGTAATAGACATTGATGATGTAGAAATAAATGGTGAATATATTTATTTAAAAAAAACTAGGAAACTGTAAAAAAACCGAGTTATAATTCTTTAACGCATCGAATTTCAACTTGTAAGTGTTGTTAGGAGCGTTGTAGAATGTAAATAATCCGATCCCACGCCAATCGAAGTGCTACAGGCCTTCGTTATTGTGATTGAAATCGATATCAATTATGCCACAAGTCTCAATGCACACAATCGTGAAATCTGTAATAAATTCCTATTTCGTTTATTCTATTAAGTAATTCAGATCGGGAATTGTACAATTTGTATTATCATCACCAGCCTATATACGTCCCACTGCTGGGCACAGGCCTTCCTACATGGAAGAAACACATGAGGAGTTTGGGCCATAACACCACCACGCTGGCCCAATGCGGGTTGGTGGGTTAAAGCGGTTGTAGTAACAACCGGGACCAACGGCTTAACGTGCCTTCCGAAGCACGGAGGAACTCGAGATTATAAATTTTGGTTGACCCATCCCAGGGTCGACCATGGCGAAAGTTGCTTTGTTTTCGTATTCGAAACCAGAGCGCTCAAACCAATACGCCACCGAGCTCAATTTGTATTATAGGGATTAATAATCCACACACTTTTGGAATAGAACTACGGCCCTGAATTATGAAATGAGCATAATGTAATAACATTATAATTTAAATTTTCAACTTCAATATTTTCATGCATGTAGCCTTGAAATTTAGACACAGTCACGCTTATTACTGCTTTTTTATAGTTAAAAATAATTTTGTTCAGGTAGTTGCGGATAGTTATTTTCTACGAGTTTAATGTTCCGTAAAGTAAGTTTTTGCTTATGCAAAAGTTGTATCGCATATTTCAGTAGATGAGTTTTGGTGATGCTGATTGGGTGCTACAGTTCTTCAACTTCAAAAACAACTTTCTCGGAAGAGACACAAATATCCCAAGCATTTATTTCTGAATTAGTCATTATTGTATTTTAAACTATATAAAATGGACTTCATACTTTACAACAACGACTTCAAAGCTATTTTCAAAAGTCCATGACTCACAAATACACAATGCTAAACGATTTATATAAAATGACACAGTCTGACACCTAACTCTTTGTATCAGTCTCGCCACGCAATTGCACTAAACCCAACTCTTTATTAGAGTCATCAGATCAGCTATCCTATTTGAACAATTTGTCTCTCAAAACTTTCTGTTTGTTTACGGTTATCCCTTTCCAATTACGTTTAAATAACTGCAATAACTGCAAATTGGAAATTGGCTATAGATGGCCATTGAATTACAAGTTGTCCGTTGATCAAACTAGGATTATAATATTTACCTGTTTTCTGATGAACGCCTAGAACTAGATAATGAATCGCCTTGTATAACTTCCAGCCCCGAAATGGAAGAATGATGGGTTCTTTAGAAAATTTACGAATCGACAATATAATTGCGTATTACATTATCGTCAACCTCCACTTCTCAAGTAATTTGGAATAGAACTGTGGATCTGATTTAGAAGACATTTTTATATATGGCACACATCCTAATTACTTTACTAAGATTGCATTCCTTATTTATTTGTCAGCACTTCTTGGTGATATATTGTAATATTTTTCTACTTGACAAGACGAAGAAGTATAAAACACGTCGACAAAATACACAAAATCTTGCGTAATTTTACGCGCCGATGTAAATAGTTTTTTCACGTCATTTTGCTAAAACATCCTTTAAATCACACAGATTTATATTATGCCAATGCATTGATCTGTCTGCTATAAATAAGCCTAGTTTATTAACTGTTTGGTTAGGTTCAAGTTTCACAAAATTTACTATGAAATGTCTATACACCAAATGTTTCATTTTATAATAAACTCAAACGTGATATATTGTTTTATCCGTCCGGACTTATGCCGCCGGTAGTCCGGTTAGCGAACTGCTTTTAATCACTTACAGAACAGTCACACATAATGGTTTACAAACATTTTATACGGAATAATTAAATATTATTCTTCTATGGTTAGGTGTCATGACTTTCTTCAAGAATGAATGGTCTTCTTGGCAGTATTAGGTATTCTTCCGGATGTTGCTAGTGTAACCACATCTACTTAATCTTCCAAAGGCTGTTTAGCATCCGGAATGGTGCCGGACGTATACTCTATCCTCTTATACCTCCGGCATCCATGTTATTATTGCACACGAATAAATCTAGTATTTTGTATAAAAAGTCTATTATTTATTTATATGGTCTGTTTTAGCTCGACATCGACTTGTCGATTGTGTACCTACATATGGGCAGGTCATTGCACCAATGTTTGGAATTGTAATGCTCTTGTTAATGTATTTTTAGTGTCGAACTCGTTGACTTTCGTTCCGTTCTTTTACGTTTAACGTATTTTATTTCAGTTTCTTAATTCATCCCTACTTCAAACAGATAAACTAAACCAGTCTTTTGTCTTACTTTAAATGATTCCCTTAAATTTGAAACTCAACAATAAAATAAATAATGTTCTCGATATACTACCTACTACGCTGTAAAAAAAACCAGTTACGTTACATCCAATAACAAGATAAAATCTCGATTGCATCCACGTTGTGGCGCCTCGTGTGACTCGTGTCGTGTCCACACGCGTGTGGCGCATCAGGTGCTTCAGGATTATGATCAGTGATCACATATTTAACCGCTAAACGCATTTTTCTATCAATGATACTCCAATAGTCGCAAACTTTTTAATATTTATCCGTATAAGCCCGTAGACTTGTCCCGTTAGTATGTGGTGAGGTGACCAATGCTTACAGACACCTTCAATATCGAGGAAATCACTTGAATTTTTTTTTATATACAAAGCACGGCAAATGACAACACCACCTGATGTGAAGCGGTAAGAAGAGTCCATGTGCAAAGATAGCTAGCGCAACTTGAAACACAGTGTTCTAGCCGCCTCCACCTTGCCGGCCCGTAAGATGATGTTATAGGAAGGAGGAAACACTTATGCACATAGATATTTTAGATATGACATTCTGTAGACAAGAGATGAGAATACCTCCCAGGCCCTGTTTTCTGTTCATACCGAAACATGGCAAACTGGTGACCGATAGAAAAAGCAAAGGATACCTACCCAAAATATGTACCCTTATTTTTACCATATAAGTCCTTCCCTTTAAAGTTAAAGCAACATGTTCCTATATTTCGCGCACCACACTTATATCGACCTTATTCTGAAATATGTAAATTTCTTGTCAAAGCTCTACATCTTTATCTACGAAAATGGAAACCACTACTTAGGTTAGGTACATTGCAATTATTTGTATTTTTATCGGGCTGTCCTAATCAGAATATTCGTTCAGCAATCGGAATGAAGTGACCTAGTTGGTTGATGAGCCACGGAGGAGGCGCCGTGACTTCCTGAAGCCGGCTATAAACGTATTGTGGTATTGTGACCTGGCTCCGCATTCGAATTGTGTCGCCTTTGTAGCAAGCTGAACTAGGCCGCTGGGAGACATGCAAATATGCATTGTTTCAGTAATCGAACTTCCATATGGCTTGAGAGGCTACGCTTTAAATTTAAGTTCGAAAGCTTCTAGATTTGAGCCGACATCTGTTAAAAGTATTATAATGTCGCCATACAAATAATTACCTCTAGAATGAAAAAAATAACATGAAGTAAACAAAACTTTGAAAGAATGATCGCTACCGAAATGCAGACAAATACTATGTGTATACATACTATGGATTCGAATAGAATCCGAATAACGAAATATTTAGTCACCTAGTATTCCTGTGTAATGTATATCCAGTTAATTAACAAGGCGTAACCAAAGATTAATATACAAACATGCAGTAATAATTATTGTTGAAATGTTACTGCTCTAAACTTTAGCGCAAGAGACTATTCTGTCTATGAATATTAGGTTGAATTAAAACTGGATTGAACTGATGAATAGATATGAATATTAAATTTATCTTTAGCCACACCGCTTATTGCGCAGTAGACAATCGTCCAAACCATTAATCCCAAATTGGTCTAATGTGGAAAAATGTTCACATCAACTTTCCAATTTAACGCTTTCCCATCGTCATCGATCAGAAAAAGGTTAATGTCAGTTCACCTTTCAATTACAGCTAATGTAATGGTCATTAACCAATGTGAACTCAAATGGCAATCGCTATCAGCTATGGTTGTGTGATAAGCTGATAACTGTACTAGATTTATCTATAATGGAATATTATTTACTATTAAAGCTAATCATTCAATACGCAGGTTTTATATCTTTTTGTCATACATAAAATTAATACTTACTACAAACAACGTCATGATCGTTTATTCTATAAGTGTAAACATGAATCGATGAAAACAGCAGATTGTCGTATGTAGAGCGAGTAATTAGTATGTATCTATCAGATTATTGAATTATATTATACCAGGTTGTATAATCGGGAAAGTGTATGGGATACTTATATCGAATGCTTCCTTGATTAAAGATAGGACGATAAACATGTACATTATGTATCGACTATCGATGCAATTTTCTATATTTGCCTAAGCGTTTAACTCCATTTTCATAGGTTGTCCGGATATGCTTACCAATTGTAATGAATAATTACTCATAATAATTTATTAATATTAAATCACTATATAATATTTCTTTGTCATAACTTGTTGCTAGAATAAAAATAATCTTCACATCTTCATTGTTATGTTTATGCAAAAAACCTTTTAGATATTGTTAGAAATATACTAAACTAGCGAGCCGCCCCGGCTTTGCACGGGTGCAATGCTTATGTAAATATTATGCATGTATTATATATATAAACCTTCCTTAAGAATCGCTCTATCTATTAAAAAAAACCGCATCAAAATCCGTTGCGTAGTTTTAAAGATCTAAGCATACATAGGGACAGACAGACGGCGGATAGCGACTTGGTTTTATACTATGTAGTGATACCGGTCAAATAAACATGAGAAAATTCATACAATAAATAACATATACTAAGATCTGCCTTTGATTGTGTTTTATTATGTTTTATTATTGACTGAAAAAATCAACGTGTTGCTTGATTTATTACTGTTTACTTTTTACTAAATTGTTAATTCAACTTCGAAAGTAAATTTTCAATAACGTGATTATGGTATTTTGTTTCATTAAAATGAGTGTTTTGTTGCGCGTGTATAATTAAATATTAGACAGACTTTTATAAAAACTATTTATTATTATCTTTATTTCATTTTTGAGAGTTTACTCTCTTCAAAATATCCTGACTTAGAACAAAATAATTTTCGAAGACGTCTACAAACCGGTGTTTGGACTTCGAACTTGCCGCATTGTTTAATGCATACCAGTATAAAAACCACTTTGACAAATGCCGAGTAATAGCAAATGTAGAGTGGACAGTAATTATGATTTATGCTGTATTGATGGAAAACCATGATATCGAGCATAAAAGTAAATTTAATTAACACAGAACGAACAACACCAAAACCAAACGCGACAACAAGACATCTATCAAAAACAATCTGACAAAAATTCAGGTAAAAACTGATATAAAATACATGCTGTTACGAAAGAGTATGGGAGTCACCAGCCAGTTGCTAACACCAACTGTGCCTCATGCATGAGACTAATTATCATAGACCTGCCCAGGTCAGGTCATGTGACCGCGCGGTTCACGTAACCTATTGTTTCCTTATCATTAGGGCCACATTTATCGAATAATACGTAATTTACTTCTTAATTGAATGGTTAGAAAGTGTCTGTGCTCACTTTATATGGGCATGATGGAGAAATATCAGTTTTATTGGTACCGTCAGCTTTGTGCTTACTTCCTCGTGCATTATTTTTTTTTAAATTTTCGATTATAATTCTTAGTTTTTGCTCGCTCTTCTAAGCTCGAACATCATTAGTTGTATAACTTGTTAGATAATCATTAAGTCAACAAAATTCGTGGGGTTATTAAACCCGCATAATTTTGATACTGGCTATTCTCGTAACCTGTTTCAACTATTTAAATTACTACAGTTGCACTGTTTAAATACAACTGTCTTAATAATGCTTTAGACGCTGTATTCGCATTATTCGCATTCCTGCAAAATGATGCGAGCCATAAAATAATTTAAAAGTCTCGCGAATTTGTTGTTGCTACGCTGAGTACGTTGCTTCTGGCGCCGATCTGCGTCATTGTTATCATCTGAAATATTATTAACATGTTTATCTTTATCATCGAGTCCAATTATTGTCTAGAGTCCATGAATAGGTTCATTAACAACAAACACAACACGTAGACATATTTTAACAGTAACTATCGCGTATTCCGTTTTACGTCATTTTCCACACGAAATTATGTTGTGTATTGTAGCAGTTTCACGTGTGTCGAATTAATTAGTTACATGTCGATATAATCGTTCTAGAATAAATTAAATTATTGATATGTTCGCGGTCGAATTTTTGCGTAATATACTTACTGGAGTGTTATGTATGGGTAAAGAAAAAAAATTCTCATAAGATATAAGTTCATACATATATATACTTATCCATATTATTACAGATTAGTAATACTAGTTGACCTCCTGACTTGACATTATACATCATTGTTATTTTAGCATAACATACTTTGCGGTTTTACAGATAATAATATCATTAAATATTTAAAAGCATGCCAACGGTACTTTTAACTACCGATAACAGTAACTAGAGTTATGAACCACTATCGGTCAAGAAACTGAAAAAAACTTACGCACCAACTTCCTTGGGAGGCGACAATTTCTCGTGAACAACCTGTTTGCATGTTTTAGCAAAAAATAATCGCATAGCCAATGAAAGGTCGACTGTAATTATAGCGTCTGAAAGTTCAATTCGAGCTAGATCTGGCGCTGCCGCCTGTTCGGAAACCAATTTCGCTCTCAACAGCAAACGTTGTGCTCGCATTAGGAATAATTCAGTACGGGCCGGACCGCGCATGAATAGGACGTGTGACTAGTTCTTGAATAAAAAATATGCCGCGATCGTGAATAAATAATTTCGACGTTTATTTATTTCAAGTTTGTGAATATTCCTTGATATAATCTAGTGTCGAATCGTGTTTTTGACTGTCGCTAGTGAATTTATAAGTGATCGTTCGCGAAGTGGTAAACACTTAACAGTGGTATTTACAAAATATATAACTTTGTTTTAAATTTTATCCTTGAATACGTATGTTAACAACATCGCATACGTATAAAGTTTTTCCGAACAAATATTTAAATATACATTGCGATTGTAATAATAGGCTCTTAGTTGCATGTCATCATGATCATGATTTATTTGCCCTAGAGTAAATTCAAAAACTTTTTCAGAATATTATTCCCACAGGTAGACATAATGACACTTTGAAGCGATAATTGTTTGTTGTGTGTAGTTCATACGTGTCTACCTACATTAGTTTGTTTGTTTGCAGTTTGCGCTCGATTGATTTGGAATTCCCACAGTCATTGCGCAAAGCATGCTTAACATCTCATAACATGAAGTTCATCTCATGCCAAGTTATGTCAGTGTTCACATAACGCCGGCATGTCTGCATCTATTATCGATTCATATTACTCAGTGCTCCTCTCTACGTTTATTTTATCAATGGGATCATTGGCTAACCACAATAATGATCCCGCTGATTTCGTTTTACTTGTGTTGTGATGCTTTAATCTAGAGATTACCTACTATTCTTGGACAGCCACTTCTCGGGCAGCTTCCAATGTCAATGTACATCATTGACTCTCTTTACTGGCTTATAGGCAAATCTGACACCGTGCGCCTTTTTGTTCATAAGTTTAAAGTTGCATTTAGATTTTCAAATTAAAATGGTTACTAATTCATTTTGTAGGTATTTATATAGAGAGGTTTATCATAATTGTTCAGAACTTCAGAAGTGTCTCTCAAAATACGGGCTACATGTGCATGTGCATTTAGATCCCATTGTGGTATAGTAGCCTCCCCTCGCGCAAGAGGTGTTTACGCATCTGGAAAGTTTTTACAGCAGGGGTTAGTAGATACAATTGCAATAATAACGACGCATTATGTTATGTGATTTCTAGAGCACAGATAAGATCAAAGGTATTTCTTGGACCACGGGTAAAGCTTTGGCAAAAGTCGATCAGTTTTAGTAGAAATAACATAATTGAGTAGGTGAGACCATTCTAGTCAGAGATTACATAGATTTATTAGGTCAGTGCAATCTCTTGCAATATTTAATCTCTGAAGTTTACTGCTATACTATCAAATGTTTTCAAAATCGCAGACTTTAAAATAAAAAGTTCACAAATGTTTGCCAATGACAATGTTGTCAATGTATTAGTCATTTATTGTCAGCTATTGTCGACTAAGTTTTCATTAAATGTGTTTGTTTTGATCTTATAATAATTCCAATCTTCAACTTATCCACAATCCAGTCATTGTTGTTAGGCGTAAAAAATTTTAGCAGATTCTTTGTTTTTCGGTTATATCTCTATATTTTAAATTCAACCAGAAAAGAACAGATTCATGTGCTAATTTTAGATCTAGTTGATTTTGAAGATAGTGAAGTAATTATCAGACAATAGTTTTACTATTGTGTGTGCCTTCAAGAGGGCTGGTTAGAAACGAAAGACATGCAATTTTCTTCGAGAAATTCGTTCGATGCGATCTTTTTGAACAAAGATCACAGCGAACGACTCCTTTCTATATAGTTCGAATAATCAAACTTAATTTCCTTTTTTTTTGTTTAAAAGCTACATGTAGGTACTAATACTAATTGATTCAATGTTCTACATACAAATATATTTAATGAAATAGGTACGGACTAGTGTTTCAATTCCGGTATTTTGAGGAAATCGCTATGAATTGAGAGATTAAGGCGTCAATTAATATAGTAATCATCATAATTATTACTTTTTTTTAAACTACCGAGTAGGTAATTCCTAATATCCCTAGTGAGTGACGCGTAATTAGAAACTAGTCTATTAACTAATTAACGTGTATGTAATGTGTTTGTCGTTGTTACGAAATTCGGGGCAGTTCCGTTGATTTTTCCTCTTCCAATATTATGGTGTCCGACAGGATCTAGAATGTTTCTTATCTTATTCACCATCTTTTATGTAACTTATGGTTTGCAATAAATATTGAAGCTTTGATAGAAATATTTCTGTTTTTTTTATTGTTCTGAAAACAATTAAAATTATATCTATTTATAAATCTACATCTGGAATGAATCTTAATTTTTAAAATATGTTTGTTAAATAATCTCTTTTTGTGTCACTACTTTCGGTTACGAAATTTGCTATTCTTGTAACCTTGTGTATTGTGCGCTCGCAAATTTTCATAACCGTTTACAATATTTAATCAAACGTTATAAAGTGTACAGTGTACACACAGAATATTAGCACACTCAAGCATTATTTATCTCCAAACTATAAACATAGAAAAATAAACTCTTATCTTTATCTCTTTAAAGCTTATTGTACATAGTTGCAGTTTGATTAGTAGTTTTGACATTATTCATTTAGGTACCTATATCACGTTTTAGTCTAATGACGAAAGCTTCAGTTTTTAAATCAAATCTTATGTTTAGTTTGTATTAATTTTACACCGTGTATAAAAGTATTTAGTCATGATTACGTATTATGTTATATGACATTCAACATTATTTTAATATATTATAAATTGTAGATGTGACCAACTGCGAACACTGAAAAATATGAAGAAATGCAAAAGTTGTGTATTCCTTACTTATCGCTCATCTATTTCTTTTTATAGACCGAGATAAAGAAGCCATAATCAATAGCCCATGAATGAACATTATATGCGTGTTGGCGGAAATTGTTTGCACATCAGCGCTCAATAGCTTATGATTATGCAATATGCAAGGGTTTAGTTTAAATCCAAAAAACGATTTTCAACTTTCGTTCTAGGTACAATCAATTACGCAACGCTCGTTTTATAAAAATGATTAAGATGGTTAGGTATCATCTCGCTTTTATTTTAAATCACAAAACACAACCGATCTCTGTTAAAAAAGAGCTTATAAAAATAGAATGTGAAACCATATATATATATATAATATAATATATAATATAATATAATATATAATATAATATAATATTTATACACTCACACCTATTATCTAGCCCAAAGTAAGCATCATTAAGAGCTTGTGTTATGGATACTAGATAACGGAGAAATAATGATAATAATATGTATATAATTATAAGAAATATATTAAATAAACATATAAACATCCATGACTCGTAAACAAATGTTCGTACTCATCAAACAAACATTTGTTCCTACCGGGATTCGAACCCGGGACCTCTTGACCGAGTAGCCTGGGGTACAGACCACTCGGCCAGGCGGTCGTCAATATAGCACCATTACGACGATCCATATATTCTAAAATCCTTAAACCAAGTTTAAATCGCAAACAAACTGCAACTTCAAACTGCAAATCCTCGCCCGAGTCAATATAACTGTAAACTGAACATAGGAAGGCGAACATACCACTACCAGTATTCAGGTCAAACTAGCACCTTGATGGCCTTCGACACACCATGTAAGGTTTGATGACGAATTTATTTTTTGCATTAGGCCAAAAAACTGCGCGGAATTTGTTGAAAGGTTATTTGGTAAGCTGAACTACGAATGAATTAAAAGTTAAGTATTGTTTACCTTTGAAATCTGATTTGTTCATTATTAAATAGTTTGGTAGAAGTTCAAATGAAACAAACCTATTGGCAAATTAAATTTTCGTTACATGGAAAATATATCGATGCTATCCATGTAAGTAACATAGATTAAATTTTTTGATAAAAACCTTTGAAAATCGGAGTAAAATCCAAATTCTTCCGGGTGTTACAGAATTCCGATAGAAAATTTGGAATTATGGGGTTGCGGGGGGGTCCATATTGTAGTATGTAACTGTAGTGATTTGTACGATACGCGATAGTAGGTACGCACTTTTTAGGGTTGTCACGAGGAGGTGTGACAGTGTTTTTATGAGTTTAATCGGAAACTAAAAGTAGTCTGAAAAGTGTCAAAACTTTCAGAGGTAATTCTTGACAAGGAACACAACCATCCCCATACATTTTATTTCGGACTTTATGTAAATACACTGTATAGTTTGACTTGACATAATATCTCCATATGCCGGTTACTTTAATTCAATGCTAGATTTTCTGCATTCTTTCTTTACACAGTATGTGTTTTCATAATATCTTTTCTTTCTCAAAATTCTATTAATTTGTTTCGTTTTTCGGATCTAAATGACTTACTATCTGCAGGTTCATTATCATTATCACGTAACGTTAGGTGGGCTGCCCTTGGTTCTATTCTTAGTAGTAGTAAATCTACACGTCGAATGTAACATTATTCTTGTTGACATACGTGGCCTTCACCATACATTCAAGGTAGGGAAATAACAGTTTTGCTACCACTTTTATAGGGATTCATTAAGTTGTGACTAGTTAAATAAAATTGGAATATTGTGGCAACTTAACAACTTAAATGTATGTTATGTTTCAAGTGGGAAAACTGTAACTTATTTTATCTATGTAGGTACGTCTTCTGCCAACACATTGAAACCAGGATTGATGATTTTTAATATTTTTGTTTAATATGATTTAGTATATTATGCATATTCATGACAGCTTCTTTATTCAAGTTCATTATCACGTAACGTTTGGCTTCCTGCCCTTTAACCTATTATTGGCGGTCTTGCAGCCAACCCTCCTACGTCATGTCTAGCCATACGCCTTTCGTCGTTCATAATGACGCTGCATATTAATTGTGGTAATTTAAATTGTATATTGCGAATATTTGAATATGAAACGTTCAAGAATCTACATGCCTGTTTGATTTAAACGATCATTATGCAATCCAGGTATGCTTATACTGGATAGTTAAATTGTTTTTAGTTTTTGAACTATTACGTAATTAGTCTAAAAATTCGCATACCCTAACTTTAACCTACAATCAACCTCATTTCGAGTAAATACAAGTATAATAATGTGTATACATTATATTTAGGAAATTTTATGACGATTCCAAATATATAACTATCTAAATAGGTCTAGAAGACAATATTCGAGATATAATCGTTTTAGCCGAGCGCGAGCAACCTCCGCGCAAGCCCGCGGACAGGCTTGACCGATGTGCCGAATTCGCCCAGGGACCGTTGGACCGCCTAAGGGTTATAGAAAAATATTTTAATATTGGTATGACAGAAATCAACAGTGAGTCTAGGTTTTCTCTCTCTAAAACAAAACAACATTTTCCATGGTGTTATTAAATAGAAGAATGTCATACGTTGATTCTCATCCCATAAATTATAGACGCATGCGTCATCTAGGTCAATGTTTCATTCACGCACGCTTTGCCGAGGCGCTCTAAAGTAGAGCGCCATATCGATTTAACTCGCTTTACGAATCTGCTAGCCCACATGTACTACATCTCGTTTCTGGATCCTCAACTAAACGGTTTAGTATTCTACGAATTGTGATGTCTTGTTACGTCTTACAGTTTCTAGATTAGTTGAACAACTTCGCCTAGATATGTCGCTTGATGACTGACATACTGTTTTTCTTTGAAAGTTGTATCTTCAAATATTGTCTTTTCGTAGCTTAGCATAATTCTCTGAATAATTCTTATTTGTGTAAGTTGTGTTTGTTTTGAAAGACATAGATTAAGGATAGTTTAGTAGCTATCAGTGTCGTATTAATCAATTACTGCATTGTACAAAGCAGCCGACATATCTCTGCTCGGCACCGGTTGCACCACCGACGACGGCGTCGGCTAAACAATGGCCAGTAAATACTACATTATTGCACACTGTCACTGAAACCGCGGGTTCGTTAAATTTCGCCCACGGTCCCACCATATTTGCCTGCCGGTAGGCGTTATGTGGGTTTCTGGACAATTCTAATCTGAGCCTGTTCTGCTGTCATGATCGTGGTTCTGTCCTTATTATCCCTATTACTCTAATATTAGTGTGATCGAGAGAGAAACTTGCCAGCTCTTATTTGGAGGCCAGACTGGCGCAAGCGTTGGTGCAATGCAAGAATGCAACCACAAAATTCGACTGCGTTGCGTGGCATTAACCTAATCCACCACTTCAAAGATTTTCTTGGTTGTTTTTTAGTTTAAAACATTGAGTATTTTCGATCAAACTTTTTTTAGCAACACTAAATTATTGTCTGTCTTTACTCTCTTTACTCATATTAATGTATTCAAATCCATTGTGGAAATAACTGTGAAGTAGTAGCTCGCGAAATAAGGTTAATGATTGTAAAAAGAATCACGTAGATTATATATTTTCGCGACATTCCAAGCGTCAAGTCGCAAAATGCACGAGTGCACTAACTAATAGTACCTACACGGTCACGTGGCGGAATCAACCGGTGATGTTAGGGTTGACAGTAACCCCATAGGTAATCTGAGCATATACCGAGATTGTGTTAAAATCTCAAAATTATACAAATCTACCATACCTAATTTATCATAACTATTTACGATTAAGATACGCAATCAAAAATTTCTCGATATTTCTATTTTACCTATACCTTGACAATATACGTTATATTTACACAGCTGGCTGACGTAGAATCGCAGTTTTAATACTGTGCTAGTTAGTGCCTAATATAATAAGTTATAAATTCTAACTTACTGTAAACTATTATTAAGTACACAAAACGGAAGGCAACTTGTTTGATTACATAAATTATGACCTTCATGGTAAATTATAAGATAAGTTTGTGTTGGCAGCAGTCACACTTGCCTCCCATCAGTGCCACTTAATCTTTATGGGGATAACTCGCGAATATTTAGTATTTTTTAGTAAGGATGTATTTATATTTGTTTTTTTTTTCAAACATGTTAGAGTTGACGAATTAGTTAAGTATATATTATATAAGTATAAAGCCCAAACCATGAATGGAAACAAATTACTCTACATAAAGAAGTCCACACATAGAAGGCCAATGGCCAAGGTTTAACGCAATAATGAGTCCGGCTTAAAATCTTTAACCGGCGGCGTCTCCTCTGCAATAGAAAACGTATTGTGTCTGGTTCGTAGGTACTTCACAAATTGAACATAAAAAATTTGGAAGTTAATAAGCGAGCACCGCAGCGGTCGATTCCCTCAATAATCTTCGAAAATGGCCAAAATTACTGACTGACTATATTTAAGAAAACCGTAGTAAGAAAATACACACGGATTACTTTTTAGGTCAAAATAAAGGGCATTAATCTGTATGCAGATAGATGATAAATATACGGCAGTAGACAACCTTGTGGAAAGGCCGTCCCAGTATCCATAACTCGCCCGCCTCCGCGGCCATTGATCCATCTGGCATGGGGAAAGCAACTCCGTCCCTTGTAAAGGAGTTTATTATAAATTGCATCGCCATTATTCGCACACAGTATGACAGACTGGTCTGTTCTGTCTGCCAATGGCCCTTAGAAAGTTGATTTTTCAATGTTACCCGTTTAGGATGACAAGGAATCGCTTAGTTTCTATCACCAATTTACTCTTGTGACAGATTTGATATCGCTGCAAGTATCATATCATTCCGTTCGACTACCAATTTCTCTGCTTGATATGCCGCAATCAATATTGTAGTCATTCAAACGTTTTCTTGTTGCGCGGAATCAGTCTCTCTAATGTGTAAAGCAGGGAGTGTCTCTTTACTTTCAAATCCAAGCCTAGCTGCACCTGTATTAGGTAACATACGAGAAGTTTTTATAATGTTTTCAGCTATGTCAGGAGAAGTTATTACATACGGTAAATAGCACAAACTATTAAGTGTGGCGAATGGCGAACGAAAACGGAACGCGTCAGCTTAGAACAGTTTAGTATTTTCAAACTTAGCGTGTCTACCTGCCAGGTCGGGCTTACGTGAGCGGGGGCAATTAACGTTAAAGTCTTATATGAGTACTGAAAAGTTTAGATTGTAAACGAAGTACTTAATAATACCCTCTGTATAATCGATACTGCAAAAACTGCTACATCTATGAATTATAATATAATTTCCGGATTAGATGGTCATTTTAAAATAAGCGGGAACATAATTCATTAGCATATTTAATTTCTTATATACGATACGATTATACGCATTTATTGATATACTTTTAATAATGTTGCTAAAATGATAGTATCTGATAGTTTATCTCTTTTGTATTATTTGATGAAGAAAACGACAGGAAATTTGCTTATTATTTTAATGAAAAGCAATAACCATTGCATATTGATTGAGTGAGATATTTTTTTATCACGTTTTATTTTCAATGATATGTTCTCAATAGGGGTTTTATATTATCGTTTGATTTACTTACCTATAGATTTTAATAACACGTCGTTTTAAAAACAATAATTTGCATTCTCAAACAGTGCGTGTTGAGCGTCACGTAATTCACGTAGGTATACCTTTCTCTACAAACAACTTTCAAGTTCATTGGCATTTAGGTATTTCGTGAATGCGAAATCGCATCTTTTGAATTACTTCAATTGACAGATGAATACATATGGCATTATGCCGAGGATGTTATAAAGTGCATGATTATTTAAAGACGTAAAAGTGAAACTACGTAGCATATTCAAACTTCTTTGTAAATTAACAAGAATTTGCGAAAGTAAATGAAATATAAACTGTAGTATACAAAATATCGTATTCCACATTCTTCAAGAAAAGTTAGTAAGCTTATCTTTAATTCCTTCAAATATTAATAGGCTTATTATTATATAGTATAAAGTATTAGATAATATCTTAACATAATAGGTATGTTTATCATTAATATCATATCAGTGAAATTCCGACAAAAAATTATATATTTGCAGAAGTTTATCGTACAAATAGGTACTTTTCGGGAATTTTCTACAAATATTTGTGCCACATATTTTCATTGTATTTGATAAAATTGCAAGATAAGGTGTAGGTCGCTCGACCCGTGGTTACGTAGTGTCATGGACCAATCATCCTTGCCAGTGTAATCTACAATGCGTTTCGTTTTCTATAAACCATGACACGATCCCATCGCGTCACTTAGTCCGATCCACGTTCTCAGTTACTATGTTAGCATAAACTTGGGTAAGAGATTCGAGGATTGTTAAGTCGTGTCTTTCATTCAAATCTGAGGCGCCTGATTCCTAGGTTGAGCATGATGGCTAGAGTATGTTAAAGAGGCGTGTGCTGTTAGCGCTTTTCTCCTAAGCAACCAAATAAGTTAGCTTTGTCGTCGACGGCATCGATTTCCAAACGACACAGTTCAGCACAGCCTTCATTTATTGTCACTCCGTCACCGTGACACTGAACAGGTCGTCTGTCTATCTAGGCCGTCTTTCTTTGCCCTACCCGGTACGTGTTCGCCATTCCAGAACTTTAAAGCCCATCGACTGCCCGTCCCTCGTGCTATCCGCCCTTGCCACTGCCATCGTTTAACTTGCTAATCCTATCTATCAGCCGTGTCAGAAAAACTCGCTTAGTGTCAAACTCACAGACTTTTTCTTTTCTTTTCCGGACACAGACCTAACTTGTTAAATTAGGTTTGGAATTTTATATTATAGTTGGGTCTTTAAACATTTTTTATGGAATGTAAGTATCATGTAAATTGTTTGAAGAGATTAGTGTTCTTGTTCTTAAAAATATTCCAGAAAATATTATCCGTACGTATTGCTTTGAGGTCAATTGATTGGTGAAGCATGTCAGAATAATTTCTTTATATCATCATCATAGTATTCTGAGCGGATCTGGTATAACAAACACCGGAGATTGTTATTGTACCTAGGTACTATTGTTGAATAATGTTGCTGTTTATTGCTGAGTGCAGTCTATAGGCGACAAAGCAAAATAAGTCGTATTTTAAGCTGTTTATGGACATTGTGTAATGTTCCTGCTGTTGTATTCTATCATTTAATATTAAATGTATGATTTCTCATAGTTCCTCAAAGGTGCATTTAATCTGTGGAATCAGTAGTGCTTTGCTGATCAGTGAAAGGTTAGGATACTTAGAATAGGATCCTTTGCAACTATATCGTTCAAAACCTGAAGATTCTACAATGATGGAATCACCCCTAAAGGTACAGTTCGCATTCGTACCACCTTGACTATCGTCTCCTTCTTTTATGTCTAATATTTATCAGCAATTTGAAATACACCTTTAAAGTCATTGTTGGCGAACTGCATTGCTGAGTTTCTTCGGAACTGGCAGCTTTTATATTCTAGTGAAATATGAAATACTGTACAAAGTATTATCTCAATATCAATCAATGTAACATAAGTGCTGACTAAAAGTGACTCGTTACACATAACGTATTTTCATTAAAATAGCTAGGTCCTCTACAGTCGCGGTGGTGCAAATCCAAATTGTACCTTTTAAAGAGCCTTAATGCGAAATAGATGAAAGGTATTTATCTTTGACGGTATAGGAATTCTTTTGCCTGAATAGAATTCAATTACTAACTTCTAGTAGGTCCTCTCTTCACACGACGGACGTTGCTTAATAGAAACAATTGATTTACGTGACGCCAGTATATTGAATCAACAGGCAACAGGCCTATTTTGTAACTCCAGCGTCAATTGCAATAGTATTCGATGTATTGTTCATTGCTGTATGACAAAAGTCACTGTGATCAACACACATTTATTCTCTTTGCTACGAACTCGATTTTGAATGACAGAGGGGCACAACCACGGAATAGATTAACTGTTCCGTGGATAGAACCACCTATCAATCCTTTAGTTCGAAGCGAAACTCAGTGCCAGAAATCTTCATTTTGCAACGGGAGGTACGGCGAGAGTTGTTCTCTGGACATTCGTAAGTCGAGGTAGCCAGACCTGTGCTCGTGGATTGTGTCCTATTTTGACGCGCTTGTTTGCGCTATTATACTCCACCAGCAAGTTCCGTCTTCATAGAAGACTGCCCATGTACACCCGAAAATAAATAGGGCTTTCGCCACCGTCGCGTCGCTCGAAGATAGACCTAGTATACCTCACACCGTTGGGTTCTTCCTATTGAGAACCTAGGTGCGACATTGGCTGTAAACCTAGATGTCGCGAATATCAATCACTAACATACGGGCTGGCTGAGGGTCGCGGTCGTGTAAATGGGTCGCTAGCTTCTTATCTAGCAAATGCATCAAAGGCGTTACAGAGTTGTTTTGTTTTAATAAACCAAAAATTAATAATGGTAAATATTCTATTATTGTACTTTTTAGGATAACCTCTGGTAAGTTGGCCACTTACTGATAAAATGGTTGTAAACATTTTCGCTGTTCCTTTGTTCCTTTTTTCAACATTTAACGTTCCACTAACCATCCCCAACGCTTAGGTGACTCTTAATGACATTTGTCTCTATCTATCTAATTTAGATAGACTGAGATAAAAATCACTAAGAAACTCTTAACGCTAAGCAAATGATAGGGAAAACGAGCATAATAGGCTTTTACAATCGCAATGCAGGCTTGTTAATAGGTAAATAAGTTTATATTGACAACTAGCTCTTCAGTAAACATTAGGAGCAATGTCTAATTCCAAGTCCCAAGTAAGATAGTCGGGTATCAATATTTGTTTTTCAGGTTTTATATGACTCAACGTAACATTATTTTAAATGACTTTTTATCTTAGTAAATAGCAAAATAGGAACATAACGAAACATCCGAATACCGATATCCAATACCGTGGAAAGTGCGAAAGAATTGTAAAACTACGTATGCTCACTATTTCTATAAATATTTCAATACATTTATTTCTTAATGGATCTCTTAAATTTAGTTTGGATCTTTGGATGGAAAGATATGATGACGCTTGTCGCTGACACGTGCGTATCTTAGAATCGTCTCCAAGTGAATACGTAGCTTTAGGCTGACAGTCCATTGAGGCGGGTGGAGCGGAGCTTTTCTAAGTAAAGTAGATATAATCACCCCTATGGAAGTTACAACATTATTTAATGTCACTCTCGAGCACTCTATTTAATGTTACTCTCTTTTTTTTCTTTACTAGCTGGCAGGTCCGTATGTAGGTACCACCGGTATTTCATCTTAGGCCTCAGGATGATAACGTACCGGCAATTTTAACCGAAATCGATTTCGGTTGTAAGTGCTCATAAAGACCTTGAACTTATCAATCACCCTAAAATTCACTACAAGACGATCCTCCTGTGCGTCAGATTGAGCTAACTTTTAAGACGCCAAGTAGTTTACGTCGAGTGAGTCTAGTTCAGTTAACTATAGGCCTAGCCATTTAATTGGATGCCGCCGTTTAATCAACGGCTCAAGCAGAATGGCTTATTTAACCAGATGGCTGGGACATTAACATAATGACTTCTCTTGATTTTGATAGAGTAGGCAGCTCATAAGTAGTACCTAAGGTGCTACGAGCGTCTATATCTAATAAGCTACGGTAAACGATTACTAATTATCAAGCGGGTCATATGCCTGCACACTTGTATAGAAAAAACCTTCCGCTCGAATCCGCTCAATGGAGTGTCAGCTTTATTATATTTGTTTTGTTTTGGCCACTTACTTCTTAAATTACAAATAGTGCGGAAAGATACATGATACCTGTCTGTTTTTAAATGGCTACTTGGGACTTGGCTGATCTAGCAGTTTGACCTTGTTATTGTTTCGCAGGTACTTTTTAACAACAAACGCATTCCAACATACGTATCGTAGTTATGTATATCGCGAGCTTCCCGCGCAAGTGAAGTGTCTTCTGATATTACGCGCGTAAAAAGACGCGCGTGCCAAATTCGCAGTGCGTACAAAAACCAGTGTAGACTCCACGTATTGACTTTTGAAAATTAGAACACAACTGACAGTAGCGCTGATTAAGCCAAGTTTTGTTTGTTCGAACTTCGGATGAAACGGTGAGAAGGCGCACTTAGTGTCGTGCGCCCGTCGCTGGCGTGTCGTGATAGGTGTCGCGGGACGTCGCCAATGCGGCGGCGGCGTGTGCAGGATGTCGCCGCCGCGGGCGTTGCTGGCGGCGCTGCTCATCTGCCAACTGCTGTCGTACGGTGGCCACCAAGGACTCACCAAGATATTCTACACGTAAGAAAAATTCAAGTGGACATTTTCAAAGTCAAGCTAGCTATATGAATTTTGTGAACATCGAAACATAATTTAGGAGATTAATTAACTAAGGTGAAGCATATCTTCCAATGAAAAAGGTAGATGGGCCAATAATTCCAAATAGGTATTATTATTCATTAACTGCCTTATTGTGTTGTGTGTGATCCATTCACTTTTGTGGATAAGGCTGAAATGCAGGGCACTCCTAAGGCGAAGTAGGTATATTCTTATGTTCTACTGTCGCATCGCGTGATACACTAGTCTAGTCTATTTATTTACTAGAAAAAAACCACTGACGGCCGCGCCGCTAGCAAGAAGCGGTCGTATGCGGAGATCACCCAGCGCCTATTATAATATAGCCCACTATTTATTCATAGAAATGGTTTGCACCTTCCAAAAACATCTTATTCATTTGATAATTTCATGACATTTCTATAAAATAATGCAGCCAATGTTATATTATTTCATATAGAAATTATTGAATGAGTAAGATAGTTTTGAAAGTTGCAAACCATGTCTTTGAACTAATATAGGCCATGTTTTAATTTATTGTCGTCACCATCCTGAATATTAACCATATACCCGCTAAAACTCCTGGATATCTATCTCCAAGAACTTTCGCGAAGTTCTATCAGACACAAAAGATCCCAATGGGTCGATGCACTGTGAATTGGCCCCACGATAAGATTAGGGTTTCTTGTTGACTACGGAACCCAAAAATGTAACAGCTTCTGTTTTTAATGGGCTCAAAACCACGTTTTATATTAAGGCGGAATGTTACAAGCATAAGCTATGGTATGCTTGTTTTTCCGAACACTTGTTTGATTTTAAATAATAAGCACAACTTGGTTGATTAATCTTTCGTTCATGGCTCTTATTAAGAAAGCGATAAGGGTTATGAGCCGACGTAAGTGATTAATTACCTGTGTAGACATGAAAGAGACGATTAAAGTGAAATTGACACTTACAAAATTATATATTACCAATAATACATATGTCATATTAAATTGAATATTTACAAGCTCTAAAAATACTATAAGCTTTGTCAAAAAAGTTATTCTTCCTTTCTAGTCATTTGATTCACTGATTGTTTCAATTGCTTGAATTACAATAATAGATCGATACATATCTTTATCTCGTCCATAATTGGTAATGTTTAAAATTATGAACTATACATTTCCTGTAAACGTTGACGTTACCAGACTTGTAGACTCATAAAACGTCAAAATTTAATAGCAAAGAATTTATTGCCAATTTGAGATTTTATTAACAATGACATTCTACCATGCTAGTTCGTGATAACATTATTTATAGTGGTATTTTATTGTTGCAGATTACCTGACACTGGACAGCCTCCTATGCTCATTACCCTAGCAGAGACTGCCAAATTGGAGTTGAAGAATCCCAACGAACTTCTATTCGTCAACGATTCAGACAAACATAATGATACAAAACCGTTTACTATCGTAGATGGTGAAGGTTCAACGAAACAAGCTGAAGAAAAAGCGGTCAAAGATAATGTCGAAAAAGAAACCACAGAACCGCGGCTTGTCGTCAAAGCAAAGCCTATGCATGAAACTAGGCAAACCAATGATGCATTTCAACCCACTACCACTCCAGTAGTAGAGAAAGCTACCGAATCTCAAGCCGAAGAAAAAAAAGAAAATGAGGCAAAAAACATTCCAGTTCAAGCAGCGACCCCACAGGAGGACATACCCTCTTTCTCGGAGTGGGCACAAAAGCAATTAGCTGAAGCAGAAAAGAAAGACACTGTTCTTAACCACTCCAGCCAACCTAGTCATAGTAATACAAACTTTAGTAGTAAAAACACTAAATTACGATCCAAAAATTATGCCTCATTGGCATGTGGCGCTAAAATTGTCGCAGTCAATCCTGAAGCCGGGTCGGCCAGTTCAATACTGTCTCAAAATAGAGACGAGTATATGCTCAATACATGCAATAGTCGCATTTGGTTTGTGGTAGAGCTCTGCGAGGCTGTACAAGCTCAAAAAATAGAAATTGCCAACTTCGAGTTGTTTTCCTCGATACCCAAAGATATCGCTGTGTATTTCAGCGATCGGTTTCCCACACGGGAATGGGCCAGCGTTGGTCAGTTTACAGCCAAAGAAATGAGAGATATACAAAGTTTTGATTTATTTCCGCATTTGTTCGGAAAATTTATAAAAGTGGAAATGCTTTCCCACCATGGCTCCGAACACTACTGCCCTATATCGTTGTTCAAAGTTTATGGTACTTCGGAATTCGAAGTTTTAGAAAAAGAGAACTCTCACTCGCCCCACCATGATGATGAAGATGATGAAATAATAGATGTTCCAGTTCCAGCAGCTGAAACTGAACCATCCAAAAATCTTTTTGGATCGGCAAGAGATGCCGTCATGTCTATTATGAAGAAAGCTGCACAAGCCTTAGTCAAAACCGAAGTTCCTAAGAATGTGTCATGTCAACACAATGAAACATCTTTAAACAATACGTACAAACGGTGTTGTTCTCCCAGCCATATAATAGTGTGTGATAATTGCAGTCAAACGCTTTATAATGAAGTGTATGAATTGATTAGTTGTAGTTCTGATAAATTAGTCAGCTTAGTACGTCAGGTTTTTATGCGAGAGACATTAAAATGCACAGGTATTTGTCGACCGTTTGGCTTAGACTTTAAAAGTACAAAGACAATTGAATTCGGTCGAGGGCGAGTTGCGTATATGAATGCTTTATTCCCGCAGAAGTATTTAGCTGCATTGTGTAATATTCTAGCTATCAAAGAAAAGAAAGTAGTTTTAAACACGAGTTTCGAAACCGAATCAAATGTTACCACAAACATAACGGCTGGTGAGTCACCGCAAAAACCCAAGAGTGAAACAATTATTGAGAAAGAAATCAAATTAGTTCCGGAAAAGAAAAACATTTCAACAGATGATAACAAAAATGTGACATTGCAGTCTGATAATAAGGCAGCAGCGACAGACCAAATTGTTATATCAAATCAAGATACTAATAATAGTATACAAGAACCTCCTAAAGAAAAACAGGCAAACACAGATATCAAAAAAGAGGAAACACTTCAAGTCACCGATGAGAAAACCAAACCTCAAACTCCAGATGTTCCAAATACTGACCAGAAACAACCTGAACCAATTAAGACGGAGCCGGAAAAGTCAACTGAAACAAAGCCTGTAATTGAAAATAAAGAACCTCCGAAAACAGATAACAAGAATATTAAAACAGAAACGGTAGTTGAAAAACCTAAAGAACCTGTTGGAAATGGAGTCGATGAAATGAACGATCAGATAATTATAGACAAGCTATTATCTGACCTAGACCAAATGGCCATTGATCCCACGCCTACAGGGGCACCTGCTGCGCAGAACCAGAATCAAGCGCAGGCGTCTTTGCAGAAAGAGTCAGTATTTCTGCGGCTGTCTAACAGGGTGAAGGTAAGATAAGTAAACTTTACTTGCAATTTATTTGAAATTATACAGGGTGGTGCCGTCAATACGACAATAAATAAAACATGGGCTGTATGAGTGCATAGAAATGGTTTCTCGCTTTCATAATTTCATGACGTTTCCGTGAAATATTGCAGCTAATGTTATATTATTTCAATAAAATTATCAAATGAATAAGATGTTTTTGAAAGTGAAAAACCATTTCTATGAAGTAATATAGCCATGTTTCAATTTACTGTCGTATTGACGGGATACCTAGTTCTATCGTGAATGCAGATTATGATATACCATCATATAAAATAATGATTATTAGTGAAAGCCAGTTAACAACTACACTCATTAAATGATCCAATTCTAGAATAAAATCTTGTTATCAAGGTAATTTTGCGATTTAATACACAACAAAATTACCGTGAAAGTTACTTCACTATGTTAATTGAACACAAACTACTGATGAGTTGTGATAAAGTTATTAGGTACATAAAAATACAATAAATTTTTTTTATTGCTTGTTTATTTTCTTGATGGAGAAAATAACAATGTGCACATTGATGATGCAACATAATTATCTACATAATTCTCTTTCTTTTTATTTCAGACACTAGAACGAAACATGTCTCTGTCGGGGCAATACCTCGAAGAGCTGAGCAGGCGGTATAAGAAACAAGTAGAAGAAATGCAAAAGACATTTGAGAAGACTGTTCTACAAATGACAGAAGAAAGACAGAAAAGCGAAGAGAGGGAACAGAAGTACATAGAACAAATGTCAAGTGTCCACGAACAACTCGCACAAATGGGCGCGGCATTAAAAATACTAATGGATGAAAGGGACAGCTGGTTTGGCAATATGTCCTTCTTTAAATTCGTTGTATTTCAACTGTTATTAGTTAGTGCAGCGTTTTATTATATTACTAAGACGCGTAGAAGTGACCCTGTAATAACTCCAGTGACAAAGAGGTCTAAGAAAAAACAAGAAAAGTTTAGAAGAAAATCAGTAGAAGGAGTCAGTGGACATGAAACACCGTCAGCTAAAAAGAGACGGCCCAGTGAAGAAGCTTTACAAATAGCCCGACAGTCAGCCGAAGAGATGAGCAGAGACGAAGACGAGGGTGAATGGCATCTGGCAAAGAAAAACAGAAGAAGAAAGACCTCAATCATTCATAGAAACGCAGAGATCGACTCGAAAGTGAATTGGAGTCGACAAGACAGTATCGGAAAACTGCAAGAGAATCCGATACCATTAGACGAGGAGGAATTTTTCGCTCCTGTATCAGAACCAAAGGAATTCATCGACGTCGCGGTCACTCCACCTAAAAAAGAGTGTCCTAAAACGAACGGATCTTTTTTCAACAATTTAAAAACTAAGACAATGAAAACTAGACGGTTGTCGTCTCCGGCTTTTTTACGGACTCTAAGCAGACAAAGCACAAGAAGTACACCAAGCCCAGTGGTGAAAACATTGGAGCCTATATTTAATGGGAAAGTGAGTAAGAAAGCCGCGTCGGAGTCGCCTACCGGCAGTCTGTGGTCTGAATCCACGGAGATATCCCAGAACGGGCCACGGGACAACGAAAGTGCCGGTAGCAAAAAGAAGAAGAGTCTTAAGAATATACTGCGAAAAGTGTTTTGAAGACTTTATATTTTTACTGTGTGTGTATCAAATATCAATCAATCGCTTGTGTTAAGCGGACAGCTATTGTAATTTATTTAATTGCGAATATTACTGTAATGTTTTTTTTATTTAAATTATTGTATAGATTATTCTTAGACCTCGATAGGTGCCAATTGTGATAAATTTAGGAAGCCTAATTGTTAGCATGTTACAATTTTACTTTTGTGCGGTGATGTTTGCTTGTGTTTAGAATGCATGGGAGTGTGTATGTTGTGGTCTGAGAGTAAAGGACGAGCGAGCACTAGTCGCGATCAGGCGTTTGCTAAACAAAGAATGGCATTAAATGCATTAAACTTAGTCGCGTTGTTTTATTTGTTTAGTTGTAACGCAATATGAACACTTGCAGTTGCAGCACAGTTTATTTATTAATTCTATGCATTCTATAATAATGACTGCTTTTGCTAACTGTAGATTTGTTAAATTATTGTGAGTGGTGCGAATAAAAAATATCATATTCACTAATTGTGTATGGTGAATGAAAAATATTTTTAACTTTTAGACCTTTCAAGTCGAAAATATTAGAAACGAACAAATTGATCAATCAATCAATCAATGTGTAAAAGACTAATCTAAAAAGTTATCAGTGCCCCTAGTGAAAGTTACAATCGAAACGAAACGAAAACGATCATCGTCTTGGTCGCCTCTCTCACTCTCACAATCATTTATTTAACACCATTTCATTGAGACTATCCCTAAGACTAAATTAAGCATCCCACAGACTTTTTGATGGATCAGTTCAAGGCTAGTATGTCATGGGAATGTCACCGAAGTGACAGTACACCAAACTTCAAATCAATCGGATCTGTATAAGTTAGTAAAACCCTTTTATCATGTAGATAATGAGCTGATAGTCATCAAACGCCTAAACTGATCTTCATAAATTATAGCTATGGACCACCCTAATAACGTGAGCTTTCAAACAAAATAAACCATATCAAAATCAGTCCATTCGTTTAGGATCTACGATGCCACACACAGACAGATAGACATGTCAAACATTTAACACCCCTCTTTTTTCGTCGAGGTTCAAAAAATGGTTTCCAATAATTCACAACAGAGTCGCTGCTGCCGTTTTCATACAATTTGACAGTTATCACGACGAGTTTCGTTTCAATTCGATGAAAACTTACACTATAGGCACAGAGGATAGATATTTCGAAACATCCAATTATAAAGAAATAATTGGTAATATTTTCGTTTGTATAAAAAGCTAAAAATTGCTCTTACTTTACAATATTACTGCTTTCTCGAAAAGTCCTCTGATTACTATTTAAAATAGCCTGACTTACTTAAGTAAGTAAAGTCATAATAGAATTTTTTCCGTTAAAAATATTTTCAAATTGAAAGTTATTTCGTTAGAAAATATCGATTAGAGATCTTGAACCACCAACAAACCACTAGATAAGAATCTACTTCAGTTCTATTCACCAATATTGATCTTTTGTATACTCAAGAATCGACAGTCCTGTACAACAATATTGATCTTACTTACCCACTTAGCGCAAATTTGAAATTTGCTAGAAAATAAATTTAAAATCTCAAAAAAAATCTACTGTTTCATACAAATTGTAATATCTACACGGCCTGTTTGTATGGAACAGTTGATTTTTTTCGCGATTTTAAATTTATTTTCTAACAAGTCGTGTTAAGGATGACCAGCACTGCCATCTGCCTTCGTTTTCGATAGCGTTGCCCTAACACTCTGTATATTATACTTTATGTCACAGAGACTAGTAGGAAAAGTACAAAGAATAAAAACATGCAAAAGGCGGCCTTTTTGCAAAGGTAGCAATCTCTAGTAGCTAACCTCACATTCCTCACAAATAGCAACCAAAGTGGTCTCGTACTGTACGGTTTCAGAGAAACTTTCTCCCCCGTACGCTCAGGTTGTGGAATGAGCTTCCTGCAGAGGTTTTCTCTATCGAGTACAGCATGGGGTTCTTTGAAAAAGGCGTGAAAAGGTTTTTACAGGGTCGGCAACGCGCAAGTGATACCCCTGGTGTTGCAAGCGTACATAGGCTACGGTAACCGCTTACCATCAGGTGGGCCGCATGCTTGAGCGCCACCTTAATGGTGTAAAAAAAAATTAAGGATTAGAAGCAGAAAAAAAAGTTTTTTTAAACAACTTTATTATAATGTTAAAAATGAAATTATCTAAGGATTTTTACAACTAGATGACAAACAAGCTGACGGGCCACGTGGTGGTAAGTGGTAACCGCCGCCTATAGACACCTGCAATAACAAGGGAATAATCACTTGGTATTGCAAGGGGTTGTCATCCTGTATGAAGTATAATAAAGGAGATGTTTCATATCCGGCCAGGCATGTGTACACTATCTAAAAAAAATCATAAAAAGCTCCTGAATCCGCGAAAATTACTAATAATTTGTTTTCATGCATGGTTTGTTTGTACAAAAGTTGAAATTTCCGTTATTCACGATGGCAATATGGCGGGAGACATAGAAGTCAGCTAAACGTCACCAAAGTGACATATGCGCCATGATGAATATTTGGCTGTGTTGCAGTTTTTTGATATAAAAATTGTTGTTTTGTACCACGCAAAATACCAAATTAAAAGAAAATGGTCAATTAAATACTGTTCAGCATATTTTTACCTATTTTTCAGTATAGTGTTCATAGACCTGGCCGGGTCTCCATACATTTTTGAAAGGTCTTGTAAAAAAAAATCTACATTATGCTATAACAGTAATTGATTGCATTAAGTCTTTCAAATCAACACATCTCGCTTTCACTAGGTTTTTGTTTCTTGCTGCACTATTGAGATTCTTCGCGGCTTCTTCTAGAATATCCTTAGTGTATTTCTTATCACTATTTGTCGCGAACACTATTTCATTCACTTCTTCGTAAAGTTTAATTGACACTATGTGACGGAAATGTGCTTTTAAAATTTCTATTATAGATGCCTGCAGCTCTGTGTCGCGGCAGACGAGGTTCAAGACGAAGTGACCTGAAAAACCAATTTTAAAATTAAAATGGTCAACTTATATTTTCCTGCTTTGTCCACCTGTATTGTTTTATACAACTAGATGATAAACAAGCTGACGGCCCACCTGGTGGTAAGTGGTTACCGTCGCCTATAGACACCTGCTTTAACAAGGAACACATCACTTGATGTTGCAGGTTCGTTGTCATCCTGAGGCCTAAGATGAAATGCCGTCAATGCCCAGTAATTACGCTTGCTACCTTTCCCTTCAATCTGAAACACAGCGAACTGTTTCACGGCTGAAATAAGAAAGGCGATGGTAGCTACCCAGACGACCCTACATACGGGTCTACCACCTAGTAAGTTAGCTAATCTAGTAAGTATGAACTAGTAGGTAGAGGATCAAAAAATATGAGAACTAACTCCACTTTCTCATCAACTTAGAAAAATATTTTCAACTAGACACAACTCACGTCCGAACCCGTGACCCCAGGGCGACCGACTATCTTTACTGGTATGAACATCAGTATTGTATATGACGTCACATTGTCATATCGAATTCAATTATGACATTCACACGTCCGTGAATGTGAAATCAATAATATTCTGAGTTTTTTTTTTCAAATCAGAAGGTTCGTAGCTGTCGCTCGTCGACAGTGCTATAATAGAAATATAATAATAATAATAAAAATAATATTCATACACTCACACCTATTATCTAGCCCAAAGTAAGCATCATTAAGAGTTAGTGTTATGCATACTACAGATAACGAATAAATATTGTTAATAATATGTATATAAATATTAGAAATATACTAAATAAACATATAAACATCCATGACTCGTAAACAAATGCTCGTACTCATCATACAAACATTTCCTCCTACCGGGATTCGAACCTGGGACCTCTTGACCGAGTAGCCTAGCAAGGGGTACAGACCGCTCGACCGGCCGGTCGTCAAAAACAAAAAAAAGAAATGTATGCAAAGTAACTCACCATTATCGCCGAGTATAGCTTTCACGTCATCCAGTACACTGTTGTCTAGGAACTGCCGAGGCGGACACGAGAGCCCCAACGAGCGGTCCTTGCTGTCCATATCGAACATAACGGCTTCATACTTACGCTCTGAAACACGTACAGATACAGATTAAAACCACCAGTTTCATACATTGAACTGGAAAGAGAAAACAAAGGGTCAAGCCCGTACAGCATTGGCCCTGATTCTGGAGAATTTATGCTAAGTCTAAATTTAACTTCAGTGCATCTTTACTAGGTGGTAGACCCGTGTGTAGGGTCGTCTGGGTAGGTACCACCGCCTTTCTTATTTCAACCGTGAAACAGTTCGCTGTGTATCGGATTGAAGGAAAAGGTAGCCAGTGTAATTACTGGGCATGGACGGCATTTCATCTTAGGCCCCAGGATGACAACGCACCTGCAATATCAAGTGATTTTTTCTTGTTATTGCAGATGTCTATAGGCGGCGATAACCGCTTACCACCAAGTGGGCCGTAAGCTTGTTTGTCATCTAGTTGTATAAAAAAAAAATCAAAAAATAATATCAAATGACATTGCCCCTGATGGGTAGGGCCGCAATCGATCCGAGGGCCTAGACAAGATGCGATTTGACAATCGCTATCATTAATTGAAAAATGTATAGGATTTGACATTTTAGATCGAAACTCAATCGAGGGCTTATGTCAAATCCCATACATTTTCCTCTTAGCGATAGCGATAGCGATTATCGAAAGGCATCTTGTCTAGGCCCCTCTGAAAAGAGAAAGCAAAAGGTCAAGCCCATACAGCATTGACCCTGATTCTGGAGAACACATGCTAAGTCTAAATTTAATTCAGTGCGTCTCTTTCTCTCAATATGAATACGAAAAGGATGGCTGTCATATAATTTGACATTTAGAAACGTGCATACAATTTTCGACCTTATTGGACGTGACAAAATGCAGTGTTTAGGAAGTATCCCCGTAAATGCCGTCTAAAATTGTCTATGGTTTCATTGAAATCTAAGTTTAGTTGACAGCTCTAAACAAATGCTTGCTGTCTTTTTCCTATTACATATTGCGAGAAAGAGATATACAGTACTTTTTAGACTTAGAGTGTGTCTTTAGAATTTGGTTCCTTTTTTACACTCACACCTATTATCTAGCCCAAAGTAAACATCATTAAAGGCTTGTGTCATGGCTACTAGATAACGGAGAAATAATAATAATGATATGTATATCAATATTAGAAATATACTAAATAAACATATAAACATCCATGACTCGTGAACAAATGCTCGTACTCATCATACAAACATTTGCTCCCACCGGGATTCGAACCCGGGACCTCTGGATCGAGTAGCCTGTATAGCAAGGGGTACAGGCCAATCGGCCAGTCGGTCGTCTGCATCGTCAAATGTCTGGTGGATTTTGATATTTCTACAGTTATAGCATTGAAATGCGAGTGTAACGCATTGTAATGCATTTTGGGAGAGTTTGGCGATGAGGTAGATAACTACGATTAAAATTCTCAACGTCTTTCCAATTTATTGTTATTACTTATTCCATATCACTAGTCAACACAAACACTTGTTTCTCAAAACTACATCAATTTCATAACACAATGTTCATTCAGACGCAATGTTGTCAATATTATAATAAAAATCTTCTAGAGACCGACGCCACTAAATGGCGCCAAAAACTCCTGTTAAGTTCCTATATAGGGGAAGGCAAAGGGACCAACCTCATACAACCATGCCATGATTTAAAAGATTTTTGATTGCGGCACAAGCTGGGTCACACGACACAATTGCCATTGAAATAAAAAAAAAAGTGTGTGAGTGTTTGGCGGTATTTGGTGGTGTCAGTCAAGATTTTTATTACAATAATTTAAAATTGTGTCGGAGCGAACTGTGTTATAAAAGTGGTGTTGTTTTATAAACCAAGTGTTTTTGTTGACGTACAATTAAAAGATTATTAGAATAAAAGTGATTATGGTGTGAAAGACGATGAGTTTTTTTTGTGGTTATCCAACTAATCAAATAGCATCATAAGGAGACTGTCATCATATATTTCGCGTCAAATACTCCCAAGATGCATTGAAATGTGTAACACCAGCATTTCAATGCAATAAAAGAAGACATAAAGAAATACTGAAGACATGGCTGTATGGGCATTAGTTCCCTTTGCCTTCCCATTACAGGGAGAATATAACAAAAAAATAGTATGTACCATCACTCTTACTCACCGGCTTCCGCTTCATCCCTTAAAAAGTCGAGGCCATCTTTGATTTGCACTTCCAAATTGTCGTCAGTTTCCAGCTCAAAATGGTCCCTGGCTATATCCAGCATGGTGGGGTCTAGGTCCACGGCCGTGACCCTGAGGTGGTCGTAGCACTTCCTGAGGAACATGCAGAGCCCGCCGCCGCCCAAGCCTATCACCGCCACGCGGCTCTGCTCGCGACTCGCTAGTTGGACCCCAACGCACATGAACGAGTGGTACAGGGATATGTGGCCGAAGTCCACTACGTGTTTGGTTTTGTTGTTCGTTTTAACTGGAATAAGGATATATCTACATTAATAATGTACATAAAAATATCTAAACTAGAAAAATTTCGCGTCCTGAGGCGGGAATCGAACCCGGGCGAATGTGCAACGCGGGCGGAACTATAAAACAGGCGAGATGAATGCTTGATATAAAATGGCGATACGGCACCTGCTTACCCTCTGGCGGCCGTCAGACTGTTGCCCTTGTAAATTCACTAATATTCACTAATCTTAAGCTTCGCTTCAGATTGCACCAGGATCTGGTTATCGAACCGCCTCGGTGGTCTAGTGGTTGAGACCACCTGCCTTAGATCTAGAGGTCCGGCGGGGTTCGATTCCCGTGGGTGCAGAAATTTTCTGCTCGGTTTTGTTGCTGGTAGGGCTTTTCTAAGTCCGCCTGGCTAGCTACCACCATCTTGCCTTAGTCTGCCGCCATAGCAATAATGTTAACGGCATTGTTGTGTTCCGGCAGTTAGAGGTAAGATAGCCACAGTTCCTCTGTGGTTGAGGAATCCGGGTGTAGCTCGATTCCATCGTCGGCCTTATCTTCACTTACCATCAGGTGAGATGAAGGTCAAGAGTTACCCCGTTAAGATAAAAGAAAGAAAAGAAGGAGACAAGGCAGGATATACTCACTAATCTTAAGCTTCGCCTCAGACTGCACTAGGAACTGGTTATCGAGGAAGACGAGGCGGCGGTGAGTGGCGCCCTCCACATCCACATCCTCGACCACAAATGGCCCCGAAGTGGGCGACGAACCCTCGTGAATCTTCACGCGGCGGCCCACGTCGCTGCCGATGGAAAGGAATGGAATCTGGAATATCGGTATTTTTTAAAAATCATAATGGGCACGCTCTTGATCTCTCTTTTGCTCTGAGAAAAGTAAAGAGGAGGTCGGAGGAGAAGGAGGTTTAATCCAGCTTTGAAGGAAATCAGGTTGTAAGCAGTGGGGAACACCGAGACCGGCAGGCTGCTTTCCACTCTCTGGCCGTGCGCAACACAAAAGATGACAAAAGCGCTTAGTGTGGATATTTGGTATATTAACCAGATGTGGGTGGTAGCCTGCCGAACGTTTGGTAGTCCTCTGGTGAAATGGGCTAGGCGGTATAATCTCATGAAGCTGCTAAGCACACTCTCCAAAATACAATCTGTAGAAGACCGATAAACAAGCAACCTTACAGCGGAGGTTCAGGCTATAAAGCTTAGTCTCCACCAATCTCTCGTCGCCGATAAGCCTCTTGGCTCTACATTCCACCGAATCCAGAGTGGCGAGTTGATTTTAAAAGGAAACATCATATGAGACTCAAAGAAACTTTGTAACCCCTATCTTTTTTTACACAGCGCGGCAAATGACTCAACACCACCTGATGTGAAGGTCCATATGCGAAGACAGCTAGTGCAGCTTGAAACACACTGTTCTTGTTCTTGCCGGCCAAAAAGGTGCCGGCTCTAAGGAACCAGTGTTAAAGGAAGAAGGGAACACATGTGCTGGTAAAGAATTCCAAGTTTTGGAAGTACGACAAAGAAACGAGTTACTAAAGTTCTTTGTGCGTGATGTTGAGGTGGAGACTGTGAATGACTTCGAAAACCGGCATGCGTGCTCCTGAGTAGGAAGGGGGAAATAAGGTTAACAAGCTCTTCAGAGCGCTTATCGTGGTATAGCCGATAGAAGGCGCTAAGTTGTACTTCCAACAAAGATAGAAGGATTTAAACTTAATCATTATGGAGATATACTGTAAGGAGATCTGATCTGTTTATTGGAAAAGTAAATATTTTTTTATACTCGTTCGTCTCGTGTGTTTTCGATTAGAGTTAAGTAATCTGTGGTTTTCTAAAATTGTGAAAAAAGAAGAGTATTACAATTCATAGTCAGTTTATTATTTATAGCCCATTAGAGATGTTAATCTCCCAGTTACCCTACTGGGCCCATAATGTTCATAACAATCAATCAAATCATTTATTCCTTATTATAGGTAGATACAAGTTGACAATAATAATTTTCTTAAAGTTTATCTATGATATGCCTTACATTATATGTTCCAAAATGTACATAGGTATTGTAGGTAACATCTTTACTTATGGGGAGTAAAAAAATTAAACATTAAGGCAATTAAACAAGTAAGGGACACAGGTTCAAGGTTGTCTTCCACTTCAAAAGATCTTATGAGTGTCCAGGCTGTGACAAGGGTGTAATATTACCTGTCCAACGAATCCATAAGGGATGAGCATCTTGGCGGAGTGGGCTAGCTCCTCCTTGACGGCGTCGAGGCTCTCGAAGTGGTGCCCGCGACGCAGCACCGCAACCACCAGCCGCCCGAACCGAGCCGAGTCCTGGAGCTGACGGCGCCCGGCCGCTGTGCCGAACAACCACTCGGATTCTCTGCCGAGTTTACAACTTGTAAATTTATATTTCAAATTATGGTATAGTAGAATGGAGCGTTAGGTGGAGTGGTATTATACCTAATCGTGAAGAAATAGCTCAAGCTTTTGATATTTTTTATACCACTAAGGTGGCAATTAAGCATGCGGCCCACCTGATGGTAAGTGGTTACCGTAGCCTATGGACGCTTGCAACAACAGGGGTATCACTTGCATGTTGTCGACCCTGTAAAAACCTTTTCACGTCTTTTTTGAAGAGCCCCATGCTGCACTCATTCGAGAAAACCTCAGCAGGGAGCTCATTCCACAACCTGAGCGTACGCGGGAGAAAGTTTGTCTGAAACCGTACAGTACGCAACCACTTTGGTTCCAATTTGTGAAGATTAACTCCCTGCTGGTGGCGAGCGGTGCGATGATAGACAGAAGCCGTGGACATCATGTCAAATAATTCCTCAGAACACACCCCGTTATACAAACGGTATTATGCTTAAATTTCTAGATAATAGGTGCGATTGTGACAGTATTATTATTATTGCTTAGAGTAATATTCCAGTCGAATTGGAGGTTTTTTTATGCTAATTTTATATTAGCGAAGTACTGCTAAAAGATTTCTGGTTAAGTAAAATTAATGGTATATACATATAAATATACATCTGCTAATTTCTGCTACGCTCAAATTGCATCATGATTTAGGTATTTTTAACACCTACAGCACTACGAAAATAATCGAGCGATTATTATAGCCCGTTATGTATTCGTGGATCAAAACAGTTTCATATTTTTATCCAACACCAACAATATTTTTAATTTAGTAGACGTGTTGTCTGACGACTAGATGCTCAAGCCATTTACACCTCTGGTGACGCGAAGCGATACACAGTACTAAAATAACGCGGACATGATTGACGAGGTGACATAAAATGCAGTTCACTTTATTCGTAACGTTGTGTCCTAGAAAATTCGGCAGCATTCCTGGTAAAAAAAAACTGTTTGTTTAAAAAATGCCCGAAGAAATTCATAAGGTTATAAACTCCTCGGTAGTTCAATGATCAGAGAATATAGAGATGAATTAGTCATCATAGTGTTGTCTTTCTAGTCTACATAGATATTTTTGATGCCTGCTGGTACTGTATTTTGATTGGGTTGGGACTGAGTATTGCTGTTGGTCACTCATGGCATTTACAGCGTAACACAGGTTTAAAGGAGGCGAGAACCTTGGTTAGTCCTCGAGCCGTAGGAGCGAATCACCTCTGGAAGATTTCTAATAATAATAATAATATTTATACACTCACACCTATTATCTAGCCCAAAGTAAGCATCATTAAGAGCTTGTAGTATGGATACTAGATAACGGATAAATAATGATAATAATATGTATATAAATATTAGAAATATACTAAATAAACATATAAACATCCATGACTCGTAAACAAATACTCGTACTCATCATACAAACATTTGTTCCTACCGGGATTCGAACCCGGGACCTCTTGACCGAGTAGCCTGGGGTACAGACCACTCGGCCAGCCGGTCGTCAAATCAACAGACATCACCTCCCAAGGTTCCCGCTGTCGTTTAATCTCCAAGGCGCTTGAGGCAGGGAGCGACAGACATGAGAGCGCCTCTAAAGGCTCGGACCGGTTTCGTGGAGGGGCGGGAGAGAAGCGCTCATGACTGAAAAAACGTGAAGAGTGTTAAGCGGTTCTTCGCACACTTTGTTTGACGAGAGCGCTGTATGTGTGGCTAGTGCATGACGTGATTGTGTGCGAGAGCATCGCTGGCGCTCGTTATAAGTTCGTTGCTGGTACTGCCCAAACGCACCCTTCAAGGGGGACTACCACCAGATTACATATTCGTATTTAGTTTAAAAGGCTTCCGAACTACTTATTTCAGTTTTAGTATAATGTATGGACATTAAGGAGGATATTGAGGAGCTTGGTGGCGTAGTGGTTTCGATACGAAAATCAAAGCAACTTTGGCCATCCTGCCATGGTCGATCCTGTTTTGTTATTTCGGTTGTTACTGCGTTATGATCCAAACTCCTCATGTGTCTCTACCATGTAGGAAGACCTGTGCCCAGCAGTGGAACGTATATAGGCTGGTGATGATGATGGACATTACATTATTTTTCACACGCGATAGATTAGAATGTAAATCAACGTTAGAAAACAATCGCTATTATGAAAAGATCTGGACGAAGAAATCAATTCCTAGCTATTTTTATATTCAGAACCCATTCCCAAAATGTTAATAGAAAACTAATGGCCATAATCTGCGAACACTGCCCAGCTATAAATCTTGGATTGTTAGTGATAAAAAACCAGTCGATTTAGCATACGCTAGTCTGGTTAGTTGCAAGTGCAACATTATATCGAAGGGAAAGTTAGTGGACAAGCAATAAATAACACGCTGGGCGCGCAAGGTAATCTCTGCCCTTGACAAATGTTGGCATTTAGCGTACCTCTCTGCAGACCAACGTCAATTTCATAACCCAGTTAACGCAATTATTAATGTGGACGCAATAGCCGGATTTCTCCAAGAGACTTATGATTGGAGAACAAATCTTTCCTTTGAGACGTTTTTAGGAATTTCTTTTTGATTTTAAGGACAAATTACCTACTGCCGAAGAATAGCAAGACTAGCCGTCTGCTGAGAGTGATTAAAGAGGCCTCACCATAAAAGGTTACCGAATAATCCGTGCTTTTAGTACTTAATTAGATCAATCTTTTGATCTAACTTGATTTCACGCCTCTTTTGAAGGAACCTTTGTCTGGGAAGAAATGGGGAACATAATGTGTTGATAAAGGTTTTGTATGTACGACAAAGGAGTTACGAGGTACTAATTTTTTGGTTTGTGATATTGAGGTGGAGACAGTATATTGATGACTCTGAAGACTGGCACGCTTGCTCCTGAGTAGGAAGGGTGAAGGTAGATGCTCAAGGTTCTTCGAAATATTTTAAAATTTCCTGGTATAGTATCTGGTAAATTTTTTGGACTTTCAAATCAAATCAAAAAATATTTATTGTAAAACACAGGTAACAATGATCATTAAAGTAATGGAAATTCCAGCTGCGTTCTGCCATTACAGCGCACAATCAATAATTATTACCTAATTTTACAGTACCAATCGAAAAATATAATAATATCTATAAGTTTAAAATGTCAATAAATCGAAATACAATATTGGATTAATGTCAGGGTTAAAAAATATATGTATGTTATATCACTTTGTAATCATAAAATTTATTTCTGGATGAAATCAACTTCAAAAGAGCTTTCTAATTTGGAGGTTTCAAAGTTACACCTACCTTAGGTGGTAAGTTTGAAAGCTCTGCTTATGAGAAAAGAGTAGACGAGCAATTAACGCCAAAAATGGTGGTAGTAAAGAGTTAAACTACCTATAAAATAGGCGACCTAACGATAGACACGATACCGACGGTCGTCGGGATATTGCCCTGGTAAAACAGCTATAGGTAAGCAGCGCAAACCGACGGAGTGGCAGCTAAGAAATTAGTCCTGGCGATACATAGAAAAATTCTCACATTTATACGTCATGTCTTACGGATGTGAAAATTAGTTAAACATCACTTCATATCTTGATCTAGACACGCGTAGAACGAAAACATAATTAAAGGGGTTTGCCTCGATACATTTTATTTCCGAAAAAACTTCCTAAGAATAAGTAAACTAAAGATTATTCAAAATCGTGTAGAAGTGTTTTTTTTGTAATCCATATAGTTAGGTATTTTTCAATTAAATAATTTGTGTATGTCTTTATTCCTCCCGCCGAGTCAGTCTCTATCCTCATCTGTCTAACGCGATCGATAGATCGGCTTAAGGCGATACCTCGTCGACACTAGCGACACCACTTGATTTTTATTAATTGTGGTGAATATAGAACATAATAAACAAAAACGCTTTAGTGAATGACTAAAGAATGGTATTTGTAATTTTTTGAGATGTGCTCGGTATAAGATATTCCTCTACATGTAACCTATTTTTTCATTATTGCCGAAAGTGGCCACTTTTAACAATAATAAAAAATTTGGTTACTTATAGGTAGACACTTTATACAAAATACATCTTTAAAAATTACAAATAGCAATTCTCTAAAGCGTTTTTGTTTATTATGTTCTAAATTCACCATGATTAATAATAATCAATTGGTGTCGCTAGTGTCCACGAGGTAGCCCCTTAAGCAATGCAAAATTAATCTTACTATAGTCTATTTTGTTTTTTTGTTGTTGTTTGTTTGCTTGTTTGTTTGGTGGAACACGCTAATCTCAGGAAATACTGATTCAAATTGAAAAATTCTTTTTGTGTTGGATAGTCCCTTTATCGAGGTATATAGGCTATTTAACATCACGCTACGACTAATAGCAGCTGAGCATCAATGTAAAATGTTGCAAAAACGGGGGAAAAAAACCCTCTTCAGAGCTTTTGTTGCGTGCGCTGCGTAAACGCATTCATCATCATCATCATCACCAGCCAATATATGTTCCACTGCTGGGCACAGGCCTTCCTACATGGCAGAAACACATGAGGAGTTTGGGCCATAACACCACCACGCTGGCCCAATGCGGGTTGGTGGGCTAAAGCGGTTGCAGTAACAACCGGGACCAACGGCTTAACGTGCCTTCCGAAGCACGGAGGAGCTCAAGATTATAAATTTGATTGACCCATCCAGGGACCAACCATGGCGAAAGTTGCTTTGTTTTCGTGAATGAAACCAGAGCGCTCAAACCACTACGGTCTGTGGTAAACGTTTAAAGTTACGCAAAAATCATGTATGCAGAAATTGTTCTCCTTTAAAAGTTCCAAAAAAAAAATCCGCGACAGCATGCATATGTGTAACTTTTGAAATTAACTTACTTTAACCATTTTTTGGGAATCAAATTTCAAGTTGTTATTTTCCGACATCCACGCGAACGAAGTCGCGGGCACAGCTAGTAATAAATAAAATTGCACCGAGTAGATCGAAGACGCAACGTATCGCAGTCGGCAGACAAAGAACCAGCCGTATGCTAAAGATATTAAGTTTGTTTTTACATGGCTAATCAAATTAGTCGCTTCGCTACCACTCCGTCATTCTGAACACTAACCCTAAGATATGCCTCCGCCAACTATATCAAATCCTAATTATTAGGTCAAGATACAATTATTGTGAGAGCCTCTAAAAATATCTGTTTATGAAATTAAAAAAAAGAAATCATATTTTAATAATACGTGCATATTTCTTCAATTTGTTCATTTTTACGTCTAAGTACTTTAAATTGAAAATAATTTACGTATTATAAATAAATATACCTACCTGTGTTTTATTTGTTTATTCACTATTACTTGCTATTGCAGCTTAAGGAGAAAACTTTTTCAAACAGAATCCAAAAATTAAAAACGAAAGTTTTTTTCGATCGCGCTACGCAAGTTTGCGCACACGCACAGCGCGCTGTTCAATTTTGTTGTGAGGATAAATTCGCGGCGTCCCGGTGGGAACCACTCCAAACGCCTCCGTTGCTGAGGTAAATAAACAAGGCATGGAGAACGTGTGTTTCAACACGTAGGTAAAATTTTAGAATGATGAAAAAATATTTAACTGTAGGACAATGGATATTTTATAAAGGAATTGTTAGAAATAGCTTAGTAGCTCTCTATCCATAGTATGTACTATAGAAATATTAAACACTAGTTTTTGTCCGCGGCTTCACCCGCGTAGATGACGGTTATCGCTCTAAAAAGTATCCTATGTTCTTCCTACGGTTCAAATTATCTCCATACTAAATTTCATCTCAATCGGTTGATTGGTTTAGGCGTGACAGCATAACTAACAAACTAACTCACTTGCGCATTTTTAGTATTATTTAAGGATTCGTTTGCCTATTTTGTATTCCAAAAACATTACAATAGTAGGCATCTGCTTATAAAACTATATTGGGGAAGACATTTCTCCGAAATCACAATATCTACATTAATAGGCTACATACCAAACCAAAATACAATGTTAATTATTTTGTAGGACATAAACTGTCTACTTAAAATAGCGTATTGTGCATGAAACTCATTCTAATAAATATCGCCCACGCGCTTAAATTGTGCTACCCCATTAAGTAGGAGAGCCGCACCTTTAGCTAGAAGAAATTTAGTTACTAGCTTCTTTGTCCTACATACAAAACATGGAATTCTTTGCCAGCATGTGTTCCCTCCTTCCATTAAAATACCTAAGGCCCTAAGGCCCTAAGGGCCCTAACCCCGCCCTTCAAAAGAGGCGTGAAGAGCCACGCACGGCTAGTCAGGACCGTCAGCTTGTTTGTCATCTAGTTGTATAAAAAAGTATCTAGAGAAAGGGCTTGTTTTTTGCAGCATATCCGCTGGAAATTATCCTGACGAAAGCTTTGCGCTTTATTTGTGGGAATATTTACATTAATTTCACAAAATCAATTATGTGGGTACGGTCGACCACATGAAGTAGCTGAACATTTTAGTACCATGTCACACCGATCTTGTGCACGTACTTTATAGTTGCTACCGTACCATATTGACGCTAGAGTCGTTATGACATGGTACTAAAGTGTTCAGCTACTTCTGTGGTCGACCGTACCTACCTAATTCCGCACGGACGAAACTATACAAACGAAAATAAATATGCATTTACTGAGTAATATTAACAATGCGAAAGTAACTCAATCTGTTACGTTTTCACTTCTAAACCGCTGAACCGATTTAAATAAAATTTGGCATGGATATAGATTACACCCTGAGAAAGGACAGACGACAGCTAGTCAAGTAACAGTTGCACTACAAAAGCCACCTCTATTACGAACGGAGTAAGGGCGGTCTCGAGGTCAAACTATTGCGCTTGATGCGTTGTCGACTGGACATAGGATATTTCATTCATAGCGCGATAGCCGACATCTATGCGGGCGCAGGCGGCCACTAGCATTAGCAACGTAATATTATAGGTATCTTATGGGCGTTCCAGAGGCTCGCAAGAATAACAAGCAGGATTAAAAATAGAAGCACGCCGGTAAATATTTTGAACGCAGGCGTGACTCGTGTATCTCGTGATGAATGTTTTCATAGATTTCGAAGTTCATCTAAAAAAAACCTTGTTATTTTCGATAATTTCGATTGTCAATGTGAATTTATAATTTTCTACATTATAATCGTGATTGTGGGAAAGCTTGCTGACGTTCGACTACGAAAAACAAAGCAACCTTCGTGCGTGTGCGTGTGTGTGTGTGCGTGCGTGCGTGTGTGTGCGTGTGTGCGCGTGCGTGCGTGCCTGCGTGGGTGCGTGCGTGCGTGCGTGCGTGCGTGCGTGCGTGCGTGCGTGCGTACGTGTGTGTGTGGTATAACTGTAGTATGTTTGCGGTTGTCTTGCTCGAGCAGGAGTAACAATGTTTCATTGTAAGAAAAACAAATAACGAAAACTATGAAAAATTGTATGCTCCAGGCGGGAATCGAACCCGCGTCTTCTGCCTGGAGCTTACAATTTTTTCATCGTTTTCTTTATTTGTATATCTCACAATAAAGTAGGCGTTATTAATGCACAAAATCAGACATTTTAAATGTGACAATACATATTTTCATTAATGTAATCAGAACATAAAAGTGGTTAAAAATGTGTCAAACTTTCAAAGGTTTGACAAGGAACACAACCAGCCCCTAAATTTTATATTATTGGCTGTCGTTGTAGCCATTTTTGTATTTAAACATTTTTGGCTGATTTGTATTTTAAACATTTTCCCACTTGTACCAATCTTTTCACCTGGAGAAGGCATAAAATTACTACCGAAATATTCTTAATACTAGGTGGTAGGCCCGCATGTAGGGTCGTCTGGGTATGTACCATCGCCTGTCTTATTTCAGCCGTGAAACAGTTCGCCGTGTTTCGGATTGAAGGGACCGGAGTCAGTGTAATTACTGGGCATGTAAGGCATCTCACCTTAGACCTCAGGATGACAACGCACCTGCAGTATCAGGTAATTGTTCCTTGTTTATTGCAGGTGTCTATAGGCGGCGGTAGCCGCTTACCACCAGGTGGGCCGTCAGCTTGTTTGTCATCTAGTTGTGTAAAAAATATTATTTTAAACATTATAATAAATGCTTGAATAGAAAAATATATTAACTAGAAAAACATGTCCTAGGGCGGGAACCAAGCCCTTCATATCTGGGTGACTGCTCTGACCAGTAAGGATTTGCGGTAACAATTTCTTCCAATCTATCTGTATTAGCGTTTGTCATTAGTTATTTTAAATAGAATCCTTAGGTCCAAGTAACGCGTTACGCCTGATCTGCCGTCATCCGTCATACACTTTTCAAAGTAATGTTTTGAATTATAGAATCCAAATTTTCTGATCATATTTTTACTTCGATGTTGCATGAAGATGTTTGCCTTACCTGCCTTGGGGGACAATGAAGACAGCATACTTGTTGATGGCCTGCTGCCGCTTCTGATCCACAATGTACAAGGTGTACCTCGGGGTGTCTTCTCCAGGCTGCACAAGGTCTAAGGTCACCTACACATACAAATAAGAAATAATTTGTTATCAGCGTTTACGCCGCACGGTTTTTTATACAAACTTTCAAGTCGAAGATATTGGGTATGAACAAACCGATTCTAAGAAGCCTCTCTTTTCAGCACATTTGCTCAAAAAATGCATTTACGAAGCCTGTATTATATTCTTCGAAAGTTAAATATAACAATATCTAAATCATTATTCCATAATTTAGCTGTTAACCTTTCGTCCCATAACAGTAAACGATAGTTCACACAATAGCAACCTATTGTCTGATATTTGGTTGGTCCACAAATCAAAGCATTTTTTTTTAAACATTTGCACATTTTATTATTTTTGTTACCCATAGTATTATTGTAATAATGTGTATCATGTGGCAGTGCTGAATAAATAAATATTGATAGTTTTTATTTTTACCTCATTATCTTCATCCAAGCTGGTCTTAGCAAGGCCATTGGTAACAAAAGTGGCATCTTGTGCTGATTTTATATAGCCAGAGAGTTCCTCTGGTGTGGTAAGTCGTATCATCTTATCCCCTGCCAAACATACTTCTAGAATCTGTAAAGGATTTTAAGAATTGTAAAGAACTGTGTGAAACCATGGCATCATGGTGTTCTTACACAAATTTATGGATAAAATTGTGTAAAAGAATAAATGCTCCATCTCAAATAAGATATTCCCATAAGGTACTTTGTATTTTAATTTATTTTAAACAGTAGGTCACAAGAGTCCATACAAAAATTTAAGGAGGCAGTGGTTGTGTTCCGTGTCAAGAGTTATCTCTTATAGTTTCACACCTTTAAGACCACTTTTAATTTGTGATTAAATTAATAAAAACATGGTCATACCTGCTTGCACACACACAAATAGATGTTTATTATTATAATACACCTGACGTTTCAATTACTTTACAGCTATTGTGGTCACCACAAGACTGAAGATATCAACTATAGGTGCCGAAGATCACAAAAACATCATAACACACAAAAGGCAGCCTTATTGTTAATAAGCATTATTTTTCCAATTTTTCGGCAACCTTGGGTGATAGTAATTATATCATTAAATGTGACAATAAAAGTTACTTTGTAGATGACATTAGAAGTTTACAATTTAATTAGTGTAGCTGTCTCCCCAAAGTCTATGCTAGTTATAAACCACAGCCATATACCACACCATTCTGATTCTTGCAACTGAGTGTCTCAGTCTGTGTGGGTCTGGAATGTGCAGATTGGGAGACAAAGGGTGACATTTATTTATTTATTTACATGTCATTGTTTGTCAACAACAGCTGATAAAACTTACCATTTGAGGCATTGCCTTGAATTTAGTAGCTATTACAGCAAATACAGGCAATGTGGTTCCATCACCATTCTCAGCATTTTTTTCCTCAGCTTCATGGCATCTTACAACTCTGAACATCCATGATTTGTCACAGAATATTGTCAGTAGCTTACGAAGGATATGACTTTGTAATAGTGATATACAAACATACCGACCACCAAGTTTTAATACTCTTTTAATTTCAGAAAAATACTTTTCAATGCTAGCTTGTGTATCCTCAGATTCATCAGGCATAAGGGCGTCTAAGGTGCCTTTATCCAAGACCACATTAAACTCTTCATCCTTAAATGAAGTGTTCATGGCATCCATACAAAGAAATTTCATGTTTGTTCTATGGGCATTTATCGAATTCATCTGTTTGATGACGACTTCAGAAACGTCTATATTGGTTATATTCTGATAGCCGACATCGTATAAGTCTGCGCTGAGACTCGAGTTACCACACCCCGTAATAAGTATAATATCTTTGGGTTTTATGTATTTGTGTAACTGTGAACAAAGTTCTAAATACTCGCCGTACCTATATAGACAAATTCAGATGTAATAATGCTAAAGAACGCTTATATTGTATCGTAGCAAGATTACCCACATTGATCAATTATCTTACCAGTCAAAAGATTTGTTGCCTCTTTTTTTGAAAAACTTATTCCAGTAGTCTTTATTGCTGAATTCTTTGTGACTTTTAGGCAAAAGATTCATTTTGAATAACTAGATATTAATTAAAAACTAAATAAAAATATCACAAATAGAGCGTTGTTTACAAATTGTGATTCCAATTCAATTCAATTCTATTGTCAATCATGTCAATGTCAGTCAATGGCCCTAGTTCTGGAGAACACGTGGTTAGTCTTTTAAGTTCAATACCTACCTCTTTCTCTCAACTATGAATACGAAAAGGATGGCTCTCAATTTTATCTCATAAAATTTTAACGAAGAAATAAAGTCATGGATAGGACATGGCTGTATGGGTGTTAGTTTCCTTTGCCTTCCCGTGACAGGGAGAATAAATCAAAAAAAAAGTGTGCTGGGCTGTGTGTGTTGTATCCCAAGTTGCATCCATTAGGACCAGAGATAAGGTCTAGATAGCATAGACTAGAGATAGGGCCTAATCTGGAGGCACACTCTAAGTTTAAAAAGTACAGTGGCCCTAATTCTGGTAAACACATGCTAAGTCTAAATTTAAGTTTAGTGCATTTCTTTCTATCAAAAGGAATACGAAAAGGATAGCTGTCATATAATTTGACATTTAGAAACGTGCGTTCAATTTTCGACCTTATTGAACGTGATAAAATGCAGTGTTTAGGAGGCACCTCCGTACATGCCGTCTAAATTTGTCTATGGTTTCTATGAAATCCATCTAAATTTAAGTGACAGCTCTAAACAGATTCTTGCTATCTTTTTTCTATTACTTATTGCGAGAAAGAGATATACTGTTCTTAAATTTAGAATTAAAGTGTGTTCCCAGAATTAGGCCCAAGTATATTTCTTTCTCACAATATGTAATAAGAATGAGATAGCAAGAATTTGTTTAGAGCTGTCATCTAAATTTAGACAGATTTCATACGAACCATAGACAATTTTAGACGGCATGTTGTACGACGAGGTGCCTCCTAAACACTGCATTTTAGGGAGTGTTTGGCGGGTTTTAATGGCGTCGGTCAAGATTTTTATTTTAGAAATTAATAATTGTGTAGGAGCGAATTTTGTGTTATAAATACAAAGTGTTTGTGTTGACGTGCAACTAAAAGGTTAATAGAATAAAAGTGATTATGGTGTGAAATACGATGAGAACTTTTTTGTGGTTATCCACCTCATCAAGTAGCACATAAGGAGACTGTAATCATATATTTCGTGTCAAATACTCCCAAGATGCATTAAAATGTGTAACACCAGCATTTCAATGCAATAAATGAAGAAATAAGAAATACTGAAGACATGGCTGTATGGACATTAGTTTCCGTTGCCTTCTCATTGTAGGGAGAATGAATAAAAAAAACTGCATTTTATAACGTTCAATAAGGTGGAAAATTGAATGCATGTTTCTAAACGTCAAATTTTATGACAGCGATCCTTTTCGTATTCATATTGAGAGAAAGAGGTAGACTGATCTTAAATTTAGAGACATATAGAATTTCAAGTTGGGCAACTATCGAACAACTACTTTCATTTGTTACAAGAAGAGAATGCAGAGATCGACTGGCTGCGGCGGCTGCGTGCCCGTCGGCAAAAATCCAAGCGTGGGGAAATCACGCGCACGGGTCTTGTCACACTGCATCCCGGATAGTTGGCCAACTATTTAGTTGAACGACTTAGTTGATATAATGTGCGGGCTATCTTATGTTTCTACAGGGACCGAAATACCGGTATAAATTAATAACGATACCTTAAAATAACGGTAAAAATAACGTTACTAAAATACACCGCAAAATTTTTTAGTATCGTTATTTCTAGTAATTAAAGTGGGGATAGTAACGTTACTTAATTAACGATATTAAAAACGTTAAGTTTTTCGTCCCTTACTAACACTGGGCCTAATTCTGGGAACACACTTTAATTCTAAATTTAAGTACAGTATATCTCGTTCTCGCAATAAGTAATAGGAAAAAGATAGCAAGAATCTGTTTAGAGTTGTTTTCAAAGAAACCATAGACAATTTTAGACGGCATGTACGGAGGTGCCTCCTAAACTCTGCATTTTAGCACGTTTAATAAGGTTGAAAATTGAACGCACCATTCTAAATGTCAATTTATATGACAGCCATCCTTTTCTTTTTCATTTTGAGAGAAAGAAATATACTGAACTTAAATTTAAACTTAGCATGTGTTCGCCAGAATTAGGGCCATTGTATTTCGTTTTATTCAGTAGTCCGGTTATGAGTTAGGTTAGACGAATTGTGGTTGCGCGAAAATTTCTTAGACCTTAAACATACTATTTAGTGCAAGAACACGGGTTTTTGTTACTAAGCCCTGCATTATAGATCATATTTACGGTCAAGCAGCGTTTGATTTCGAAACACTCAAACAAAACTAGTCTTTAACCAAATTAAAAAAAAAGGTTCTATATTCCACTGTATGTATTTTTTTGTGTGTATGTTCACCGATTTATCTGTCAATTGTGAACCGATTTTCATAATTCTTTTTTTATTCGATAGAGTTTACTTCTGAGGTGGTCCCATTGTCACCAAGTCAGGATCTCATAATGGAATCCTAGGGAAATTGAGGGAAAACCTTAAATTTTAAAGGAACATATTAGATGTTTTACTCTTTTCTAAAGCTATTCAAGTATTTGCTTCTGATAGTGATATGTTGATGAGCTGGTAATGGAAGGTACAACAACTCCTTAACAGTTAGGAGTTAGAAGATAATTATTTCAATATTATAGGCACGTATTGACCGATAGTTGTATTCTATCGGGTTATTCAGGTGAACTGATGATGGGAGGTAAAACTCCGTAACGTTTTAGTGTTAGCTAATACCTTCTTTACCAGTGGTTAGATACGATAATATAAAACATTATAAGAAATTTTAACCAAATGCGACAAGTCGATAATGCTGACGGTCACCCGTCTAGCTTAGACCTTACAAAATTACAAAAAAATGTGAAAAAGAAATTAAACAAAAACTAACCGATTTGGAAACACTAAAAAGTAAAAATTTATTAAATTTAAGTAGTGAGGTAAACTCGACAACACATCAAGCAGTGCAACTGTTACGATTGATGTGCTGTCGTCTATAGGTAGGTAGTTACCTAATTATCTCATAAAATGTATTTTTGGAGTCAGTGTTAAGCAGTTTCCAGAAACAATAGAAAGTAAAGCACAGACTCAAAAATAAATCATTTTAAGAGATTAGTACAGACTACAGCAAATCAATCGTAGCAGTTGCAGTACGAAAGTCACCTCTATTACGAACGGAATAAGGGCAGTCTCAAGGTCAAATTTGTTAGGCTTGATGTGTTGTCGCCTTTACCTAAATACTTAAATTTAATTATTTTTTACTTTTTAATGTTTTGAATTTGGTTTTTATTTGTTTTACCTTAGTATTACGAGGGAAATCAAACATGCACTAGGGCACAGATGAGATAATAGTTTAACTAGAGGCAAAATTTATACAAATAGATGACAAACAAGCCCACCTGGTGGTAAGTGGTTACCGTCGCCTATAGACACCTGCAATAACAAGGAAACCATCCCTTGGTTTTGGAGGTGCGTTGTCATCCTGAGGCACAAGGTAAATGTGGTGTACCGTGCTGTGCTTTTTATGAGAATCGGCCCACTGCTGGCCTTTTCCCAAAAGTAGGCGTCCCTCTGTCCGTCCGCTGTCTGTCATGTGTACAAACACGTATGTTAAGTATATATTAGTATTGATAGATGTATGTCGCTCACTGCTGGCTTATGCCCAACAGTGGGCGTCTCTCTTTAGTTGACGTGCTGAATGTCATGTATACAAACACTGCTATTTAAAGTTTTATATTAGTATAAATAGATGTATGACGCCTACTTCTGACTTTTGTCCAACAATGGTCATCGCTCTTTACGTGACGTGCTAAATGTCATGTATACAAACAAACACGGCTATTTACAGTTTTATGTATAAATAGATGTATGACGCCAACTGCTGGCTTATGCCCAGCCGTGGGCATCACACTACATTTCACGTGATGTGTAGAAACAAGTCTTTCTTAAAGTTTTATATAAGTAAAGAATACAGATAGTTGTATGACGTCCACTGGTGGCCTATGGCAATGGGTGTCTTATTATGTGCTGTCTGTCATGTGTACAAACACGGCTTTTTTATATTAGTTTTGATATATGTATAATGCCCACTGCTGGCCTATGCCGCCACAACAAGTGAAGAGAGAAGCCCAATGCCCAGCATTGGGCTTCTCTCTTAACTTGTTGTGCCGTCTGTCATGTGTACAAACACGGCTTTTCTATACTATACCCAGCAGTCAAACTGTTATGCTCGATGTGCTGTCTTCTGTACTTAAATTTTATTATTTTTTCCTTTTTAGTGTTTTAAAGTCAGTTTTATTTTATTTAAAAATATTTTTTTCTTTTACCTTTTTAAGTGATCATCTAAGATCAAAGCTAGATGGGTAACCGTCAGCACTATCGACTTGTCTGTCTCTCAGTCTTTGCTGAAGTACATGATATTTACGTTACGGAGTTTTACCTTCCATCATCAGTTCACCCGAATAACCCGATAGAATACTACTAAGTATTTGTCAATACGTACCTATAATATTTAAATAATTATCTTCCAACTCCTAACTGTTAGGTAAGGAGTTATACCTTCCATCATCAGTTCACCCGAATAACCCAATAGAATACAACTATACTTTAATACGTACCTATAATATTTAAAGAATTATCTTCCAACTCCTAACCGTTTAGGAGTTGTAACCTTCCCAGCCATAGTTCCATGGTTTCCTTATTAAATAAATATTTTTGATATTATTACCCCTCCATTAAAAATAAACAAAACTCTTAAATACATGTTTAGACGAGCAGACTTTGAGGAGATAAATAAGTACCTGAGCTCTTATGATTGGCATAACGAGCTGAACTGTGTTTCCACTGGAAAAATGATAGACACACTTTATACAGTGATTTATGAAGTGATTGATAAGTTAGTACCGCAAATTAGTTCTTCCGGTACATATCAATACCTGATATGGTACAACAGGGCACTTATTAATATTATTAAGGAAAAGGCGAAAAAACATAGCCATTGGAAGAAATATGGTAATCCTAATGATTACGCATCATTTTCTAGATTGCGCCGCGTGCAGAAATCAATTGAGAAGAATTGTTACGACTCTTATATATAGTGGTCTCAAGAAAAAATAAAAAATGAGCCAAAATTGTTTTGGTCATATGTTAAATCTCGACGAAAAAATGGCTCGAACTACCCAAACACTATGCGTTATGGTGCCGTAAATTTAAGTGATGAACTTGAAATATGTTCTGCCTTTAGCGTTTTCTTTGATAAAAACTTTAATAAACCTGCTCTGAGCTATGTACCCTTTTTCGATACAAATAGTGCCCAAGGAGATTGTCTTGACAATATATATGTCACTGACGACGAGGTACGTAAGCTACTGACTAACTTAAACACGTCTAAAGGGGCGGGCAGTGGGCCTAATTCTGGCGAACACATGCTAAGATTAAATTTAAGTTCAGTCTACCTCTTTCTCTCAATATGAATACGAAAAGGATCGCTGACTTAAAATTTGACATTTAGAAACATGCATTCAATTTTCGACCTTGATAAAACTACCTAATATTGCCTAATTATAAAACCTATTAATAACATATTACCTAATATTGAACGTGATAAAATGCAGTGTTTAGGAGGCACCTCCGTACATGCCGTCTAAAATTGTCTATGGTTCCTTTGAAATCTCTCTAAAGGACATGTTCTGAAAATGTATGGGGGCTGGTACTCAGCTACCCCCCAAGACAAATGTTATATAAGAAGAAAGAGTATATTTTTAAGAATATTATGGGACAAAAACTATAATTTTTAATGCCTGCATATAAATAAAAAATAACATTTTATTCTGGTCAAAAAACTGTTCTCCAGAGATGTAAAAAAAATGTAAAATGTAAAATTGAAATTTTAAAAAATGTGACACATCACAGACATAATAGAAAACGTCAATGTCGTCTATTGTCTTGTCAAATATTTTTTAATAACTAGGCATGGGGTCGATTTGGTTCAGCCTACGACTATTTTGCAATTTTAGTTTATTGTAAATGCTAGAAGAACATGGCAAATTGGTTTCTGCACTTGTATCTGACTATTAATAATGATTTTCATTAATTTTTTTACTATATTTTATCAGAGAAACTTTGTTAAGAAGCTTAGAATTCTTGCATACACTTTTCAAAATTACTCAAAAATGCCGGGGTATCAAAATGAAAAAATGGTATATTAAAGATCCTCTGAGCATAAGCTTTCGCATAATATATAATTTATCGTGGGGGGCTTTCGAGTACCAATATCGAACATCTCCTTTAGATGACAGCTCTAAACGAATTCTTGCCATCTTTTTCCTATTACATATTGCGCGAAAGAGATATACTGTACTTAAATTTAAACTTAGAGTGTGCCGCCAGAATTAGGCCCAGTGATAAAATCCCTCCTTTGTTTTTGAGTAAATGTGCTGGTGCACTATCAGTTCCCCTTACTCTAATTTTTAACCGTTGTTTTCAGGAAGGTTTCATGCCACCTGTATGGAAAACAGCTTATGTTGTACCAATATACAAAAAAGGTCTCAAGTCATCTATAGAAAATTATCGACCAATATCGATCCTAAATAGTATTAGTAAAATCATGGAGAAAATTGTTCATGATCGTATTTATAATTTAATAGGTCGTTCCATTCCTCAGCAACAGCATGGTTTCATAAAGGGCCGTTCCACTAATACTAATTTGGCTATTTTTTCTAACGATGTTTTGCATGGGATGGATGGAGGCATGTTCGTCTGGTCCGCCCAACCCCGCGGCTTTGGAAAACGAGATTTACATCAATCCTATGTACTCTTTTACCCAACCATATGTACAACTTTCATTTTCAATGTAACGCTAATATAAATAAGTTAGAAGCATCACTGGTGGCCGGGCCAGCCTGACGTTTTCAGCCCGGCCCCTTCTACATCACCACTACTACAACAACTAGTGACAATTAATTGTTAGAGAACTAAAGTACTACATAAAATACATACATTCAAGCCTTTATTTCATACTAAAATGCAATATCTTAGGAGATATCAAAGTAAGGTGGGGCCGGGCTGAAATTATTGAAATAGCTAATAACAATAAAAATACAAAACCTAAGAACCCATATTCTATGTGTGTGTGATCTCCCAGAGGTGCAGTATAAATGTACAACTTTATTTTTAAGTTACATTATTAAATATAAAAATATGAGCACTAGAAATTATTTCAGCCCGGCCCCCTACAATCGTTTATATCTTTCTAGCTGTTGCATCAATCTGCACAAAACGACAATGTGTGGACTCGTATACGGTAGTACTTTGATAAATTTTGGCTCATGAATTTACTAAGATTATATTCGACGAGATAATTAAAATCTAAGATAGTACTAGTGGAGTGACCATCAGTCACGTGTCAATTTCAGGACATTTTTTTTAATGATCTAAGTAGATGATATACAAGTTAATGGCCCAGCTGGTGGTAAACAGTTTCCGCCACCTATAAACAGCTGCTTTAATAAGGAAAAATCACTTGATATTGCAGTTCGGTTGTTATCCTGAGGCTTAAGTTGAAATGCCGTACATGCCCTCTAATTACTTTATTGGCTATCTTTCCCTTCAATCCAAAACACAGCGAACTGTCTTAAGTCTGAAATAAGAAAGGCCTACCCAGACGCGGTTTTCCAAAGCCGCGGGGATGGGCGGACCAGACGAACATATGGAGGCGGCCAAGTGGACGTGGTTTACACGGACATTGAGAAAGCTTTTCACCGTGTAGATCACATTATACTCTTAAGGAAATTGCAGGAGTTAGGGATACATGGGAATCTATTAAGGTGGATGGAATGTTACCTAAGAAATAGGAGCCAGACTGTAGTGGTGGGAGGCTACAAATCGGACTACGTAACTGTACCTTCTGGAGTCCCACAAGGATCAATACTGGGTCCTTTGCTGTATATAGCATACTTATACGATGTAGGTAGTTGTTTTAAATACTCTAAATATTTAATGTACGCGGATGATACAAAAATCTATAAATCTATTAAAGATAGATCTGACTGCACAAAGTTACAGGAGGATCTCGATCGGTTGCATGATTACTATATTAATAATCGTATATCAGTTAACGTTGCTAAATGTACAGTTGTTACTTTTACCCGTAAGAAAAATAAAATAGAGTTTATATACAACATAAACAATAATTCGCTTGCTAGGTCATCGTTGGTAAAGGACTTAGGTTTACTTCTTGACTCTAAATTATTATTCGCTGAACACATCAACTATATAGTAAGCAGTGCTTATAAGAGTTTGGGTTTCGTATTAAGATTGACTCGACCTTTTTCCGACATTTTTTGTCTTAAAATCCTATACTACGCCTACGTAAGAAGTATACTTGAATACTGCAGCAGCATATGGAACCCTCAGTATGATGTTTATATTAATAGTATTGAGTCCATACAATCTAAGTTTCTTAAACATGTCAACTACCGAATTAATTTTGATGATTTTACTGAAAGCAATGATTATAAGGCATTATGTACCCATCATTATTTGAAATTGAAATTGTATGTGTGCGGTGGCTCATAATCTTAGCATGTGTTTGCCAGAATTAGGGCCAATAACTAAAGCATAGAGGTTCTGTGATCTAACTGTGATGTTTATTCTGTGGTGTGATACAGCTTTTGACAGCTTTAGTTCCAAGTGTACCGTTTTGGCGCTGCAGTCGCTAAGTGGGGCCGCCATCTTAAGACGCCATTTTGATGGCTGCCATGTTTGTTTGTTTTGTAATTCTTATCATTCTTCCGAATCTAGTGTAAAATTTAAATTTATTTTTTCTCAAGTGTATTTCGGTCATCAAATCCTTATAATATGATATTTCCGCGCATTTCAGTGAATTTCTCCTCTCTGGTTTGTGACAATATTGACTGTACATGTGATATTCGGTATTATTCTCATGAGTAAAATGTGGTTGGTGGTCGGTCACAATCACAATTGCAATGCAACAAGTGAGTCCCACCGACTTTTTAGTTTCACAAGAACGATGAACATAGATGTGGATGTCATACGTAGTACCATCGAATTCCCTCATCATTTGATTCACCGAAGAACAACTAACTACCTATGAGAAATATTTTGGTCAAACTTAGTTTCACCAAAACTAAGTTTAAGAACCCTGTGTCACTTCACTCCAAGCCGTACTTACCTACAAGAAGAAATAACTCACGGTGTGCCTCTTAAAATACAGCAGGTGAGTCATTATTGTACAGTCATCTTTCTTGTGCTTCTATGTTATAGTAAAATTGAAAAAAAAATCTATGTACTTTAGTAAAAATAAAATACTTTTGGAGTAAATGAAACTTAAATGCACAAATTTTCAGATGTTCAATTGAAGGATTTCATGGACAACCCTTATTTCTTCTCCGAATGTTGCATCAGCAGTTACAGAAAGCAAAGGTATGTATTATAAGTATACTTAAAATATTGTTATTCTACATTTCATTTATATACATTATTCATTGTTTATTTTCATACGGCTGGACATCAGCTTTGCGGAGACTAGAGAACACTTATGTACTTACAATTTAACATGTTTTTATTCTTTATTTTTTCAGATTTAAGATAAGATCAGCCATCAAGCTCCATATCTGGGCCTAATTCTGATGTGATGATATTACAAAGTATCAGTGTTCTGATATTACAAATTATACAAATTTTTGAAGAATGTCATGCAGAAGCTAAGAGGTATGTGTATACTTGTGATATTTGTATAATCTTATACAAATATAATATACATTTATGGAGCGATTACTAACATCTGTTAGTGATCACTTAATAAAGTATCCTATATCAATTATCTCCATACCCGATTTCATCTAAATGAGTTTATTGGTTTAGGTAACGTAACAAAAAAAGAATCACGCTATCTCATGTATATTCTATGTTACAATATATAATATATAACTACATATATAATATTTATACAAACAGACATATTATCTACTCTAAAATAAGAATAAAGAGCTTCTGTGATGGATTCTAGATACCAGAGAAATATTATTATGTATTAAGTATCAGAAATATATAGTAAATAAACATACAAACATCCATGACTTGTGAACTAATGTTCATACTTCGTACCCATCATACAAACATCTGCCCCTACCTAGATTCCAAGCCGGGACTCCTAAATGAATAGCCTGTATGGTAACGGGTAAAGACCACTCAAGCAGCCGGTTGTCACATGTATTTGACCAATATATTATTTGATAAAAGTGACAAATCTTTGCATATTCAGTAGTTACTTGAAAAAAATCCTCTTTTTGTTTTTTTAATGTACCAGACATATTATTTCTTTACAGATTTCACAAGGAAGAAAAAGTTGGGATCAAAGAAACAGACTTTTATCAAATATGCCACACAGATTGAAGCAAAAAGTGCTGATGATTCAGCCTCATAAGCTTTACAAAAGCATGTAAACTCTTGCAAATAACAGAAAACTGCTTGAAAAATTATATTTATTTAATAAACAATCAAATATTTATGCAAATATGAGAAAAAGTAACATGGCAGGAAGATTTATTTTCAAAGAACAAATAATGATATTACGAAATAAAGTCTCAAATTATGTGGATTATTGAAATACTGATTAAGAAAATCATGTTTATGTAAATAAAACATTGAATTTTTGTTTCATTATTTGTAATCCTGTAAATAAAATACTTTTCCATTAATGAATACCTCCCCATACTTTTTATCGATAAGAAAAAGGACATCACTAGTAATTAATAGAAAGGAACATCACTAGTCATATATAGTTATATAACTACACATATATCTCCTTAACCATTAATAATCTGTGCTCTAACCGGCGACTGCAGCGCCAAAACGGAACACTTGGAACTAAGTCGAAAAGTCACTAGCGGTGACTGTCGCATCTGTAGCTTGCTACTGCTACTATTATCTGATCTGTGGTGTGATTATGCTATTTGACGTTTACCTAAGTAGTAGTTGATTTGTGTTATAAAGTGTTATTTGTTTTTTTTTGTATAATGCAAAGCTATCATTCAAAAGTTCGCAGCAAAAACTTACTAGTTTTTTCCTGACCATGTTGAACAGGGACTTTAGTGAAGTAAAGACTTGGCTTCCAACATCATAGTGACCTTTCCTAAAAAAATCTTAAAAAAACATGGAAAATCAGAAAAAGGATAAGTGGGATGCTCTTGCTACTGTGAAATCTTTTGACGTAGGTAAAGTATCTAATTTTCTGTTGAATACGTGTTAGAAAGCACAAAAAGACACCAAACTTCAACTCCACTGACATTGCTCTGCTCAACAGTCTTGCACCACTGGTCAGTATAGTCTTTCAATAAATTAGGGTACCTAGAGATCAGTATCTTTTTTATCACATTCTCGTTTTGGCCTGCATAAAACAACAAAGAAAGTTTATAAAAGTAACATATTAAGTTATACATGTAGTATGTACTGTTTCATCACTGGATTAGATAACAGATAAAATTGTTTTTCATTTCAAGTGATGAATGGTAATTTTATATTTTTTTTTCATATAAATATTTGTGTTTCTTTACTAAAAAGTATATGTGTTAATTAGGTGGGTAGTGAAAGGATGTCTGGCTGGAAATCAGAAGATGCAGGTTCGTGTCCCGCCTTCAGCATATATATATTTTCAACGTTTTCTTTGTTTATGTAATAGTTTTACAATAATAGTTAAAAGATGTCAAATGTTTCGTATTGTTGTACTTTTCTTGCCATAGACTGATATAACAAAACAATAATTTTGTACACATGGTCTAAACAACAAGTAACATTCTTGATCAACAATAACTACTTGTGTGCAATTTTTGTATTTAATTGAATTATCTCTCACTTGCAAATGTGAGTGCAGTGACTGAGGGTGTGTTGATTATTATTGCTCTCCTCAGGCAAGAAATAATGAGAAAACATTGTAAAAAAAAGTGAAGCAACTCCCGAACAAATGGTTCATGCACATTGAAGCCTGTGTTTAGATAACTCAAAACTTGAAAGCAGAAATCTCCTAAACGTGATTGTATTGATGTAAACAAAAGTCATTAGCAATTATTTCTAGTCAAGACTGTCATTCAATAATTGCATTCAGATAGAGTAAGTAGAGTAAAAAATTAACTCTATCTGCAAGTAAACAGTTGCTTAAAATTATCGATTGTTAATTATTGCGCTTCTGTATTGAATTCAATTATTGCTCTTGGACATACAAGAAAATGGTATCATGTAAATCACCCTTATGCAGCTGGCTGGTACACCTAGCAAACTATTGATATGTGTTATAATTCAACATTGATTTTGATGTCATTGTGTCAATTGTGTCTGATCTGTTCATATGTTTTATATTGTATTATATTTGGTTTGACCATTTAATCATTTCAGTCCTTCAAACTGGATAGAAAGACTTAGACGACAGCCACAATTTAGTAAACTGTATTAGATTTGGTTTTACTGTTTAACTCATGTTTCCTCAGCATCATACTCTCCACTAAATTATAGCTATCAACACTGTAATTTAATTTGTGAAGGACTTACCCACAAACTGGACACAAGATTTCTATTGTTAAGTAAAAACTGGTGGGATGCTAATGAATAAAATGTTAATATATTATACATATGAGAATGGAATAGCTTTGAAAATATTTATCATTATTGTGGTCAACCACTATCTGGAACATTCTCTAGTCATTTTTATTTAAACAGGCAGTAGGTTTGGTGTGTTGTGTTAGTGTTTTTTCCTGTTAGTCAGCCGAGTGTGAAACTTTGGTGCATTTCTGTGTTTGTTTGAGTCACTTTCAAAACTCTACATAAAAAACAACAAATTTTTAAACTACTTGCTGTGAAAAAATTCTAAACTGTGTAAAAATACGAAGTTCTAACATTGAAGTGAAGAAATGGCAAAATTAAAGCATTGTACTATTTTAGTGGATTTCACAAAGTTCTCTCAGATAATTGGTAATGTAATTAAGTATGTGGTAACTGATATTGACTACCTGCATGTTAAATGAAAAAAATTAAGTATATCCTTCAGGACATGTTGGTAAATTCAAACAAACATCATCAACAGTCAATATACATCCCTCTGCTGGGCACAAGCCTGCATAGTGCTTGGGATAGCCCAAGCTCCTCATTATTTCTCACAGCTGCAACTGTGGTTATAGAACACCACCATACTGGCCCAATGCAGTTGCAGTAATAATTGGTACTGACAGCTTAATGTACTGTCGAGAGCACAAGCATAACAGTTTGACCTTGAGACTGGCCTTATTCGTCTCGTAATAGAAATGGCTTTTATAGTGCAATTGTCACACTTTATGTGCTGTTGTCTGCACTTTCGAAAGCACAGGGGACCTTCATATTATACATTTTTGAAATATACATAATAAACTTTTATTATTTATATTTTCAGGTTTGCCTCGCCATAGTCAAAATGAGTTCATATCGCAACACAGCAGCCACCAAATTGAGATTATCAACTCATCGGCAACAACACCTATCAGCCTACTTGTACAATCTCTTGTAAAACAGCTATGTTCCCTCTTAGAGAAAGATACAGTAAGAGCCAACCAACTTTACACTACAATATGTGAGAAACTACACAGTATGAATCTAATTGATGACTCATATGCTATGGGTGAGTTTGAGGCTATGAGGAGTCAATATCAGAGAGCCTTATATCAGCTGGTGACTGTAGCGACTGGATCAGAAATTCCAATTACATACTCAGCAACCTGGCCTATTGTTCAATCTTCAAGCTTAGAGTGGTCACGGTATCATAGAGAATTTGAGGAACTGTTCTATATAGCAGGGGGAGGGTTTGGAAGTGTTTTTAAGGCAAGACACAGACTGGATGGTGTGGAATATGCAGTGAAGAAAGTCTTCATAAAGTCCAGTGATGTGAACTCAATCATGACGCACTTGTCTGAAGTCAAAACCATTGCTAGCTTAAACCATCCCAACATTGTAAATTACAAGGCTGCTTGGCTGGAACCTATGATAGAATCTAAAGTAAAGAAAAAAACTAAACTGCAAATGGATACAGATAGTGATGATTTTTCCGCCTCTCATGTTATTTCATCGGTATATCCAAACATAATAACAACATTCAAAACTCATAACTCCAAAGAACTTTACATTAACACTGACAGCAAATCAGACTTTATAATTTCATTTAAAAATACAAACAGTCTAGAGGATGTTGAAAATAATTTGACTGAAGATATTACAGATACAGACAGCGAAGATGACACAAATTCAAATGAAGACAATGCTCTATGTAAGGTGGCTGGCAGTAAGTTGTTGGAAAATTGCTCGCGTGTTAATTTAAAATGGGCAACTTTATACATTCAGATGACATATTGCCAGCAAACATTGAAGCAATGGCTGGATGAACGCAATGACCGAATTGCGATGCCAAGAAAAAATTCTGAGGATTTCAATGCTGAATCTCCATGTCTTGATTCTCCACTTTCGTCAGATTTGAACTACCCCATTACATTTACTCATGTGGATTTACTTGTGGACATGTTTACACAGCTAGTTAGTGGATTGCATTATATTCATGCCCGGGGGATTATACACCATGACATAAAGCCCAGCAATGTGTTTGTGGTACAAAGTGAGGGTGGAATTAGAGTATTGTTGGGTGACTTTGGACTGGCATGCCCGCTGCAGCAATCCCACAGTGGCTTAGTTCTGGGCACTCATCTATACGCAGCTCCTGAGCAACTGGCTGGACAGTGTAATCCTAAGGTAAATAAGACAACAATGGTAATAGAATATCAAAGGTAATCTGATGATATAACGGCCAAATACTCAAAATTCACATGTTTTAGGGCACACTTAAATTTTAATTATGTTTCTATTTGACTTAGCCCTTATACATTTTTGACTTTGACGACACTTAAATCATTTAAAATAGCATCAAATTTCTGATGCATTTGAGTATTCTGGCGTTATTATCTTAATTATTAGTAAGGTACATTGTTATTTGCTTTAATACAGTAAAAAATAATATTAAAGATTACGGTATAGATAGATAAAATTCTTATCAAATGATTGATTAAACATGCATTTTGTATCTTGACATAAATTACTTTTAAGCTACATTCAACGGTTGAGGTAGCATCAGATCTGTAAGTGACAAACTGGGGAAGTATGTACTTCCATCTTACGGAAGATTTGCACCCAATTGATACTACTTTTTGTAGTGTCAATTGGGTGCAAATCAAGGGTACTACAACAGTTGCACTACGAAAGCCGCCTTTATTATGAACGCAGTAAGGCCGGTGTCAAGGTCAAAATGCTACGGTTGATGTGATGTCGGCTGTACAAGCACTGTCAATGTAATAATAAAACTGGAAGCTTTGATCTAGAGATAAAATTTGTCGTAATTATAGATCGAATATTCAGAGGCAGATTTATATGAAGTTAATTTTCGGCTCAGATATTAAGGAAGAGGCTTTTTACAATATATTTATTAGTAATAAAATAACTCTCTTACAAAATACTTTTACTTACAAAATGAGGCCCATTTCGACACTTGTTGCAATGTAATTGGGTTGATTTTGCTTTGTCACCAATAACTCAATACAAAAGTAAGGGTAAGCAACTGTATTCTTGTAACAAGGCAACTTTTATTAGTAAGTAGATATCAAATTGGGCTGCTTACGGATTCTACACTTAAATTATAGTTGATCCAAAAATACCACTGTATTTTCGATAGATATCATCTTAACATTAGGTGAATATGCATCAGTATGTCAAATCATCGTCATCACCAGCCTATATACGTGTCCCACTGCTGGGCACAGGCCTTCCTACATGGGAGAAACACATGAAAAGTTTGGGCCATAACACCACCACGCTGGCCCAATGCGGGTTGGTGGGTTAAAGCTGTTGCAGTAACAACCGGGACCAACGGCTTAACGTGACTTCCGAAGCACGGAGGAGCTCGCAATAACTAAATTTGATTGACCCATCCCCGGATCGACCATGGCGAAAGTTGCTTTGTTTTTCGTATCGAAACCAGCGCATTTAAACCAATACGCCACCGATATCCAATATGTATATCCATAATATCCAATATTTAATAATAATCCTAGAATTACTAAAAAAGTATTTATTCTCTTTATTTCAGAGCGATATGTACAGCCTCGGAATCATACTGCTAGAGCTAGTGGAACCGTTCAGCACTGATATGGAACGTGTGAAGACTATAACAGACGTTCACAAGGGTCAGATACCTGCTCACCTCACTGCCAACTACCCTAAAATCGCCCATATCATTGGAAAGCTAATTCACCGGCGTCCAAGCAAAAGGCTCGACACAGCTCAACTTTTAGAAGAGTTAAAGACTTTATCAGAGAACAAAGATGACACTATCAAGTCGCTGAAGGAAGAATTAGCAGCGAAAGACGATGAAATAGCTAAACTGAAAATGATGCTTGCTCAGTTTGACAAACCTTGAGGAGTGCATTATAGTGACTGTGTGTGTGTGTGAGTTAATCTAATCAATTTCAAGTATTAAATTTTTTGGGTGCACCAACCGCGTAAGTTCAATTGCGTAAATAAATGTAGTTTGTAATTATATATTTGATTTTGTTTTCTTTTCTATGGGATGCGTGAAATGGGATAAGGCGAATTAATATCAGATGCAAGTGCAGCCCTACTCATCAGGGGCAATGGCCCTAATTCTGGAGAACACATGCTAAGTTTAAATTTAAGTTTCGTCTATTTCTTTCTTTCAAAACGAATACGAAAAGGATGGCTGCCATATAAATTGACATTTATTGAACGTGCTAAAATGCAGTGTTTAGGAGGCACCTCCGTACATGCCGTCTAAAATTGTCTATGGTTTCTATGAAATCTATCTAAATTTAATTGACAGCTCTAAACAGATTATTGCTATCTTTTTCCTATGACTTATTGCGAGAAAGAGATATACTGTACTTAAATTTAGAATTAGAGAGTGTTCCCAGAATTAGGCCCAATGTCATGTGATATAATTTTCGATGTTGCCCTTTGTGATAAAAATGTACAGGCTATGGTAACATGCAGACTATGGTAGCATTAGGATATTATTTATTGTTCGATGACTACATGATGATGATTCCATGATTTGACAGTCTTAATTCTTAACAAGGACCAAGGTAAGTACCTAATTCCTATTCATAACAATAAAATCACACATGATTAAAAGTAATAAAATTTATTTACAGAAACACTAATTACATACATAAATTATCAACTTAACATCTAATTTTATTTACAGTCTTAAAAATATTAATATAATAGGTATTATCGCAGCGGCTATTGGAAAGTTAGGAAGTTAGTATGAACAAAGACAATAGGTAAGACATGGATTTCGTAAAAGAATAGAGGCTGTGACACCAATGTGCAGAATGGCTGGTCCGTAGACTATAAATTTTCCACCACGATAATACGTAGGCAAAGATATAAGGGTAATAACCCTTTAATATCCACTGCTTGTCTAAGCGCCCCGTGCTTCATTGAAGCCAATTTGGCGAGGGTCAAGGAAACGCAAGATGGTGTTTACAGAATGTTGTCGATGGCGTGGATCACACCATTGGTAGCCGGAATGTTGTGCGTCACCACTTGCGCGTTGTTCACTTTTATGCGCCCTGGAATTAAAACGGAAATGATGAAAATTGTCGAAATTGATATTACAACCTACATAACCTAAATATAACAAGCAGTTTTATTAGAAAAAGAAATGGGTTTGTTTGTTACTTGTATGAAACTCTCTTGAAAGGATCTGGAAGGATTCTCGAATACCTTAAACCGACTCAATGCATAGAACGGATGTAAGTTCTCCAAACCCCAGATTTGACAGAAAACTACGGTTCAGCATCCATTGCATACTAATAAAACGAGACGGGTAGAGTTTTCTCTACATTAATGTGCTGGTTGGTAGTAGGTCTTTTTCTATTTCCGCCTGATTAGCTACCACCATCTTACCTAAGTCTTCCGCATAACACTAATGTTAACAGTATTGTTGTGTTTCGGCAGTTGGAGGTAGCCACTTCCTTGCAGTGTAATTCGATTCCCTCTTCGGCCTTATTATCAGATGAGATAATTATATTCATATACTTACACCTATCATGTTGCTCAAACCTAGCATCACTAAGAGCTTTGTGTTATGGATACTAGATAACGGAGAAAAAATGATAATATGTACCTATATAAATATTAGAAATATACTAAATAAACATATAAAAATCTATGCTCGTACTCATCATACAAACTTTTGCTCCCACTGGGATTCGAACCCGGAACCCCCGACCGAGAAGCCTGTATAGCAAGGAACACAGACCACTCGGCCAGCCGGTCGTCAAATGAGATGAAGGCAAAGAACCTACCTTCAATGGGACTGGAACACCAAATACAGTACCTATCTATTAAAAATGATTGCTCGTCACTTACCGGAGTTCTTCTGTAAGGTTAGTGGCTTAGACTCCTCCATGGAGTTCCTGAGCTGGTAGTATCGCATGCCAGCGCTGTAGAGGGTGCCGGGCAACACGTGCCGCGCCACCAGCGCCCGCGCAGCTGCCTTGTCCGAGTACCTCGAAAGCTCGGCTGGCTGTAGCCGAGCGAATGCTGCGTCGGTGGGCGCGAATATCGTGTAGGTTTTGCTCTCTGTGGATAATTTATAGAAATTACATTATTATAAATGTTTAAAAAATATATTTACATAGAAAAAATGTCTAAACTAGAAAAAATTCACGTCCTGGGACGGGATTCAACCCGCGACCTTTCACAATTCGGGTGACTGCTCTAACCATCTGAACTACCATACCAAGTCCTTCGTAACTCAGATGGTTAGAGCAAAATTAACACGTAATTTTTATTAATATTTAAAGTGATTCACTTTTGAACCCACTTCAAAAAAGAAAGTGTTGTTTTGTGGTATTACGATACGGCTTAAATATCATAAGTTCGAAAATTTTTGACCGAATATCATTTAACCGAAAACTTTTTGGCTATTTTCGTTACGCATTTTTTAAATCGTTTAAATCACGTTTACCACTGTATCAGTTGACCTACTATCCATTGGATTTTTTTCATCACTCCGATGATTCATTTTGTGCCGAAGTCATCTGGCGAACGTAAAAAAATTCAAAAGAGATTTCGGTCAATAGTAAAAAGTTATTTGGAAAACCGGTGAAACATAGTTTGGTAAAATGATACTGATGTCAAATGATATTAAAATGGTCTAAAAAAATATAAAATTCTAAATTTTATGTAGGTAACCCCCGGCCTCATTAATCACACCATCTCATTGACACTATTCATAAGAGCCCCAACACGCTATATCTGCTGTAAGTTTCTGAAGATTCAAGGATCCCATAGACTTTTTGATGGTATAGGATCAGCTCAAGGTTAGTATTTCATGGGAGTGTTACCGAAGTGACAGTAGGTACACCGAATTTCAAATCAATCGGATCTGTGAAAGTTAGTAAAACCTTTTTATCATGTATAAAATGAGCTGATAGTCATCAAAAGCCTGAATTGATCTTCATAAATTATAGCTCAGCACCATCCTAGTCACGTCAGCTTTCAAACGAAAAAAACCGAATCAAAACCGGTCCATTCGTTTAGGAGCTACGATGCTACAGACAGATACACAGACAAACACGTCATACTTATAAAACCCCTCCTTTTTCGTCGGGGGCTAAAAATAAAAGCAAAAAAACGGTTACTTCGGTTAACCGTTTTCGGTCAAATGAAATCCAGACAAGTAAATTTCGGACCAATCGGTTCCCTGCTATACGACAAGAAGTGTATATTATTTTAATAGTCCAGTTCACCTAGAGTAAGAATTTATTATAAATGAGAAATAATTCTCATAGATAAGATTTGTACCAACCTGCTAAGGTCTCCGCGAAGCCACTGGCGTATATCGCCTTAATGAATGTAGTGAACCTCCTGTCCCTATCAGCTTGCAGCGTCTGCACCAGGTCACCCACTGGCAATGGGAACATCACTCTATCTACGGCGTGTGCAATGCCCTGGAAAATCAAATAGGTTAAAGCGAGGTCGATGATACCTACTATTTTCAACTGAAAGGCATAGGCCCGCTAGTGAATTAGCTATGCTTCAAAAACACCCAAACGATGAAGAAGTTTACTCTGTTTCCTAACGCTATTGATTCCTTATCAATCACGTAAGATTACGGCAATCGCTCACTATTACGCGAGTCCCTTGTCATCTTATAATGCCTTTTTGACCTTTAATGACCTTTCGCAAAGAAGTCTACTTTTGCGTAGATTGATCAGTTATACAATTTTGACCGTTCTTTGGAAATTGATAGTTACCTATATTAGCTTATCTATCTTACTTGTGGAATATGAATATCCTTCTTATCTTCTAAAACCCTGGCGCCGTTGATAGTGGTCACTCTGACTTCGTTCCATTCCACGTCGTGCATATCGTATTGGTTCACTCTCAACTGGGTACCTGCTAAAGAGACGCCCGTCATTTCATCTTGCAGAGATGCGATATCAAACGCGCCAGGTATCACATGGTGCAGAAGGAGCTGAAAGAATAGTTTTTTTAGACATTGTCATAAACGGTAAATTAATTTTGCTGATGATAAGCCACCATTAACTTACTCCACTAAGCAATCGAGGGTTGTCCCGGAATTTCTCTTCGGCCCTGTCTGGTCCCCCAAGCTGAACAAGCAATGTCCTAAAGGCTTTATCGGTGGGCGCAAAGATTGTGTATGGTCCGGTTTCATTCAAAATGGTGTCCAATCCTGACTGGCGCAAGTATTTAGCCGTTGCAAATAAACCATTTTCTTTTAAAATTTCAACTAGACCAGGGTTTGATTGCCTTGCGTAGTTTGAGTGACCTAAGTCTATGGTTGGGGAGGGTGTACTTGATCCTATTACCACCAAATCTTGAGGCGTTGACCGGTAAGGTGTGCTATTTATGATTGAGGAGAAAGTGGAACTGGGAAAAGCGGCTTTTGTCTGAGAGTGACTTCTATTTAGAATGTAATCAAGACTGGGTGAACTTAAGTATCTCTCTGTGGTTGTTATGCTTCGTGTTGAAGGGGAGAAAGTTTGAGGAGCCGGTGAAGTAGCTATAGTAGACAGAATGGAGCTTCGGTAAGTATTTGGTGCGGAAGTAGTGTGAGTTATCGGGTTAGTGTGACCAACTGCTCCATGACTTGAAGCAGTTACGTAGCTGGAATAGCTTGATGGATGATGTGAGGGCTCTGCCACGTAGTCAGTGGTTTCTGTTGATGGACTAGCTGTAGTAGAGCTAAATATTGGGTTAGATAATTTGGTAGGACCAGGCAGCTGTATTTCGCCTCTCTTTATCTTATTTAGTATATTTTCTACTTCAGGACCTTCTTCAGTTTGTTGTCCGTTTGCTTTTACGCCTTTTACTTTAAACGATCCATCATCTTGTTCTTCTAAGAAAACAAAAGTTACTTTCTTTTTATTTTGAATTGTAGCCGATAATTTAGATACTTCTTCAAGTTTACCGTTATCAGATTGCTTGATAAGTTCAAAATTAGCTCCTGGTGGGAGAACGTCTTTAGTGAGGTCTTCAAATGAAATTCTGCTCTCTTTTTGTGGCTCTTGCGTTGCTGATGCTAACTGTGTCAAACTAGAACCATCAGCAACAATGGCTCCTTTCGGAATCAAATTAGGATTGGTTGTTCTAATAACTTCAAATTTCTGACCGTTCAAGGAAATCTCTCGGGACGTGAAGTTCTTTTCATTAAAGTCTTCTGGATTTTCAGCTAATGCTACTTTAAGCTGCTTCAAGATATCTGGTTTTTGGAGCAAGGCCACGCTCTTAGCTCGTAAACTATCATCGAAACCTTTGGTTTCGCTTTCTTGAAGAAGGCTCTTAATTTCGTTGTAGAGTTTCTGTTTGTTTCTATCTTGAGGCGGGGCCCTTGTTTTAGGTTTGGGTCTGGGCCTATAACGCGGTGCTGGTGTGGTTGTGGTCGTAGTTGTCGTGGTAGTAGTCGAGGTGGTTGTGGTAGGACGTTGCTTCTCAAACATTTCAACAGCTTTCCTAAATAAATCTGTTTCATGTGGTAGAATTGGTCTGCGCTTTTCTTGTTCTCTGCTAAAGAAGTTGTCATAATTTTCCGTTGTTGAAAAGTTTGGTAAAGTTTTCGTAGCTTGCTTAGTCAGGAATTCCTCATGTAATTTCTCTACTTTTTCTTGTTGCTTTTGCTGTTGCTTCTGTACGAACTCTTGATGTTTCTGTATGATTCTCTGCCGTTCCTGCAATTCCTTTAGTTTCTCTAAATTTTCTTTAGACTGTTGTTCAAAGAATTCCTGTATATTAGACGCCTGGCTATTTTGAAACAAAGGAACCTGACCTAAATTGGACTGGAATGGTATTTGGGCACTGTTCAAATTTGGGTTCTGTGGAGCTAGGTTTGGCGCTGGTTGAATAGTTATAGGATTCGGGTGGCTGAAGACAGGTTGATTCGGTTGGTTTTGAGGCGGAAGAATAGTAGGAAGGAAGGTCGGCTGTGTAGTTCTCTGGTTGCCGATGTTCACTGTCTGACTTCCAATGTTTGGATTTTGATTGAAGGTTGGATTATTCTGAGGAATGGCATGATTGTTTTGGAATGTCGCTAAAGTAGGTGGTTGTTGCGGTAATATATTCTGACCTTGTTGGATCGGTCTTAGGTTTTGTTGAGAAAAAGAATTGAGGATAGGATTGACGGTAGGAGCTTGGGTAAATTGAAAGGCATTGTTATTGGGCAGAGGTATGCTGTTCTGTAAGCCAACATTGGTTGGGACGTTTTGGCTGGATAGAATGTTATTGAATATAGAAGCTGAAGGCTGGGGTACGAAAGATGTTTGTGGTTGGGGCTGCTGGAATATCGGCTGTGGGAACTGAAGTGTGCTTGGTGTAGGACTATTAAGTAGACCAGCCTGCTGGAAGTTCTGCAGCGGTGAGTTCAGTCCAAACCTTGTTTGGTGTTCACTGAATCCGGGGTGTCCCAAAGGCACTTGTCTTCTTCTATCGAAGTCATTTTCTATCTGAAAAAAAGAAATAAGGCTCTTTAGAACACAAAGTGTAAATATTTTGAAATAACTCGTCTAGTAATATAGAATAGAGTGACAACAATTTAATGATTACACGCTTGAGAAACAGCTAACAAATCGAAATAGGTCTAAGGCAGTTTCTATTCGGTTAGCAGATTTTATTTTACAAAAGACACAAAAAAAGACTAGACACAAGTGCAACGAATGTTTAGCAACATTTATTTGAAAGTACCTAGGTACTTTGTCATTTGAATGATAATTTAATTATTATACAATCTAACAATTAGTTATAGTGTGGAGTAAGCAATTGTATTGCAGGCTTTTTGTACCCTATCTAGGTACTTCACAGATATGAATTTTCTAATGCGTTTTACAATATAATCTATTCAAGTCTCCGTTGCGAGCTAAATTGCTATATCAGCTGAACAAGCTCACATATTTTTTATTGATAATAAAATCAAAGTAGCCTCGGTGCTAAGCGCTAAGTAATAAAATAACATAGGTAGGAAACTGCATTCACTTTGCTGTTTATTAAGTCGAAAAATAGATTCAGTCACAATTAATTAGGCAGGTACCTACTCTATTAGGTAGCTATAACGTTTTATCCAGTTATCTACTATTGATTTTTGGACACAAAAATAAGTACCTAGATCTATACCTGCTTATTGAAAAATATTGTTCTGACTTAAATTAAGGTCTAATTGCATTACCTAAATATAACCAAGAACGCAATCATCGGTTATTTACTAAAGTTTATAGCGTAGGTAAAGCGTTACGTTTCGAATCGATCATGATTCGTGATAATAATGCGCGCATCAAAGGCCACGGCTAATTATTGCTGATTCATCTCGATAGCTTACCACCACACTACAAACGACACAATGACCGCGAATCTGCGGTAAAATCACTAGAGCAACGAATTGCGCGTACGCAAGAATGCGCTTTCATGCTACTGATGCGTCACGGACGTATGACAGCGGGCGGCGTGAAACGAGGGTTGGTAACTGAGAGATGTTTAGGTTTAATATCGTTCTCAAAAAGACAAACCTACATCATAAAAAAAAAGTAATAAAAGGTCGGCAACGAAATTTTATTGGGCGTGTTTTTTCTCAAATTGTAAGACTGCCACAGCATAAATCAAGGCGTAATACTATTTCAAGGAACGTGCAATAAAGATTCCAGCCTAGAGTTTAGTTGAAAAGTTCCCGAGAAATGTTTCATGGCAATGTTTAAAACTCCTACCTATTTCTTGTAGGTATAATAAGGATGCCAAAATGCACAGGGCCTATGCCGTACTGACGATGCATATTTTTTTTTACAAAAAAGCTGAGACTGTTTATTATTTATAGTTTTTTTTTGTAAAGTTGAAGGTTAGACTTCTCTTTTTTTGGTGCCATCGGAGGTTGGTGATCTGTATCGGAATCCTTTCCCGTTATTTATCACAATCCATGACTTTATCAGTTTCACTTTTAACAGGTTGCTCAAAGTTCTTTTAACCGTGATGGTGGCTGCCTGGCCTTCGGTGGCTTTAGTTAGAGCGTGGTCCGATCGGTAGGACAAAGGCAGTAGGACCACGTGGCCAGAGGGGAGCAGATTGTCCTTTTTGTGCCACATCTGACGCCCCTAAGATATTACAACTTCGGCGTTCAATAGTAATTTAAGGCTTCGCTCACTCCACCAAAATCTTTCTGCATTTGAGTGTCGGTTTGGACCATATTTTTTGCTACATCTCAATTGCTTCGATTCGCCTGCAGCTTGTACATAGTTTCCGCGACAGCTTCTACTTGTTTTTTTTTGTTTTTTGTTTATACAGGTAGACGACAAACAAGCTGACGGCCCACCTGGTGGTAAGCGGTTATCGCCGCCTATAGACATCTGCAATAACAAGGAAAAGCACTTGATATTGCAGGTGCGTTGTCATCCTGAGGCCTAAGATGAAATGCCGTCCATACCCAGTAATTACACTGGCTACCTTTCCCTTCAATCCGAAACAGCGAACTGTTTCACGGCTGAAATAAGAAAGGCGGTGGTACCTACCCTACTTTACTATTCCGTAAAACAACATATCCGTATCCGTATCGTGCACTAAAGTGCAGTTTTACTTGTGAATGTGAAGTAAAAATCACTTTTTCAAAAAGTCATTTAATGTGGTATTTTTATGTATATTTGTTCAACTACGACCTATTGTTTGATTTTGTGGTCGTTTGTAGGTGTTAGTTCATCATACATAAGCATCTCAGTGTACCTACTTTGAGGCTTAGAGATTCTTCGTGCTTGCCCTGGGTCGTCCTGGGTCGTAATATTTTTCAACCTGTATATTAGGAACTTTCCTATCTATTATTAAAGAAAATTACAAAAACCGTAGTTTTGGCGATGAAATTCCATTTTCTTATATTTAATAATTTATTAGGTTATATCTGATTAAGATAATTGGTTTATTAGTTACAATAAGCGTGCATGTCCTATCATTAATTACAAGTCTTTGTGACAAAATATTATTATCCTCTCACAGCATAATAGGTATATCGTAATATTCGTAATATAATAAGTAATAACTTATGCGACGAGAAATTAATCATTAAACTATTCGTCATTGAACGACGGTGAAAATTATCTTTCGAAGTTTTTGAGGTTTTTTTATACAACTAGATAACAAACAAGCTGACGGCCCACCTGGTGGTAAGTGGTAACCGCGGCCTAGACACAAGAAATAATAAGAAAAAAGTTAAGTTAAGTTAAGCGTTGTTATCCTGAGGCCTAAGATGATATGCCTTCCATGGCCAGTAATTTCACTGGCTAGTAGTCTCCAGCTAGATAGTTGTAGAATGTACTATGAATAGATGCTTTTGCCTTACCTACTGGCTACTGATGAGTAAAACATGAATATTTTATAACTTTATTATTACAGAGGGATCCACCAGTAAGTGTCTTCGCTAAGGTAAGCACAGATTGGTAGGGACTAGGGAGTTAAAAATGTCGATGGGACGATTTTAATATTAACCACAGATAAAGAAATAGAGCACTTATGATAAGGCATTGCTTTTTTCCACTTTAATTCTCATATATTTTTATCAGGAGGGCCGTATGCTTGATTGCTACCTTAGCGGTGTAAAAAATATCAACACAACATAAGAAAGTTGAAGAAGAGTTGAAATAGAATATTTCGACATTGTAGGGTGGACGTTAGCTTATAAACGCAAATACAGATAGACTAGAAGAATTTCACAGGGATATCCCAAGTCCTGGGTGGCTCAGTGGTCAGAGCAGTCGCCCGGATTGCGAAAGGTCGCGGGTTCGATTCATGCCTCAGGACGTGAAATTTTTCTAGTTTTATTATATTTTAATTACTAAGTAATTTTTCAAACATTTGTAATAATGTTAAAATCAAAAGTTAAGGACAACATAAGAAGTAACACAAACCCTGTTGAAGTACAAGAAGGCAACCGTTTCCCGTCAAGAGGATATCAGCATATTCAATTTTATTCAAATAAACTTAATTCATAATATAAAATTTTAATTTTAAAAATAACAAATAGACCATAAGTAGCAGACGAGGCCGAACAAGGATTTTCCTTAGCTTCGGGCAAAAAAGAACTTAATTAACTTTAGATAAATAATCATATGCAATATTGTTTTGTTCTATTAGATTTATTTGCGTTATTTACAATAAGTGTTATCAAAGAAAACAATAAACATAAGAGCCGTAGAGTGAGAAATTTAATGCTAAACATTAATTCACTTATTAAAGCAATGAATAATTTCTCAGTATCTACGTAGGACATCTTTTGCAGTGCTTCTTGGGGAATTTTCTTTGTAACGATGATATATTTTCATTATGACCCACTGCCTGGCACAGGCTTCCCTACATTGGAGAAACAGGACAAACATTGAGGAGTTTGCACCATCCCGCAGGCCCAGTGCGGGTTAGTTGTTTCTAGACAACATCTTCGTATTTTGTAAAAGCTGGACTTCTCTGTTGTTTGTACGAAATACTGTCTATGCCCTTCTCTACTTTATGACTCATCATCATCAACATTTCAGCCAAGAGACGTTCACTGCTGGGCATATACCTCCCCAAGGGATCTCCAAACCGATCAGTCTTGCGCTGCCCGCATTCTTCGGCTACTTTATGACTAGGTACTATTTATAAATTATTATTGAGTAGCTAAGTAAATGAAGTGAATCAAAGAAAGTTAATTAAACCTGCCGACCATAAAAAGTGAGCGTGGTCGTGGGAATTCACTGCTACTTTTTAAGTTACCGAACAAGTTGCGAACGTAATGCTACACAATCGCTTACGTTTTGTCAATGGAGTCTCAGTAAAATGTAAAAGCTTGCCGGATATCAGGCGAAGAAGGAATCCTATTGGAAGAAATATGTGAGTATTCTTATCAACATATATATAATACATGTTATCATCATCATCAGTCCCACTGCTGGGCATAGGTCTTCCTACATGGGAGAAACACAAGATTTACTACCATTTACTAATTTGCTTAGTTAGATACCGTCGCGTCGACCGACGTCCCGTAGGGCGGTGATACAACGATACGCCCAAGTCGCCATACTAAGTCGCTATACTGTTTCTTTTGCAATATTTCTTTATAATATTTAAACTTCTTAATTATGAAAAGAGATGTTTCATATCCGGCCAAGTATCTCTAAGAATCAGGAAAATTCTCCTGAAACCGCTAAAAATACTAATAGTTCGTTTTTATCCATACTTAGTTCATGCCTACAAAAGTTGAAAATTTTCGTCGATTTTACTGTTTTTCACTATGGCAATATGGCGGGTGACATAAAAGTCAACTAAACGTCACCAAAGTGACATAAGCACCATGATGAATTTTTGGCTGTGTTGCAGTTTTATCTATAAATAAAAATGTTTTGTATTTACCACGCAACAACGCTAGCGCAAATATTTTTACCTATTTTTCAGTATACTGCACATAGACCTGGCCGAGTCTCCATACATTTTTGAAACATCTCTTTTAAAAGGTAGTCTCATCATCATCATCATCAGCCTATAGACGTCCCACTGCTGGGCATAGGGCTTTCTACATGGGAGAAACACATGAGGAGCTTGGGCCATAACACCACCCCGCTGGCCCGATGCGGGTTGGTGGGTTAAAGCGGTTGCAGTAACAACCGGGACCAACGGCTTAACGTGCCTTCCGAAGCACGGGAGCTCGAGATTATAAATTTGATTGACCCATCCCGGGACCGACCATGGCGAAAGTTGCTTGGTTTTCGTTATCGAAACCAGAGCGCTCAACCCACTACGCCACCGAGCTCCTAGTAAAGTAGTCTACCTACCCATTATTTTACAACAATTACGGAAGACTCGGGTAAACACACGACCTTTTATACGAAAGGATATTAAAATCATACGCGGCCGCTGCGAAAGTCAACTTTCATATCATTTTGTGGAAACGACGGACGATTGTGATTCTTGGTGCGTGCGCGCACGTCTCACCTGCCGTGAGAATTTATAAAATAAACAGCTTAGATAATAGCAATGATGACGCTCATTTTCTATTATTGCATTGATCGTCTAGATATAAAAGCGTAACATCACAATAATTATAACCAATGTTTACTTTCCTCATATTTTGAAAGGGCTGCTTTTACCCCGCATGCGAGTATAATATTGTTATCCAACACGGAATTTCTACTTCCGTTAGTATGAAGTTGTGTATTACAATTATATCTTAGAATAATAACTAAATCCATATTTTCGGGATAACATGGAAAATTACGAAAATTTCCTTTCTCAGGAAATTTGAACGTTTTAATAACTGTTACTAAATTGTAATTAATAGGAGTTAGTGTAGGTAGATACTCACCTACTGTATACCTAAATATGTAATTGTATGGATAATTACTTTTATTGACTTATTTAATAATCGTTCAATTCAATGACTGAATTTATAATACCTCCACAATATTTAGCCTGTATAAATATTGTGGCGCTATTATAAATTCAGACAACAAATTAAAACACGGCCTATATTAGTTCATAGAAATGGTTTGCCACTTTCAAAAACAACTTATTCATTAGATAATTTTATGACAAATAATATAACATTGGCTGCATTATTTCATTGAGATGTCCGGAAATTTTTTGAAAGTGGCAAACCAATTCTACGAACTAATATAGCCCATCTTTTAATTTAGGTACTGTCGTATTGACGGCAACACCCTGTATAAGATGTAACAGGTGCTTGCTTGTCACGCGGTTGTATAAAAAGTTATACCTACTAGTGATGTAACGAATGTCATTTTTTGAGCATTCGCGAATGTGAACGCGAATTTAAGCGCGTACCGTTTGCACCTAGTTCCGAGAATTGCAGAGTTGACCCGAAAAAAGCCGAGCGGTTGTTTTATTTCATTTGTAGACGACAAATGCTCGTAAACAAAAACAAGTGTATAAACAAAAACTCAATGTAGAAGTAGATGGAAAATAAGTAATACCGACCAAATAATAAAGTAAAGTAGAGACTGTTAATGTGATTAATAGGTTGAGCTGCTTTTTGTAATTAATCATAATAAAAATAAGAAATGATGAGGTCAGGTAACGCAAGGTACCTACACATTTTTTTGTTATATTTTTTAAAATATATTATGATATGTTGCAGAAAAAGATAGCCATTTTTTTGCAAGAAGTACTTAAATAAAAGTTATGGAAAAAGACAGAAAGATCTTTAGGAACAATTTAGGTCCCACAAACTTTTCCCTAAAATGCATCGTCACCGATTTAGAGAGAGTTAAAAAATTAGTCTTCAGGGGCGTTGAGGAAGTTTTGTGTTGGCAGACGGGTTTGTTTCTCGTAGACGTGATCAGCAAAAGCTTTCTACCACAACAATACCTGGATTATCGAGCTAAGCCTATTAACATGTATTTACTAACACGTGAGTAATAAACCGTGTCGGTTTATTATTCACGTTACATAGGTACTAACACGCTTTCACTTTTACTTAAGTTTAGTGATCTATTGTAAATACATGCTAAACATTCTATCGTACTACCAAGTTATAAGATTCTGCCTTATGGGCACGCGCGTGTTTTTCCTCCTTACGATATACTCATAGGATCCTCTAAGTCTAGTCCAAACGTGTAGAGGCACCTTAAGAAGAGCTGGCATGGTGGGCACCTGCAGGGCAGTATGATCCATTCCATACTGCACTAGCTATTTCTAAATTTGGATTCGAGTTTGCGCATAGAATCATATACAGGGTGGTGCTGTCAATACGACAATAAATTAAAACATGGGCTATACTAGGCCATAGAAATGATTTTCCACTTTCAAAAACTTCTTATTCGTTTAATAATTTAAAGACATTTGTATGAAATAAAATAACATTGGCTGCATTATGTCATAGAAATGTCATGAAATTATCAAATGAATAAGATGTATTTGAAAGTGGAAAACCATTTCTATGAACGAATATAGCCCATGTTTAAATTTATTGTCGTATTGACGTCACCACCCTGTATATGGAGCTCAGTATATTTTTTGTCCAACTAGATGATAAACAAGCTAACGCCCCACATGAAAAATATAACCCACTTATTGTATGAAAAGTATTATTAAATAAAAAAAAACAAAATGTATTTGTTTAAACATCATGCATTTGCCAACAGGACGTTTCCAAAATTGCATGGAGTAAGTCTGAACTGTCCTGAATGGTGTGATGATGAACTTATCTCCAGTTTTTAATTGTAATATGCGAAAAATATCTTCAATTTCCAATGTTTCGACCAATACATTCAAAACATTTTCTTTTCCTAGTTCCCATGTTAACAATTTGTACCTTAATTATATTTAAATTTCATTTTAATTAGAAATGATAATTTGTAATGAACTTTTCATCTGAGGAAAGTTTTGAGATCTCAGCTCATCTACTTACTGATTTCGTAATACAGATGACATGATAATAAATAAATAATTTAAAATTAGATTTGTACCTTACCTATTACTTACATCTTGTGTTCTCAAGAGGTCCCAGGTTCGAATCCCGGTAGGAGCAAATGTTTGTATGATGAGTACGAGCATTTGTTTACGAGTCATGGATGTTTATATGTTTATTTAGTATATTTCTAATATTAATATACATATTATTATTAATATTTATCCGTTATCTAGTATCCATAACACAAGCTCTTAATGATGCTTACTTTGGGCTAGATAATAGGTGTGAGTGTATGAAAAAAAAAAAACTGCATCAAAATCCGTTGCGTAATTTTAAAGATCTATGCATACATAGGGACAGACAGACGGCGGATAGCGACTTTGTTTTATACTATGTAGTGATTATTCTAAGTTTGACGACCGGCTGGTCGAGTGGTCTGTACCCCTTCCTATACAGGTTACTCGGCCTTGGATCCCTGGTTCGAATCGCGGTAGTTTCATATGTTTGTATGATGAGTACGAGCCATTTGTTCACGAGTTATGGATGTTTGTATGTTTATTTAGTATAAATTTCTAATATTTATAAACATATTATTCACATTTAATTGTTTGACTTTTGTGTGATTATAACGCCTACTTTATTGTAAGAAATACAAATAAAGAAAAAGATAAAAACATCGCTTCTGGACGGCCGTTATTTAGTATCTATTGGTGTGAGTGTAAGAAAAATATTTTTATAATATATATAATAATGCTAAGATGGAAGAACATTAACTATTATTATGTATACAGAAAGTTCAATCTGCCATAAGACTACGTATAGTATACGTAGTATCAAAAGCTCGTAAGCGTAATTAGGTCTAGTCTAGATATTTGGTATAAATGGTAAAATAATAATTGTTAGTGATCTTCACAAAACTATTATTGTTATTATTTCATCTGCCACAAGGAAAGTTGACACTGCCATTAGACCACTTATAACACGTACTCAATGAGTTTCTTAACAAGCCGAGTGAAGCCAGATCGCCGGATAGCGTCGAGTGTGTCACTCGAACAATGAAAAAATGGAAAATTATTTATGGCTTAGTTAAGCCAACCGTGGCGATAGATAGCTCGTGCTAATGCTACATATTTGTATGAAAATACCAGTAGATAACTATATGAAGAACTCTCATTAGAATGCCATAATGATGTAAATTACATAGCTTAGAAAAAAATTAATAGCTTCAATGGCTTCTTCCAATCCTGAATCCAAACCCATTTTGAGATGTAGAAACGTGGCGTTTGGCCATTGTATGAAAATCAAAGATACTTGTAAAATTCAAGAAATAATAGTACACATAATATTACATAATAGTACAGTCCAAAATCGAGCCATTGAAATGAAACGTAGCTGAAATAGTATCTATTGACAGTATACAAACCAACAATAACTTCTCATAACAAAAAGACAAAATATATAATAAATGATCATAAAAATATTTTAGCAAAACGTACCTCAAAAATATGATTTACAGTCAGAATTAAACGATAAAAAATTTGACGTTAAATTTCGCGCTATCCCAGATTATTACTTTTTTCATATGTTGCTAGTGATGTTTAGTAATGAAATAAATGATAATTAACACAAAAACTCAAAATTATAAATGTTAATTGACATGCTTTATAACTGTACTCGCGCGAGTACAAAGGGCGGTAATGGGTTAAACAAAAGTAAAAACCGACTTCAAAACACTAAATAGAAAAACATAATTATAATCCGTTTCCAGAAACAATAGAAAGTGTAACACCAACTCCAAAAAAATTTTATGAAATAAATACCCAATTATTTTTAATAATTTTTCCGTTTTAGTGTTTTGAAGTCGTTTTCTTTTCTTTCTTTTTTTCGTTTTTTTTTCATAATTTTGGTGATAAATTTCGAAGGTCAAAGCCAGGTGGGTGATCGAGGACCAACCTGGTAGTATTCCAACGCAAATAGAATTATCATAAGTACCACTGAAAGCATCAAGAAGGCAAAAATCCGCGATTTCGCTTACATTGATGACTTAATTATTCATGTTATTTTGATTCCAAAGCGAAACTAGTAACTAAATCGATTTTGAAAAAAATCTATTCGACCAAACTGAAAGCATGCAATTAAAAAAACAATTTTCTAAATCAGAGTTAACAAAAAAAAACATACAGTCGAATTGATAACTTCCTTCTTTTTTGAATTCTGTTAAAAATATATGTACTGTAATGTGATAGACGTAGGGTTACCAACGTATGTTTAAGTATTTTAAATTTAGTATTTTCAAGATGATTTACAAAAGTTATCTAAAAATGTCCTTATAAATCTGTCTTTTACTTTAGACTGTATGGTATAAAAGTAAATAATAGGGTAAAAGTAAAACCTCTAAGACTAAATCTTAACTTAACTTAACATCAGGTACGTTTGTAGCCAAATGCGTTTAAAAACTATAAACACACGCATGGCAAACCAATTAAAACACCAAATATGTAATTTCAGTCATCAATGCCACAATCAATTAGTGGACAAATGAAAAGATGTCGTTTTTAAGCTATTTACTCGTCACAAAGTCGTGCCAAATATACCACTATTATGATTTACGTCTGTAAGATAAATCAACTTTATTACCAAACCTGTCGATTAGCACTGTATCCATTACTCGAATACATGAATTTGTATCAACGAACCCGTCCATGTAATTTATGTCATTTATAAAGCCGTTGAATTACAAAGCAACGCTGGTTAATTAAGTAGCTCGGTAGGTAGGTATTTGTCGTATTCTATTACTATCTAGTGTTTATATGTGCAACGCCCACAAACTATACGTAATAATTTATAGATTACCTTATTCTCTTACACTTTTGCTATGTGTTGATTTTATAGGTAAAGTGACACAGTGTTTTACAAAGTAAAGTACCTAAAGTGACAAATAGTTTCTGTTCGAAACAAAAATGTTACCTTTTTTAATTAGTTTTTTAAAATAATGTTAGTTTTCCATAATTGTTTAGCTCTTTTCCATAATTTGCATTTTAGCATAATTTGCATTATGTCAAATTTTATGTCTTGAATTCCCACTCAAATTTTGGCTAAAACTATTAATGCAAAATGATTCCGTCATTAGAAAAAAGATCTAGCCTTACCTAAATAAACAATTTAGGCCCACCTGGTGGTAAGTAGTAACCGCCGCCTATAGACACTTGCAATAACAAGGAAAAAATCACTTAGTATATTGCAGGTGCGTTGTCATCCTGAGGCCTAAGATGAATGCCTTTCATGCCCAGTAATTTCAGGATTGCACTTCGCTGACTACTACCGCAGCATGGTGGCATCCCTAGCTTAGCTCGCGCCTTTTTTGGTCACATCACACATCCGGTTTCTAAAACTAATACAGTTAAACATAACAGGTTAACCGACTATTACGCATACCCGTCTGCTTAGGTAATAGTGGCTATTAGGTGTAATAAACAAAAATAAAAACCGACATCAAAACACTAAAAAAATAAAATATTAAATTAGATTTTTAAGTTTTATTTAATTTATTTTTCACCTTTTTTAAGTGATAAATTTTAAATATCAAAGCCAGATTGGTGATCGTGGATCAACCTGGTAATATTCCAAAGCAAATAAAATTATCTCATATCTGCTGTAACATGGAGGTAAAGCCAGTGCAAAAACTACACCCTTCCTCTTTAGGGAACAATGAATCATGCATGACATAACGCTGAACTTACCGTGTGATATTATTACAGCATTAGTTAAAATACATAAATTCACACACACACTAAACCTTCCTACTTTTCACATACTAAAGGTCAGATAAAGATAAGTACGTGCCGGTACAGCGGGTCACTTTCACTGATGCGCGAGCGGCCGTCGTGCTTACACTAAAGTATGCTCTACACTGGTAGAGTCAATATTGTAATAAATACTCTTTAGACACTCCTCATCGAATGGCTAACTACCTCAGTGTCTTAATATTTAAGTTTCAAATTTATATAAATATAGAAAACAAAAATTTAAGATATTAACTACAAACGGAAATCTCATAAACAGATTCTAATCTGTAAATATAACTAATGTTTTAATATGGGTAGAGTAGATAGCCGTAGTAGAAGATAGATAGGAGTTTGCGCCAAAGATTTAGTTCACCCTGAAGTTGCATCGAGCTGTATTGCGCAGCTCTGCCCGCCTACCGTCCATTCCATACTACGTTGTTCCATTGTTCCATATTTTGTTAGTAGGTACGTGAATCAACTCATGTTCAGAACTTCAGAGCGAACATGTTTAGCACAAACTTTTTTGTCATAATCATAAAAACAATTTAATGTTTTTGATACGTTTAGACGCTTACTTTATTGTAACAATTACTAATAAAGAAAGAAAACGATGAAAAAAATTGATGATGGCTTCGATTCCCGCCAGCACCTTGCGATCCAGTTTAGGACCTAAACTGAGTAGAATCGTTAATTCGTACAGGAACCAATACAGAACCGAGCGGATTATGAATCGCTTTTTTAAAGATGTTGGTCAGGCCCCTGGAGCATCTAATTATTTCATCGTTTTCTATCTTTATTTGTAATTGCTGCAATAATCTTAATCATTTATTTGTCCCAACATATATACCCAGGTACAAAAAGCTCGAGCTCCCCCGTGCTTTGGAAGGCACGCTAAGCCGTTTTTAAATCTTTATGTCTAGTCTCACTGTGTTTCGCCGACTTTCGCCCTAAAGGCATACAAATTTTAAGCAAATTATCCTAAATTGATAGCAATCAAAATAAAATAAAAAATGTCAATATCACTATACGTAATGTCAGTAGGAAAAAAAACTAAAAATGTCAGTATCCTTAAATATGTCAATAAAAATTCCTATAATGCATGTCACAAGTAATAATTCATTTTTTTCTTTATATACAAGTTGGTGACGTCAATACGAAAATAAAATAAAATATGGGCATAATAAAATAAAAAATAAAATATAAATAAAATATGGGCGATATATATATACGAAAATAAAATAAATAATATTAGTTCATAGAAATGGTTTGCCACTTTCAAAAACACGTTATTCATTTGATAATTTCATGAAATAATATAACATTGGTTGCATTTGCATTATTTCATAGAAATGTCATGAAATTATTAAATAAATAAGATGTTTTTGAAAGTGTTCTAATTGATTGTCGTATTGACAGCACCAACCTGTATATTGTCAATATAAACTTTACTACTCTACCCATGCTGTAATCTACTCTACATTGGTATAGTACAGCACAAAGGCCACCTTCCATTGCAAATGAAGCGCGTGGCTTTGGGTATCGTATCCAAAATCATTTATTTACTAGTGACTCCACCCCCGTGGATGTCAGCTATCGCGCCATAAGCTTCAGTCGAACGCCCGGAGCACGGACGAGCTTGAGATTATAAATTTGATTGACCCATTCCGGGATCAACTATGGATGCGTATTTACCCCAGTCTTTTCTATAAATTTCTCTGTTTAACATAATTGAAGATATGATGTGATTATTATTGATTATTTAAAAATATTGAGACAAAGAAACTGCTATCAGTACTGAATAATGAGTATAAAAACCACGTCACACCTCCAACAGCAAATAAAGAAGATTAATAGCATATAAACACGCAAATCTTTATGTCTATTAAACACGAAAGATATACGGGGGATAAATTATTATTGTAAAAGAAAAGTGTTTATGGTTTGCAAAAAAATTACCAAAAAAATTCAAAGTTGCGCTTTGTGCGTTTCCTCATTCGAGGCGAAAGTGACGACCGCTTTTTCTGCTTTTTTATGTTTTAACAAGGAGTTAATATGAAGAATTTGTACCATATTAGTGCTGACCATTCACTTTCCTTGATGCAAATCGATTATACGCTGCTTCTATTTCGTTTGCTAACATATTATCCAAGCTTGAGTTTTCACCATTGAAATTCGATTCGAATACACATACATGACTTTAAAGGAGAAAGCAAGCGTTTCTAGCATTTTGCGGATGCAAATATGTCTAAGAACGTCATATTTTGGTCTACAGTCGATTATTAATATTCACTATTCACAAACTACTTTAGAAAACTTGCATTTTAAAATATATTGGGACAGAACCATCATTCCTGAAAAAACTGTCCATTGCAATAGACCAGATGTCACACTTCACGACAAGCAAAATAAAACTGTTTACCTTATTGACATAGCCATTACTAATACACACAACCTCTCATCCACACACACAGAAAAAATCAACAAATATGCAGATCTGGCAATAGAACTTAAAACACAGTGGCGCGTAGACAAGGTATACACGATCCCTATAGTTATTTCCTCCACTGGAGTTATCCCGAAATCTTTACACAGCACACAGTTTTCGTTTGGCCAAAAGCCCGCGTCTGTGATTTACAACCACAGAAATGGAAGATTTTTACAAAAAATATGATAATAATAATTATACACTCACACCTATTATCTAGCCCAAAGTAAGCATCATTAAGAGCTTGTGTTATGGATACTAGATAACGGATAAATATTGATAATAATATGTCTATAAATATTAGAAATATACTAAATAAACATATAAACATCCATGACTCGAAAACAAATGCTCGTACTCATCATACAAACATTTGCTCCTACCGGGATTCGAACCCGGGACCTCTTGATCTAGTAGCCTGCATAGCAAAGGGTACAGATCGCTCGACCAGCCGGTCGTCAATTTTATTTCTTTATTAACTATTCGCCGATGGTCGTTTAAGATACCCGTACAAAAATGTGTTCTATAGTTTGAGACAGACGGACGCTCACATAAAAGGAGCGGTAGATGTGAACGTCAATTAATTTTTGAATTGTACGAATCAGGAATTCATATTTAATTAAGATCATTTTTGGTAAAAATAATAAAAAAACGAACAGCTACAAGTTATGCATGCAAATCGGATAGACATAATTTGCATTGGACTGCGACGTGGAGCTTTATAAGGTAGCGATTATCTAATCTGTGGTAACATTCCAAAGCAAAACTAATCATTTAATACTGTACATTCCGAATATTAGTAACCTAGCTAAGTATACGAATAAAATTGGTAGGTTAAATAAAATGTAAATTAGGTACAGGCTTATCTGTAAACATAAGTCGTAATATGTTTGTAAATTTTTAGAAATGAAGTTTTAAATGAAAATTACTTAATTTCTACATTTAATTTCCAATTTAGACTACTTAAACAGAGACAAAAGATAAACACAATAATAGTCTTAATTTCTGATTTTAACATTATTATAAATGAAAACACGTAAAAACGCGTTAACACGTTAAATACTCGTTTCGAATGTTGAAATAGAATATTTCGACATTGTAGGGTGGACGTTAGCTCATAAACGCAAATACAGATAGACTAGAAGAATTTCACAGGGATATCCCAAGTCCTGGGTGGCTCAGTGGTCAGAGCAGTCGCCCGGATTGCGAAAGGTCGCGGGTTCGATTACTGTCTCAGGACGTGAAATTTTTCTTGTTTTATTATATTTTAATTACTACACAATAATAGTTTTACGGTATCTATTATCCATTTAATAAATTTAATAATATAATAAGTAAAAAAATCTAATTTAGAGTCCGAAGGCCTACACTGTTTTGGTAGAGAACGGTATAACCGTGGCGTGGCATGGCGTGATAATACCCTAGCACGAGTTGTGGATAAAATCTCCTTCCACCCCTTACGTCCACTTATTAGGAGACAAAATGCGTTTTATCTCTTTCTTTCTATTCTAGGAAGAGACGAGGGAAAAATTTTTGTCAACTCCCCAGGAAGTTTGCCATGCTCCGGGAGCTGATGTTGCAAGCGTCCATGGGCTACGGTAACTGCTTACCACCACCCGGTCCATAAACGTGATTGTCACCTTCGGTTTATTAAAAAGGAATAATGGTGCATTTCAGTTCAATCTTATCATGCTCACGGTGATTTCGCAGAAGGAAAATCTTGTTAACGAATTATCTCTCTCTAAATTGTTAGCTGTACACAATGATCGTACTACATAAGTAACGTAAGCGGGATGTATCTGCAGCCGCTACTATCGAGTATCGAGGGGTGAAAGCAGCCGTATGGCCGTACCAGCGAGACACGCAAGCTGTAATTATATCGGGTATTAATAGCGCAGATATTGCTCATTAACTAAATCACCCATATTCGACAATTGTCATAGAATCGATCTCAATATTCGATTCGGTTATTGCTTCAATTTTCTTTTTCAATACAATTCATTTTCATACTAATTTAAGTTTGATACGTTTAACGATAAAAAAGTCAACAAGCAAAGTAGCCTTATAATTTAAGAATTATAAGGGTTAAATGCATGTTTTATTAACCCGTATCAGATTCCAAGATAAGCATCAGATTCTAGACACAATTGATTTTTAACCGACTTTAAAAACGAGGAGGTTCTCAATTCGGCCGGTATGTTTTTTTTTTTTTTCTATGTATGTACACCGATTACGCCGAGATTACTGATCCGATTTACGTGATTCTTTTTTTGTTCGATGCGGAATAGCTGCCATTTGGTCCCATAAAATTTTTTTCAAAAACAGTTGGGTACTTTGGTTTTAAATATAAAAAAACTGAAATTATGAAGTCGTCTACATATGCGTAATTGCGAATTTTTGCTTTTCCAATGACTTTTTAGTGAAACCATACGATAGTAGGAAACAATATAATTTAACGGTCACCCATCTAGCTTTGACCGTAGAAAGTTATCACTAAAAATTGTGAAAAAAAAATTTTAAACAAAAATTAAAACCGACTTCAAAAAACTTAAAAGGATAAAATAATTAAATTTAAGTAGGTATTCATCCCCTAGAAACATATTTTTGGAGTTGGTGCTAAGTGGTTTCCAAAAACAATAGAAAGTGAAGCACCGACTCCAAAAATATGTTTCTAGGGGATGAATACCTACTTAAATTTAATTATTTTATCCTTTTAAGTTTTTTGAAGTCGGTTTTAATTTTTGTTTAAAATTTTTTCAATTGTCAAATCCCTCCGGAGAGATAACGCCGCATGACGGATTACGGCATCAATTTTACCATTCTCCCTATAAAGTGGTTTTTGCTAATATGGTATGTTATTCTTGTAACATAGTCATATATTTGTCTAGATACATAGTTACTTTAATTTCTTAATACTCCCTGGCGGTCCGTAAAGTGTGGCTTGACAGGTTGATTAGACTACAGCTAATATACAAAAGAGAAATAGACGTAAAAAGCATCCATCTCCATCATACACATTGTAATGTAGAGTCACGAAATAGGCAAGTTTTAAATGTCATAACGTTTGTCGAGACATATCTTTTGTATAAAGTAAAGTTGTTGTAAATCTTATTTATGCTACCTTAAAATATGTCAGAAACCCCTCTATAGGTACCGTGCTGCAAAGGGAGCCAGCAATAGAGTTATCTCGAATTCTCGACTCTTGGCTCAATGGTTTACCAAGTAAGATACTGTCAGCGTCTTGGATACGCTCAAACAGAAACTAAGTACGCGTTGGCATATTGATATTACCAAATGTACCGATTGGTAACCTTTAACCGATTTATAATAATAATATTTGATTATTAATTTTTGCTCGATATGCAATTTGTTTAAACTGTTGTGCGTAAAATACTGCATTAAAATGTTGTGAGTTAATTACTTTCACAATTTTTTCTGCGAAAAAGATGTAATGAGATAAAAAAAAAACTAAAGAAGAATGTAAAATCTAACAAAAAGAGCAAAGAGTATGGTATACATCTTTTGCAGAATTTCAGTTGGAAACACAGTATTGACGTGGTAATAAATAAAATATATAGAGTTCTGAAGTAAACGGTGTATATTGATAAACAACAAAAAGGGATGTGACACAGATGACTCACGTCATATTTAAATTAGTATAGCGTCAGGGTGTTCTTATTATATAAAAACCAAGAAGGTTTAACACCCACCTGTAATAGGAGCACCCTGTATATACGCTATATACAATTACCTATAAATGACATATCAAAAAAAAACAAAACTATACACTTGACTGACACTAACAACTAACAATGACCAACATCAATATAACATAATAGTACACAGTACACACCTAATTATAAACTAACTTAATACACAACAAATATCTACAATTAAACAAAGACAAAAAAAACAACCTAACCCTAAAGAACTAGAACATTTAACATGTTTAATTTTCGCTAAAGGTTTGGTAAGTATGTCGGCAACCATGTCTTGTGTAGATATGAATTTGAGATGAATGTCATTGTGTGTAAGTGTGTCTCTAATGAAATGGTGTTTGATGTCGATATGTTTTGTGCGTGCGTGAAAGGTGTCATTATATATCACCGCTGAACTTTAAAGAAAGTAAAGTCTTCATTAGGCCAAGTCTTCTAACTAATCCACTATCCGCGTAGGCCTTCTTTAACGCATTGAATGTTTCAAAAGCGGTTTTTGCTGACCTTATAACCGGATATACGGACTCGTCACACAGGAGGCAGATTTTAGCACGCGCCTTTTCGTCTTTGCGTTTGGCGATGGGATCGTTGAGGTTGACTGGAGAACAGACGACGTCCCATAGGTCGAAGTCCGTCAAAAGACATTGAACACTAAACGCCCATGTGTTAAAATTATTGCCTTTGAGTCTGTTGAAGATTACACTTGATGTTGAGACATCTTGGTGGCCTGAAGATAGTGCCGGCGTTGCCGATGGTTGATCCATAGCACTTTAGTTACTTTAATTTTATCTTACTCACGCTGTCCACTGCTAGAAACTCTGGGCCCATAACCTTTTGCAGAATTTCAGTTGGAAACACAGTATTGACGTGGTAATAAATAAAATATATAGAGTTCTGAAGTAAACGGTGTATATTGATAAACAACAAAAAGGGATGTGACACACAGATGACTCACGTCATATTTAAATTAGTATAGCGTCAGGGTGTTCTTATTATATAAAAACCAAGAAGGTTTAACAACATCTAACCTATATACATACAAAACCACACCACGCAATTAAACTCTATAATATTTAGATTTTTTTTTATACAACTAGATGACAAACAAGCTGACGGCCCACCTGATAGTAAGTGGTTACCGCCGCCTATAGACACCTGCAATAACAAGGAAAAATTATTATCAATATTTATCCGTTATCTAGTATCCATAATACAAGCTCTTAATGATGCTTACTTTGGGCTAGATAATAGGTGTAAGTGTATTATTATTATTATTAATGTCTCGCGCTACTATAATAATGATAATACCTAATAATCTTACACTCACACCTCTTATCTAGCCCACATTTGGCATAATATGCTTGTGTTAGGGATACTTAGATAACAAAGAAATATAATTATACTTATATACATTAGAGACATATACCTACTAACTAAATACACATACAAAAATCCATGACTTGCGAATAAATCTTCGTACTACTCATCATACAAACATGTGCCATTTGAACCCAGGATCTTTTGCTCAGTAGACAAGATACTGACTGACCATCCGACCAGACGCCCGACGAAAACCTCGTTTTAAGAATTAACATACCATAGTAGGCGGTTGCTGTAATGAGAGAGACTATCAAAGAAAAAAAAAGAAATGATAAAAAAGTACAATCTTCTTATTATTACTATAATAATAATTATTACAATACTTGTGTCATCCTTGCTATATATAGCTTTTCAATTTTTTATAGAAGCGAAAAGATAGAGTTCCTTTCATTATTTTTAAAGTTAATTACTTAAAGCAATTTGGAAGTGTCAGAGGGAAAGGGTACTTATATGGAAATGTTACGAAACAAAATACATTGAGATTTGCAGCCGATGAAGGCATCCAAGCGATTGTACAGTCATAAGAAGTTTCACATTGAATTTCTAAAATAGCTTTTATCACGAGCGCAGTAAGTATCCTAGAGTAAACCTTTGCTCTTACTGTGCAAGTTGCCTTTCAGCTTTCATATTTTTTTGATTACTGAGAAGACGAGCTTTCATTATTTTTTATTAAAATTATACCGATTATATAATTTTTCGAAAGTTTACAAAAAATTAAAATTGTACAGGTAAGAAGTCAACATCGATATGCGAATTTAATCAACGAACTACATTCTCTTTTATGTAAGGTTTTCTGATTGACACTCCTTAATCGGATACGATACTTAAGTAATTTCTAAAAATAAAATAGAAGTTTTTTCTCACCATTGTGATATGACGACCGGGAGGTGGAGCGATCAGAGATCCTGTATACCAATGATTTGGTAGCCAGGATCTCAGGTAGCTGCAGATTTTTAACCGACATCAAGAAAAGGACGAGGTTATCAATTCGGCTGTATGTTTTTTTTTTATTTTATGTTCTTTACCTCAGAACCTATTTGAAAGATTAGTTAAATAAAAAAAACTGGAACTAAATCATCAATGCAAACGAAATGCCGTATTTTGATTTCCTGTGACTTTTCGGTGGTGTTTATGATATTTCTATTTGCATTGAAATAAGTACATTACCAATTGGTTCCATACACCTAAATTTCGTCTAGATCTGCTGATTTGTTTTGGGATCAACATCAGTATTTATTCACGAGTCATGCTTGTCTTTATGTTTATTTCTGTGCTTTAAATCTGTTGTCAACACCAACAAAGTTATACAGAACGTATGGAGAAAATAATAAATTATTTTTTGTGCTTTATGGTTTAAGGCGACTTGCACTCATCCGAATGTAAATCTTTACTTTATGGTTTTATCTACTGTACGTCACTTTATAGCTACCTCATTGTGAAAACCTGATGCGAACATTGGTCCTTCGAGCCGGATATGAACCTACGACCTATGGATCCTTAACACGAACTTATTTCAGGACTATGATCAGTGTAGGTGTTTATTTTATGGTAAAATGAGAAGCATTGTAGTAGCAGAATGATGGGAAATGTCACTAAAAAAGACAAGGCATTCTAGCTATTAAATATCTCTTAGATTAGATACCTGCCATTATTAAGATATTTTTCGTCTGTGTACTCAAAGAATGGTCCATTCAAGTTATAATGTGCATTGTTAGTTTTTTAAGAATGCATACTGGCACGCTGTACGACACTCTTTATCATCAAACAGCCTCTATACATCGCGCTGTTGGGCATAGAAATTCCTATAAGGAGACTGAGAAATTTAAAGAACCCCTCTGCAAATAAAAACAATGCAGTAACACACAAGGTTGTCTTTGACAACGTGTACGTGATCTTCGGGGAGAAGCTCGATGACGTAATGGTTTGAGCGCTCTGGTTTCAATTACGGAAACAAAGCAACTTTCGCCATGGTCGAACCGTGGATGAGTCAATCAAAATTTGTTATCTCGAGCTCCTCCGTGCTTCGGAAGGCACGTTAGGCCGTTGATCGCTTTAACCCACCAACCCGCATTGCGCCAGCGTGGTGGTGCTATGGCCCAAACTCCTCATGTGTTTCTCCCATGTAGGAAGGCCTGTGCCCAGCAGTGGGACGTATATAGGCTGGTGATGATGATGACCGAGAACTTGCAATTACAAATCACGATTAGCTTCTTTAAATTAATCAGAGGTAAAGGCATGTATCTAATCGATGTTGGTCAATATAGTAAAAGACTACCTCCAGCAGATTTTACGCCTTTAGCTATAGCTAAAGCATAAAATAGCAGTAGCATTTTATAAAATGTCGTAAAAAATAATCAACCCACGGAAATTACCAAGAGGACTGAATAATTGATCAATTTTTTGGTATAACGACTGATTTTACGGTTACCTGTCGTAACGAAACATTTATCAATTCATTTAGTCATTGATTTGATTTTTAAAATTGTAACTAAGTACCTACTTACAAGGTGCCCAATAGCAAATTGAATTCAAATCCCAGTAACGAATTCTATTAACTCTTTTAGGCAATCTTCGCTTAACGTCTATGTCAAAAATTCAAAATATCACTTATTTTTTATTTAAACAATTTATAAATACGCTACTAAATATGATTTTTCTTAATAGCAAATCGAGCTCTCGTATAGCGTAACAAACATCTACTTACTTTCTTATTCAATATTCCGTCACGGTATGTATTTATAGACTTTTCTTCTTTATGTATCACTAAGATCTATTCCCAAGGATCTCTGAGTATTTTTAATATATTTACTAATTTACTTTAATAGTTTCGTATGCAGATAGTGCGAGGTTGGCTTTCACTTAAATATTTTAGCCAATTAGGTAATTATTTCTACAAATAATTTATTAATTAAATTCAAATAAATTTGATTATTTCAGTTGCGTGACAAAGTCACAATGTACAGACGACAGGCACATCAAGTGTAACAGTTGCACTACGAAAGCCGCCTATATTACGAACGGAATAAGGGTTGTCTCAAGGTCCAACTGTTACGGTTGATGTGCTGTCGTCTATTGTACCACAAGGTATTCATAGTATGTATATTATTGATATTAAATTAAAAATGTTTTATAATGCAACATGGTAAAATAAATTTTGATTTTTTTATTAAATGTATTAAAATTAAAAGGTGTAAACAACTTATCTAATATTGAATTCAACGTTAAATAAGTCAATAAAGTTATAAACCATTTGCCACAAATTATGTAAGTATAAGACTTGACTTTCACGTAATTCTCTAAAGTTTTCTAATTTGGCACTATTAAGATTGTAATTATTTTACCAATTTATTTTTCAATATTTATTTTGGATACATGTTTTTCCTAACCTCACGCCCTTACCGGCACAGATATATCAATAATCTGGCACCGACACGAACATAAAATGCTATTGTCTATGGTATGTGGGTCATCGTTCTTTTAAAAACAGAATAAATTTAAATTTCTCATCATTTCTATGCAATTGTTGTAGGAAAGTTTTTAGGAATAAAAACAATTCAAAAAATGAGTTTTAGGAAAAGTTGCCCGTCACACGCGAGACTTGAACTCGGATCATGAATTGAACTATCTCTATTAATCAATCAAACTAGCATTCTTTTAAAAAAAACTACGGCTATGACTCTAATGGCCGGTCATATTATACTATCCTCAGAGAGGGATATGCTTACTGAAGTTTTGTTGCCTAGCAATTTTTTATTATTTTACTAAAAATAACAGAGTTGCTTGTTAACTAAGCTGTGGTAAGCCTATCTCTATCTGTGTATAGTAGACTGGGACCGGCTGTAAGTCTTTATCCAATTTTTAAAAGTTGCTTTACATATAAAGTTCA